>CP125974.1:96886917-97486917 GCA_030063025.1 Avena longiglumis
TTGTTTTCTAAATGGCCTAGTCTTTTTTCAAATTAAAACATCGATTACCCATTAGGTCTTTTTATTTGTCTAAAACTGTTACAAAATTTATTTAAAGAAAAGCCCTAGTCCTAAATTTCTGGTCCTAAATTCACCCCGATCCTATTGCCCACCCTATCTAGCACCTTTTCTCTCCCTCACCTCGGTAACTTGTTTTCTTCAATCCTCTCTCTCTTTACTCTCTCTCTACTTACATTTGCTCTACCTCTCTCTTACAGCCACTTTCATTTTTGCTTCTGCAATGACCCACATCACTGAGCCGCTGGGTCCCAGCTGTGGGCCAGCCCAATCCCTCTTGCACTTTGTGGGTGAACCGCGTCCATTGCAGCGTGCCTACCTCCATGGCGTCTGCCTGCCTCTTCACCACATGTCTACACTTTCCCTCCTCTTGCCTCTCTTGCTCCATTGCTCCCGCTCCCTCGCGCCCAGGGCGGCTCCCTGCAGCCTCACAGTGCAGCTCTCGGCACTCCCGCCCACACTTGGCGCCAGCCCGCGGTTTCGCGCCCTCTGCTCCTCCTCACGTCGCCTGAGACCACCTCCGGCCTTCCTCTCCTCGGGAGCTCTCTCCTTGCATGGTAGCCGCCCTGCAGCCTCCATGCAAATCTCCATAGCGTCTTCCACCTTTACTCCGTGAGGCTCGCCCTCGCCGCGGCCTCTCACCGTACATGGCCCGTCCGTGCAATCTCTTGGCGCCTCATCGGCCAGCCAGCGCCCATGACTCTCGCCAGTCCGCTATGCAGCCAGTCATGAAGCCTCTCCCACTCCGTGTGTCTCCCTCAGGAGCCTTGTGCCCGTGTGAGGTGCCCGCTCATGTAGTCTCTGGTCGGGGCTCATTGCGGTGGCAAAATCCTCCACCGGCCAGACCCAGCTCCCAAAGTCTCCGGCTGGGGCGAACCACTCGTGCGCCTCGGCTCGTGCAAGGCTTCGAAGGCCTAGTGCTGAGCGCGGCCGCCGCGAATCGCGTCAGCTCGTCCCGTGAACCTCCGTGGCTCGCCAGGTAATGCAGCATGTCCTAGGAACCGTGTGTTGTAGCCAGGTCACCGTCCCGAGCAGCGGTACAGCAGCGCCAACTCCATACAATAGGTGATGAGGATGTGAAAATGTCCGCAACAAGATCGGGCATCGACAAAGGCAAACCAGCAGCTGCGACGAGAGGATTCGCCATCGTTGACAAAATCGGAGCGACAAGGTCATTCCGGGCCGGCCGAAACCTTCAAGATCGAGGCAAGACCCCCAAAGCGCCAAGTTCTTCGCCAGCGCCAAGACCTTCTCCTCGGAGCGCCATGACCGTCTACAGGACCTGAAGACCCGGATCACGACAAGTCCTCCTTCCGGATCGATGCTCGAGAACCGGACGGTGAGACGACGCGAACACCAAGTTCTTCATCCGGGCGCCCGAGGCTGAAGCAGTCCCGACAAGATCGACCCGACCGAGGCGAATCGATCGCCCGGCCTTGAACCAATTCCTTCCTAAGCAGGCAAGATCTACCTCGGTTATCGAGAACGATCCGAGACCGAACCCGGATCCAGGACAGAGGATGACCGAACCCCGTCCGAGATCGCGAACCCTAATGTGTGACCCCTTTTCTCGAGCCCTATTTTATAAATGTAATAACAAATTGATGCATATTAAATTGTCATACTCGCATGCATATTTGTGTGGTTTGGGGGCCTTATGCCGATTCACCTTATAATTAAATATGGGGCCCATATGCGGGCAAGTCTAGCCTTATATTGGCCTCGTTTAATTTGGTGTAGCGAGCCGAAGCCATGTTTGGTCTCTCTAATTCAACATTTAATTTGCGGGGTAGGTAAATAACTTGAACCGTTTAATTAATTGTCGGGACCCCGGTTCCGTTAATCTTGCCTAATTGCATTGCACCTTTGCCATGTCATACATCATACATGCATCATGCCGATCTTACTGTAGTTGTATTAAATAGTGCACGGTGTTTATTCTAGCGTTTTGCTTCTTCGGATAAAATGGTGAGTTGATGCAGTGTCGACCCGATCTTGGATGAACCTTGGCAATGTTTTTCGGCGAGCATCTCCTTTCTACCTATCTTACTTTTATAGTATTTATTTCCCTCTGTTGATCTATTGCTATACATGTGGCGATGCTCTAGTTCGATGCCGTGATATCCCTTGACCATATATTGCCTTGGACACATCCTATTACTGTTGATTGGTAGATAGTTGGACTTGCGTGTTGTAGTGCTCGCTCAATCTTTGTTGCGTGTAAATCAGTACCACGATTGTTGGAGTATTACCGCAAGTTTATTGTTGGAGATGATCATGGCTTTAATTATTGTTCACTTTAATTCTTGTTTAACAACTAAAATTGAAGTAGGTAGCGAAGCACGGTGGGCAATAGATGTTATTGGTTGTTATTAGTCCGCTTGTGTCGTGGGACCCAGTTCTTGACACTGTTAGAGATCGGCGCTAACCATAGGTGGAGATATGGGCCCCCATAGATTAGTACCTGATTTCAAAATCTTGTCTTGGGGCCACAAGTAGTTTGGAACTTTATTACTATACGTACTTATGCCATGCTTTCTTGTTTTATTCTGATTGTGTGAGCACTGTCTTTGTTTGGAGGCGAGTGTTTCAGCGGTGTCGACATGCCGGTTTGGGGTTTCACATCGTTCTGACCACTATCGCAAACCAGTCCGTCTCGGAGGCCGACCGTTCTTGGTGTACTTAGTGGGGTGGCCCGTGCTTGCTTTGGGTGCAGGAAGCGCCATGACTTAGGCCGTACATCATGCAAATGGGTGTATGTTAATTGATGCGGCAAAAGGGTGAAGTGCTTGTGGATACTGGTGCACTCCTGCGAGGTTTAATCTTTTGAGAAGTCGTGTCGCGGTTATGGGCGACTTGGAGCACAGTCTCGATCATGAACAACTATAACTAAAGTTCTTGTTATAATTTGACTTGTATCCGATATGACTAGTAATCGGCTTCACCACAATGGAATGGCTAAATAAAAGTACCAACAAGCTGGGTTTTGGTTTGGAAATCTCATGCTAATTGTGTCGACTAGTAAGTGTTGCAACAATGGAATGGTTAAATAAAAGTGCCTTTGCTTATTTTATCGGGATGACTATCTAAACACGACTAGTAATTCATAGCGATAACGAATAAGTAAAGCTGCCGCGTGTGAGTTCCTCGGTTGACTCTCTCGGTTGGTATCGAGAATACCGGGGATGGGATTGTTTGGTGTTAATGTCGGGTTGGTTCGGATAGGTCTTTCTTACCCCTCTCGATAGCCGCTTTGTTTATCGAGTCTCTATAGGATGTTTAGTGCATCTTTGCCTTTCTCATTGCGATCCACCATACCTATGTGGCGAGGCCAATTCTAGTCTTCAGGTGTCTTGGCCTCGATCTTGGCGCTCCTCTTTTCCTTTGCCCTTTATCGGCACCCTTTTGTTTAAGCGGGTTTTGAGATCGGCGTCGTTAGCGGTTACCCTTCGGCTTGGCACAGGCAGGGTTATGGGCGCCATTGGTTATTCTTGGGGCTCTTAACCCCATTTGCATCTTGTCCGTGGCGGACGCTCTATCGTTTTCAAGGTGATTTGGATCTTTGTATTGTATATCTGTATTCTTGACTCTTTGAGTTATATATATCTCTCTTACATGGGTCCCATCGAGGGTACATTGTGTAATGTTGTTACTCCGTTTTCCACCCTTACGAAAGTGCTGGTGAGCACCTTGAATCATTTCTATGCGGGTTTGGCGGGTTTAGCTAAAACTTGTATAGGGATTCGAGGGTGTTCTGAGTAGTGTCGAGCTTCGGCGGTTGCGATACCCCCTGACAATAGGATAATCTAGCTAACGAGAAGTAGAGTGTCAAAACTATTTTTACCGTCGGTTGGATAGATCTGATTAGATGCCTTTTACTCCTTACCCTCTCTTCTCCTCTTACCTCTCGTGTTTGAATCCGCTCTCTTCCCTCTCTTGAGTCGATTTCGTGGTTGGGTTCCGTACCTTGAGGTTTCGCTTCCTCCTTTATTAGCGGTGTTGCTACATCGGTCTTCATGCTATCAGGAATCCTTGATACGGTGGACTCCTCTTTGTTCCTTCTCATGCCTGCCGGTGGTGTCAATAAATAGCGGCGACATCATCTCGCTAGATCCGATCTGATGCATCACTCCTTTGTTCCGAACCTCGATTGTCGAGATCTTGATGCGATTAGAGAATGGTTGCGCTTTTCTCTTGATTGTGCGAGTAATAGTTTGGAGTGCGTGATGGATTGGCCCCATGCCGACTACCTTCTATTACGCTTTGTACATTGAAGTGGGTGAGAATGCATCGGTTCTCTTTCTATCGAAGCTAGAGGTGGCTTTATTTGTGGATACCTCTACCTTAGCCCTTTTGTTTCAGTGTTCCCTCGTGATCCACGGACAAGCGACCTCTTGTTAGTGGTGTCGCGAGGATCTACGATCGAGAAGATTCAGACGCGCCCTTCTTCCGGTACCATGAGGCGGATCTCGGCGAGATCCATTGTTAGTGGTGTCGAATTGTGGCATCCATAAAACCACTACTAGAAAATCGCGTTGTTTTGTGCATTGCATCGTCATCATGCATTGTTTATGCGAAACTATTTGACGCCTAATTTTGTTTTCTAAATAGCCCGTCTTTTTCAAATTAAAACATCGATGCATTGGGTCTTTTATTTGTCTAAAACTATTTACAAAATTTATTTAAAAAAACCTAGTCTAAATTTCTAGTCCTAAATTCACCCAATCCTATTCTACCCACCTATCCTAGCACCCACCTCCTCTCCTCACCAGCCCAGCTAACTTGGCGCCCACCTCTTCAATCCTCTCTCTCACCCTCTCTCTCACCACTTGCCCTACCCCATCTCTCTTACACCTATTTACGGCCCAGCCACACACACACCTCGGCACAACCCACTCACCACACAGCCGGCTGGGTCCCAGCAGCCTTGGGGCATTGTTGGCCCCCACTCTCTTCCCCTTGCGGTCAGGCCGTCATGGCCCAGCCCCCTAGCCCGGCCGCACCTATCTCTTCCCAGCTTGGCGTCTCTCTCTCTCTTCCTCACAGCGTGGCCCTCTCCCCACCTCCTCCTCTCTCCCTCTCTCTCCCTTGAGCTCATTCCCTCCGCCAGCCATGCGACTCCCCGACTCCCGTCTTGCTCTCGACCTCCGCCTTCCTGGCCGGCAATGGCCCCGGCCCAGCGGACCCGTTCCCAGCCGCTGCTCTCTCCTCACGCCCCTCCCTGAGACCACTCCGGCCTTCCCTCTCCTCCCGGGGCTCCTCTCCATGGCGCCGCCCGCCATGCCCTCCACCCCGTCCTCCTTGCGTCCGCCCCTCGCCCCTCCCGTGAGCCTCGCTCCTTGCCCGGCCTCTCCTCCCGCCCTTGTGTCCAGCTTCGCCCAAGCCTCCTCTTCCAGCGCCTCCGCGCGCCATCACGCGCCCCGTCAAACTCCTGCGGTCCTACTTGACCCGTCCGGCCTCTCCCTGGCGCCCTCTCAGACCGCCCGTCGCCTTGCTTGAGTGTCCGGCTCGCCTTCCGTCTCTGGCGGGCTCGGCCATGCCGCATCCTCCTGACGGCCGGCCAGCGCCTCGTCCCGAACCCCGGCCAGCCTCGATCGCCTCGGCTCACCTGGCCGCCTAGTGCCACATGCCGCTTGGCTCGCATCGGCTCGTCCCGTGAACCGCCATGGCTCGCCGTGTGTAGCATGTCCTAGGCAGGTGTGTTGTAGCCAGTCACGTCTCGAGCAGCACAAGCAAGCGCCAACTCCATACAATAGGTGATGAGGATGTGAAAATGTGACAGCAAGATCGGGCATCGACAAGACCGACCACTGACGCTGCGACCCGAGAGAGTTCGCCATCGTTGACAAAGTCGGAACGACAAGGCCTCATTCCCGGAGCCGAAGGCGAAACCTTCAAGATCCGAAGACCGAACCCCAAAACGCCAAGTTCTTCATCGACACGCCAAGACCTTCTCCTCGGAACGCCATGACCGTCTACACGGACCTGAAGACCACGGATGCGACAAGTCCTCCTTCCGGGATCACGATGCTCGAGAACCGGACGGTAAGGACACCGGCGAGCGCCAAGTTCTTCATCCGGGCGCCAAGGCCGACACGAAGCAGTCCGACAAGATCGAGCCCGACGAGAGGCGAATCCGTCATGCGCCCGAAACAATTCCTTCTCGCGAAGCAAGATCTACCTCGGTTATCCGAAACGATCCCGAGACCGAACCCGGATCCGGACCACGAGACCGACTCGAACCCGGACCGAGATCGCCGAACCCTAATGTGTGACCCCTTTTCTCGAGCCCTATTTTATAAATGTAATAACAAATTGATGCATATTAAAATGTCAGACTCGCATGCATATTTGTGTGGTTTGGGGGCCTTATGCCGATTCACCTTATAATTAAATATGGGGCCCATATGCGGGCAAGTCTAGCCTTATATTGGCCTCGTTTAATTTGATGTAGAGAGCCGAAGCCATGTTTGGTCTCTCTAATTCAACATTTAATTTGCGGGGTAGGTAAATAACTTGAACCGTTTAATTAATTGTCGGGACCCCGGTTCCGTTAATCTTGCCTAATTGCATTGCACCTTTGCCATGTCATATATCATAGATGCATAATGCCGATCTTCTGCAGTTGTATTAAATAGTGCACCCGGTGTTTATTCTAGCGTTTTGCTTCTTCGCGGATAAGGCCGATGAGTTGATGCGAGTGTCGACCCGATCTTCGGATGAACCTTCGGCAATATTTTTCAGGCGAGCATCTCCCCCTTTCTACCTATCTTACTTTTATAGTATTTATTTCCCTCTTGTTGATATATTGCTATCTGTGTTGCGATGCTCTAGTTTCCGTACCCGTGATATCCCTTGCAGCCATATATTGCCTTGGACACATCCTATTGCCTGTTGATTGGTAGATAGTTGGACTTGCGTGTTGTAGTCGCTCGCTCAAGTGCTGTTGCGTGTCGTCAAGTACCACAGTTGTTGGAGTATTGCCGCAAGTTTATTGTTGGAGATGATCATGGCTTTAATTATTGTTCACTTTAATTACTGTTTAACAACTAAAATTGAAGTAGGTAAGAAGAGGCACAGGTGGGCAATAGATGTTATTTGGTTGTTAACCGTCCACTTGTGTCCCGTAGGACCCCGAGTTCTTGACACCTGTTCCGAGATCGAGCGCGCTAACCACATGTGGGGAAATATGGACCCCCTATCGATTAGTACCTGATTTCAAAATACTGTACTGGGGGCCACAAGTAGTTTGGGGCTTTATTACTATTCTGTACTTATGCCATGCTTTACTGCTTTATTTACGATTGTGTGAGAACTGTCTTTTTTAGGCGAGTGTTTTCGTGTATCGACATGCCGGTTTTGGGGTTTCACATGTTCTGACCACTATCGCAAACCTCGAGTCCGTCGAGACCGGCCGACTTCGTTCGGGTGTACTTAGTGGGGTGGCCCCGTGCTTTGGGTCTGGAAGCGCCATGACTTAGGGCCGCCGACATACCGATGGGTGTATGTTAATTGATCGGCAAAAGGGTCGAAGTGCTTGTGGATACTTTGGTGCACCCTGCGGTTTAATCTTTTCGGCCGTGTCATGATTATGGGCGACTTGGAGCACAGGTCTCGATCATAGACAACTATAACTAAAGTTCTTTGTTATAATTTGACTTGTATCCGATATGACTAGTAATCAGCTTCACCACAGCAGAATGGCTAAATAAAAGTACCAACAAGCTGCTTTGGGTTTAGGAAATCTCATGCTAACTGTATCTGACTAGTAAGTGTTGCAACCACAATGGAATGGTTAAATAAAAGTGCCCACTGCTTATTTTATGAGGATGACTATCTAAACCTGATTAGTAATTGCTGCAACGATAACGAAATAAGTAAAACTGCCAACTGTGTGAGTTCCTCGGTTGACTCTCTCGGTTGGTATCGAGGGGGAATACCAGGATGGGATTGTTTGGTGTTAGTATCAGGTTGGTTCCGGATAGGTCTTTCTTACCCTCTCGATAGCCTTTGCTGTTTTATCGAGTCTCTATAGGATGTTTAGTGCATGCTCTGCGCATTGCGATCCGCCATACCTATGTGGCGAGGGCGAATTCTAGTCTCGTCGTGTCTTGGCCTCGATCTTGGCCTCCTCTTTTCCTTTGCGGCACCCTTTTGTTTAAGCGGGTTTTGAGATCGGCGTCGTTAGCGGTTACCCTTCGGCTTGGCACAGGGTTATGGGCGCCATTGGTTATTCTTGGCTCTTAGCCCCATTTGCATCTTGTAAAGTAGCGGACTCTATCGTTTTCAAGGTGATTTGGATCTTTGTATTGTATATCTCCGTATTCTTGACTCTTTGAGTGTTGTTATATATATACGTGGGTCCTATCGAGGAATGTTGTGTAATGTTGTTACTCCGTTTCCACCCATACGAAAGTGCTGGTGGGCACCTTGAATCGTTCTATGCGGGTTTAGCGGGTTTTAAAAAACTTGTATATGACCGATTAGGTTATACATGTTCGCGCCTTGCTTGCCGCCATTTTTCTGATGGTTAGCCTATGTTTATGGCAATATTTTTAGTTTTTTAACTTTGGTCCATTTTCATTTTTCTTATTTCTCTTTTACGCTATAAATACGACATGCCTTCTCAAGCGTAATTTTCTAACGATGGTTCCGACACAACTTTCCGGTAATTTCTTTTCAGTAAATGTTAAACTTGCTGGTCATAATTTTCCGTCGGTAGTTAACCAATGGTAACTTCTCGATGGTGTATAGTTGTACAACCTTAGTTGGCCAGTAATATTTATTTTATGGTTATTTCATATTTTTTAGCATCACTATTTCTTTTAGGTTGTTTTATATTTTAGTTGTAATTTTTTGCTCGCACTTTTCCATCCGTGATTTCCACACCATTGTTACCTTTCGGTACTTTTCCAAGGGTGAGTAATTTTCTAGCTATAATTAATAAGCAGTAATCAAATTTTGTAATACTTTTTATTCTTCCACACTAATTGCACCATCCTTCGCTTTTTTATCTGCAAATATTACTACTGTTGTCTTCTTCCGCTATAATTTTGAACAACAATAATACATTACATAGGGTGTAATCTCAATCAATAATTTTAACCGATTATTTCATGACGTTGTCACTCATCGACGCGGCGTCACGTTCTCTAGTACTCCCTCTATTTTAAAATATAAGATGTTTTAGTTTTATAAAGTACATGTATCTAGACTATTTTTAGTAGGTTCACTTAAGTTTAGAGTGAATCTAGACACTAAAAAAGTCTAGATACATCTTTTTCACAAACTAAAACATCTTATATTTTGAAATAGAGTGAGCAGAAGTTATGTGACAGGACGATTCAGGCCAAGTGACAGAGACGAGCAAGGGGGCGCTCATCGGCACCAAGGCCATTCCCCACGCCTCGCGTCTGCTCCAGCACGGCAGCGCCCCGCCTCCGCCGCCGCCGCCACTCATCCTCCTCCTCCTCCTCCTCCTCCACCTAGCCAATCTCCGGTGTCCGGACTACGCCTGCGCCACTCCTCCTCCACCTCGCCAATGGCCCGAATCCGCCTCCGCCACTACTCCATCATGCCTATGGCCCGCTTCCACCCCCTCCGTCGCAGCTCCTCCTCCATCTCCACCTCCACCCGCTCAAGATCCTGGTCTCCGGACGCCGCCCTTGCCGCCGCTACAGAGCGCGTCCGCGCCGGTACGCTCAGCCGAGAAGACGCACACAACCTGTTCGACGAATTGCTGTGTCAGACTACCCCGGTCCCTGAGCGCCCTCTCAACGTCTTCCTTACTGCGCTCGCCCGTTCTCCGGACTACGACGACCGCAGAAGCGGCCCCTCTCTCGCCATCACTCTCTTCAACCGCGTGTGCCGCGAAGGAGCCGGCCTGCGAGGTTTGGCGCCTCCCACAGTCCACACCTACGGCATCCTCATGGACTGTTGCTGCCACGCACGTCGCCCGGACCTAGGGCTTGCCTTCTTCGGTCGTCTCCTCAGGACAGGCCTGAAGACAGACCAGATCATTGCCAACACCTTCCTCAAGTGCGTCTGCGATGCAAAACGGATGGATGAAGCTTTGGACCTATTGCTTCATAGGATGTCTGAGCTTGGCTGCGTGCCTGATGCCATCTCATACAACACAGTTCTTAAGAGGTTATGTGAAGATAGCAGAAGCCAGGAGGCACTCGACCTGCTCCACAGAGTGGCGAAAGAAGGAGGTGCGTGCTCTCTCGATGTGATGACATATAACACAGTCATCTATGGCTTCTTTAAGGAAGGCGAAGTAGGCAAGGCATGCAATCTGTTCCATGAAATGATGCAACGAGGGGTTGAGCCCAATGTGGCGACATATAACTCGGTTGTTGATGCGTTGTGCAAGGCCAGAGCAATGGACAAGGCAGAGCTAGTCCTTCGGCAGATGGCTGATAATGGCGTTCGACCGAATAATGTGACATACAGTTGCATGATCCATGGATATTCCATATCAGGGCGGTGGAAAGAGGCAGCTAAAATGTTCAAACGGATGACAAGCATGGGTCTTGTACCAAATGTTGTTAACTGCAACTCGTTCATGACTTCCCTTTGCAAGCATGGAAGAAGCAAAGAAGCTGCAGAAATTTTGATTCCATGACTGCCAAGGGACACAAAACTAATATCATCTCGTACTCTATTTTGCTACATGGGTATGCCAATGAAGGATGTTTAGTTGATATGATTAATCTCTTCAATTCAATGAAAGACAACGGTATTGTACCTAACTGCCATGTTTTCAACATCTTAATCGATGCATATGCTAAATGTGAAATGTTGGATGAAGCTATGCTCATATTTACTGAAATGCGGGGACAAGGAGTCAGTCCGAATGTGGTCACATATTCAACTGTAATATCTGCACTCAGTAGAATGGGTAGGCTGGCCGATGCTGTGGATAAATTTGATGAGATGATTACTACTGGACTACAGCCGAACAAAGTTGTTTATTGGTCACTAATTCAGGGTTGTTGTATACATGGTGATTTGGTTAGAGCAAAGGAGTTGGTTTCTGAAATGCCGAACAAAGGTATTCCTCGCCCTAGCATTGTGTTCTTCAGTTCAATCATAAACAGCCTATGCAAAGAAGGAAGGGTTCTGTATGCACAAGCTATATTTGACTTGGTTATACAGATAGGTGAGAGACCTAATGTCATTACATTTAATACACTAATTGACGGGTATGGCTTAGTCGGCAAGATGGATAAAGCACTCGGAATACTTGATGCAATGGAATCAGCTGGTGTTGAGCCTGATGTTGTTACATACACTACACTTCTGAACGGTTATTTTAAAAAGGGAAGGGTCGATGATGGTTTGGCTCTATTCACAGAAATGCAGCGTAAGGGGATTAAACCTGGTAGTTTTGCATATGACATCATACTGGATGGACTATTTCGTGCTGGGAGAACTGATGCTGCAAAGAAAAGTTCCATGAGATGATTGAAAGTGGAATAACAGTCAACATTTCCACATACAATATAATTCTTGGAGGACTTTGCAGAAATAATTGCGTTGGCGAAGCAATCGTGCTGTTCCAGAAATTAGGTGAAATGACTATGAAGTTTGATATCACAACACTAAATATCATGATTAATGCAATGTACAAGGTTCGGAGACGAGAAAAAGCTAATGATTTGTTTGCTGCAATATCAACCAGTGGGTTCGTACCTAATGCTTCTACTTACAGCATAATGATAACAAATCTTCTAAAAGAAGGGTCAGTGGAAAAAGCTGAACAATTTTTTTCATCAATGGAGAAGAGTGGTATCTTTCCCAGTTCTCTTCTTATGAATGATATCATAAGAATTTTGTTGGAAAAAGGTGAGATCGCCAAGGCCGGAGATTATTTGTCTAGAGTTGATGGGAAGAGGATCTCACTTGAAGCTTCAACTACTTTGTTGATGTTCTCTCTCTTCTCAAGGAAAGGGAAATATCGGGAGGACATGAAATTTCTCCCTGCAAAGTATCAATTTTTCAGTGGATTGGGTGGAGTAGTTGATACATAGCATACAAGACTAACTCCTCAGAAAGCACAACTGAGTTTGCATAGCGCCCTCTTGCTGGTATAAGAAATCCAATCTCCCTGCCTGTACCATCGAGTCCCTTTTAGTTGTGTATCAAAGTCACAAGAATGTGAAATATCTATGGATCTTTTAATCTTTAACGGGCGAGGAAAGCTAGACCAAGTAGTCTACATGATTGGTTGCAGTTTTGGGGATAATGGCTTCTCATGGCGATTGGAGAAGGTAATCTATACCTAATAATAAAGGAAGGAGTGTTTCTTGTAGTACCTACACTTTTTGGGCGACTTTGTCCTTACAATGTAGGGCAATTACCTCTGCCACCTATAAGTAAACTTATAATTAATTAAACGGTTCAGTTAAAAGGTGTTCTCCCCAATCTCACGCCACGGCCAGAACCTGGCTACCTGCTCTGCCAGCTCCCCCGCTGATGGCTACACCCAGACACTGCCAGAAGCGAGCTTAAATCGGCGCTGAAGCCATCCACCGCCGTCAAGGTATTCGCCCATCCCATTTAAATAAAGTAACTGCCGGTTCCCTCGAGAGTCGGTATGGAATCCGAGGTCACGCTACAGCTCTACACATGCCGGCCATAGGGTCGAGGCCCTGGTGCCGACTGCACCGCTGCAGCAGTGCAGCTCTGCATCGGGCGACCAGAGGGTCGAGGCCCTGGTGCTCCTCCCCTCCACGTCCTGATGGTGGGTTACACGGCTGTCGGATCCTGGACTTTGTTCATCTCCACGATCCGGAAGATAGCCATGTCTTTTTTTTGGCACATCCGCATCCGCGTATAGCAAAATTCAGAGTTATTGTGATTCTGAAGCTTACATGCTTAAAATCGAGGACATCCGCATTATTACAGACCATATTGCCTGTGTGCTTATTTAGTAGTATATCCGTGAGAGTAATTTCTGAAAAACTGAAGAGCGGTGCAGGTGGTGCGGTTTTGGGCTGGTACTGCAAGTGTACAACGTAACTCTGCTCTAAAGAGGCTAAGACAATCTTATTAATTAGACCATGTAAAAAAAGTTGAACCCCGATATTTGCTTAAGACTGGAAGTCGTTAAAGGATATGAATTCCCCAGAAAGTCATAACAACCTCGGTCAGCTCTGAACATGTGTTTGATGCACTTAAACTTTCTAGCCATGCACTTGACTTTTACCTAGATTTGATCTGAATTTGACTAGCTGCTTGCATCTATTGATCTTGGTTTCATTCTTAAATAGTTATATGTACAACCACCACTGTGTACAATCATAAATCATCCACTAGAAAATCTACATACAATTAGCATCATCTATTTCAGTCGTCATCCCTGTACATATATGAGTTACATGAAGAACGCACATCACCAACTAAGAACTGAAGTTTCATAATATAAATAAGCATCTACTAAGTTCATGTAGTGCATACCAACTCCATGACACTAGCAATGATAAAGACCAAAGGATCGTAGAAAACATGCAAAAGGCTCCAAGAGCCAAGATAAAGACCTAATGATGATTTAGGAACTATCATGGTGTGAACGTCTTTGATATGTACTGTAGATGTGTGCTTATGTTTTTGCATACTAGATTTGGATGCGCCAAAATTTTATTGCTCTTTCCGGTGCAACGCACGGGTATGTTTCCTAGTACATATATAATCTTTGTACCATCAAGTCCCTTTTAGTTGTGTAAAAGTCACAAGAATGTGAAATATCTATGGATCTTTTAATCTTCAGCGGCGAGGAAAGCTAGACCAAGTAGTCTACATGATTGGTTGCAGTTTTGGGGATAATGGCTTCTCATGGCGATTGGAGAAGGTAATACATATATAATCTTCCACAAGAAGCTCAATGAAAACTAATGCAATCTTTTCTTGTATGGTTGGTACCAGCCAACTAAGAATTTGTGATCTCTGGTATGTATGCAAGGATGGTTTTACTTTTAGTTTGACAAGTACTCCCTCCGTTTCAAAATATAAGATGTTTTAGGTTTGTGAAGAAAGTGAATCTAGACTTCTTTTAATATGTAGATTCATCCCAAAGTTGAGTGAACCTATATACTAAAATAAGTCTAGATACATTTGATTCACAAACCTAAAACATCTTATATTTTAAAACGGAGGGAGTATATTTTATATGTCAGGGCAAACGGATCCTGGGAGAAAACGGAATTTTGAGGTTTCTGGTGCTATGTTCAATTAGTTACTGTATGAGCTCATGTTGGAGTCTGGTACACTCTATGCTACTGTCAGATGCTATGGTGGATCCTGTTTCATACAGGTGAGTGAATTATTTCAAGTATGATTTATATCTGATTTATTTAATTGAAGATTCAACTATTACCCTCATGATGTAGGTAAAGGTGCAGAAAGAGTCACTCCTGCCTTTCATGTCTTGAAAGAAGATGATGCAAAACCTACGGGAACCCAAGCTGACAATGCTGCGGGAACAAAAGAGGTCTGGGAACTTATTCCATACATTGCACCACTGCTGCAGGGCATTGCCTCCCAGAACAGGGGGGGAGGTGGACGCTGCATGGGAGCTGGGGATTCTTGTCAGAGATGCCGAACCAGAGCTTGAGGTCCTTGACACCTGAGAAGAGCACCTGTGATTTCTTCTTTCATGTAATAATGTACTCCACTAAATTACTGTCATGATTTCTGTATCATGTCATTCTTCATCATCTGTTCTTCAGCTGTTGTTCTATAAATAGAAGCTTGAAAATATTCATGTTTCTTTCACCAGCAGCCGATGTATTTCTCACAGTAGTCAGTAGACCTGATGTACTCTGTTCATGAGCTGATTGTTTAAAGGAAAAAATTGTGATGGTAAAATTGCCTTTTACGGTCCAGACTAAGGTTTCTACCAGCATTGCATGAGATATATGCACGGCCTGTAGCTCTTTGTATTGCACACAAATTCCCATGGCACTGCCAATCTATTGTGATATGTTAGCCGAGTCAAAAACATGTCAAGGGTTGTCTCATACTACATGCACATATACAGATATTACTGCAGATGTTTTTACAAACAGGAACGACATGAAGTGCAGAACAGTGCATGTTTTCAGAACTCCAAAATTTAACAGATTCTACTACTCCCTCCGATCCATATTAGTTGATTCAAGTTTGTTTAAATTTGGATGAATCTAGACACTATTTAGTTTATAGGTTCATCCAAATTTTGACAAATCAAAGTCAAGTAATATGGGTCGGAGGGAGTATTTTTGTGTAGCCCAAAATTTTAAAAACATTGTGTTTTTTGCATGCTTGTATGATACTTCATCAACTACCTCTGGCTTTTTTTTCAGATTTGTTTTGAAACTTGTAAATATGACTTTTATTGAAAATCAGCAATGTTGTTCCTTCGTCCCAAAAAAAAGGTAGCATGTTGACTGATCAGCGATCACCATTCTCTTATCTCTAAATTTTCAGCTTACTTGCATACTTGTTGCTGGTCGATTCAGTTCGTCAGACCGTCAAATTTAGTAAGCATCGTTAATTCACTGCAACTCGTTTCAAACAATTTGATTACCAGATGATGGCTTGTCAGCGTCCTCAGATTCCTTTTTCAATACTTGATAATATATCATAATTTTTTACCAAAGATGCTGCTAGCGTTGTCAGGCTTGTGAGTGTTTTTTCAACGGAGGCAAAAGATTTTTCTCATTCTACTAAGGCTAGAACGCTTTTAGGGTTTCCTCCCTCCGCCGGCAACGTCATCGGTTTGTCCCATCTCCGTTGGCCTTATGGCCTTGGAGGCTTGGCGGACCATGGTCTTTCGCCGGCGGGAGTTCTTCCTGTTTTGTTTAGACAGTTTTCAGGATGTTGAGGCGGCGGCTACGTTCTAAAGTCAGAATAAGGTCCTTCCCGTTCTATCATCGCTCAGTTGGCACGTCTAGCATCGATGGAGGACGCTGGAGTCATGTCGAAGACTCCTCCGGAGAACTCCCATGGACGCGTCAGGCCTGGAGATTGCTGGATCAGAAGGTATTCGGTCGTGCATACCCTTGTTTTCTGGTTGTTTGGTTTCATTGAGGCGTTCTGGCTTCTCATTTGTTTCCACCAAGTGTCATTCAACGAGTCATGGTGAAGTCAGATGCAGAGAATGTCAGAAAAGTGGAAACATGAGAGAAGTGATGGTGATTTGAGTCTTTGTTGCGACGACGAACTGGCTACGTGATCCATTACTGCATAGTGACTGTTTGTAGAGGGAGACAACACATGAGGAGTTCTCAGTCTTAATTAAGATGTCGATACAATATTAATATATAATCTTTTCAAAAAAAAATGTTGGTACAATATACACTGGAATTAAGATGTCAAGAATGACACGAATAACCGCAGCGACCGGCCTATAGCGAAGCTAGACAGAGATATAAAGTTCAATCCGTTTCTGAACCCCTGTACTGAAGCTTGTTCCTCCTCCTCTGGATAAACCACCTTCTCCATGCCTGGCTTTTAATTTTCCACAGTGGAATTAAACATTAGACTAGTTGCTGCCCTGAACTTGTATTTTTTGACGGTTCCCAGTGTGCCTTCTCCAAGAAAAACAACATCGGCAGAACAACAGATACTCATAAGAAGAGTGGCAGAACACGTTGTTCTCATCAATGTCACTTTTCGAGTATAAAAACATACACAGTGTGGAAAAACCCACACGCACTGATCAGCCTAAAAATAAAAGTCACCTTTCGTGTATTGGAATTTTATTCAACCAAATCTCTAGTGCATCGTCCTATCAAAACAACCGTAGATGACCTGAAATCAAACGCCCATCTGAGCGCGCGAGGAGACCATCAGCAATGGCAAGTCAAGAACATCGCATTTGTTCCCCAGCAGAAATCAGATAGAAACTTGTCAACAGGTGACGATACATCAGAGAAATGCGCGTCGTGATGATTTATGGTTCTTTCTACCACACGTTTCACAATCTTGTAATGAACTGCGGCAACAATCTACCAAAAAGGAGTTTTTTTTATGCAACGGTATACTAAACAAAAAGAAACCTTTGTCGTCGACAGATCAGTATCACAACACGATATATCCTTGAAATCATTCTAGTGCATATCACAAGGCACCACTCAAATTGTAAAGGTAATCGTGACATGTGTCAAGATAGCATGAAAATATATATTGTCAAGTACTGTATAAGAAATCCCTCAAGAGTCGAGAATACTTTACAAATTTGGTTTGGCTCTTATGAGTACTTATATTCATGGAATATACTGCTTCGTAGTGATCTCCTTGAGCTTTTCGGTAACAAAGAGAAAATTGCAGAAGTAGTGCAAAGGAAGAATCTTAATTACTTATTCCATATGATGGCCACATAACACGCTTAAATATTCACTACAGTAGTACATTTCCGTGGAACTAAGGATGACCACACACAGAACGAAGCAAATACTACTTAAATGGTTCACACTTCACACATTGACAGTTGCCATGCTGTTTAAATTCAACCCAGAAGCAAAATTACATCAGACGGGATTTATTCGATACAGTGAGAAGCCGCGCAGCAACATCTGTCATGGACGGTCTTTGATCCACATCAAGGTTAAGACAATCCAAGGCAATACCTGACAGGGTGTCAAGAAGCTCCAAATCTTTTGTTGCTGCAATTTCTTTATCAAACAACTCAGTTGCTTTCTTTCCTTCTTTCTGACACTCAAGGAAACTCGTCACTAAGCTGTTATTGTCAGAATGGGTAGCCTTCTTCCTGCTAATGACCTCTAAGATGACAACCCCAAAACTGTAGACATCGCTCTTTTCGGTCAATCGGCCTGTTTGTACGTATATTGGATCCATATAAGTCATATCACCAATGACATTTGCAGTGTGTTCCTTGTCTAATGCAAGCAGCCTCGATATACCGAAGTCTGAGATTTTTGGCACAAAGTTTTCACCCAAGAGTATATTTGCTGGTTTAACATCACCATGCAGGATTTTGGTGTGGGCTTGTGAATGCATATAAGCTAGACCATGGGCTGATTCTGCAAGAATACCTAGACGCACATCCAAGTTGAGAGGCTCCTTGTTATCAACCTTGTGAAGAATGTCATCCATGCTTCCTTTGGAGATGAACTCATACACTAGCATGGGGGTATCCACTTCTAGGCAACAACCTATGAGCCTTACAATGTTCTTATGGATGACTTGGGACTGGATGATGACTTCATTTGCAAATTGCATGTTCTCCCGTACATTCCACGGATTGGTTTTTTACGACAAGTTCTTTATCAACAACTCCCTTGTAGACTTCACCAAAGCCACCTTTTCCAATTAAATTACCACTCTTTAAAATTGGCTTGAGCTCCTCCTTTTGAAAAGCTTAATAAATTTAGCCTTCTCCAAGGTAAGACCACCATTTTCTCATATAACTCTCTCGTCTTCCGTCTCTCTTTTCGAATAACAATGATGAATGCCATAAATGCAATGACAAGAACGCCACCTATTATACCTACATGGACAAAAAAGACTCAACTAACTAAAATTATTATTAGCCTGCTAACAAAAGAGAGTAAGCTGTTTTTTGACCATACGCCCTTCTTTGAAGTGTTGCAACTAAAAAAAGGAACAGAAAGTTAGTGAAATTGAGTGTACAAAAATGCCTTTCCGATCCTACATGATATAAGATATCGTCATTAGGTGATCATAACTTTGTTGAATTTAGTTCAATCTTCATATATAACCCCTCTAACCTCCTACACATGGTATTGTCTAATCTGTCTAACCAGGGGGCTATCAATGGACCGGAAAGTGACACTAATCCTCCTGACAGGTTGAGATAGACTATCATCGAACTAATCTTAGCTGGACTTTCCTTTATAAGATATATAGTCTTAGATATAGATACATATAGAACAACTACATATGCATACGCCTTAGTTATTTGTGATGTGTAATTTTACTTGATGCAGAAAGAATAATATTCAGGAATAACTCACAGTTTGCCAAATCTGACACATTGAGAAGTAATTTGTCTTGGGTTACCTATGAAAATTTGTGCAACTAAATTTTTGTGACGTGGATAATAGAATGGCTGAAAGGATATATGATGTGGGTAGTTTGAATGCACAATAGGCTAATTAATTAATGTTAATGGGATGACATGGAAAAATGCATGACCGAAATAACCGTATTAATTCAATAGCTTGCATGTAAAAATAGACTATCATTAATGCAAGTTAGAAAGTTCTGATGCATAAGATATACAGTACATATATAATAACTATTTATGCATATGCTTTAATATTTTGTGATGTGTAATTTAGGACGATGCAGAAAGAATAATATTCCCTCCGTCTCAAAATAGATGTCTTAAATTTGTTAAAATTTGAATGAATTTAGACACTATTTAGGAGTATATAGATTCATCTAAATTTTGAAAAAACTAAGACATCTATTTTGAGACGGAGACAGTATTTTGGGAGAACTCACGTTCTGCAAAATCGACACACCGAGAAGTAAATCGTGTGGGATTACCTATGCAAATCTGTGCAGCTAGTGGGAACTTTGAAGTACATCGCTGGGTTCTTGGGTCATCGCTACCATAACCTTGATGGCAGTAGCATAGGTATGATCCTTGGGTGTCCTTGCATACACCATCGCAGGGATACTTGGTTGGATGCGCGCATTCATCTATATCTGTGTCGCGCAAATTCAGAAGTCATCGTCATTAGGACATCGACGTTTTACCAGACTAGAACAAACAAATTAGGATCGACGACATAGTAGAGAACATGAGTCGTCAGACCTCTACATTTGACTATGGTGGAATTATACCAAAATTTGTCATTAAAGATCCCACACAATGATTATTAGTATCTGACAATGTAGTAGTAAGTGAAAAACCATGAAAATCAGAATGGGTGTCCATGTTAAAACGGCTAATGCTTACTGGTGCATCCGTTGACAACATAGGCGTTTCCCTCGTAGCCTTGGGAGCAGCTGCAGTTGTAGCCAGGCCCATTGATGGAGTCAACACAGTCACTGTGATCACTGACGCAGGCGTATTCCGTGGTGGCGGTGGCCTTGGCCGCCGCGTCGGCGCACGACAAGACGGCGGCGGAGTCGGAGACGGTGTCGTCGTTGTCGCGGATGGCCCAGTCCAGCCACACCGGCCATGTCTGGTTCCTGTCCATGAGTAGGTGGGAGCGCTGGAAGGCGTAGCTGTCCCTGTCGACGAGGAAGGCGTAGTCGCAGGGGCTGTAGTCCATCATGGCGGAGTGGTCGTACTCCCGGAAGTCGAAGGTGCTGTCGGTGAGCCCCGGCGGGATGTCGACGTGGCAGCAGCCGACGCCGGCGCAGAGCCCGTCCCGCGCGCTGCCGGAGTTGTTGCAGTAGGACATGCACCCGGTGAAGTAGGTGTAGGAGGCGCTGCCGCCCTCGGTGCGCCGGCTCGCCGTGTACGCCATGGTGTTGCAGCCGAGGACGACCAGCATGTTGCGCGCGTTGGAGATGCGGTACACGCCGTCCTTGTTCATCGTCGTCGTCCCGTCGCCCCAGTCGTCCTGGGATTCGCCTGGGTTGGAGGCGTTGTAGCACATCCACCCGACGGGGAGCATCACCAGCGACTCGGCGGGATCCACCGACAGGTGCACCACCCGGAGCGACGTGCCGGCGAGGACGGGGCCGTTGTTGTTGTCGACGCACTCGATCTCGAAGCCCTTGCGGAAGCAGCCGCTGCCGACGCCGAAGGGGTAGGGGATGTCCACGCCGCCGCAGCTCGTCGCGCAGCCACGGGTCACGGCCAGGCTCTCGGCCGTCTCAGTGGCTGCTCCTGCTGCTGCCTCCGCCAGTAGTAGCAGGGCAGGAAGCAAGAATATGGTCGACATGGATCGGACCAGCTAGCTGATGTCTTTCCAAAACGCAAGTCGGTCACTGCTTTTGTACTTTACTGAATCTTTATTTATCTTTAGATCGGATGCTTCTTAGTGGAGCACTTGCATACGTACAGGTTTTGTTCTCAACTGCAAACGTCAAGATACGCATC
Source organism: Avena longiglumis (assembly GCA_030063025.1). Lineage (NCBI taxonomy): Eukaryota > Viridiplantae > Streptophyta > Magnoliopsida > Poales > Poaceae > Avena > Avena longiglumis. The sequence goes on from CP125974.1 coordinate 96,908,006, forward strand.
CGGTTAATAGTTTTTTGACCACTTGCATGTTATCATAAACTAGCTAGCTAAAAGATGCTCCAAGTTGGTGCCTTATTCCTTGCACACTAGTATCCCCTCCGTTTTAAAATATAAGATGTTTTAGGTTTGTGAAGAAAATGAATCTAGATTTTTTTTAGTGTGTAGATTCATCCCAAAGTTGAATAAACCTATATACTAAACCAAATCTAGATTCATTTTCTTTACAAACCTAAAACGTCTTATATTTTGAAACAAAGGGAGTACCTCACACTTGAATGTCTGGGACACTTCAAAGTGCCTCAAAATACTGCCTCCAAAGACTCTTTTGGACACCCCATGTTTCTAGAAGTATTTGTAGCATAGTTTAAAAAACCGGATCGGTGGTTTAGGTTTTTACCGGTTGGACCGCTGGTTCACTAGTTTATTGTCTGGTTTTTAAAGCTATAGAGTAATATAAATTTTACTTAAAATGCTTTAATAATTATGTGTCAAGCATATTTCAAACTTTCAATTTGGCATAATGATTCACCTAATGACATGGCATGTCAAATAAGCCCAGCCGCGCGACCATATAATCCTCCTATTAATGAGCAATACAGGACACCACTACGTGTGGTTTTTCCCTATCTTACACATGCCATTAACATGGTTGCGGCTATAGCCATTTTTCTAGTAGTGTTCCCTCCAGAGTCTTCTTCTCCACATACAAGCCGCAAAGGCTGCTCTGCAGCTCCGGCGTTTCCGATCCCTGGACGACAAAGCTCTGCCCGGACAAGATCACTAGATGCGTGGATACCTTCGGAGAGATCATGCCTTTGATCCTACATCGAGCCCATCACTAACTCCTCCGTCTACGAACGAATTTCCACTGTAACGTTGGTGAGTACTAGATATCTTACATATCGTGTTTTTGCATAGCTCGATGATACCTTCGATCCGGATTCACAGATATAGTATAATAGTCTTTTCCCTAGTAGACATAGGTTTAATCGAACGCTTGGGAAACGATGCTAAAAGGAATTAAAAGGACATATATGCAAGAATTTGTTTTTTTATTTTACCTTCGTTTACCGGACCACTCTAGTTTACTTTATATCGTGGGTTATTTCAATGGATGAAGATAGACAAGGGTTGAAGATTCACCTGCAGCTGCATATCATATGAATAAAAAATAATAATAGGCACAATCATGTGTAATGTTTTAATAGAGATAATATTTGTGGGCAGCACATCCTGATATACAGTCCCTGCGAGTCATAGGCATAGCAAATATCCTTTTGATCCAACCATTTGCACCACGAAGTACCGGGCTAAAAACAGTTATTAAGTGAAAAACACATATCAAAACCTTAAAAAGAGATGTTGATGTTGTTCCCGAATGGGCTGATAAGCGAAGACCGTACAACTCTTTCTGTCACTGATCCTATGAGCCGCTAGCCAAGTATGCCACCTCAAGCATTTATCGATCTCGGGGGTCTTGGGTAACTACAAGTCCAAAGATCGAGGCAAGAGACAAAGAAACAAAAGATACAAATCCCTTATTCAAACAAAACACAATGCTCCCATAGATTAGATGCACATAATCGCTATGAGGTTTCACCCCAACCCGCAAGGACTACTCACTCATAACAATAAGACCAATGATAGAAAAATTGTGCAAAATACTTAGATTAAAATCAAATATTTTTACAATGATCTGTTGAGAAATAGAGCAATTTACCAAGTGAATTATCCAAAATAAACGCTAGATAAAACATGACTAGAATAATAGGCAATATACTAATCATGCTAAATAGCGAATACAAATTAAGGCATATAGCCAAACAAACTGCAAGGCATAAAACTTTGGATAGGATCAGAACAAGATTGAGACAGAAGATGTACACGGCGATGGCAGTAGAACATGGCGTTGGAACCGTCATTGGCCATGTCGTCGAGGAAGAGGTCTTGATGTCGGGGAAGAAGTCCTCGTCGGGAAGACGTCGCTATCTGTGAGGGAGTCCGTGAAGCGATGGTCGCTAATAGCGCTCCCAAAACCTTATCGCCCTTCTCCGTGCAGACTCGAGCGGCGGGTCTCGAGGCCCTCTCCGGCTCGCGGTGCACGTAAGGCAGGATGGGGAAGATAAATGTAGCGATGCTCTGGGCGAGGCGCAAGGATGTGTGGCAGAGGAGGCGCGACCTCTCTCTTATAGGCGCGAGGGAAGCGGGCAGTGCAGAAGATGAAACGAATGGACGGAAGATGAAGCGAGCAGCGGCGATCCGGACAGCCTCCACTCAATTCGTAAAAAGTCCATTCAAAGCAAACGTTTCAGCTTCTGTACATCTGTTTATATACCATTCATGCGTGGAAAAATAAAGCTCGGCTCGGCGAGATTCCCATAACCATGGCCTTGTGTCGTGGCGAGGCGAGGCGGAGGCGAGCGAGGAGGCGCGTGTGGAACTCTCTCCTTCTCCTTCTCATCCTTTTACCAAGTGATAGGAGAGCTCACCTTATAAGCTGGTCCAACTTCCACTCAACTAGCAATGTGGGACTAAACATTTGTTCCAGCTCTTGTCTTGCATGAATGGGCCACATGGGCCTCTAGGATTTTCAGGAATTATTGAAATAGAAAATGGGCTAGACTATTTGGGCCAAAATTCCAACAATCCCCACGGATCGAGGCACATGTAATTTGCCTTTGGTTCCAAAACACTTATATATCTGGTACTATAGTGGACTGTTAAGTTGAACTTCCACCTAGAATTATATGCTACACTAGGTTGCGACTTGTACGATGGACTATGCCTTGAGCGCAAGTTTGCTGCAATCTAGCTTCACACGAAGTCTTGACGATCTTGGGCTCGTGGGACTTCCCAGGGTGGAGCTTATACGTCATACTCCATGACCTTTCATGAGTTTATTAGAGAGCACCCTACTCTCATAGGCTGACGTTTGTGATCAGACTCATATAGGTGTGTTCTTCAAAAGATGTTCGAAGACAACATCTTTGCTTAGGATAAGCCACTTAGAACACATTAAGATAATAAATCAACGACATGCGAATCGAAAGTATTGCATCTTTATGGAGTGGTGTTCATTAAAGTAGGGATACTTTCCTCTCGGCTAACCAACGACTTGTTTCCCAATTCTAATTCACGGGATCTCCGATCACATAGAGTGGTTTGCCGTGGAAAGCTCAAATTGTGGGTCTCATACCCATCTCCTTCGATGCATTTTCTATCACGTTGCGTGATAGACCCTTTAATGAAGGATCGCCAAGTTTTAGATGTTTGGATATAATCCAATGCAATAACTCGGAGTTTCTCATTTTCTGACATTTCAGTCTCCTCTTCACATGTCTTGAGGACTTCATATTATCCTTAGAACTCACCTTAATAATCACAATTTGATTATCACGGTTCATTGGAATTGCGTATAGGTTTTTCAACCGGTAAGTCCATCAAGAGTTCACGAAGCCACTCTGCTTCAGATGGCCGTGTCTAGTCTTGTGAGTTGCTTCCATAGTTGACCTCGTTAAGATGGTCTCGCTTGCAAGACTTCAAGCAGCGCCACCACCAAGTGTGAAAACATATCCACCGTGGCCTTTATCTCATCGACATCGATATCCAATTTGAATCACTATAACCCTCTAGTACCCTCGGATACGGTATAGTGTATGCCATAGCTCATGATACCTTTTAGATATCGCATAACTCTTTCAAGAGCATGCGGTGATCATCTCTGGATTTGAGACAAATCGAGTTTGCTTACGGCAAAGGCGATGTCGGTCTCGTGGCACTAGCTAAATACATAAGCGAGCCAATGATTTGAGAGTATCTTAGTTGGTCTCTAGCATTTCCTCGATTCTTCGAAGCAACACACTAGGATCATCGTGTAGGAGAAAATTGGCGTCGCTATACAAACGACTCAAGATCTTTTCCACATAGTGGAATGAAATGTAATTCCACCATCATCATCTCTCAATAGCTTGATGTTCAGATGACATCGCCTACTCCCAGATCCTTCATCTCAAAGGAACGAGATAAGAAATCTTTGACCTCCTCAATTGCATTAAGGTTGGTTAGAAAATCGGTATGTCATCAACATACAAACAAAGGATGACTCCTCACCCCACCATGGCGATAGTATCGCACTTGTCAAACCGTTTACAACAAAGCCTCGCAGTTAAGGTTTTATCAAATTTTTCGTACCTTTGCTTAGGTGCTTGTTTAAGACCATACAAAGACTTGATGGCTTGCACGCTTTTCTTTCTTGACCATTTACTACAAAACCATCTGGTTGATCCATATAAATTTCCTCATCCAACTCTCCATTTAGGAAAGCCGTCTTAACGTCCATTTGATGAACGAGAAGACCGTGTGAGCGACAGAGAAAGTAGTACTCGAATGGTGGTCAACCTTACTACTGGTGAGTAAGTGTCAAAGAAGTCTTCACCTTCCTTTTGGGTATAACCCTTGGCCACAATCCTTGCCTTGTACTTCTCAATAGTACCATCAGGCCTTAGTTTCTTCTTGAACACCCATTTACATCCTACAGGTTTGCACCCATAAGGACGATCAGTGATCTCCCATGTTTCATTAGCTAAGATGGAATTCATCTCACTATGAACAGCTTCCTTCCAGTAGTCAGCATCAGGAGATGCATAAGCTTCTGAAATGAAAGTGGGAGTGTCATCCACAAGGTACACAATGAAATCATCACCAAAAGACTTTGTAGTCCTTTATCTCTTGCTCCTTTTAGGAATTTCATTATCATCCTCCTTAGGACTTTCAGAGTGTTCAATCGGAATGATAGGTTCAGAGAATATAGCAAATTCCTGATTAGATGAACTAGGTATCTCCAGATTTGATGAGTTAGGTTTATCCTTCATTGGAAAGATATCCTCAAAGAAAGTCGCATCAGTCGACTCCATGATTGTACCAACATGAATGTCAGGTACTTCAGATTTTACTATCAAGAATCTATAACCAATGCTATGAAAAGCATAGCCCAGAAAAACACAATCAATGGTTTTTGGTCCAAGCTTGCGCTTCTTGGGGATTGGTACATTAACCTTTGCCAAACAACCCCAAATGCGTAAGTAAGAGAGTTTTAGTCTTTTCTTCTCCCATTCTTGAATGGAGTAATTTCTTTGTTCTTTATGGGAACTCGGTTTAGGACATGACTCATGTCAATAATGCCTCCCCACCATTCCTTAGAAAGACCCGATGTCTAACATGACGTTAACCAAATCTGTTAGAGTACGGTTCTTTCTTTCGGCTACTCCATTTGACTGGGGTGAGTAGGGAGGCGTCCTCTCATGAATTATGCCATGTTCCGCATAAAAGGAATCAAACTCGTTGGAAAAATACTCTCCACCACGATCAGACCTAAGCCTCTTAATCTTTCGATCAAGTTGATTTTGCCTCGACTTTATAGATTTTGAAGAAACTCAAAGCCTCATCTTTTGATTTCAGAAGATACACATGACAATATCTCGTAGAGTCATCGATCAAAGTCATGAAATATTTCTTTCCACCTTTTGTCAACACACCATTCATCTCACAAAGATCAGAATGTATGAGCTCTAGTGGTGTTAAATTTCTCACTTCTGCAGTCGTATGCGAGGTTGTTTAGCTTGTACGCAGACTTGGCACTTAGATCCCTTAACAGTTGAGAAATCAGGGATTAAATTCATTTTGGCTAGCCGCGTCATACAACCAAAATTAATATGACAAAGACGAGAGTGCTAGACATTTGATTCAAAATTTGTGTAAATATGATTAACAACTTTATTACAAATGTCTGACAGAGATAAGCGGAACAAGCCTCCGCATTCATAGCCTTTACCAATAAAGGTTCCATACTTCGAAATTACAAATTTATTGGACTCGAATACAATCTTGTAGCCATCTCGACGTAAGAGATCCGCTAACAAGATTTTTATTTATTGAGGAACATGATGCACGTTCTTCAGCGCAGTCTTTCCAAGTGAACTTCAGATCGACCGTACCAACACCATGAGCGAAGCATGCGTCGTTCCCCATCAAGACGGTTTGAGTCCCTCCGACCGATATGAAGAAAACATGGAAATATCGTAAGACATGTACATTAGCGCCGTGTCAATCCACCAATCAGAGAATGACATAATGAAAGAACGAGGTAATATACCATACCCAACATCTTTCATCTCAACGTCGCCCATGACAACATTAGCAATCTTCGCTCTTCCATCTTGGCGCTTGTCAAAGCGGTTGGGACAAGCGAGCCCAATGATTAGGATCACCACACACATGACAAGCACCTTTCCTCTTATCGGTCTTCTTCTTGAAGGGTGGACCGTGAGGCCTTGTTCTTTCCATCGAACTTTCCTTTATCATCAAACTTTCCTTTGTTCTTGAACTTGTGAGGTGGAAGTTCCTTTTACGTACAGGTTGGCATTAGAACCTCCCTCGGTACCTCGAGCACGTGTGTCTTTTGCTCTCGCCTTCTTCCACATCAAGAGTCCCAATGAGATCCGTCATGGAGAACTCTTGTCTCTTGTGTCAGAAGTAGCAAAATTCCTCCATGATCGGAAGTTTGGCAATGATGCCTCGGCAACAAACTTGTCCAGTAACACACAAGTAAAGTGCTCAAGCTCCGGCAAGTGATCAGATCTCATGAGCTCGCTCCACAATGGAGCGGTCATCAATCATCTTGTAGTCATAGAATTGTTCCATGACATACAGTTCCTTTGCATCGAGACTCCAAATTTTCTCTCGGCGCATCCCACATATCTTTGCCATTGCTAAATGACAGATATGAATCGACAATATTGTCGCCAGGATGCTAATCAAGGCAGCCTTGAAAGTAGTATCAAGTTTTGAACGCCTCTTCTGGCGGGATTAAGTTCCCCTCAAAGCGCCATAGATGGCGTTATAGCAGCTCATGGTCTGAAACCAGAGCACTGCTCTCGCACGCCACCATTTGTAATTCACACCTTCAAACACATGTGGCTTCATAGAAGTGTAGGGGTTCGTAGCATGGAAAACAAAAAATTTCTATCGCATACAAACAAACAAGCCAAGATCTATCTACTAGATTGTAGCAACGAGTCGATGGAATAACTTACCCTCGAAGATTCCAAAGTGTTTAACGAGGCGGATTCGTGGGTGATGTAGTCGTACTCTTTCCGATCTCAAGATCGTGTGGACGATCCTTCCGGCACGTTAAAGGCCTCATGATCGGTCACACGTTCGGTACTCGACGAAGACCTTCCTCTCCCTTGTTCCAAAGAAAGCGGAGGTTGTAGTACTCTCCTCGATTCCGTGACCTGACGGCGTGGTGCAGGAAGTAGAGGGGAAATCATGAGGCTTCGCCTTAAGCATGCGAGTATGGTGGAGCTTATGAGAGAGGCTATTAGTGGTCTAGTAATTAGACACACCAATTAGAAGGCTCTAAACCAATTAGAAGGCTCTAAACATTTGGCTAAAGCAATTAGAAGCTCTAAACCAAAACGGCTCTAAACCGGAGATCTAGAGGTGAAACTTGTGTGTCTCTAGGAGGAGACCTGCCCCTCCTATATAGGTGGAGGGCCTTGGCGCCAGGGAGGAGTCCTCCCCAACTCGCCTAGGGTTGGGCACCGGAGGAGTCCAACTCCTCCTCCAGTTGGTTCCAACTCCTCTTGCTTGTTTCCCAGTTTCTTGTTTTGGCGGTTTGACTTTCAAATGGACATTTGACTTTTCTTTTAGGATTCAATTTAATCCTTTATTTGGGACAGCAAGAACACTTAGTACATGATGCAATCATTCCAATAAGTAATGACATTCATGTACCCTCCCCCGGAGTCTTGGACAATCCGGAACCTTCTAGAACATTCCCGATGGAAACACCGGAATCATTCCCGAACTCCGAAACGGGACTTTCCTTATATGAATCTTATTCTCCGGACCATTCCGGATCACCTCGTGATATCCCGGATCCCTTCCGAGACTCCGAACAACATTCGGTCTCTTTCTCATAATACCATAAACTACTCAAACAACGTCGAATCCTTAAGTGTGTCTCCCTACGGTTCGTGAATTATGCGGACATGATCGAGACACTTCTCCGAACAATAACCAATAGAGGAATCTGGAAATTCATATGGCTCCCACATATTTCTACGATTACTTTGCGATCGAATGAACCACTTACATACGATACCAATTTCCCTTTGTCTCACGATAGTTTACTTATCCGAGGTTATGATCGTCGGTATCTCTGCATACCTAGTTCAACCTCGTTACCGATAAGTACTCTTTTCTCGTTCCCGTGATATGTGATCCCTTGTGACCAAGTCACATGCTTGCAAGCCAATTGAATGACATTCCACCGAGAGGGCCCAGAGTATATCTATCCGTCATGTGGATGGACAAATCCCACTTGATCCATGTGTTTCAACCAACACTTTCCGAACACTTAATGCCACCTTTATAGCCACCCGATTCACGGTGTGGTGTTTGATGTCATCAAAGCATCCATCCGTAAAGGTGATAAGCATGATCTCATGGTCGAAGGAATTAGGTTACTATGTATCAGAAAGCATATAGCAATTGAACTATTGAAATGACTTGATCTTTATGCTACGCTTATCTATAGGAGTATGTCCACCATATCATTCTCCTAACGATATGATCTTGTTGTTGATAACATCTCAATGTTCATGATAGGGAAACCACAATCATTAATCAACCAACAAGCTAGTAAAGTATAGAGGCTATACTAGGGACTTCAAATTAAGTTTACAAATCACACAAGTATTAATGGTTTCCTTGTTAATACTATTATAGCATGAATGTAAACATTTATCATAAACACAAAGATATAATAATAACTACATTTATTATTGCCTCTAGGGCATATCCCCAACAGCTCCCACTTGCACTAGAGTCATCTAATCTAGATTACATGGTAATATACCGAACACCCATGGCGGTTTGGTGTTGGTCATGTTTTGCCCTCGGGAGAGGTTTAGTCAATGGATCCGCCACATTCAGATCTGTGTACTTTGCAAATCTTTATATCCCCATCTTGGATATGTTCTCGAATAGCGTGAAAACGCGACTTGATATCTTGACTTCTTGTGTGACCTTGGTTCTTGCGCATTGGCTATGGCGCCCATGTTATCACGAGAGATAGACATTGGGTCCAGCACTTGGAACCACACCCACTCAGTAATGAACTCTTTCATCCATATCGCTTCTTGTGAAGCCTCCGGCGACCATGTATTCGATTCAGTTGAAGATCTCGCCACAACGCTTTGCTTTGCACTCCTCCAGCTAACTGCTGCACCATTCAAAGTAAATACGTATCCATATTGAGATTTAGAATCATCCGGATCGGTGTTCCAACTAGCATCGGTGTAACCATTAACAACGAGTTGTTCATCACCTTCATAAGAAAGAACCATATCCTTAGTTCTTCTCAAGTACTTAAGGATATTTTTGACCATTGTCCAATGATCCACTCCTGGATCACTTTGATATCTACTAGTAAAACTAACAACATATGCAATGTCGGGTCTAGTACATAGCATGGCATACATAAGAGATCCTATGGCTAAGGCATAGGGATTTTTACTCATCCTTTCTCTATCTTCTGCCGTTGCAGGACTTTGAGTTTTACTCAAGGTCGTATTGGGCAACATGGGCAAGAACCCTTTCTTGCTATCTTCCATTCCAAACCTATTTAGAACTTTGTCTAAATATGTACTTTGTGACAATGATATTAGGCGTCTTTATCTATCTCTATAAATCTTTATGCCTAATATGTAAGCAGCTTCGCCAAGATATTTCATTGAAAAACTATTATTCAAATAATCCTTGACACTATTAAGAAGGTCTACATCATTCCCAATCAACAATATGTCATCTACATATAGTATTAAGAATGCTACAGAGCTCCCACTCACTTTCTTGTCAATACAAGCTTCTCCATAAGTTTGTATAAAACCAAATCTTTTGATTACCTTATCAAAACGTTGATTCCAACTTCGAGATGCTTGCTTTAATCCATAAATGGACGGTTGAAGTTTGCATACCTTGTTAGCATCTTTAGGATCGACAAAACCTTTGGGTTGTACCATATACAACTCTTCATCAATGTCTCCATTGAGGAACGTCGTTTTGACATCCATCTGCCATATCTCATAATCATAATATGCAGCGATTGCTAACAAAATCCTCACGGACTTTAGCTTCGCTACCGGTGAGAAAGTCTCATCGTAGTCAACTCCTTGAATTTGTCGAAACCCTTTTGCGACAAGTCGAGCTTTATAGACAGTAACATTACCATCAGCATATGTTTTTTTCTTGAAAATTCATTTGTTCTCGACAGCCTTCCGGCCATCCGGTAAGTCCACCAAAGTCCATACTTGGTTTTCGTACATGGATCCAATCTCGGATTTCATGGCTTCTTGCCATTTATTGGAATCTAGGATCATCATCGCTTCCTCATATGTCGCAGTGTCTTCGGTGTTATCCACCAACATGACACTCATAACGGGATCATAACAATCAGGAGTGGTACGAGTTCTCGTTGACCTGCGAGGTTCTGTAGTAACTTCAACCGAAGTTTCATGATCAACATCATTAGCTTCCTCTCTTATTGGTGTAGGCGCCACAGGAACTACTTCCGGTGCTGCGCTACTCGCAAGTTCGAGAGAAGGTTCAACAACCTCGTCGAGTTCTACTTTCCTTCCAGTCACTTCTTTCGAGAGAAACTCCTTCTCTAGAAAGGATCCATTCTTGGCAACGGAGATTTTGCCCTCGGATCTATGATAGAAGGTATACCCAATAGTTTCCTTCGGGTATCCTATGAAGACGCATTTCTCTGCTTTGGATTCAAGCTTGTCAGGCTGTAACTTCTTTACATAAGCTTCGCAACCCCAAACTTTGAGGAACGGCAATTTAGGTTTATTTCCAAACCATAATTCATACGGTGTCGTTTCAACGGATTTAGATGGTGCCCTATTTAAAGTGAATGCGGCTGTTTCTAATGCATAACCCCAAAATGATAGCGGTAAATCTGTAAGTGACATCATAGAACGAACCATATCTAAGAGAGTTCGATTACGACGTTCGGACACACCATTACGCTGTGGTGTTCCCGGCGGTGTCAATTGTGAAAGTATTCGCACTTCTTTAAATGCTCGCCAAACTCGTAACTTAGATATTCACCTCCACGATCGTAACGTAGAAATTTAATCTTCTTGTTACGTTGATTCTCTACCTCACTTTGAAACTCCTTAAACTTCTCGAAAGTTTGGACTTATGTTTCATGAAATAGATATACCCATATCTACTCAAGTCATCCGTGAAGGTAAGAACATAACGATAACCATAGCGATGCTACACTCATTGGACCACACACATCGGTATGTATGATTTCCAATAAGTCCGTAGCTCGCTCCATTATACCAGAAAATGGAGTCTTAGTCATTTTACCCATCAGACATGCTTCGCATCTTTCAAGTGATTCAAAATCAAGTGATTCAAGAAGTCCATCGGAATGGAGTTTCTTCATACGTTTCACTCCGATGTGACCAAGACGACAGTGCCACATATAGGTCGAATTATCGCTTGATTTCAAACGTTTAGCCTCAATGTTGTTGATATGTGTATTTCCACTATCGAGATTCAATAAAAATAGACCATATATCAAAGGTGCATGTGCATAAAACATATTACTCATATAAATAGAACAACCATTATTCTCGGATTTAAACAAGTAACCGTCTCGCAATAAACAAGATCCCGATATAATGTTCATGCTCAACGCAGGCACTAAATAACAATTATTTAAGTATAAAACTAATCCCGATGGTAGATGAAGAGGTAGCGTGCCGACCGCGATCACATCAACCTTTGATCCGTTTCCCAGCGCCGTCACCTCGTTCTTCGCTAGCTTCCGTTTATTCTGCAAAGACTGTTTGAGTTACAAATATGAGCAACCGAACCGATTATCAAATACCCGTGCACTACTACGAGTACTAGTGAGATACACATCAATAACATGTATATCGGATATACCTTTCTTCTTGATGTTGCCGTTCTTGAGATCCGCCAAGTACTTTGGGCAATTCCGCTTCGGTGACCTTCTCCTTGCGGTAAAAACACTAAGTATCGGCTTAGGTCCAGCCTTGGTCTTCTTCGGCCAGAGTAACTTTCTTACCACCCTTCTTGAAGTGTCCCTTTGCTTAGACTTGCCTTTCTTGAATTTGGTGGTCTTATTGACCAACAACACTTGGTGCTCTTTCTTGATCTCCACTTCGCAGATTTCAACATGGCAAAGAGTTCGCAACGCGTTTTGTTCATGTTCGCATGTTGTAGTTCATCACAAAGTTCTTGTAACTTGGTGGTAGTGATTGGAGGACAGTAAATCCCCAAAGCATTAGGAATCACTATACCCAAGCTTTGAAGTTTGTTTGCGTGCCTGGACATCTTAAGCACATGCTCACCGACGAGATTTGCCTCTTCCATCTTGCGGTTAAATAACTTTTCGAAGCCTCATAGCTTTCAATTGCCGCATGAGTCTCAAAAATCAATTTGAGATCTTCGACAATATCATATGGGTCGAATCCTCAAACCTTTTCTCAAGCTCCGATTCCAAACCATACAAGATAGCACCTTTGAACTATGGAGTCTTGATTCTTCCGAGCGAGGTAAACATTCTTTACTTCATCGGAAGCATTGGTGCAGTGGGTCACCCAAGTGCATCCACACATAGGTCAAATTACCGGTGTGAGGACAATCCTCAAATTGCGGAACCAATCCGAAGTTGCTTCCATTGTTTTCAACTTTTCTTTCTCTAGGAACGCATTAAAATTGATGGTAGGCTGCCATTGATCTACAACATATTTGCAATAGTTTAGACTAAGTTTATGACAAATTGAGTTCAAATTAATAATAAAATTAAACTAGGTGAACTCCCACTCAAAACAATATCCCTCACATTGTTTTAGTGATCACGAACCAAATCCACCATATCAACACCGATCATCACGAGAGTTGACATAGTTTCAATGGCGAACAATCGTCATGTTCATCATATCTACTATATGATTCATGCTTTACCTTCGGTGATCCGTGTTCGAGACCATGTATGTACATGCTAGGCTCGTCAAGATCAAACCTTAGTTTCGCATGAGCAAATCTTGCTCACGTTGTATACACTTGCATAATCTAACACACCCGATCATCACGTGGTGCTTCGAAACAACAAGCTTTAGCAACGGTGCTAATTAAGGGTGAACACTTTATGATTTGAAATTGATGTGCATGAGGGATCATCTTATAATGCTACCGTCGTCTACTAAGCAATACAAGATGCATAAAGGATTAACATCACATGCAATTCAATATATATGTGATATGATATGGCCTTTCTTCTTTGTGCCTCCGATCTCCATCTTCAAGCACGAATATGATCTCCATCATCACCGGCATTGCATCAAGGTCAATGACGCTTCTCCATGGTTGTCGTCCACCGGCTTCAACTATTACAACTACTTTGAATAGACATGCGGTTCTTAACATAAATTAAAGACAACCATGTGGCTCCTGTCGGTTGCCGACTTACAATAAGGAACATTGCATACATCAAATATAATCACAATCATGGCCATATCACATCATCACACCTCGCAAAACAAAGTTAGACGCCTCTACTTTCTTTGCATATTTTACGTGGTTTGGGGCTTTCAATAAGTGTCGTTCTAACTACGAACAAGAACCACAACATTGATACTAGCATTGTTGATCACCGTTGTAAATTGGATCTTAACTATGCTAGGAAAGCAGACACCATAAAGCCACTTATGCAATACAAGTTGCATGTCAAGCGTGGAGCAAGTCTCATGAACGATGTCATGTAAGGTTAGCCGGGCGCTTCATCCTAACATACCGCAAGATGCAAAGTACACAAGAAGCAATCGACAATAAAGCATCAACGCCCACAATGACCATTGTGTTCTACTCTGCAACAGATCTACATATAGACACGGCTCGATACCCTTTGAGGGGTTCGTAGCATGGAAAACAAAAATTTTCTATCGCATACAAACAAACAAGCCAAGATCTATCTACTAGATTGTAGCAACGAGTCGATGGAATAACTTACCCTCGAAGATTCCAAAGTGTTTAACGAGAGCGGATTCTCGTGGGTGATGTAGTCGTACTCTTTTCGATCTCAAGATCGTGTGGACGATCCTTCCGGCGCCACGTTAAAGCGGCCTCATGATCGGTCACCGTTCGGTACTCGGCGAAGACCTTCCTCTCCCTTGTTCCAAAGAAAGCGGAGGTTATAGTACTCTCCTCGCGATTCCGTAAAGACTGTGGCGTGGTCTAAGTAGAGGAAATCATGAGGCTTCTTAAGCGGTGCAGTATGGTGGAGCTTATGAGAGAGGCTATTAGTGGTCTAGTAATTAGACACACCAATTAGAAGGCTCTAAACCAATTAGAAGGCTCTAAACCGCTGGCTAAAGCAATTAGAAGCTCTAAACCAAAACGGCTCTAAACCGAGATCTAGAGGTGAAACTTGTGTGTCTCTAGGAGGAGCCCCGCCTCCTTATATAGGTGGAGGGCCTTGGCGCGCCAGGGAGGAGGAGTCCCTCCCAACTCGCCTAGGGCTGGGCCGCTGGAGGAGTCCAACTCCTCCTCCAGTTGGTTCCAACTCCTCTTGCTTGTTTCCCACAGTTTCTTGTTTTGGCGGTTTGACTTTCAAAGGACATTTGACTTTTCTGTTTTAGGATTCAATTTAATCCTTTATTTGGGACAGCAAGAACACTTAGTACATGATGCAATCATTCCAATAAGTAATGACACATTCATGTACCCTCTCCCGAGTCTTGGGACAATCCGGAACCTTCTAGAACATTCGATGGAAACAGGAATCATTCCCGAACTCAAACGGGACTTTCCTTATATGAATCTTATTCTCCGGACCATTCCGGATCACCTCGTGATATCCCGGATCCCTTCCGAGACTCCGAACAACATTCGGTCTCTTTCTCATAATACCATAAACTACTCAAACAACGTCGAATCCTTAAGTGTGTCTCCCTACGGTTCGTGAATTATGCGGACATGATCGAGACACTTCTCGAACAATAACCAATAGAGGAATGGAAATTCATATGGCTCCCACATATTTCTACGATTACTTTGCGATCGAATGAACCACTTACATACGATACCAATTTCCCTTTGTCTCACGATAGTTTACTTATCCGAGGTTATGATCGCGGTATCTCGCATACCTAGTTCAACCTCGTTCGATAAGTACTCTTTTATCGTTCCGTGATATGTGATCCCTTGTGACCAAGTCACATGCTTGCAAGCAATTGGATGACATTCCACCGAGAGGCCCAGAGTATATCTATCCGTCATGTGGATGGACAAATCCCTCTTGATCCATGTGTTTCAACCAACACTTTCCGAACACTTAATGCCACCTTTATAGCCACCCGATTCGGTGTGGTGTTTGATGTCATCAAAGCATCCATCCGTAAAGGTGATATGCATGATCTCATGGTCGAAGGAATTAGGTTACTATGTATCGAGAAAGCATATAGCAATTGAACTATTGAAATGACTTGATCTTTATGCTACGCTTATCTATAGGAGTATGTCCACCATATCATTCTCCTAACGATATGATCTTGTTGTTGATAACATCTCAATGTTCATGATAGGGAAACCACAATCATTAATCAACCAACAAGCTAGTAAAGTATAGAGGCTATACTAGGGACTTCAAATTAAGTTTACAAATCACACAAGTATTAATGGTTTCCTTGTTAATACTATTATAGCATGAATGTAAACATTTATCATAAACACAAAGATATAATAATAACTACATTTATTATTGCCTCTAGGGCATATCTCCAACAAGAAGCAACAAAGCCACTTGGGGAAAATTGCCTGAAATAAGGTTTTTGGATTGTTGAGAAATAGAGCAATTTACCAAGCGAATTATCCAAAATAAACGCTAGATAAAACATGACTAGAATAATAGGCAATATACTAATCATGCTAAATAGCGAATACAAATTAAGGCATATAGCCAAACAAACTGCAAGGCATAAAACTTTGGATAGGATCAGAACAAGATTGAGACAGAAGATGTACACGGCGATGTGAAGTAGAAACCTTGGCGTTGGATCCGTCATTGGCCATGTCGTCGAGGAAGAGGGTGCTGATGTCGGGGAAGAAGTCCTCGTCGGGGAAGACGTCGCTATCTGTGAGGGAGGCCGTGACGAAGCCAGTAGTCGCGCTAATAGCGCTCCCCAAAAACCTTATCGCCTTCTCCGTGCAGGAATCAAGCAACGGGTCTCGGAGGCCTCATCGGCTCGCGGTGCCGCGCAAGACGGGATGGGAAGATGGAAGTAGCAGTGCTTTGAACCGAGGCGAGGATGTGGCAAGACATAAGCGAGAGGCGCGACCTCTCTCCCTTATAGGCGCAGAGGAAGCAGACGGCAGAAGATGAACGAGCGGTGATCCACCGGACAGCCTCCACTCAATTATTCATTTAACTCGTATTAAAAGTCCATTCGAAGCAAACATTTCAGCTTCTGTACATCTGTTCATATACCATTCATGTGTGGCAAAATAAAGCTCGGCTCGGCGAGATTCCATAACCATGGCCTTGTCGTGGCGAGGCGAGGCGAGCGAGGAGGAGGAGGAGCGCGCGTGTGGAACTCTCTCCTTCTCCTTCTCATCCTTTTACCAAGTGGTAGGAGAGCTCACCTTATAAGCTAGTCCAACTTCCAATCAACTAGCAATGTGAGACTAAACATTTGTCCCAGCTCTTGTCTTGCATGAATGGGCCACATGGGCCTCTAGGATTTTCAGGAATTATTGAAATAGAAAATGGGCTAGACTATTTGGGCCAAAATTCCAACATGATCGCCGAATCACAAAGAGATCTCAAGTACAAGGTAATGGCTATGGCTAATGGAGAGGATGGAGGATGGAGGGGGTGAACTATGGTGTGGATCTCCTTTGGTGGTGTCGTAATACAATATAAGAATGGTGGACCTCTACGCGACCGTTGAGACCTCGAAATATATAGGTGTCTTCGGGAAAGTTGTAGGGTTTGACAAGACGAAGCCGCCGCCACATGGTACATGCGAGCCGTATGGGCGGGCGCTGCCGCTACCAGTGATAGTTATGTCCTATGGCGCATGGTATTTGCTCCAGGATTACTTGGACGTATAGACTTAATCAAAATCTTCATTTATGACTCTTGATTTCACATTAAAAAGCGTGATATCCCGCACAACACAATTTAAAGCAATGTTTTTTATATCTTTACAATAATTAGTCATTAATGGCAAGGCTATGGAGACTCTTGTCAATTGCTTGACTAAAAACAATGTTTAAACGCGAAAAAGATGGCTATTTTTATAACCATCACTCGATCTCTTGGTGTGTTCGTAGAACCATAATTTTTTAATTCCCTATGTGAAACCCCAACATGGGGCCCACCTAGCGCCTTGTTGCTCCAATGTCTTTGATCTTCGCGTCCCTAGCTTCTTCTTGATCTAAAAATGCCTATATACCGCCCTGACCGTGATCCCATAGCAACATGGCACACCACGGAGACATAAACAAGAAATAAATAAGATCGAGCCAAGATTAGAGGGGAAAACGTCGTTGGTTCGCATCTCCAACCTCTCTAATAACATCTCCACCATCTCCTTGATCAAGAGAAAGTATTTCACCCCTGGACTATGGGTTCATGGAAGTAGCTTGGTCTATCTCTCTCTCATGCTATCATTTTTCTAGTTTCATATGAGTTGCCCAACATGATTATGGCCATCTATTTTGTAATCCATTTGTGATGGATCTTAGTTTTTATGAGATGAATATTTGAGATTGTAATTTTTAGATAGTATTTGATATATTAGTAGATGTATATTATGTACCTTATTCTTGATTACATGTTTTGATCAAAATAGTATGATAGGAGCGAGAGGGGAACATGTGCATTAATTGAAATAACATGATAGTAGCAACTTGATAGTGATAACAAATCTGGGACCTAATATGATTTTTACCTTTCTAATATTACCTTACTAATGGCTCATCAAAAAAAAAATTACGCACCCTCCAAACTCTGGCTTTGGCGACTCTAATGGCGATGTCGGTGTCTCCCCTCTCTGATGGTCATGTCCTGGATTATCTAGGTGCGGAGAAGGATTGATCCCTTGACTGACCCCTCCTCTATCGCAGACTCATTGGATTACACTATTGGCCATCGTCTTTGTTCAAAGGTTCGAGATCTATTCTCTTCTGTGGCTAGCCCCAAATTCAAACCATAACCACTTATTTCTAGTTGTGTCTTTTGGCCATGCATATTTTCGATGAGTTGAATGTTAGCCTGGATCTCTCGGCTTGTCTTGGTGCCGCTTACAATGAGATAGTTGTTGAACTTTTATCTGAAAGGGCGTTCAAGTTTCCTGCCAGTTCTAAGTTAGTCTTTTTTCATTCACAATTCGAGGTCCTTCTCTTGCAAGCAATTCATTTATCACTTTCATCTGTAGGGTTGTGGAGGACCAAATTGGCAGCGTGAAGAAATTCGCTGGTATGCCGAACATGATGCGGAATGAGTTTCTCCTTCTAGATTTGTCACCACTACTCGGAACACCCGTCAATCTAGGTGTATTCACCCTGACCGGTTTACTATTGGGGTTAATTTGGTTTTTAATCTATTCATAATTCCCTTGAGGGTAACTCTTCGGGTAATGTTCTTAAGTGTGCAAACTTATTCCGATTGCTCGTAAAACTGATAGCTACGATATCACTTTTAAAGATACAGCAAGATATATGCATGGAGTTGATAAATGTATTTGTTTGGGGAATGCCTACGTCTTAGGCGAGACGTGTCTGGCTCAATCGAATGAAAACATGCATGGTTTACAAACAAAAAACTGTAACTAGATGGCTCAATCAAATCTTGGAACCAAAATCCAACGGTGAACAAGATGATTGAGATATTTCTCGGGCGCCTAAGAAATAGCAAAACCGATTTGTTTGTCATATTCTTTTCGAGAAACAAGATGCAGACATGTGGATGCTCACAACATACACATACAACAACCTTTATAATATATCTATAAATGTACGCATATACTGTCCTTTAAAAAAAAAGAACTCGCGGTAGCTGCGATCTCAACCTGTTTCCGAATCCAAGCAGGAGACATCTGACCGTCCGATAAACCTCCCCGCAAATCACAACCGTAAATAGACCCCAGGAGATCCCCACCGTGTGTCCGTGTCCTCCGGCGTCGCGACTCGCCCGAGCCTCACATATACTCGCCCGAGCGCACGCCCAAAATCCGATCCAAACCAAACCCTCGACAACATCTGGAACCAACCTAGTCCAGAGAAACCGAGCCGGTATCCCCTTCGGGTCGGATCCGCGTCTGGGCCGCCCCGTCCCCGTCTGGGCCGCCCTCCGTACCACCCTTTTCCCTATTATTATTTTCTCTCTCTCCTCCTCGCCCCCGACTCCGTCTTCCCCGTCACACCACCGCCGCCGTAGCCCTAACCCTAGCCCTCCAGCCAGCCGCCGCCGGCGAGACCCCGACTCCCAGCGTGGCACCCCTCGCCCCCCGGACGCATCCCCGGCCGTCCTTCCGCCGGGGAACCTCAGGTAACGCCCCCCCGCCCCGATCCGGATCTCACGGACCCCCCACGTGCTAGGGTTAGGGTTCCCTTGCGTCACGTCTCGTTGTTCCGGCTCGTCCTCGCGAGGCGCCTGGAATTAGGGGCGATACGCGCTTGCCTGCCTGCCTGCCTGCTACAGGCTGCGGGAATTCCTGACGATGCATGGTCGATTCTTGTTCTGTAAATAATTCACAATTGTGCAGTCAACGCGTATGTACGGATTCTTTTGGGGACATTGGAATTGTGCAGAGAGGAGGCAATGCAGGCTACGGATTGCAGGATTACAATGCATTGCTTGTTTGCTGCTATTCATTCGTCAGTTTAATTTTTTTCTTATCCTGCACCATGCATTGTTTCGTGGTCAGCGCTGTCGGTAGTCGCGCCGAAATGTGGCTAGGAAGAGGGAGTTCAGTGGTTTTTAAGTCTTATATACTTGCCATGATGGAGCTTTTGCTTGTAGCATGATTTTTCTTAAAGATGCTCTATATTAGCGGGTTATCTTCTCTCCTGGCTATTACATAGGGTGGTGGTTGTGGATACTGATTAATCTGTTACTGACTTGACTCTGCAGGTGATCAACAAGGATGATGCGAGGGATCCAGCAGCAGTATGCACCAAGTGGCTTTCCTATCCAGAAACCTTATGCAGCGCAGTTTCTTCAGCTGGATAATATGGATGCAGAAACTTCTCCAGTTCGCGGCATGATTCAAAACAAAATGTAACTTTTCAAACCGCTATTGTTATCAACACACTGGCAATCGTTACATTCTCTATTCTAACCTGCACGTAGTACTCTACATGTTTATCGTAGTTGTGTCATTGTTCATATTCTCCTAGTTCACGTTGTTCTCTAGTTCTTGAGAATGATTGCATTGCGCTGTTTTTTCTCTTCTATATATCACATTTTCAATCATAGCCTGAGATGTTGACATACCATGTATGATGACACTATCGTTGTTGTGCTCAACTCTTAGATACCCATGTATAGTTGATAATTTGTAGTGTTCGAAAATGGAGTGGTTCTGTCTTTGGTAACTAATTTATCGTCGATATTTCCTGTTTACACAATACATCCTGATTTCTTTTCCTCTCCAGTGTAAACTACCTGAAAACAAGGGAGGAGTTCTTTGACTTGCACCATAATTATCTTGTGGCAGTTTCAAAAAGTATTGATGAGCAGCTTTTCAAGGATGCTGAATCACAGGTTTGTGTTGCTTCTTGTTGCAAACATAACATTCCCCTCCGTTGCACTATAATTTCTGCCGAACACAGGAGTTCCGTTTCAAAATTTATGTCTATTGAGGGAATCGAGGGTTTATAGTTTTGTAATATCTCCACTCCCTACACATATTTTAGTACAGCTGACGAGGTTAAGTGGTTGTAACATGTAAATAGTGTTATTATGTATGGTCATCTTATCATCAACTTCATAGATATAGTGTTTCCTTGGTCTGTGAAGTGATAGGTACTATAGCATGTGGTGCTTTATTTAGAGTTATTTCTGCTCCTTTATTTCATCATCTTCAGATTTTAGCTTTATTTTGAGTTATTTATAAACATAAACTGATATTCAAAGTTTATGCTATTCTTGTAATTTGTTTTGTTTAACTTTCATGGTATTGTTACTGTTAGCTGATGTGTCATATACTCATGGAATTAAATCATTTAAATTCTGAATGACCTGCTAACACTTGGTCCTTTCCTCAGGTCCATTACATGGATTTTGAAACTTTAGAAGTTAGGTCGAATGCTGTTCTCAGTCGTCGATCATTTCGCAACAGTAGATATTCTCTGCCTTCTTCAGTGGCTTTACCAACATACAGCTTACAACAGCCTGCGATGGAAGTTACAGATACAAATATACAGCATGGTAGAGCTGTTCCTGGCTCTATCAATCCGTACCCGCCTACAAGAGACATATCACATAATGTGTTTTATCCTCAGGGTGAGTTGCAAACTTAAGATAATGAGTTTTCTACTTTATCCTCACAGAACAACTTTGGATTTTTATGTTTGGTTGATTTTGGCAGGATTTGCACCAAATGGTCACCATAAATTTCTTGCCAACTCTGCTCATTCATCAGCTGAAAGCTTAGTAAAGAGCACGGCTGCTCCATCTGTGTTAGGACTACCAAAATGCAGTCCTTCTCTTGATGGGGATTTCAGCGGTGGAGTGCATGCTTTCCATACAAAGGACCATTTCCGAGGTAAGTTATTTTACTTACCTTGACTTGTATATGAACCTGACTTCAAGCTATTTTGCATCATAAACATTATGACCAATATTCTCCAGGTGATGCTCATCAAGTTGATAGTCCACAACCGTCGACCTCTGGCAGTTCCAGTTCTTTGCCTGCAATGTGTGGTCAATCCGCAAATTCTATAAATGACAACCCATATTCCACTGGCCAAGTACCACCATTGCTACATTACAGGGAATGTGATGAAGAGTTGTATACACGTAGTCACCCAATAGAGCAGTCAGATCAGTCAAATGTCACAGCTGGAGGCCATGACTTGTCGTATCTCTATGAACAATCTAAAATGCGCCAGAACATCAAAGGAGACTGCGGACTTGACAAATGCATGCAAATGAATGAGTGTAGCCAGGTATTGGACTGCCAAGGTTTCAGCAGAGATAAATGCTCAAATTCAAACACCAAGTTCAGCCATAATCAATACATGGCTGACTCTGGTAATTGTGGTTCTATTAGAGAGAGGGTGGAGAGAGCTGAACAGACATCAAATAGCACTGTATCAAAGCCAACTTCGCCTACTTCAGATGAATCTTCTGGCAAGCATCATCCGGCAAAACGATTGAAGATTAATTTTCCCCGTCCTGTCCATGCCGCTAAAGTAGAGTCTCCAAAGGAGCAACAGCCTGATGGCAATGAAATCGTATCATCTGAAACAGTACAGTCTGAAACCACAGACATACCTACAAAGTCACCCTCTGGCTGTTCCTTGGGGGATAGCAATGTTGTACTTGGACTGACCAATGAAGATCTGCGTAGCATGGACATTGTTAGATTGCCAGAGACTGATGTACTAGCAGAAGAAGAATTGTGCGATGTAAATGGTGACGTCGAGATGAACGACTCTAAGCTTAGCTCAGTGGATCAAGCAGCAGTAGGAGCCAGCTTAAGTGCAGTGAAGAAAAAAGGGGCATCAATACTTTATGCTTTAACTGCTGATGAGCTTAGAGATCACATGAGAAGTTTGAACCAGCATACTTGTCCGGTGAGTGCAGAGCCCTTTGGATCTCATTGGTTTTCAATTATTTTGTGATACCATCTGATCCTATGTCACTGAGTAATATGCAGAGTTAAATAGTTATTATGTGCTTCCACTTGATTCAGGCTCAAGAAGTGTTGGCTTTTTTTACCATGGCAATTGGATTGACTATATTATGCAGAATATTTGTTATTTATTTTAAGCTATTAGCCCATATCCTTTCTGACAATTCACTTTTTTTTCAGAGCAATGTGACGACGGAAGAACTCAAGGAAGGCTTGCCTGACCAAAATATATGCAATTTATGTGGGATGGAGAGGCTTCTTTTTGAACCTCCCCCACGATTTTGTGCTCTCTGTTTTAAAATAATTAATTCGACTGGATCATATTACGTTCATGTGGAAAATGGGATTGATAAGGCTTCAATATGTGGCAAATGTCACCATCTTAGTACTGCAAAAGCTAAATATCAAAAGAGATTCAATTATGCAGAAACAGATGCTGAGCCGGAATGGGTACTGTGCTTCTTTTATCTCTAATTATTCGTATTTATGCATAAGTGTCTCATCTTTTGTTCACTATGTCATTTCAGTGGGTAGCGTGTGATAAGTGCAAAGCTTGGCAGCATCAAATATGCGCTCTTTTTAACCCCAAGGTTGTGGAGGAGGAGGCAGAATATACTTGTGCCAAATGTTTATTGAAGGAGAAGGATAGTGGACATATAAATTTGCTGGAGTCATCTACTGTTCTAGGAGCTCTGGAGTTACCAAGAACTAAACTGAGTGATCATATTGAGCGAAGACTTTCCGTGCGGCTTGAGCACGAGCGGCTGCAGAGGGCAAGCGCTTCAGGAAAAGGCCTTGAAGAGGTATTTTGTCTTGTTTACAATTATTTTGTACCACACACAAAAGAGGTCCCATGAGTTATCTGCAACGGTTGACCATAAAGCTAACTGTAGTTTTAATCTTGTGCTGTTGGCTTAGTAATTCATTTCAGGATATTGTAATCTCATACTGTTAACTTACTAATTCATCACAGGATTGTACTTTAAATGAACATTTCTGTTCTTCTATATGACATTTGATTGGATTAGGTCATTAAACCTTGTCTTGGAATATATGTATAGCGGGGCGATATCTATTGTATTTCGGGATCTTCTTTTGTTAAACTATATAGCTGAGTAATGTGTTTAAATTTTAATGGATTCAAAATAAATATATTTTGATGTGATGATGATGCATGCCAGATACCCATGACCAGCTTAACAAGAATAGAATTGTGGAATGAGCTGTAATTGCTGGCGTTCACTCTTCATCTAACTGTCTGTGTTGATTGATTGTTTGTCTCTACGAATTGTGTTACAATATGAATTCAACCATGGAGTAAATTATTGTTATTTTCTGTGTTCTGCTCCAATTCTTAGGTACCTGGAGTTGATGGTCTTACTGTTAGAGTGGTTTCTTCAGCTGAGAGAGTACTTCAGGTCCAACCACGTTTTCGAGATTTTTTTAAAGAAGGAAAATATCCTGGGGAATTCCCGTACAAATCAAAGGTGATCGATATTGTTCTATTTGACAAATTATTTTTTCATAGCATCCATGTTAATAATAATTCCAGCTATTTAGTACACAACGAGGGCTAAATTTTGCTGCTTTTTGTTTCATACAGGCCATTCTCTTGTTTCAAAAGAATGAAGGTGTGGATGTTTGTCTATTCGCGATGTATGTGCAAGAGTATGGTTCTGGTAGCCCATCACCAAATCGAAGGCATGTTTATCTTGCATATATCGATTCTGTCAAGTACTTCAGGCCTGAAATCAAATCTGCAAGTGGGGAAGCCCTCCGTACCTTTGTGTACCATGAAATTTTGGTATGAGAATGCAAATACTCAAACTGGCACTTAACTTTCTTGATTTCATTTTGGGCTCAAATTCTTCCAATATGTTTTCTTCTATAGATTGGTTATTTGGACTACTGCAAGAAACAAGGGTTTGTAAGCTGCTCCATATGGGCTTGCCCATCTACAAAGCGTGATGACTATGTTTTGTATTGTCATCCCACGTCACAGAAAATGCCAAAGTCTGACAAGCTTCGGAGCTGGTCTGTATTATTTAGAACACGATATTCATGTTTCTTTAATCCAATTATTTCTTTGTGGGTCTTCATTGGGCTTTCTCTTGAATCTTCTTAGGTACCAGAACTTGGTCAAGAAGGCTGTCAAGGAGGGTGTGGTTGTGGAGCGCAATACCCTCTATGACTTCTTCCTTCAGCCTACCAGTGAATGCAAGGCCAATATCTCAGCAGCATGCTTGCCATACTGTGAGAACGATTTCTGGCCTGGGGAAGCAGAGAAACTCCTTGAGAAGAAAGATGACAAGACCTCACAGAAGAAAGAGACACAAGTAGGAAGGCTCCTACGGGTTGCTAAACGTGATGACAGGAAAGGAAACCTTGAGGATATCTTGCTAGTGCACAAGGTTAGTTTATTTAAATTTTAAATCATGTTTTAATCTACCCTTTCAGTATAATGGCAGTACTGATACCATATTTTTCATTGTTGTCAGCTTGGGGAAAAGATGCGAACAATGAAAGAAGACTTTATTATGCTTTGTCTCCAGCACTTCTGCAAGCATTGCCACCAACCGATTGTGTCTGGTAGAAGTTGGGTCTGTACCTGCTGCAAAAACTTCCATCTTTGTGACCAGTAAGTATTTCTTCTAATCACTATTATTTTATTTTGAACTTACAGAATCTGGTGCCTTGTATGTATTTTGGTGACAAAATATAACTTGTTAAAATAGTACCAGTGGGAATATCCGTTCTTATGGAATATTATTTAACTGCACACACATTATCTTATCATCTAGCACCTAGGCCCTTATAACTATCATCTTCCGGCTTTTTTTAATTGATTCATCTGTCGATTAAATTGCAAAAAATGTGGTCTTACATGTCCCCTGTTTTTAGACTTGATTAATTTATGGTCATCTTACATTGATAAAGCACCCGTTACTAACGATATTTTTTATTGGTCTTGTAGATGTCATGCAGACGAACTAAGTGCTCCACAAAAGGACAGACACCCAGCTACAACGAAACAAAAGCACACATTTCTCAGAGTACTACTATAAAAACTCTGCTGTACTTTAAGTTCATTTCATCAGCCGAATGTGCATGCTTGGATTTGATTTTGTATGATAAAATTTATACTGACCAGAGTAATGAACTGTTCTACAGATAGAGGAAGAACCTCTTCCAGAGACTGATGATGGAGATCCAACAATGGAAAGCAAGTATTTTGACAGCAGAATAGATTTCTTGAAGTTCTGTCAAGATAACCAATTCCAGTTTGATACACTCCGACGGGCAAAACACTCAACAATGATGATTCTTTATCATTTACATGATTCATCTTGTTCTGCTTGTCATTGTACCATGGATCAACGCTTGGCATGGCGATGCCTGGTTTGCCTTGGCTGCAAATATTGCGATTCATGCTATAAACAAGGTGGTGAAAATTTGCACGTTCATAAACTTAAACAGATGGACAGTCGCTACCAAACTGTGCCGAACTACACTCTACAGGTATCCTTAAGTCCCTGTTCATGGTTCAGCTTGCCGAACTGTGCCGCGTGCTGAAGTTATTCTATAATCTGCTGTGTAGAAATAGTAACTGAAGCAGGATAAGATGATATAACAAAGTGCCAAATAAGCAAAACCGGGCTAGACAAACATGGGCTGTGCATCTCTTATGTTTTGTTCCCTTCCCTAGTTCAGCCTTTTGTGCATCACACCTTTGCTTTTTATCTGACTAAAATATGCCCAGTTAGATTTTTTTCCTGTATAAAAGATGTCATGTGAATTTATCTCTTTCATGTTTTTCAAGTGTTGGTGGTGTTTATAGTTGTTTGTCCAGGTAATTTCGTTTGGTGGCTTATCCAGCTAAATAAGCAGTGTGAATTGTCAAATTCTGACATAGTGATTGTGTAGTTTTTAATAATCTTTCTTCAATAATCTC
Organism: Avena longiglumis; assembly: GCA_030063025.1. Taxonomy (NCBI): domain Eukaryota; kingdom Viridiplantae; phylum Streptophyta; class Magnoliopsida; order Poales; family Poaceae; genus Avena; species Avena longiglumis. Next base: position 96,934,931 of record CP125974.1, read on the forward strand.
GGGAAGATGATAGGATTTTCTGTTGTTTCATACTAATGAAGTGTCTCTTTTCAAAGCAGGACTACCTTGAGGGTCTGGTACATGCATCGAAATGCTTCTATGAACCGCGTAATTGTACTTTCAAACTTTGTATTGTGATGAAGAAGCTGTTCTTCCATGGCGTCCGATGTGATATCCGTAACCGAGGAGGTTGCCGGAAGTGTATCTTCATGTGGAAACTTCTGCTCACCCATTCGAAACATTGTGGTGATGGGGAGTGCTCAGTTCCAAGATGCAGGTATGCATCATCCGCATCAGTATGCAGCTGCTGTCTCCAAACGTATATTTTGCATTAGCCAATATATGTTTCTTTAATCTTCAGTCTTGCTGACTATTTCCTTGATTTAATTCCAGGGATATAAAGGTATTCATGGGCAAGGCAAGGATGCTCACTGTAGCTCGAGCTATAGATTGCCAGCGGTTCCGGAATTAGCATCCTGTGAAACTAGTAGTACTTGCTAATCAAGAAGATTCGTTGGTGAAAACGCAATAAGTTGGCGGCCGTCATACATTAACGGGATCATCACAAGGTAAATAAAATGACGACTTGGTGGCGGCGGCAGCAGCAGCAGAGTTAATTTGTTCCGCAGATTTCCCCGGAATTCGCATGAAGAAGGAAGGCAGGCAGACTTAATTTATGTGGGTCAGCCATTTTTGATTTGACATGGAGAGGGGAAACACCTGCGGAAGCTTACTTAGACACAGTCTGACATGTGTAGTGTTGGTAGGTACATACCTGTATAGTTTAGTTTTCCTTGCAAGCCACATAGCTTGGATCAACAACAACAGGATAGTAGAGGAATTTTGTTCCTTTTTTTTTCTTCTTTTTTTCTGATTGAATTGAACGAGGCCGGCCACAATTTTGTCTAGTGTCGCTGTACCCCGTGGCCAGGTCCAAATTCAATGAATGTGTATATCCAGTTCGTTACCTTTGTGCCAGTTTTCAGGGTTTTTTTCCGCTCACTTTCCTTTTAAATATGTATGTACTTTTGCCGTAGTGAAATTTCGAGGCGCCTGTTACAAGTGATTTGTTTTTAACTCTTAATAATTATTTACTGTTACTTTTTGCCAAAAGGTCTCAAAATTGCTAATATCTGCTGTTCTCAATTTATATTTCTTTGGAAAAAGGTAAACGTGAAGGGCCTGACGGCTTCCAGGTATTAGATAGGAGAAGTCTGGATATGTAGCTTCCGATCCTGAAGCATATCGTAGACACTATTTTTATGTACCTTTAGGAAGCTCACATGAGGTAATTTTACATACCTAATGTATACATATTTAACTTTACTATGCATATCTTAGGTGCGTACATCTTAGATATGTGTAACTTAGGTATGTATATTTTTAGTTATGTACAGTTTATGGTAAAAAAAAATGACGTGTATCATGTAAGGTGTGTGGACACCATGGTGCCGTGCCCCGGTTAATATATATATATATATATATTAGATACATCTAAATTTAAATGACATACATTTTTTAGAACGAAGAGAAGAGATTTGGATGTATCTAAACATTATTTAGTTTTTATATATAGATACATCCAACATTTTAAGGGCGGAGGACCCAGTACTAGAACCTAATACTACTAGTTCCGCGTGAGCTAGAGCGCGCTGTAACGAGTGAGCTGAAGCCAAGCTTGAAGAGAGCCCAAGCTTTTCTGTCCATCACGGTCGTCATCTCCAAAGCAACCGTGTGAGACTTGGTGACAGTGAGGGGAGAGGGACTGGTTACATCATCCTTGAGTGAAGCATGCATGCATCCGGTTTACGAGCCAAATTGCAACAAAGCCTAGAGCTACCTCTGTAATCAGAGGAGAACAAGAGCAAGATGAGGTTGAGGATGCAACTCGCTGTCCAGCGCCTATAGGTGCTAGAATCTTGGACGAACTGCAACTCTATGCCACGGCGAGGCGAGGCGAGGGTGAGGGTGTGCAGATGCGAATTTTAACTTAGCAACTCTAGTTGGTTGTTCGCAGCCAGGACACTGACAATGTGCCTGCCTGCTGCTGCTTCTGTGCCAACCTATCAACCTTCCCATCCACCATCTCCTAACATCGCATCTAGTACTGCTAAACGGCCAGACCAACACAGAGAGAGCCGTTCCTTCCTTCCTTCGAATGGTTTACATATCACCAGTTCCAAATAATGTGAACAGAAAGAATAACGCGATACAATTGAAGGAGGAGGGAAAAAAATTGCTTTTGCTGATCAGAGCAAGGCATGTGTTAAGTGTATGTACAGTAGTATGTATGTATGTGCATGGAGTATGTGGAATGAGTGAGCAACGGAGGAGCTAATTACTGTCTGTTGCCTGATTGATTTGCCTTGCTGGCTAGTAATGGCAGTCCACCACCAGCGCCGACGTGCGTGGGCGCTACAGGCGAGGTCGTCTCCGCGGCGTCCTCGTCGCAGGGCGCTGGCATGTTGAGATCCAGCTCCAGGAGGCTCTTCTCCTTGATAATCCTGATCGCCGCCAGGTCGTCCGACGAGGAGGCAGCTGAGGCCGGCACGACGAGCGGGCGGTGACGCCGCATGTGCCCGCCGAGCGCCTGGCCGGACGCGAACTCGGCGCCGCAGATGCTGCACTCGTGCACCCTCCCATGCTGCTGCTGCCGCCTCCTCGAGACGTCGATCTCAGTTGAGGTTTCGTGCTTGGGCGGCGTCGCCGGGACCGCTGGGATCGCCAGCGCAGTCGGATCGGCGGTCGCGTGCGGCGCCGGCGACGGACGAGACGGCGAAAGCGATGGCGTCCTCCTCTCCTCGTCGGAGGTTGCCGCCGTGAGGAGGAGGAGGCGGGGCTTCTTGTGGCTGGTGCGGTGGCCGCCGAGCGCCTGGAAGGACGGGAAGCACCTGCCGCACGTCCTGCACTCGTACACGAACTCCCCCGCCCCGCCGCCGTCCGCCGGGCGCCGGCTCCGGAACCTGCCCTCCTTCGCCGTCGACTCAGCAGCGGCGGCATCCGGAGCCACGAACGACGGTCCGCCGCGGCCGCGGGCGAGGAGCATCAGGCACAGCGCCATGTCCTCCTCCTCCTGCTCCTCCTCGGCGCCGGAGCGCCACCCGGCGTCGGCCGACGACGACTCGGCCTCGGCACCGGCAGCGACGATCACCACCACCTCCGCAGGCGGCGGCGGCGCGGCGTGCACGCGCTGCCGCTTGCTGCGCTTTCCCTTGCACACGACTACCGGCAGCGACGACGACCAGGGATCGCGATCGTCGTCATGGTATCTGTCCCCGGCCTCCTCCTCCCCCATCGGTCTCCGCACGGTCGACAAGCTGACAGAGCGTGTGTGTAGGTGCGTGCGTGTGAGACACGAGGAGGGAGGAGAATACAAAGCTAGCTATGGCAGGAAGAAGGTTGGTGACGATGGCAGCATTAGAAGAAGAGAGTGGCGAGGCGTGTGTACATGTGGAGTGGTGGTGATAAACTAAGTGGGAAATTGAGGAGATGTCAACAAGAACAGGCTAGGCAAGATGGAGAAAGCTGCAGTGATGTGCCAATAAACTACTCCTAGTGCTGACCAACGGCTGGGCTGGCTGGGTCTGTTATTTTGGGACATGTGTAAAGTAATACTCCTATACAGCGTGGCAAGGGCTAGGAGGAGGAAGTGTGTAAAGCAATATCTCAAATAAAACATATTTAGAGCTCTAGAACAAGATGGGTTTCTGCAGAGTTTTATCAAAACTTCTGATAGAGGTTATTAAATTGGATACGGTAGCAATGTTTACTCAGCAAGCTTAACTTCGGGGTCATTACACTCTTGACCAGAAAAGAGGACGCGTCTAGAATTGAGCAGCATAGGCCAATTTGTTTGCTCAATGTAAGTTTCAAGATATTCACAAGTCGGCACGAATAGAGTTACGGGGGATTATATTGCGCAAAATTTGGTGCGCCCAGCTCATTCGCTTTTTATGCCGGGGAGAAACATCCTAGAGGGGGTGTCGTCGTTCTCCATGAACTAAACGCGAGTTGCATAGGAAAAAAAATGGATGATTTCTTCCTTAAGGTTGACTTCAAGAAAACCCACGATAAAGTCAAATGGCCTCTTCTTCAACAAGCGTTACACATGGAGGGTTTGCACCTTTGTGGTGTTAATGGGTTGACAGGTTTGTACATGGTGGGAGCGTCGGAGTTAGACTCAATGATGATATTGGCCGCTATTTTCAGGCTTTGAAAGACTTGAGACAGGGGGATCTGTTATAACCTATGATTTTTAATATTGTGGCAGATATGTTGGAAATCCTTAGGACGTGTGCAGCGTCTGGAGCAAGCTAAGAGAAATGGAGAGACGAGTCTAAGGAATCAATATCCACTCCACCGTTTAGCACAGATCAAAGTCTCACCATCCAGAATGAAAAATAATACTAGCAAGTGGCAGTCGTCTATTTACTGACGAATGAGGCCTCCTGAAATTCACAACGCTGCACACGCTCTTGTAACTAGGTCTAAGTGGGGTGGCCAAATAATACCGTGTAATAGTCCATACAAATTGCAAGTCACATATTGCTCATTAATTAGTCTAAAGAGTGATGGGTGCCTACATCAATCTACAAAAATGTAAAAGTAAAGAATTTATTTTAAACATTGGCTCCATCAATTAACTGTTCTACAGTATCTCGCTGGAACACTATCTCGCTGTAAAAATAAAGAATTTATTTTCTACAGTATCTCGCTGGAACACTATATGCGGATACATTACAAAAATAAGCATGGGTACAAAGCATAATTAATCAGGCAGAAAAAGAAGAACTTGCGGGTAATGAGATCAAGCTGGCCACGGTTGCGCGCGGATTAGCAAAAGTAGGCTGTGTGGTTGAGCTTGTCAAGATAGAGTGTAATCAAATATTAGCTATGTTCAAATAAAAGGCTACACATGCCTCAATTGATGCAGAGGCTGAGACTAAGTTCTGTTCTCGAAAAAAAAAACTATCTGCCTGGGTGACGAAATAAGTATAAGCTGGAGTTCGAGAGAAAAAAATGCTGGCCGCGGTTAAGTGACTAGGGGTGTTTGACTTGGGAAATGTGGTGTACATTAGCACTTGTCCCATGTTCGCCTATATGATCGGACCAAATCACCTTAACCTGGTTAACCAGCGATGATTAGTGGGATAAGCAGCTTAAAACATGTGTCGTGTCTAGTGAGATTAGCAGCTTAAAACATGCCGCGTAATGACGTGTAGTCTTACACGTATCCACCATCACCGAGACGCCGCAGCTCGCTGTCCACCGCGGTCGCACACTCCAAATTATATGATCCTTTAGGCTCACTAATCTTAAAACAAAAGAACTAGTATGAGATTAATCTTGAAATTAAAGCATGAGACGCATCAAAGTATGGGTGCTAAGTTTGACCTGAACATGCTTCATTAATAAGACTCAAATTAAGTACAGCAACGTCTGGTTCACATTGACCAATCAAGCGTTCTCTCTTGGGGATCAAATGCCAAGTGCCTGATAGAATGGCACATGGAGACTTTGGGAGGAATGACCATGTATACTACTCATTTTCTTAATGCAGCCTCAAACCAATCTCATTCAGTTGATTTTATAGGAAGTTATCTTCTCTCAAATTTATCATCATTTGGATTATCATTGATGGGATTGACAAGGAGGCAAACAAAAACGGTGAACGCGGTGGCGAGATTTGCGCCTCGCTAGCTGCCTACCTGCCCAACAAGTTTCATCTCACCAACTAATGAAGAGAATTGTAGCAAGGTAATGATGGAGTGGAGTAGATTGCTTCACACTCGCAGAAAAAGTGGACTTCATCACTTCGAGTTTTGGTTGTGTAAAGCTACGGGTTATAGGGTTGTGAAACAGCAGTTGATTTGCAGAACGTGTCAAGCTGGAAACCGGCGATGTGCAGTGGAGGGTAGCGCGGGGTGATGACATATGCAAGGTGAAATTTGGTATATACGGTTATTCTTATAATACAAAGTAATGTTAACTCGATTAAAGCTAGGGGAATTGCATATTCTTGGTGCACACTAGCTACCTCAAATAAGTGTCCTAAAAGGTCATCCCAACTAATCCTAATAAGTTGGGATGGCCGATTGGCCGGTGTTTGGCGTACTTAGAACCGGTGTGTGTCTGCCTAAGTTGGGTAGAGTCACCAACTATTTAAGAAAAGAAGCAGATGATCTCTGTAGCAGTGGTAGTAGTGGAGTGGAGTGCTTCACACTCTCGGCAAAGTGGACTTCACTTCCAGTGGCATCAAAGCAGCCACACTCCATTGTTGTTAGAGGTCGTTGCAACCTACTGCCCCACGCCTAAATGCCACACTGAAATTGCTATGTGAACACACTTTCTTACAGTGCCAGCCTCCTATAGGAGATAGTAGTTTGTGAGATACTTAAGGTATATTTTTGTTTCAAGGGGAAATTGTTTGTTTAAATTAAGAAGATTCCGTTTTGGTACTTGCATCAGATAGCGTACATGCTTCTTTTGGTGGTTAGTATGGTTAGACTTGGGCTCAGGTTTGCAATGTCATGTTGTCAACCTTGAGAATTGAATTGAGTTAGTACGATACACACCAACCATGTGCGTCATGCACTTCTATTTCAAAATACGTAAAAGACTGGAGGTTGTATTATTCTTATATTTTTGGATCACAGAAAATCCAAAATCATCTCGACTGAACTGGGGGAATTCCATATCTTCTGCGGTGCATATTTACTACTCCCAAAATACATCCCGAAAGGTTTTTCCGTAATAATGGTTGATTAGAAATAATGATACATCTCTATTAATCCAAATAGGTGCCTTAAAAAGTCATTCTAAATGTACAAAACATATTTTATTCCACTGAAAAGAAACTAAAGAGTGTCACAATATTAAAACATCTAGCTCAAAGATAATAATACATCTCTATAAAGATCATTGCCAGGTAAAAAAGAGTTTCTTCTGCTTCAAAATGTGAACTATTTTACTCAAGAGAATTGAGTCCACAAAGAGAGCATAACTGTAGCATATACATGAAAGTAGGAAATAGGTATGTAGATCGAGTAAATTAATTAGTAGCCCTATTTATCATTCCCTTTTTATTTGTTCCTTTCCTTGGCTCCGTTCAGTTGGGTCTTTTTCCTTGATTGGATTTTGATGTGGACGGTTCATGGAGAAAAACAAAAACCCTCAAACGGCATTTCACACGGTGTAGGTTGTATTAATAGAAACACTCATAGTAGTTTAGAATAGCCGTGCGGAGTGATTGATTGCATAACTCATGCTTGAAAACTATATATGTGGGGTGTGTACATGGTGTAGTGGTGTACCCGGGAACTTCTGATCATCAATCAAAATATCTTCTATTGTGAACCTAGATCTGCATGTCTTGTTTGAAGAAAAGATATTCGTCCTTTTCATAATAATACATGGCTCTTAAATCAGTTTTGTCCTGTTTTTGGTTGCGATGAAGCTCAGGTGGCAGCAAGTTTGATAAATCGCAGTTGCTTTATAGATAGTAGGATTCATTTGTGATTCATGGAGAACATGGCACTAGCCTAGTGTTTGGGTTGTAGTTGGCGCATCCCAGCGATCGGAGTTCGATCCCTGTCAGGGACGATTTTTCGAAATTCTCACGCCATCCCGATTCTACTATATATAAAAAAAAGGGTGTCTAGTTCCTCCTAGACACTGTTTCATTTTTTTTTGTTTGTGATTCATGGTAGCGATATGAAGGGAGACAAGCATGGCCTCAAATCCCAAACATGGTAGCGATAATTGGACTTATTCTAGGTCGCCTCTTTAGCACTTTCTCTTCAAATCACATCCTTTTCTCAGAACTCTATCGCCCCTCAGTGTCATCATATCGCTACCATGAATCAAGGCTGTCCAATTATGAAGAAAACCAACACATGGCCGCGTCAGGCGAGCAGTGCATTTTTAGGATTCGAAAAATTGGTTAGGTCTATTATTCCGAGGTCTTTCAGAGTGCAGTTTACTAGTCCATAGGACTAGTACTATTGAGTATATCAACCATTGGTTTCATGGTATTTTCGACAAATCACTAGGTAAGAAATGACTGTCACGCTCACGACCCTAGTTCGGATTTGAACTATGGTCCGCGACTGTGTAGTGACCCCAATATCAAGACGAATTGGCGCATTATCGAAATCGATACACTCCAAATCACGTTCTGTGACCAAAGGGTATTTGGCTTCCCATTCGGTGTCCATTAGTACACGATCTGGTTTCATGTATGTTGGCATCTGCCCAAAGCCAATTGCCCTTTCGGACAGTTTTTTATTCTTTTTTTATTGTTATTATACAACGGCTAGAAACTGTGAGAGCACATATAGGTGTGGTCTCATCTAACTCAAATCTCAAAATAGATGGGTGAGAAGCTGGCCGTCATTATATGGCGTCCACTCACTTATCATCTAAGTCAGGGTTAGTCTGGTGTCCTTTTTATCTTGGGAGAAACCTAAAAACAGTCAATCTCCACATGTTTTAGTATCTTGATAACTAGGAAAAACAAAAAAAAAATTGGATGGTGAATTAACCTTCAATATAGTCCCGGTTGCGCACAGCTTGATAAGGCACGTCACCTGGCTACGGATTTTCTATCCATTTTTTTTGTTAAGTTTCAAAAGACAATTTCACATTGTCCTGAACAACAATTTCTTTCTTCGTACTAGGACCAACCGGGATTAACCGGATGATTTGATCGGTAGAATTAGTAGTACCATTATATATTCCGAAGAAATTAGATAAACACCTAATAATAGTGCATGTGTTTTGTCAACATCACTTCACATTCCCAACCACACCACACCGCTCACCATGCTACATCTGCATTGAGTGTACCGAGAACTGATGAAACATGCGTACATCACTTGGGTGCACGTGTGTGCGTGTCTGAGTGTACAGAGTACTGTTGATACAAAACATGTGTGTCCCCATGAACAAGCTTAGCTCGTCCCTATAAGATAATACTACGGTGCTAGCAGCTAGACACGTCATTAAATTGTTTGACACAACACGACATCAAAGGCTTCTCGTTTGAAGTGGAAAAGTTTTACTGAGTCAAGCAGAGGGGGCAATGGTCCCCCTACTTCAAAAAATTATTTAAATATATTTTTAATATTTATGCTATTTTTTAATTTTACTCAAAGTTTAAGCATAGTTGTGTTCTTAGGCCTCTAAATAATTATATAATGCATACTTTTAATAGATCCATGATTTTTATAATCTTGGTGAAGACATTCAAAACTACTCATTACTACTCGAGCACAATATTCACAATGATACTTATTCCTATCAATTGCTCCTTATGTACACGTGTATATACATGTGTACCTATAGAATTTATCACAGAACAAAATTATGAAAATAACAAATTCATATGCAAGTATAAAAAATAAGTAGAATAGTACACATATTAGGCACCTAGTTAATAAAAAGATGAAATAGTCTTTACAACATGGATCATGGGGACAAGTAGAACAGTTGGGAATCGAAGGAGGGATGATTGTGGAATGATATAGTTGTTAAAGTGTATAAGTGGATTGCACTAACCATTTCCATCAGTTCGGACTTTTGGTTGTGTTGGCTAGTGCATGAAGTTTGACATGGTATCAGAGCGCAAGGTCTCGAGTTCGAGTCCTGGCTTTCACAATTTATCCTAAAATTGTTGTTAACCCCTCTGTATCCACGTATAGGCCTCTTGAGTCATACGTGAGTTTCGCGCGCCGTCGCTCTCTTCCGGTTGCACGTGCTGACTTCTCTCCGTCACACGTGAGAGAGGATGTTAAAGTGTATAAGTGGATTGCACTAGCCGTTTCCATCAGTTCGGACTTTTGGTTGCGTTGGCTAGTGCATGAAGCTTGACAATAGTTACATGTTTGCGTCATTATTCTCCACTAATGGATACTTACAAGTAGAACAGTTGGGAATCGAAGGAGGGATGATTGTGGAATGATATAGTTACATGTTTGTGTCATTATTCTCCACTAATGGATACTTACTACTTTGTAGAGGCACACGAGGGCCGGTATTGTTCTGCATATTTTGAGAGACGATAAAAATGGTGGCATCAAGAAACAATATTCAGAAATGCTGGAGTATTTGCTGGGACGATATTGATGTTGTTCCCTGCGATTGAAACTGGGTGATATATCTCTATGGGTTTTTTTAAATGGAACCCGCGCTTCCCCTTTTTTTACAAAATGTTGGAGTGTTCTTTCAGGAGAGAAAAGTCAGAGTAGAGACATAGTAGGTTGCAGCTTGGATCATCTATATTTTTAAGAATTATTTCACCATATTCAGCGTCAAGAGTAGAATACAAGTACACAAACAAGTCTCAAGTCGGGGCCCCTATCTTATTGGGGCCCAGGGCGAGCGCCCCTCTGCCCCGCCCTATGGACCGACCCTACATACAAACCAATTTTGATTTGTGCCTTGCAGAGGGATTATGGTTACAACTAGCTAGTGTCATAGTGTGTGAGATGACTCTTATCCCAGATTAATCATGAGTATGATACAATGGTCTATGATAGGACTTCAGAAATAAAAAAATAAAACTAGTGAATATGGGTGGTGTGTATTGTACTTGGAACATGTTTAGTAGAATAGTGGTACAACCACTAACTAATTAAGGAAACCGCAACAGTAGTAATAGAATAGAGTAGAGTGCTTGACACTCTCAACAAAGTGGACTTCACTTCCAGTGGCATTAAAGCAGCCACACTCCCCATTGGTTAGAGGTCGATGGAACATCCTGTCCTGTGGGCTCACACTTAACCTCCACACTAAATATTGCTATATTGACACACTATTTTACACTATGTTTTGTTTATAATGGATTTTCTGTGGAAATTCAAAAGATTCTTGCATGGTACTTGCTCTCTTTGAGTGTGCCCGCATTAAATAGCACACTTGATTCTGTTATACCAAAAGGTTAGTATGGTTTGACTTAGACTCAAGTTGGTACTATGATGTGAACCTTGAGCACTAAATTAGTATTGCGGAATAAACCTTGCATACCACACTCTTCTTCACTACTAATATCCTCGAAACAGGATTTCGTTCCACTATATTAATAAAGCAAACCACACGGTTCAACTGATGGGGCGAACAGCACAAGCAAGCCCAGCTGCCCCGGACCAAAGATGGTGGAGGAGAGGGGGAGGGAGAAGCCGAGGGAAGCTGAGCGGAGGGTGCGGTCCGTGGCGGCGCAGGTCCCGAGAGGAGGGGGTGTTTTTTCTCCTTCACAACTTTGTCATCGTCGCTTGCAAATGATACCTCTCTTCTCTATTAATATCCATAGGAGATTGCTCGATGCATTACTTTTTGTGTTTTTGGATCACGAAAGATTCAAGTCTGATCTCGACTAAACCAAGGGAATTACATCTTTCCAGTGCATCTTAGTTCATATCGAGAGAGCATCAGTACAAGACATACATAGAAGAAGTAAGAAATAAGCGTATACATCTAGTTAATTAATTAGTTATCGTGTCGATATATCAATATCTTTCTGTTTGTTCCTTTCCTCTTGGATCCTTATTACTCATTGTATGTTGATGGGGATGATTCTTTGAGCTCCAAAGGCATTTCACATGGTGCAAGGAGCCAGGGAGCATCAATAGAAATCCCAATGGTTCATTCACGGAAATAAAAATAGGTATTTCCAGCTTAATCAAACAATCAAAGTCATGCATAACATTGTGTAGATAGATATATAAATGCACATTTTCATGTTAGAATAAGAGAATAAGGATTTGCGAGTCATTATTATTTTACTTCTAATTGACTAGTTAATAAACTTGGAACCATACATTTATTACGATTTAGAAGTGAAACTGTTCATTTTCTTATACTAACCATATATTTGTATGCGATATGTACTATGAGGCAATATATTCTCTGTTTAACCTTTACATGCTGCCAATTATTAAATCTGTAGCACCATGTTTCCGGGAGATGAATCTGTATTATCTTGAATGGTTCACAACAAACATTTTTTGCACTGTTCTTGGTAGTACATATTCATCTCTCTGGTCTTTGTGTGAACATCATATATGAGGCTCTGAAATATTATTGCGGCACCGAACTAATGATGAGACTATAGTACATGTTTATCACATAACTGATGCAATTGGAACCCAATGGTATGTATAACCAAATTGCTTGTGCATATCCTCTGGATTCCGGTCGCACCAGCTCTGCAAATTGTATGCTGGTTATTTCGAAGCTCTCGATAGGTGATATTTTTGTGTGTGCACTGAGCTTCGATCTATTGCCGATGATTGCAATATTTCCCAACATAGGTATGCCCTTTAGTACCTAGTACCGTGAATATACTTAAATTGTGTCCTACATGATCCTTGGTACTAAGGGATCATCTCATGGGTGATGTTTATGAGGCGTCTATTGATGAAAAACATGTTGTAATCACATTGTGTCTTGTGTGTCAGCCGATGATAAAAATGTGGCACAATATAATTCTTAAGGATTATCTCCATGACCAACCTTATGTGTAAACACACTTATTTGTTCACATGTCTTGGTCATAGGTAGAATCCCTTTGCGTTTGTGTCGTTACATATGAGGTCATATCTATTAGCCACATTTTATGTGCTAACATGTGTTGTTTCTTTACTCAGTGCTCCAAGATGATGGACGATGCTCTCCCCAACCATGGCGAAGGATGCTGGCGAAGGTAGCGCTGCTAAGAGGCCGAGGGGTAGGCATGCCAAGGTTGGGCACTTCCGTGACCAAATAGGTTCAATCCATTTCGCCAAGCCGATCATGGCACCTGGGCTGGACATGCTGCCAATTCTTGGTGGACTCCCTCCCTTCCTTGGAACCGTCCCGGGGACGATCGTCCTGAAGACTAACACTGGCTGCAGCTGGACGATGGAGCTGGACAATGTCAACGACAGGGTTTTCCTTGACCAAGGTTGCCCTAAATTCGCCATTGGCCACCATATCAAGATCGGGTCCTTCCTTGCCTTCAAGATGCTTAAAGGCGATATCTCTTCAAGGTCACCATCTTCGACTACAACATGACCGAATTGGACAAGAAGTGCCCGGAGCATGATCCACTACTAGGAAAAGGGTCGTTCGTGGCGCACCTAAAAAGGGCATCCGGGACGCACTAGTGGTGCGCTACTAAGCGTACGCTGCGGCTAAAAAGTGCCCGTAGCACATTACCTAGTGCGCTACGGTTATAGGGGGATAGGCGTAGCGCATTATCAGGTGCGGCTAAAAAACAAAAACAAAATGCAAAAAACACCCTCGTTTTAAATTGCAAAAGCAATTGGGTCTGCATCGCCGCCGCCGTCGTGTCGCCTCGCTGGAGCATGGTGGCCGTGGCCACGACCTACCACCGCAGGGAGGTGCAGGAGGCCGTGGCCGTGCTAGTCCTCGTTGGCATCGAGGAAGAGAGGGAGAAGGAGGTGTGGCTGGAGAAGGGAGGAGGTCGCCGCAAGGAGAAGGAGCTCGTCGTCGCTCGTCATCGCTCGTCGCTCGTCGTTACTGCAAGGAGGAGGAGGCCGCAAGGAGAAATCTCGTTCTCATCATTTTGGTATATTATACGATTTTTTCGATATCGTATGCAAAAGTTATGGCCATTTTACCGTGGCATGACTTTTTTTTTGCAGAAAAAGTTAAAATTATTGTTTGTTAATTTTCTTACAAACTATACCACATTACCTACCTACATATGAAAGGATTTTATTTTTTAAAGTGTTTATCATTTTATTTTTATTTTTTACAAAGCCTAAAAAGACGATCCAGGGGGTGTGAAGTTGGTGCAGGCCACTTAGATATTAGTCAGGTGAAATATGCTATTAGTCTTACATGGATTTTACTTGTTCACACATGGCTGGTAACCTCATCATCTGAGAAAGAGATTATCACAACACACTATTTTTTTTGCGGGGATCACTCGGGATTATATTGCATACTCATAGGATTACAGTTCAAATTCCTGTTCTCTACAGTCTCGGTGCATGGCGTAACCAGCACTTAGTTCGGTACTACCCATGTTGGCTAACCTATCAGCTACTATATTTTGATCTCGAGTAATCTTGACGAGCTTTACTTCACGGAGAGAGAGCAGCCTCTTCACCTCTTCATAGAGATTTCCATGCATCGACATATTCTTCTTGTTTTGCTGAAGGGATGAAATAATGCTAGAACAGTCTGTCTAAATCACAATCGGACACTCTGACCATTGGTGGGCTAGTGCAAGCCCTTCCATAACAGCACAGATTTTGGCCTCCTCTGCATCATTACAATGGGGTAAGAACCCAGAACCAAACATAATGTTGTGCTTCTTGGAAGCCTGATATAGCTCACCAAACGCTGAGAATAAGTTTCTGCCGGTCTCCCTACCAGTGTCATGTGTGCAACCAAATAGAAAGAAGAATTGTGCTCAAGGTCTGATCCACACGTATAGTCCTACGCATGTAGTAACTTACAGTCGTGTAAAAACCTTTTAAAAAATACATCTCGTATAAAAAAAAACCCACTTGGACGAGCAAACACGCCGGAACAATTCGGCGGCTTGGATGCCGAACGGCTTGTAGTACAAGGCAGCTCGTCCCCCTTCCGAAATTTCAAACCATCCCGCCCATGCGATCGCCCGAAGAAAAAAAAGTCCGCCGCTAAACCCACGCCCGGGCCCACCCGCCAGTCTCGCTCCCACCCGAGACGCGTTACACATTTACGCCCTCCCCACTTTTTTTTATACGCACGCAGACCACTCTCCTCGCCGCCGCCCCTTCCCCCATCTCACCTCCAACGTCTCTCTCCCCAGCTCGCCGCCTCCCCCATCCGCGGCGATCTAGGGTTTTGCCCCCCGCCTCCGACGCCTCCGCCCCGTTCCCCATCTCACCTCACCCCCCAACGTCTCCCTCCCAGCTCGCCTACCCCATCCGCGGCGATCTAGGGTTTTGGTCCCCGCCCCCGCCGCCGGCGCCGACCGCGGGCCCGCCCCCGATGGAGTCGCTCTCGCTCATCGACGTCTCCGGCGACGACGACTTCCTCCTCGACTTCGCCTCGCCGCCGCAGCACCCCGACCCGCCGACCCCCGCAGCTCCAGGTGAGCGCGCCGTCTCCCCGTCTCCGCGCCCTTCCATTTCGCTGGGGGATTCGGGGCTCCGTTGGTACTACCTCCGATCTGACACGGCGTGCTGCGATTTCTCCAGGGACCTCGGCGGCCGGCGCCGATCTGGAGCACCCCGCGGGCGTTTCTCAGGCCGCCGCGGCGGCCCAGGTCCCGGATCCGAGCGGCGCGACGGTGCAAGTCCCCGAGCCTACGGAGTCCCCGAAGAAGAGGAAGCCCAAGGGCGGCGTCAACCTCCGCAAGAGCCTGGCCTGGGACAGCGCCTTCTTCAGCGGCGAAGGTTGCGCACTGCCTTCCCCCCTCCGCACACTGTCGGAATCTCTTTGTTTTCTGATTGCTGCCTGTTGCGATAGACTGACATAGACGCACGCAATCTGATGTTGGATATCTACCAGCTCCTAACATCTCCCTCCCCGTTCTGAAACTGCTGCTTCTCACAGCAAACCTATGCATTCTGATGTAAGTATATATACGTAGACCAGAATGCACAGGTTTACTGTAATTATCTTCTGTTATATACCAGTAGACCTGTGCATCCCGAAGTCGATTGGTAGCAGCTCATCGCATTTCCTGTTTTAAATCGTCGCTTGTTACATTAAAACCGTGCATTTTGATGTGCGTAGGTAGCAGTTCTTAACATTTCCCTTCCTGCTTGGTGATTGTCTCCTGTTATACTAGTAAGTAGGTCTTTTGCATCCTGATGTCGGTTGATAGCAGCTCATAGCATTTCCTCTCCTGAGCAGGTGTCCTGGATACCGAGGAATTGGGCATCGTAAACAGCACTTTCCGCAAGACGCAGGGCTCTAGGCTGCTGCCTGGAATCGTGGAGGAAATGAGGAGGTCAAATGAGTCAACGACCTCGACTCTGGAGAGTGAAAGCTTTGTGCTCGAAAGCCTCGAGACCGAGCTGTTTGACAATGTCCGTGCTTCCATTCAGAGAACACTCGGTAAACCTGATAAAGCTCCAGGTGTTACTGCTGCTAGCTCAAAAAGCTCTAAGACCACAGCAAAGGTCCCTCCTGTCGCAGGTATGATGTCTCAAACTCTGAAACTGATGCAACATGTTAATATCTCGTACTGTAACTTTCAGTGTGCATTATCTGCTATTTCATTTTCACTAATGCTGTTGTTTCTTGCTACTTTTCAGCAAGAAAAGGGGTTGATCGGATACCTCTGACTACGAGCAAGGTATGTCGACCCAATTCCTCAGTGATTTAAATCCAGTTTTCTGCAGTCTGTGATTACTAATCAATGTTGTTCATGCTGTCTCAGATAAGGCCTCCTGCTTCAACAAGCAATGGTGGTGTTGGTAACAAGCAAAGGCCCCAAGTCACTCCGAAAGAGCCTACAGTTGCAAGAGTGGTATGTTCCATGCTAGCAATTCCCGTGTCATGATATTTGCTCTAGTTTAGCTGTTTGCCCCTAACTTGAGGTTTAGGGTTTCCAGGCTGCTTGCTACATACACCAGGATGCTATAGTTTTAGTTATTAGGATTCTGTAATAAATTTCCCTGTGAATCTGTTGTTTAAGAGCCTTACCATTTCTTGCATTCACTGAAATCTTGTGATGCTACTGAACTTAGAATCTAAAACCCAATAACGAGGATTACTTCTTGGTCAATGAAACCCTATTATGAAACTGCATATAACTATATCTTATTTCCTTCAATAGCTAATTTTGTAACCTTTCAGAGAAAGTTTACTTTGCTAATTGCTTATTTTAATTGGAATTCCCACCGTGTATACTCTGAACTTAGTATGATGTTTATTTTATTTTTTGCTTGAAAAGGCTGTATCGAGAGCTGCAGAGGCAAAACCAGCCTCAAGACCTCCTAGGGCTCTGCCAAGAGTTGCTACAATGGGAGCACCAGCTAACACAGCTGCCACTTCTGGGATTTCAGACAAAAGAAGCAGCACTGGTACATGAATCACCATACTGAAATTTGTTCTGTCATAATTTTATAGATAGCAAAGCCTAACACACCTTTTGTCCTCTTGCAGGAGGTGTAGCCAATAGGCAGGCAGTTGGTAAATCTGCTAACACTTCATCTAGCATGCTATCTCGGCCTAGTGGGGGGTCAAAGACAAGTTCAACTTCAAAATCTGGTGCTTTCTCGTCAGCAGCAATTCCTTCCTCGCATAGTGCTCCCATGGGTACTATGGCAGGTGCAAAAACCAAATCACCAACCCTAATTGGCAAGAGCAGAGCCCAGAGGATCCCTCTTCGTTCATCATCAAAATCTGATATCAGTAAGGTTGACCCAGCAAGAGCATCAAGTAAGATTCCAACTAGGAGTCATGGTGAGGGTGCCTCACCAATCATTTCACCCAGCAGCTCTGTGGATAGCATGAGTTCCGTGATTTCTGGGGCTTCGACAGCATCCACTGTAGGGAGAGCGAGCCATACATCAGAGAGCTTCAGTACAAGATCATCTTCACTCTCCCCTTCCACCAGAAAGAGCAATGACCACCCTCAATCCACCAAACCGAGGCCTGTAACTGTTACACAAGGAACACCTTGCGGTAATCTGAAATCTAATACAGACACATCCACCCAAGGAAATGGCTTTAAGCCATCTGGTCTACGGAGGCCTACACCCAAGATTGGATATTTTGATGCTGTAAGTGGAGTATATTTTCTTCTTTGTTATATGATGCCATTGTTCTTTATTTGTTCTAACACTCTTGTTCTGTATGTCTTCAGGAGAAATCTGTTGAACAAAAAGCAGCTCGGGTTCAATTGCAATCCACGAAGGTCCTGTTTTCACCATTGGCCACACCAACCCTGAGGATTTCTTCTACTCCAAAGGCAAAGTTTGAATTTTCTACCAGTGATCAAGAAGAATTGAAATCTATGGCAGCAGCAGTTTCTCAAACTAAGGCGTCACCTTCACTGCCCCTCAGAGCAGAGCTTGAAGCTTCTCAAATTAAAGCACCGGCTTCGCTGCCTCTTAGGGTTGCAATTGAAGTAGAATCATTGAAGATGGCATCTCATACTGAGCCGTTGCTTTCACTGCCACTCAGAGTTGCTCAAACTGAACTAGACTCATCAAAGGCGATGGAGCATGAAACTTCTCAAACCAAGGCATTGACTTCACTGCTTCTCAGGGTTGCAGAAACTGAAGTAGATTCATCAAAGGGGTTGGAGCATGAAGTACACATGCTTGAGACTGGTCCATTGGTCGCCGTGGACATTGCAGAGGAGAGCATTCCAGCTTTACATCAGAATATCCAGGCCAATACTGATGTCAGTCCATCAACAGTTAAGCTGTCATCATGTACCTTTGACCAGCAAGAGTCAGAAGCTATGGCATCACCTGGCAAGGAAAGCAGTCCATCCGAAACTAATGTTGCACAATCTGAAGTAGATCCATCAAAGGTGGCAGATCATGAAGCTTTTAAAACCGAGGAGTCGCCCCTCAGAGTTGCACAAGCTGAAGTAGAACAAACAAAGGTGAAGGAGCATGGAGCAGACATGCTTGAGACTGGTCCATTGGTCGCCGGGGACATTGCAGAGGAGAGCATTCCAGCTTTGCATCAGAATATCCAGGCCAATACTGATGTCAGTCCATCAACAGTTAAGCTGTCATCATGTACCTTTGACCAGCAAGAGTCAGAAGCTACGGCATCACCTGGCAAGGAAAGCAGTCCATCCGAAACTAATGTTGCACAATCTGAAGTAGATCCATCAAAGGTGGCAGATCATGAAGCTTTTAAAACCGAGGAGTCGCCCCTCAGAGTTGCACAAGCTGAAGTAGAACAAACAAAGGTGAAGGAGCATGGAGCAGACATGCTTGAGACTGGTCCATTGGTCGCCGTGGACATTGCAGAGGAGAGCATTCCAGCTTTGCATCAGAATATCCAGGCCAATACTGATGTCAGTCCATCAACGGCAGCACCTGGTGAGGAAAGCAGTCCATCCGAAACTAATGCTGCACTATCTGAAGTAGAGCCATCAAAGGTGGCAGAGCATGAAGCTTCTCATACTAAGGCTGAAATGGAAGTAGAACCACCAGAGGTGATTGGCCATGAAGCTTGCGTGCCCCAGGCCTGCTCAGTGTCTGCTGCCATGGATAATGCAAAAGAGAACATCCCAGCCCTGAAGCAGGACATCCAGCCTAGTGGTGCTCCTCCAAGTCCATTGAAGGGAAACATTCTGGCTTCTTATGAGAATATCCAGGCTACAGTTGCCATGACTCCAGTAAAGGGGAACATTTCTTCTTCACATCATCTGAATATGCAGGCATTAGGGGATATGACTCCAGTAACTCTCTTGACCCAGAAGCTGTCCTCCGTTTCTCTTGGAGCCTCTAATGGGGAAGCGACTCCGTTGACCTTGTTGGCGCAGAAGCTGTCCTCCATTACTCTCGGGGATGCCACCGACTAGGTGTCTTGATCTGGCAGAGGATCTGAGTTCCACAACAAATGCTGCTCTGGTTGTTTCTGATTACACCCTTGTTATTCGGAAGGCAACTACAGCTGCTGAAGTTAGTACAAAAGTCTGTCCTACATGTTCTTTCGTTTCTACTTATTAGCTGTTCAAAGAGTGCTACGAGTGTAAAAGCCCAGGGCATGGTTAAGAACTGTGATATTCTGCTGTGCAAAACACTTGATCCTAAGTATTATGTCAGTTGCGGATTTGCAAGTGAAGCTTATATCATTACCATTTCTTCATCTCAGTTACTATTTATTGGTATTAGTGTTCCTACTAAAAGTACCAATTGACTTATGTGAACAGTATCACAGGCAATTTAGCATGTTCCTCATGGTATCTGTATATCGTCTTCCTGCTTAGAAGTACTGTATGAATCAATCACTTGCTATGCACATTCTACACAACAATTTACAAGCATGGAATATCTGATCTAACAGGCTTGTGCACGAAGTCCTTGACTTGAGGACCCCAGGTTGCACCTGGAGCATGAATATAATTGAATAAAAACACATGAGTTGGTCGTCTTCATCTTGCCACAATCAGGACTCGGCCAGAACCTGGATCGACACATCAGGTTGCGGTGAGCATCTCCTGAGAGCAGACAAGCTGCAAGAACAGTAGAAGGCTTGTCTCCCAGGCTGAGCTCACTTGCTCCTCTTCTTGGCCTCGCCGTAGAGAATCACGCCGACTATGGTGACCCCGTAGCCCAGCATGCCCATGACGGTCACCGGGTTCCTGAAGATGAGGATGGAAACCACGACGGCGACCGCGCCTTTCGCGTTCCCGAGGACCTGCAGAGACCAAACCACAATGGGTCGCATGAGCATGACAGGTAACCTGAAGAATCCCCAGCAGAGAACGGGCAGAGCAGAGCACAATGCCTGAGAGGCAGAGGCAGGGCGAGAAACAGAGGAATTAATCATCTTTGACTCACCTGGATGGTGAGCGGGCTGGTGTGCTTGGTGACCAGGAAGTTGGTCAGGTTCACCAGGTATGCCAGCGAGGAGTTGCAGAGCAGCATCCACACGAAGCTGGGGTCCTCCCTGGCCAGCGCCGCCGCCGCGCTGAGAGCTTCGGGCTCCATGATCAGCGTCGCCGGCACTAGAAGGACCATGGCCACCGGCGCCATGTACCGGAGCAGGTCCATGGAGTTGAGCTTCTCCCTGCACGCACATGGACCGAATGCGAGTCAGGTGAAATGCACCATAAATATGGTTCGTGAAGAAGTCAGCGTGTGAAAGGAAAAAAGAAATGAGTTTCTTACTCTTCTGAGGAGAGCAGGATCCCCTGCAGCACGGTCTTGAGCGCCCTCCCCGCCGTGGCGCCGACGCACATGACGAACCCGAACAGGTGGAAGCTCGGCTCGCCCTGAATTTCGGTCGGAGATTGAGTCGGTCAAGATTCTTGATTGCTTCATCGGGATGGAATGGATGATGCTGGGTGCGTAGCTTAGTCGGTCTTACCCCGGTGGCGATGACGACGCCGACGACGACGGGGACGAGCGCGGCGTAGGTGGCGCCGGCCTCGCGGCGCGCCGCGATGGCGTAGGCGATGAGCGCGGTGAAGAAGGGCGTGGTGGCGCCGACGGCCTGGTTGAAGGAGACCGGGAGGTAGCGGAGCGAGACGTTGCCGCCGACGACGGAGCCGCAGAAGACGGCGCCCAGCACGGCCACCCTGGCCGCCTGCCCGCGCGAGAGCGGCCTGCGCGGCGGGGAGGAGGGCTTGGTGGTGTTGGTGGCGGCGGCGAGGAGGGAGGAGAGGAGCGCGCAGGCTGACATGTGGCAGGCGGTGAGGAAGACCGGGTAGCGGAAGCCGTAGACGGAGAGGAGGTACTTGTTGAGGAGGAGCACGCCGATGTTGGACGCGTACCACGCCGCCACCAGCCCCGCGGTGCGCAGCTGCCCGGACGAGTATGACGAGGCTCCGGCCCCGGCGTCCGCGCTGGCGGGGGACGTCGTGGGGAGCAGCGCGCGGTCTTCCTGCTGCTGCTGCTGCTGCTTCATCGTCGTCGTCGCCGGCGGCCGGAGGGCGGGGATGGTTTATGGGTAGGTGGGCGGGATGGTTTTAATTCGAGGCTCTGTCGTGCGTGGCGCGGGGATATATATCGGGTCGCGGACGGAGTCGTGGCGGCCGCGCCGTGGAAGAGAAGAGACGACAGACAGGGCCAGGGGCGCCCGGCCCGCCGGTCGGGCTCCGGGAAGTGGAGCTGCTCTATTTGAATAAGGACGACGTGGCCGGTTCTGCCGGATTGAGCATCTCCTCTTATTGAATTAGGGAGGAGCGCGTGTTGACTAATCTTTGATTTGATACTACTGACCATCTCAACCAGAGTCTGTTAGGGCATCTTCAGCGGATCCATAGATCGTGTGGGTCGTGTTCTGCGTGCATGCGCAAGCCAAATTCGCACCGTAAATTTCCGTTTCAGTAGTAATTCAAGAACTGTGCTATTGCGCGACGCCGCATACCCCAGTTCTCGCGGGCCACCACGAGCGTGCATGCAAAGTTGATCCCCTGTCCGCTGGCCCCAGGAGCGTGCATATAAAGTCGATCCACCGTCCCACTATATCAAAGCTAACTCACACCGACCCCTCGGGAGTAGTAGTTTTATAATTTTGCTGCCGGCCCCGAGAGAGTGAGCATGAAGTAGATGACATTGACTTTTACTATGTAATCATATGATCTGAAAAACTTGCATCCTCAGTTTGCAAAATCTAGACATGGATTCCTCACTGGTTAATTATCATGCAAATAATTGCCAGATTAAAACCTAGTAACCGTCAGGTTATCATTAAATCTAGACATAGATTCCTCACTGGTTAATTATCTTGCAAATAATTGCCAGATTAAAACTTAGTAACTCCCAGGTTATCACTAAATCTAGACATGGTTAATCATCTTGCAAATAATTGCCAGATTAAAACTTAGTAACTGCCAGGTTATCACTAAATCTAGACATAGATTCTTCACTTGTTAATTATCTTGTAAATAATTGCCAGATTAAAACTTAGTAAATGCCTGGTTATCGCTAAATCTTATACATGGATTCCTCGCTGGTTAATTATCTTGTAAATAATTGCCAGATTAAAACTTAGTAATTGTCAGGTTGTCCCTAAGCAACTGCCAGATTAAACAAAAAGACCGCAGTCTCAAAAATTGCACTCGGCGCATGAAAAGAGCTTGTATCACACCACACCGGCTATCAATTTCAGCGGGATAAACTCAAGAAAAACTTGAACAGCAAAAGAAAACACATCAGTACATCTCAAACGTCACCTCTGCTGGCATCACAAAAAATCGACCGATTTGTAGTTAGGGAAAGAAAACTCTCCTTAGCTCGATGCAGCCTCCCTACGGCGTGCCGGCAGCGAGCAGCAGCCTTCCGCCGAC
This sequence comes from Avena longiglumis, assembly GCA_030063025.1. Classification (NCBI taxonomy): domain Eukaryota; kingdom Viridiplantae; phylum Streptophyta; class Magnoliopsida; order Poales; family Poaceae; genus Avena; species Avena longiglumis. The sequence goes on from CP125974.1 coordinate 96,957,864, forward strand.
GCGAGCTCTGTGGCGGAAGTCGCCTCCCTGCTGTGTGTGTGTGCTCGACGGCGCGCGTCGACCTTTCCTGGTGCGAGCTTGAGCCAGCGGCATCCTACCCTGCTGCTTTGATCGGCGGCGCGACGACCTTCCCCGATGCAAGCTCTGCCGCAACCGCAGCCTACCTTCTGCGTGCTCGGTGGCGGGCAACGGCCTTCTCCGATGCGACATCCGTGCCCCCCCCTCGATTTGTTCTCTCCGGTGGGCTCCCCGCTTCATGCTCGTCGTCGGTGGAGGCATGCTGCTCCCGCTCATTAGAGGAAGCCCGACAGAGCTCTCCATGCGTCGCGCCGTGCTCGTCTGCGGGGCCTAGAGCAGCCTCCCCATGCGCTGCAACACGTTCGCCGGCGGCGCCCTCCGTGCATCACACCGCGCTCATTAGGGACAGAGGCTGTTTTTTTTCATAGCGATTTGAGAGAGACAGAGAACTAGTGGCCAGGAGGAAGCCGTGAGGGGATAAGAGGAAGGGATAAGGACGAGTGATTTCGCTGTGTGGATGCGTTTTTACGAATCACGACGCCCCGCCGCACGCGGGAGCGAACCGGGCAGCGCCTCTCTTTAGATTTTTCCTTTAATCAAACTATAACAATATAGATGCAATGTTCAAACATGGCAATAACCAAACATGACCATCCTCACCATCTAATGCCCCAAGTAGCGTATTTTGGCAATGTCAACCGAGTTCTCTGTTAGCAAATTGACAAACGAGAGGTCGGAAACTTCTCTGCAAATCGTGACTGCGTCACCAAAAAAAAACATTACAATCACCTAGAGCAAACAGAATTGGAACCATGTCGGAAAAAAGTGAAGTTCATACCTTGCGGGCGTTCCGACGAACACATTCTCAACATCGGAAGAGTTGGCGTGTAGAGCGGGGACGACGGTAGTAGGCGGGGTGGGGAGGCTAGCCGCTCCGGTGCATTGTCATTGTGGCATCCCGCAAAAACCACTACTAGAAAATCGCCTGCATTTACATCTGTGCATCATCAAGATATCTGCATCCATGCTTTAATCTAAAACTATTTTGCTAAAAGCCTATTTTTGTTTTCTAAAATATTCTCTCCCCATTTCAAATGTAAGACCCTCGGTCCGCTCGGATCTTTTGTTTGCCTAAAGTATTTTACCCAAAAGAATATTTTAAAACTAAATAAATAATAAAACTATTTTGACCGGAGAGGCAGTCTAGCCGGTCAGGCCACAGGCCCAACCGGCCAAACCACCTACTTTTCGGCCCATCTAAAAATAAAACCCTAACCCTAAAAACTACCCTAAACCTACCCCAAACCAAACCCTAGACAATCCTATCCTGTAACACCCTCAGAATCGGACCTATGCAAGTTTGGGGCAAAATTCACCAAACCCGCATATAAACGATTCAAAGGTGCCCACCAGGCACTTTCGTGCGGGTGGAAAACGAAGTAATAACATTACACAACAGTCCTCGATGGGACCCACAGCACAGATATATATACAAATACCTGTGAGTCAAGAATACAGATATAATATACAAAGATCCAAATCACCTTGAAAGCGATAAAAGGCCCAGCTACGACAAGAAGCAAATGGGGCTAAGAGCCTCAAGAATAACCAATGGCGTCCATAACCCTGCCGCCAAGCCGAAGGGTAACCCGCTAACGGCGCCGATCTCAAAACCTGCTAAACAAAAGGGTGCCAAAGGGCAAAGGAAAAGAGGAGGCCGATCGAGGCCAAGACAGCGAGGCTAGAATTGGCGGTCCTCGCCTACATAGGTATGGTGGATCGCGGCAGCAAAAGATGCACTAAACAACCTATAGAGACTCGATACAACCGGGCGGTTATCGAGAGGTGAGAATGACCTATCCGGATCCAACCAAGCTAACACCAAACAAACCCATCCCGTGTTTCTCGAGACCAAACGAGGAAGTCAACCGAGGAACTCACACCGTTGGCAGTTTTATTTATTCAGTTATCGTTGCAGCAATTACTAGTCAGGTTTAGATAATCATCCTGATAAAGTAAACAGTGGGCACTTTTAGTTAACCATTCCGTGATAGTGGCAACACTTACTAGTCAGATACATTTATCATGAGATAACCCAAAAACCCAGCAGTGGTTGGTACTTTTATTCAGCCATTCCGTTGTAGTTGCAAGATTTACTAGTCAGGTACAATTGTCGCAAGCGACAACCAATCAAGCAATTGTGGGCAGTATTATTTAGCCATTCCGTTATAGTGAAGCTGATTACTAGTCATTATAAGTCAAATTTATAGCAGTAAACTTTAGTTATGCTTGTCTATGATCGAGATACTGTGCTCCAAGTCGTCCATATCCGCGGACACGGCTGAGAAAAGTTTTACCCGCCGGGTGCACCAATAGCAACACACGCCGATCAACCTCGAAAACCAAATCAAAACCCAACGAGGCTTTCACGGTGAACAATCACAAGATTCAGAAATATTTCAGGGGGCCACCCTTAAGTAGAATCCGCAACGGAGTAAGCAAGCTCCGAGACGGCCTCAAGGTCTGGGTAATACGGCTGTGAACGACTGGGAACCCCAAACGGGGCTTGTCGACACCGCGAAATCGTGGTCCGATCCTAACAAGACAAAGCAATTACTCGCACAATCGTAAATAAAGCGGTAAAACATGGCATAAGCAGATCGTAAATAAAACCTCAAACTAGTTTGTGGCCCCAAGAAATAAGAATGAATCAAGCTCGCTCGGGGGTCCCATATACCTCCGGATGTGGATAGCGCAAAATCAAGGAACAGTATCAAGTACGGGTCTTACGGACACAAGGGCGCTCGAAACCAAATATTATCTATCACCCACCGATGCCTCGCTTATTTCAATTTTAGTTGTTAAACAGAAATTAAAGTGACGATAAGTAAAACTAGAATCATCTCCAACATCAACATCATGCGGCAATACATCAAGAATCGAGGCATATGACACACATCAAGACTTGAGCAAGCAACTACGACGCAAGTCCAACTATCTACCAAACAATGTAATAGGGTGTGTCCAAGGCAATATAGGGCTGCACGGTATATCACGGTGCGAAACTAAAGCATCGCAACACAGATAGCAATAGATCAACAGGAGGGAATAAAGACTATAAAAGTAAGATAGGTAGAAAGGGGGAGATGCTCGCCTGAAAACATTGTCGAAGGGTCATCCGAAGATCGGGACGAAGCTCACATCGACTCAACGGCCTTATCCGCGAAGAAGCAAAACACTAGAATAAACACCGGATGCAATATTTAATACACGGCAGAAGATCGGCATGATGCATGTATGATGAATGACATGGCCAAGGTGCAATGAAACTAGGTCATATTAAGCGGAACCGGGGTCCCGACAATTAATTAGACGGTGCAACTTGTTTAGATCCCCGCAATTAAATGTTGTTTAGCAATGCCACAGGTGGAACCGGTTCGCTACACATGTTTAAATGAGGCCAATATGAGACTAGATTTGCCCGCATATGGGCCCCATATTTAGTTATTAGGTGAATCGGCATAAGGCCCCCAAACCAATGCTATGCATGCGGGAATGACAATTTAATATGCAATCAAGTTGTTATTATGCATTTATAAAATAGGGTATCGAGGGAAAAGGGTCACACATTAGGGTTCTCGACGGTCTTGGGGTTCCGGGGTTCGGGTCCGTGGTTCGACGGGATCGATCTCGGGTTCGTGGTTCATTTAACTTGACGGGATCGCTCGTACATCGGGGTAGAACTTGCCCGGAAGCGGACTTGGTGTATCCGGATGGAGAGCTTGCTGCGTGGCGATCTTAAATCGGGTTCCGGAAGAAGACCTTGTTCGGGCGGCCTCGCATTAGGTCCGGAAGAAGTACTTGTCGATCCGGCATGGCGTCGTGTCATCGGTCTTGTCGTTTCACGACGGAGACCTTGGCCCCGGTCTCGCGTCTTCAGTCCGAGAGGAAGAACTTGGCGTGCGGGTTCGGTCTTGGCGGGATCGGTCTTGGGGTCCATCGGAATCGTCTCGACGATCTTGTCGCTCCGCAACTTCGGTTTCGGCGGAAAATCATGGGCTTTGATTCTTGGGTGAGTGGCATCATCACCAACTCACCAAAAGAATAAAGCGAGTCTCGAGTAGAGCATCAACAACACACACACATGGGGTCACGCAGCCGCCAAACTGTAAACGTTGCACCGGGCAGGTCTCACTTGGACATCATCTCGAACACTCTATGGGCAACCACATGAGTTGCAAGATTGGAGCAGCGGCCAGACGGGAGACAGGAGGGCGTCTTGCGGCACCTCAATCGACGGGGGTGCAGCTCACGGACGAAGCGGCTCGAGCTCACGGACGGAGCGGACGCCGGCGGCGCCACAACAAGAAGGCGGCGCCGAGACGAGAGGCATGGGCTGGGGCCGAGGCGAGCAAAGGCGCGACGCGGCCGCAGAGAGCGAAGGCGGGCCACGCCGGGCGCAGCGGGGGAGGCGAGCCGGAGGGAACGGCGGGCGAGACGGGACGACGCGAGGAGGACGGAGCTCGAGGCGGCCGATGTGGCGAGGCGGCTGCGGGCGCACGGACGCGAGGAGCGCGGAGAGGAGGGCGGCATGCACCGGGCGGAGCGGAGAGGAGGGGAGGCTGCAGCCGGGCGGCGAGGAGGGAGGAGCGCCACGCCACGGCGGCCAAGGGGAACGGAGGCGGGCGCTGGAGGCCACGGCGAGGCCCGGGAGGGGTGAGGCAGGCCGCTGAGGCGCAGGGTGCCGGAGGCGGCGAGGCAGGAGGAGAGGCGAGAGGTGGGCAAGGCGGAGGAAGGTGGAAGCGGCGGCGGGCCTGGCGAAAAGCGAGGGATGCGAGCCGGGCGCGCAGGGAGAGCGGAGGTAGGGGAGCCTGGGGCGAGCGGAGGGAGTGATGAAGTGGCGGCAATGAGGAGGGTCGCCGGAGGAAGGAGGAGAGGAACAGGGCGGCGATGGCGGCAAGGGAGCGGGCGGTGGGGGAACGGAAGAAGACGCGTGGGGAGAGGAAGCCGTGAGGGAGATGAACAGGGGAGGCGTGGGGGTGGGGTCATGGGGTCCCAGCAGCGTGTGGGGGGGTTGGCCCAGGCGTGTGTGCGTGCGTGTGTTGGGTGCCGGTGGGGAGTTGTGGGATGAGAGGGAGAGGAGAGAGAGAGAGGGGGAGGGCTGGGGTGATGTGGCACTGATTGATTGGGTGAGGGAGAGGGGAAGCTGAGGTGGCAAGGCGTGATAGGTAGGAGTGATGTGGAGGCTGGGGGTGGGGTAGAATATCTGGTAGGTTTAGGATTAGAGGGCAGGTGTAGGTGGACCGTTTTAGTTTTCTGGGCGGTCGTCGTTGCCGGTTCGATCGTTGCCCCACCCAAAATAATTATAATTTTTATTTAATTTAATTGGGCCGCTTGCAAACCGCAGCGACAAAACAAAATATTCCGGGGACCCGGTTTCCGGTGTTTGAATAAGATGGGGCGTTTAGAAAACAAAGACGGGTTTTGCAAACATAGTTTTAGCAAACAATGCATGATGATGACGATGCAATGCAAACAATGCATGATGATGACGATGCAATGCACAAATTCAACGCGATTTTCTAGTAGTGGTTTTGCGGGATGCCACAATTCGACACCACTAACAAGGGATCTCGCCCTCGAGATCCGCCTCAAGGTACCGGAAGGAAGGTTGGCGTTCTGCGTCTTCTCGCTTCGTGTAGATCCTCGCGACACCACCAACGATGGTTCCTTCTTCATCTGGGAATCGGCGACACCACCAACAAAGGGTCGTTGTTCTTGATCGTCGAGAGAACACTCCGGAGAAACAAAGGACGAAGACAGAGGTATCAAACGATACGGCCACCTCTAACTTCCATTAGAAGAGGGAAAGTTACCTTGATCCACCCGTTCGATGTACAGAGCGAACAGTAAGAGTCGGGTAGGGTGATCAGTCCATCCCGGACCCAACTATCAACTCTATACATGGGTAGGAGAATCAGGCAACTCAACTCTCGAGATTTAGACTGAAGACCTTCTTAGGCGGTGTTCGGATCAAAGGAATGTTGACAGCAGAAATCGTATGAAAGATACAATGATTAGGTTTCGCGATGGTTCCATTGGCATGAACAACACGTGCTCAAGGTCGACTCCAACTTCACCAAAGCTCGTCCTTCTCATATGTTTTTCAACGACACTGATATCCAGCAAGGAACACATATGGATGAGGAGCTCAAGAACAAAAGATTGGAGGAAGGGTACAACAGACAAGTTGCAGATTGATGATCGTAGCACCTCCGTTACAAAAGGGAGAAGCGAAACCCTAAAGGTACTGATTGATACCCAACCACGAAATCTGGACTCAAGAGAGAGAAGAGATGATTCAAAACACGAGAGGTAAGAGAGAAATAGCAAAGGGGTAAGGAGTAAAATCAGACCTAATCGTAACTATCCAACCGATTTTGCAAAATAGTTTTGACTCTCTACTCCGTTAGCTAGGTTATCCTACAGTTGGACTTGTGGGGTATAACCGCCGAGCTCGATACCACTCAGAACACCTCGATCGGACCTATGCAAGTTTGGGGCAAAATTCACCAAACCCGCATAGAAACGATTCAAAGGTGCTCACCAGCACTTTCGCGGGTGGAAAACGTAATAACATTACACAACAGTCCTCGATGGGACCCACAAAGATGAGATATATAACAAATACCTGTGAGTCAAGAATACAGATATAATATACAAAGATCCAAATCACCTTGAAAACGATAGGCCCAGCTCGGACGACAAGAAGCAAATGGGGCTAAGAGCCACAAGAATAACCAATGGCGTCCATAACTGCCTGTGCCAAGCCGGAAGGGTAACCCGCTAACGCGGCCGATCTCAAAACCTGCTTAAACAAAAGGGTGCCGACAAAGGGCAAAGGAAAAGAGGAGCGTCAAGATCGAGGCCAAGACACGGCGAGGCTAGAATTCATGTCCTCGCCTACATAGGTATGGTGGATCAAGCGGCAAAGCATGCACTAAACAACCTATAGAGACTCGATACAATGGCGGTTATCGAGAGGGGTGAGAATGACCTATCCGGATCCAACTCGAAGCTAACACCAAACAAACCCATCCCGGTGTTTCCTCGAGACCAAACGAGGAAGTCAACCGAGGAACTCACACCGCTGGCGCTTTATTTATTCGATTATCGTTGCAGGCAATTACTAGTCGGGTTTAGATAATCATCCCGATAAAGTAAACAGTGGGCACTTTTAGTTAACCATTCCGTGATAGTGGCAACACTTACTAGTCGATACATTTATCATGAGATAACCCAAAACCCAAAGGTGGTTGGTACTTTTATTCAGCCATTCCGTTGTAGTTGCAAGATTTACTAGTCAGTACAATTGTCGCAAGCGACAACCAATCAAGCAATTGTGGGCAGTATTATTTAGCCATTCCGTATAGTGAAGCTGATTACTAGTCATTATAAGTCAAATTTATAGCAAGAACTTTAGTTATGCTTGTCTATGATCGAGATATCTGTGCTCCAAGTCGCCCATATCCGCGACACGGCTTTGAAAAGTTTTACCCGGCCGGTGCACCAATAGCAACACACGCCGATCAACCTCGAAAACCAAATCAAAACCCAACGAGGCTTTCACGATCGAACAATCACAGATTCAGAAATATTTCAGGGGCCACCTTAAGTAGAATCATAACGAGTAAGCAAGCTCAGACGGCCTCAAGGTTTGGCGGGACGGTGAACGATCGGGAACCCCAAACGGGGCTTGTCGACACCGAAATTGTGGTCCGATCCTAATGCGATAAAGACAAGTACCTCGCACAATCGTAAATAAAGCGGTAAAACATGGCATAAGTACAGGATCGTAAATAAAACCTCAAACTAGTTTGTGGCCCCAAGAAATAAGACTGAATCAAGCTCTGGCTCAGGGGGGGTCCCATATACCTCCCGGATGTGGATAGCGCGCAAAAATCAAGGAACAGGTATCAAGTACTCGGGGTCTTACGAGACACAAGTGGGCGTTCGGAAACCAAATATTATCTATCACCCACCGATGCCTCTGCTTATTTCAATTTTAGTTGTTAAACAGAAATTAAAGTGACGATAAGTAAAACTAGAATCATCTCCAACATCAACATCATGCGGCAATACATCAAGAATCGAGGCATATGACGACACACATCAGCACTTGAGCAAGCAACTACGACGCGCAAGTCCAACTATCTACCAAACAACAGGTAATAGGGTGTGTCCAAGGCAATATAGGGCTGCACGGTATATCACAGGTGCGGAAACTAAAGCATCGCAACACAGATAGCAATAGATCAACAGGAGGGAATAAAGACTATAAAAGTAAGATAGGTAGAAAGGGGGAGATGCTCGCCTGAAAACATTGTCGAAGGGTCATCCGAAGATCGGGACGAAGCTCACATCGACTCAACGGCCTTATCCGCGAAGAAGCAAAACACTAGAATAAACACCGGATGCAATATTTAATACACGGCAGAAGATCGGCATGATGCATGTATGATGAATGACATGGCCAAGGTGCAATGAAACTAGGTCATATTAAGCGGAACCGGGGTCCCGACAATTAATTAGATGGTGCAAGTTGTTTAGATCCCCGCAATTAAATGTTGTTTAGCAATGCCACAGGTGGAACCGGTTCGCTACACATGTTTAAATGAGGCCAATATGAGACTAGATTTGCCCGCATATGGGCCCCATATTTAGTTATTAGGTGAATCGGCATAAGGCCCCCAAACCAATGCTATGCATGCGGGAATGACAATTTAATATGCAATCAAGTTGTTATTATGCATTTATAAAATAGGGTATCGAGGGAAAAGGGTCACACATTAGGGTTCTCGACGGTCTTGGGGTCCGGGGTTCAGGTCCGGGTTCTGACGGATCGATCTCGTTCGTGGTTCACGAACTTGACGGGATCTCGTACATCGGGGTAGAACTTGCCCGGAAGCAGGACTTGGTGTATCCGGATGGAGAGCTTGCCGTTCGTGGCGATCTTAAATCGGGTTCCGAAGAAGACCTTGGTGTTCGCGGCCTCGGGCATTAGGTCCGGAAGAAGTACTTGTCGCATCCGGCGTCGGTCGTGTCATCGGTCTTGTCGTTCACGACGGAGACCTTATCCCGGTCTCGGCGTCAGTCCGGGAGAGGAAGAACTTGGCGTCGGGTTCGGTCTTGGCGGGATCGGTCTTGAGGTCCATCGGAATCGTCTCGACGATCTTGTCGCCCGGCAACCGGTTTCGGCGGAAAATCATGGGCTTCGGTACTCCTTGGGTGAGTGGCATCACCGTCACCAACTCACCAAAAGAATAAAGCGAGGCTCGAGTAGAGCATCAACAACACACACACTCGGGGGTCACGCAGACCGCCAAACATGTAAACGTTGACCGGGCAGGTCTCACTTGGACATCATCTCGAACACTCTATGGGCAACCACATGAGTTGCAAGATTGGAGCAGCGGCCCAGACGGGAGACAGAGGGCGTCTGCGGCACCTCAATCGACGGGGTGCAGCTCACGGACGCGGCTCGGGCTCACGGACGGAGCGACGACGGGCGGCGGCGCACAACAAGAAGGCGGCGTCGAGACGGAGAGCAGCGGCGCCGCTGCGAGGCGAGCGGGCGGTCGCGGCGGCGTCTGCAGAGAGCGGAAGGCGGGGCCACGCCTGGCCAGCGGGAGGCGACGGAGAGAAGGCGGGGCGGAGACGGCGACGGGCGAGGACGGAGCTCGAGCGGCCGACGATGGCGGCGTGGCGGCGGGCTGCGGGCGCCTAACGCGAAGGCGAGCGAGAGAGGGGCGTCGCTGGCACCGGGCGGAAGCGGCGAGGGGAGGGGAGGGCGGCGAGGAGCGAGAGGCGAGCTGGGCGGGAACGGAGGCGGGGCGCGCTGAGGCCACGGGCGAGCGCCAAGTGAGGCGGGCAGGCAGCCTTGAGGCGCAGGTGCCGGAGGCGGCAGGAGGAGAGGCGAGAGGTTGGGCGCGAGGAAGGTGGAAGCGGGCGCTGGGCGAAATGCGAGGGAGGAGCGGGCGTGAGGGAGAGGCGGAGGTAGGGCGGAGCTGGGGCGTGGCGAGCCGGAGGGAGCGGAGGTGGTGGCGGGCAGGAGGGTCGCGGAGGAGGAGGAGAGGAACAGGGCAGGCGGCGATGGCAGGCGTCTTGGAGCGTGGGGGAAACGGAAGACACGTAATGGGGAGGAGCTGTGAGGAGATGAGCAGGGAGGCGTGGGGCGGGGTCCTGGGGTCCCAGGGCAAAGCGTGGGGGGGTTGGCCAGGCGGCGTGCGTGCGTGAGTTGTGGGGTGAGAGGGAGAGAGAGAGAGAGGGGGCTGGGGTGATGTGGCACGATTGATTGGGTGAGGGAGAGGCCGAGGTGGCAAGGCGTGATAGGTAGGAGTGATGTGGAGGCTGGGGGTGGGGTAGAATATCTGGTAGGTTTAGGATTAGAGGCGTGTAGGTGGACCGTTTTACAGGTCGTCGGGTCAGTTCGGACTGCTCGATCGCCCCACCCAAAATAATTATAATTTTATTTAATTTAATTGGGCGTTTGCAAACCGGCAATGGACAAAACAAAATATTCGGGACCGGTTTCGGTGTTTGAATAAGATGGGGCGTTTAGAAAACAAAGACGGGTTTTGCAAACATAGTTTTAGCAAACAATGCATGATGATGACGATGCAATGCACAAATTCAACGCGATTTTCTAGTAGTGGTTTTGCGGGATGCCACATATCCCCACCCGCCGCCGCCAGCTAGGGCACTAACCGCGCGCACTCGCTCCTCTGTGCCGCTCTCGCTCACCTCGCGGTTGCCAACCACCCGTGTCCCACCCCTGACCCCCACCCCGCCCACGACTCACACAACTCACTAACGCAGCCACCCCCACGACGGCCAAACCCCACCCACTCGCCCGTGACCAGACGAGACCATCTTCCTCCCGCACACACCCCTATCGCCTGAGCCTTCCTTGCACCGCCACCACCGCCTCCCTCGTCTAGCCCCGCTTGGTCCCTTGCGACCGCCTCTTCGCCTGCCTCCCAAGCGAGCCGCCTCAAGGCCCCTCCGCCAGCCGCTGCTTCCCACCATCGCTGGATCCCACCTCGCGTGCTCCTTGCCGATCAAGGCACCAGCAGCACCTCGCCTCGTCTCCGCCCGTGAGCGAGCCCCGCCGCCTGGGCGACCTCGTTGGCGTTCTCCCGCGTCTTCTTCCGCTCCGGCCCGCGCCCCCCGTTGGCTTCCTCGCACCACCGCCATGGCCCTCTCCTCGCCCTCCGCCGCCGGGCGTCCCACCTCTGACATCCCTGCGCCCGCCTCCTTTGGCCGCGTCCCCACGCCTCCACCGCAGAGCCCGCCACTCTCCTTCCGCCATGAGCCTCCACGACCTCCGCTTATGTCCCCAAGCCCGACGTTGTCCCTAACCCGAGATCACCATGCCCCCTGTCCTTCTCGCGCCCTCCCCTCAACCGCACATTCCTATGCCTCGATCATCGCCCTCCACCACGCCACGCCTCTGCGCCGCCACCCTCTCTCCCGCCCAAGTACTGCCTTTGCCGGTCGCCGCCAAGACCTCCTCCCGGCGTTCCCCTGCTCATTCCGGTGGGCAGCTCTGGCTCCATGTGCTCCGAGAGCATGCGTATGCGCTGCCTCATGTGGCTCCACGTGCGTGTAGGCATGTTAGTACAAGCATTTCTTTTTGCTGCTAGTACTACCGTATCTACAAGCATACGATGGATGTATCATGTTGGTTTTGATCTGACGAGTATGGCGACAGTGAAGACATGGTGCCGGGAAGCGTTCTCTGGTGATACTATCTTTGGCTACCGGTCTACTTTAGATACCTTTTGGAGGACAAGTTCAGCGAGAACCATGGGCATCAAGTTCTCCTACCCGAGTTCGATGAACCGTCCCGACACCGGAACCAAGTCCGATTCCGGTAACCATGGACGAACACCAAGTTCTTCCTCACGAACACGAAGAATCTGAATCAAGACCGGAAACACCAAGATCTTCTTCATAGATGCGATCCGATGCCCGTTCACGAGTCCAAGACCGATATCGCCGAACCCGAGCGCCAAGGTCGCCTTCCGACCCTCAAGACCGATCCAAGCGCGGGACCTCCTTCTCGGAACCATCAAGTACTTCCTCTCGGGCGCCAGGACCTGAACCTGAAGAACGCCAAGATCGCCGACGCGGATACGCAAGTTCTTCGCCCCGAATGCCAAGACCGACTCGACGGCGCGGACCCGACAAGATCTCCGCAACGACAAGTTCTCCTTCCCGGAAGCATTGACGTCTGTGCGACAAGATCTACTTCCCGGATCCGAAGACCCCGGTACCCGATCCACTCAAGTTCGCCATCGCGAGTCCGAACTTCATCGTTTCCCCGTCGAACCCTGAGACCGAACCCCGGAACCCCTCCGAACCCCCAAGACCTTCGACCCCAGATGTGTGACCCCTTTCTCGAGCCCTATTTTTATATATGTAATATAAACTTGTTGCATATTAAATCATTCATGCATGCATACTTGTCTGTGGTTTGGGGGCATTACCGATTCACCTTATAATTAAATATGGGGCCCATATGCGGACAAATCTAGTCTCATATTGGTTCCATTTAAATTTGTGTAGCGAACCGGTGATATAATTTTGCCTTGTTAAGACAACATTTAAATTGTGGGGTATCTAAACAACTTGAACCACTTAAATATTTGCCGGGACCTCGGTTCCACTTAATATTGCCCAATTGCATCGCATCTTTGCCATGTCATGCATCATACATGCATCATGCCCGATCTTCTGCTGTAGTATTAAATATTGCATCCGGTGTTTATTCTAGTGTTTTGGTTCTTCGCGGATAAGGCCGTTGAGTTGATGCGAGTGTCGGCCCGATCGTGTTGAACCTTCGACAATGTTTTCAATGAGCATCTCCCCTTTCTACCTATCTTACTTTTATAGTATTTATTCCTCCTGTTGATCTATTGCTATACGTATTGCGATGCTCTAGTTTTCGCATTCGTGATATCCCTTGCAGCCTTATATTGCCTTGGCCACCTCCTATTACCTGTTGTTTGGTAGATAGTTGGACTCAAGGCCGTAGTCGCTTGCTCAAGTGCTGTTGCGTGTCGTCAAGTACCACAGTTGTTGGAGTATGGCCGTGTGTTTATTGTTCGAGATGATCATAACTTTAATTATTGTTTAAAAACTAAAATTGAAGTAGGTAATACAGAGGCACATGTGGGCAATAGATGTTATTTGGTTGTTAACCGTCCACTTGTGTCCCGTAGGACCCCGAGTACTTGATACCTGTTCCTTGAATATTCGAGCTATCCACATCCGGGAGGATTATGGGACCCCCTGAGCCAGAGCTTGATTCATTCTTATTTCTTGGGGCCACAAACTAGTTTGAGGTTTTATTTACTATCCTGTACTTATGCCATGCTTTACTGCTTTATTTACGATTGTGCGAGGAGCACACTGTACTGTTTAGGTAAGCGGAGTGTTTTCGCGGTATCGACAAGCCCAGTCACATTTTCGGGTTCCCAAATGTTCTACCATTGACGCAAACCTTGAGTCCATCTCGAGTCACTAACTTCGCTATGGTGTACTCAATGGGGTGGCCCCAAATATTTCTGAATCTGTGATTGCTTTGTCGTGAAGGCCTCGTTGGGTTTTGATTTGGTTTTTCCGAGGTTGATCGAGTGTGTTGTTATTTGTGCACCCTGCAGGTAAAACTTTCAAAGCCGTGTCATGTTATGGACGACTTGGAGCATGATCTCGATCATAGACAACTATAACTAAAGTAGTGCTATAAATTTGACTTTATAATGACTAGTAATCAGCTTCACTATAATGGAATGGCTAAATAAAACTGCCAACAATTGCTTGTTTGGGTTGTCGCTTGCGACCATTGTATCTGACTAGTAAGTATTGCAACTACAACGGAATGGCTAAATAAAAGTACCAACAACTGCTGGGTTTGGGGATATCTCATGCTAATTGTATCTGACTAGTAAGTGATGCAACTACAACGGAATGTTTAACTAAAACTGCCCATTGCTTATTCTATCAGGATGACTATCTATACCTGACTAGTAATTGCTGCAACGATAACTGAATAAATAAAACGGCCAACGGTGTGAGTTCCTCGGTTGACTTCCTCGTTTGGTCTCGAGGGGGAAATACCAGGATGGGTATGTTTGGTGGCAGCATCAGGTTGGTTCCGAATAGGTCTTTCTTATCCCTCTCTGATAGCCGCCAGTTGCATTGAGTCTCTATAGGTTGTTTAGTGCATGTCACGCCGCCGCGATCCACCATACCTATGTAGGCGAGGACCGCCGAATTCTAGCCTCGCTGTAATCGCCTCGATCGACCGCTCTTTTTCCTTTGCCTTTTGTCGGCACCCATTTTGTTTAAGGTGTTTTGAGATCGACGTAGCGGTGGTTACCTTCCTTGGCCCGGCAGGGTTATGGACGCCATTGGTTATTCTTCGAGGATCCGAGCCCCATTTGCATCTTGTCCATAGCGGGACGCCTATCGCTTTTCAAGGTGATTTGGATCTTTGTTAGATATCTCGTATTCTTGACTCATGGAGTCGTGTTGTATATATATCTGCTCTGTGGGTTCCATCGAGGACTGTTGTGTAATGTTATTACGCTTTCCACCGCATAAGTGCTCGGTGGGCACCTTTGAATCGCTTCTATGCGGGTTTGGCAGAAACTTGCATAGGGCCGATTCGAGGGTGTTACTGAGTGGTATCAGAGCTCAGCAGTTACGATACCCCACAAGTCCAGCTTGTAGGATAACCTAGCTAACGGCCGAAGTAGAGTGTCAAAACTATTTTTGCAAAATCGGTTGGATAGTTCTGCTTAGGTCTGATTTTACTCCTTAACCCTCTGCTGCTCTCCTCTCACCTCGGCGTGTTTTGAATCCGCTCTCTTCTCTCTCTTGAGTCCGTGATTTCGCGTTGGGTTTTCGTACCTTCAGGGTTTCGATTTCTCCCTTTTATAACGGCGGTGCTACGATCATCAAATCTGCAACTTGTCTGTTGTACCCTTCATCCAATCTTTGTTCTTGAACTCTTTATCTATATGTGTTCCTTGCTGGATATCCGTATCGTTGAAAAAATATGAGAAGGACGAGCATTGGTGAAGTTGGAGTATACCTTGAGCATGTGTTGTTCATGCCAATGGAACCATTGCGAAATCTAATCGTTATGTATTTTCATAAAAATTTCTGTTGTATCTTCCGGTGTTTTCCTATGTGATGACCTCATCTACATCAGATCCGATGCAGAGTCTGCATCACCCCTTTGTTTCCGAACCTCGTTTGTCGAGATCTTCAGTCTAATTCCGAGAGTTGGTTGCATAATTTCCTATTCATGTGCAGAGTAATGCTTTGGGTGCGCGATGGACTGATCACCATCCGACTACTCTTATCATTCGCTCTTGCACATTGAATGGTGAATTATTGCAGTTATACTCCTTCCGCGGAAGTTAGAGGTGGCCTTACCCTTTTGAGACCTTTACCTTCATCTTTATTTCTCCGGAGTGTTCTCTCAACGAATGGGGAACAATCCTTGTTAGTGGTGTCGCGAAAAATCTACACGATGCGAGAAGATTCAGATCGCCGCCCTTCTTCCCGGTACCATGAGGCGGATCTCGAGGGCGAGATCCATTGTTAGTGGTGTCGAATTGTGGCATCCCGCAAAAACCAGTACTAGAAAATCGCCTGCATTTACATCTGTGCATCATCAAGATATCTGCATCCATGCTTTAATCTAAAACTATTTTGCTAAAAGCCTATTTTTGTTTTCTAAAATATTCTCTCTCAATTTCAAATGTAAGACCCTCGGTCCGCTCGGATCTTTTGTTTGCCTAAAGTATTTTACCCAAAAGAATATTTTAAAACTAAATAAATAATAAAACTATTTTGACCGGAGAGGCAGTCTAGCCGGTCAGGCCATAGGCCCAACCGGCCAAACCACCTACTATCCGGCCCATCTAAAATAAAACCCTAACCCTAAAAACTACCCTAAACCTACCCCAAACCAAACCCTAGACAATCCTATCCCCACTGCCGCCACTAGGGCTAATCACCTTTTCGCTCCTCTGTCCCGCTCGCCACCTCGGTTGCCAACCACCCGTGTCCCACCTCGACCCCACCCCGTCCACGACTCACAACTCACTAACGCACCCACCCATGTCAATGACCACCGCCAGTTCCACCCACTCGCCCATGACCGCACGAGACCATCTTCCTCCCGCCAAGACACCCCTATCGCCGAGCCTTCCTTGCAGCCGCCACCCACTGCCTCCCCTCGTCTAGCCCCGCCGGGTCCTATGACCTTCCTCCGCCGCCTCGCTCGCCCGCCTCCCTAGCCGCCAAGCCCCCTCGCAAAGCCGCCTGTTTCCACCATCGCCGCGATCCCACTCGCGTGCTCCCGGCCGTCACAGGCACCAGCAGACCTCGTCTGCCCGTGGTGAGCCCCGCCTCACTGGGCGACCTCGTCGGCCTTCTCCTGCCTTTCCTCCGCCTGGCCGGCCTCCTCGCACCACCGCCATGGCCTCTCTCGCCCTCCGCCAAGGCCCCACCTCGACATCCTGCGCCTCCTTTGGCGCGCCCCACGCCTCACCCCAGAGCCCGCCACTGCCTCCTTCCCCGCCATGAGCCCCCCTGACCTCCGCTTACGTCCCCAAGCCCACGGCCGTTGTCCCCTAGCCCGAGATCACCATGCCCCCTGTCCTTCTCGCGCCCTCCCCTCAACCGCACATTCCTATGCCTCGATCATCGCCCTCCACCACGCCAAGCCTCTGCAGTGCCGCCAGTCTCCCGCCAAGTACTGTCTTGCGGTCGCCAAGACCTCCTCCGGCGTTCCTCGCTCATTCCGGTGGGCAGCTCTGGCTCCATGTGCTCCGAGAGCATGCGCTGCCTCATGTGGCTCCGTGCGTGTAGGCATGTTAGTAAGCATTTCTTTTGCTGCTAGTACTACCGTATCTACAAGCATACGATGGATGTATCATGTTGGTTTTGATCCGACGAGTATGGCGGCGGAAGACATGGTGCCGGAAGCGTTCTCTGGTGATACTATCTTCGGCTACCGGTCTACTTTAGATACCTTTTGGAGGGCAAGTTCAGCGAGAACCATGGGCATCAAGTTCTCCTACCCGAGTTCGATGAACCGTCCCGACACCGAAACCAAGTCCGATTCCGGTAACCATGGACGAACACCAAGTTCTTCCTCACGAACACGAAGAATCTGGAACTGAAGACCGCGAAACACCAAGATCTTCTTCATAGATGCGGATCCGATGCCCCGTTCACGGAGTCCGAAGACCGATACCGCCGAACCCGAGCGCCAAGGTCGCCTTCCCGGACCCCTGAAGACCGATCCGAAGCGCCAGGACCTCCTTCTCGGAACCATCAAGTACTTCCTCTCGGGCGCCAGGACCCGAACCTGAAGAACGCCAAGATCGCCGACGCGGATACGCCAAGTTCTTCGCCCCGAATGCCAAGACCGACTCGATGGCGCGGACCCGACAAGATCTCCGCAACGACAAGTTCTCCTTCCCGGAAGCATTGACGTCCGTGCGACAAGATCTACTTCCCAGATCCGAAGACCCCGGTACCCGATCTACTCAAGTTCGCCATCGCGAGTCCGAACTTCATCGTTTCCCCGTCGAACCCTGAGACCGAACCCCGGAACCCCTCCGAACCCCCAAGACCTTCGACCCCAGATGTGTGACCCCTTTCTCGAGCCCTATTTTTATATATGTAATATAAACTTGTTGCATATTAAATCATTCATGCATGCATACTTGTCTGTGGTTTGGGGGCATTACCGATTCACCTTATAATTAAATATGGGGCCCATATGCGGACAAATCTAGTCTCATATTGGTTCCATTTAAATTTGTGTAGCGAACCGGTGATATAATTTTGCCTTGTTAAGACAACATTTAAATTGTGGGGTATCTAAACAACTTGAACCACTTAAATATTTGCCGGGACCTCGGTTCCACTTAATATTGCCCAATTGCATCGCATCTTTGCCATGTCATGCATCATACATGCATCATGCCCGATCTTCTGCTGTAGTATTAAATATTGCATCCGGTGTTTATTCTAGTGTTTTGGTTCTTCGCGGATAAGGCCGTTGAGTTGATGCGAGTGTCGGCCCGATCGTCGGTTGAACCTTCGACAATGTTTTTAGGCGAGCATCTCCCCCTTTCTACCTATCTTACTTTTATAGTATTTATTCCCTCCTGTTGATCTATTGCTATCTGTATTGCGATGCTCTAGTTTTCGTACCCGTGATATCCCTTGCAGCCTTATATTGCCTTGGCCACCTCCTATTACCTGTTGTTTGGTAGATAGTTGGACCTGCGCGTCGTAGTCGCTTGCTCAAGTGCTGTTGCGTGTCGTCAAGTACCACAGTTGTTGGAGTATGGCCGTGTGTTTATTGTTGGAGATGATCATAACTTTAATTATTGTTTAAAAACTAAAATTGAAGTAGGTAATACAGAGGCACATGTGGGCAATAGATGTTATTTGGTTGTTAACCGTCCACTTGTGGACGCCATTGGTTATTCTTCAGGGCTCTTAGCCCCATTTGCATCTTGTCCATAGCGGGACGCTCTATCGTTTTCAAGGTGATTTGGATCTTTGTTCTGTATATCTGTATTCTTGACTCATGGAGTCGTGTTGTATATATATCTGTTCTGTGGGTTCCATCGAGGACTGTTGTGTAATGTTATTACTTCGTTTTCCACCCGCACGCAAGTGCCTGGTGGGCACCTTTGAATCGTTTCTATGCGGGTTTGGCGGGAAGCGCTGAAACTTGCATAGGGCCGATTCTGAGGGTGTTACAGTCATCTTCTTTTTTCTCGGGCCAGCACTGCCCACCTTCTGCACAGGAGGACGCGGAGCGGCCGCCGTGGAGGCAGCGACAAAGGATGATTCTGGCCGGGTCCCCAAGGACGGAGAGCAACGCGACCACCTCCCCGGACGACGTGCTAGCTCACGTGCTTTGTGCTTCGAGCTAAGAGCACGTACATTGCGGGCGTTAACTTAGGGGCGCTAGGGATAAATTCCTGGCCATTTTGGCAGTTTGCATCTTAACCTAGGCGTCAACATGAATAGGAGCCAGGCGCTTGCAAAACTAGTATAAAGTAACAGCTCCTAGCGCTAACGCTTGTGCATGCTCGGGATCTTAGCTTTTTAAGCGACTGTGCTAGCGCTTTGCACTGTACGTGCCCTAAAATTGCTAAAATTGGGCCGAACACTAGTGCCAGCGGGAGTGGTTTTCGCGCGAGATGCCAGAACCAGGAGCTATGTCGATTGGGGCCGCGCGTCCTGACTAGTGACAGGTGGGAACTGAAAGGGGTCCATGGAACCGATTTGCGGATGCGGTGAGGCCGTACATACGTTAGGGACGTCAATCGGTGGAGGCGACTAAGCACGAAACGACATAGGTGAAATGTCCCTGCTGCCATATCATGGAGCGAATACATGGCACAGTCTGTTAGTGGCGGAACATGGGTATGTAGGAGCTAGGGGGGGGGGGGCATGTAAAACTTTTTATGGGCTAAGCTATTTCACAAAATTGAGGTAGTTTTCACATGCAAAACTGAAAAGCAGTTATTTTACGGGCTTGGTATTTTACATGATCTGCTAGAGTTGCCTTTTCCCTCTCGCGTGCACCCAAGGGGGGGGGGGTGTGCATTTGGCCATCTTGGTCTTTTGCCAAATTTCACCATTTTATAACCAAACAAAAGGCTTAAAAAAGAAAACATATTTAAATAGTTAACATAGTTCAACACACAAATAAAAGGCCACACCAGTCATCAAAGTCAATAGGATTAACATAGTTCATTATACAAAACGAGATAAATATCGACTGATCACACATCTCTTTCGTACATCATCTTTCTCTTCCTCTAGAACCAATAGCTTTTATCCGGTCCACGTTGGTCAAGTAAGTCGTCATGATTTGGTTCACCTCGGCGAGTAGCTTGAGCCCAACTTACTTTTGCTTGATCTCATATTCCTTGGCCATTTGTTGGGCATGGAGCAAAACTTTCCTTTGCTAGATGTCAACTTTTTTGCCCTTCCTTGGTTTTGGTAGTCCATGAAACTCTTCGTTTGGTCCTTTATCTCTGTGTGCTTCCTCTCACTTTGACACCTCCTTGCCAGCCATCAACTTCTTCAAGGTTGCTTGCAATGCGAGGGCATTGGCCTCACGCTTTGCATCTTGCTTGCTACTTTTGTGACCTCTCGGCCGACCCACATTGTTTCCCTCGGGGTGGTCTCTTCAAGATTGATGACCGGTGAATCATTGCGACGCTTCTTTTTCTTGGGAGTTCTCCTTTTGGTAGACTTGTAGAGTGATTCCCACTTGGCACACCTTTTGCTTGATCTCCAACAATGTGTCAACGTGAAGACCTTGTTGTTCTTGAAGTAGTCTAATGCTTGTAGCACTATACCTTGGACGCCAAAAACACTTACGGGCCCATTTGTGACATGCTCATAGGTGCCACAAAACTTGCTACACTCCACTTGGATGAATGCCCACCTCTTTTGAAGAGATATATGTCACTCCGATCACTTTAAAAGTTGAAGGGGATGCAAGCATCGATGCTCATGGAAGTACTGCCAAACCCACCTCCAAAATGCCCCTCCCCCTTTGTTGGACACCACAAATTAAGTCTTGCCCAATTATGATTTCCGTCCAAGCTTCCCAAAGACCTTGTCCTCGTCGGTCATTTTTTTCTTCTGAAATGACCATATATTAATATCGCGAGATACCAATTACATCTAGCCTCTGTAACAACACATTACCCTATTGACACTACAAATGCCCACAGCCAAAAAAGAAAAGAAGAATTACAGAAAAAAGTCCCGCTAAAGCGATCTATGCCTTACGACAGCGGACCAAACACCACCGAGACAGCACGAGAAATCCATCCTCTCCAAAAGCGACGCATCCAAAAAGGAAACAGTGCACATGAACTGTCATGGTCCTAATCAACGATCATGGGTTTTTACCCCGGAGAATGTCCACGCTCACAAAACAATACCTTCAACAAGGTCCTTGTTGGTCATGAATGCTCCGGTCCTCCTACTCACTCCGAGGGCTAGTTGGTTGAGCTCATCTTCGAACAATGACTCTTGCTCAATTGGGACTATCATATCGAGTGTCCCTTATTGAGTTCTGTTCCTATTGATCGTGCCCTCCATCACATCATCATAATAGTAGCCCTATGCAGAAATGCATATGTGTCACACAATTTATGACCAGTGGCTGGTCACATGTGTCTTGTTGAGGTCTAGTGCAGCAGCCGGCAGGACGGGCAACATTGGTTCGCCGACCTCTCATGACGGGTGCGCGTACAATTTTGTATTACGGTTGGAGAGTAGCCATACTTGTCCTGTTTAAAATGTTGGGATGGCCCATAGCCATACTTTTTGGGTCCTCATCAGGTTGGCATACGAAAGCAAATCTAAGACAAATAGTGGCTCATATACCAAAACTGTACTCCTACTTTGAGTCCCGATGGAAGTAAAGCCCCAGGTAACCGACTATCTATATGCATAGAAAATTTTGGAGCCGAGTTGGTAAGAAACTACGGTACAAGCTTGGACTTCCGTTGTTAAATGTTACTCTGTGTACTAGTAATTGCTCCTCTGGTAAAGGTAGCAGGTCATGAGTATTGGTGTCACGGCGGCCGGCGCTAGTCATGACATGTTAACTTCATCAACTGCAGCGACGACGAAGAAACGAAGAACGCACGTATGATCCATCACGTTCACATCAATCAACGTCGTCGACCACGACGGGGGAACCGATCTCGATCGGTCGATAAATATGACGCTGAACCGTCGTACGTGCCGTGTCGGATCGCGCAATCATCATGCATCACCAGGGAGTGAGTGCATCGCCACATGCCCATTCCGTGCAAGCAACCATCAAGTATATAGTATTAATTAAATAAATGGTTAAGGGACTACTCCAACGTTGGTCACCAGTTAAGAGGACAACTGAATAATCAGTCACCTCAAGCTACTCGCCGAGGTGGTGAAGGAGATTTTTAATGGAAGTCTATAGGTTCCAATCCATAGAGATTTTTTCCTATAGGGTTCAAAGAAATAAATCATACAGAGTTCCTATGCATTGCTTTTCTACACTACCGGTCAGTTTGATTCAAAGGATTTTTATAGGATTTCGATCCCTAAAATTTTTTCCTATAGAGTTTGTTTGTTTCAAATGAATGAATTCTACAAATTTTCTATACATTGATTTTCTACACTACAATCCTACAGGATTTCTAACAAGAGTTGAGACCTTTTGGAAAAATTCCGCCTGTGTGTCTATGACAACTATGTCATGAACTTAAACCCTACAAAATTTTCTGTGTTTTTTATGCAGTGCAATCAAACAGCTAATTTTACTGATTTCTATATTTTTTTATTCCTATAGGATTTGAAGTGCCATGCCATTTTTTTCTGTATTTTTCCTATTCCTCAGTTTCACAAATCCTTTGAATCAAACAAGCCCACAATTTTATAGAATTTCTAACAAGAGGTGGGACCTCTTGAAAAATTCCTATGTGTCTATGACAACTATGACATATACCTAAACCCTATAAAATTTTCTATGTTTTTCCTATAGTGCAATTAAAAAACTTATCTTACTCATTTCTGCATTTTTCATTCCTATAGGATCTAAGTGTCATGCCATTCTATTCCTGCACTTTCTCTATCCCTATTGTTTTACAAATCCTTTGAATCAAACGAGCACTAAGATGTTTTAGCTTTTGCAAACTAAATATATCTAGACATCTTGTAGTATATAGTTAGGAGTGAACCACACACTAAAAGACGTCTAGATACGTATGTTTTATAAAAGTTAAAATATCCTATATTATAAAATGGAGGAAGTACTTTAGAAATTGGTAGGTATGTGTGGTTCTCTTATCTACCCCTCCCTCAGGACTCAGGTAACTTGGAAATTCCTATAAACATTTTGTCTATTGTTCGATAAAGCTTCAGTTATTCCGCTAAAAAAACGTGAACACATGTCGCACTTTGAGTTTGCTCAGAAGGAAACATGCAGTACTTACAGTCCTCTCGACAGAAGTCCTCAGAAATATAAATTGAACAAAAATATAGTTATTTTATACTCCAGAAGAAAGTATATTTATGTATGCGGACGTGTGCAACGTGTGAACTACTCAGCTTGATTAGTGCATCGCTGTCGTATTATAAAAAAAATCGCCCTGTCGGTTGCTCTTCCGAGCTGTGAGATGATCCGCTCCCCCGATCGATTTAAGATATTAGATGAAAAATTATTGATAAATCTAAACTAGTACTTCCTCCATTTCTTAATTGGTCACAAAAAATCCCACCTAAAACTATTTTAATTTTGTCTCTACATGAGTTTCTTAATTTTTGTATCAAAAACTATAAACACTATAGAATGGAACGGAGGGAGTAAGAAAAATTTACGTGTGATCGTATATAAAAAAACTTACTTGACATGATCATATAATTTAACTGATGTAACAAGTCACTCAAGGCATCCTCGGCTGCTTAGGCACTACCGAGGACGTCGCTAGTGATTTATCACACCAATTAAATCATGTGGTCACGTTAACTAAGTTTTTAATTTAACAATACAAAGTGCAAGTATTAAGACTTGAACTTGGGTGGGTTGGATCACCCCTCTCCACCACTAGGCTATGCCTCACTTTGTTATTAAACTTGAGTAAAATATATTATGAACAACACATGGCGGTAAGACAGGGCCTGGGAATTTTGTTTTAAAACTTCTGCAGAGGGCTTGTGAAAAAACATGTGGCTCCCCATGTGTGGTTTTGGTAATTAATGATAATCTCTATGGACTAATGCTTGTATCGAGTTGTACTTGTAGGAAATGTCCATAGGCAATGCTTGAACCATATGTTGGCTTCAAGGTTTGGAGAAGAAGTGAAGAGGATCATGTGGTGACCAAGGTGTTCAAAGAATGGCCACAATATGAGAGTTAAAGCTATGGCAAGTATGTCTTGAAGAATAAGATGGAGTAATATCTCTGGTGTACCTTTAAGGCATCAACATAATGAAGAAAATAAGAAATGATGTGCAAGCTAAAGATGTGCAATATCTAGAAGATCTCATGCTTAAAGCTTGCCATCCTCGGTGGTCATGGATCGATGAAGAAAAGTTCAAAGTAAAGGTTTCCCCATGTTGTATGGGGGAGTAACTTGCAAGTCTTCATCAAGCAAGTGCGTACAAGAGCAATCAAGAAAGGTGTTCCATCTTGAGAAGGACAAGACCGTCTACATCATTATCAAGTGGAATATACGCAAGGCTAAGGTATTATCTTGATTGGGTTTCCTTCTTATCGGTCTTGTGGTGTTAGTTGGGGAGATCGGTTTATAGGATAGATAACCATACTATTAAGAGGGGATCTCAAGTGAGTAACTCGATCATATCTTTCCAAGAGAGCTCAAACCTTTGCATACTTAGCATCATCCTTTCTTGGTTGTTATTTGGATCTTATCCATGTGAGGTCCTAGAGCTTGTGGTAATATTCATAACAAGCTCTAGTTCATCAAAAACGGATTTCCCTTTTATATCATATTACATTTTTGATCCTTGAGGTTTTCCGGTTTCTCACCAAGGGAGGTATCTCATATTATAATACATGAAATGTTCTGACTTGGTGGTATCCAATATTTTCCTCTTTCCAACAAAATTGGTTGGGTACCCCTTGTTATCCTCTTTCCAACAAAATTGGTTTCGGCTCAATCGGAGTTTCCAAACTCTCGATATCGTTATTTAAAGTTTGCCTCTTATTTTGTCCAGACCGGAGTCTCCGGTCTGCGTGGACCGGAATCTCCGGTGTAGACCGGAGAGTCTCCGGTCTGGCAAGTCCCCGTCAGAAAAAGGTCAGAAATCTATGGGCCTATAAAAAGGGGCCCTTCTTCCCCAATGAGCTTGCTCGAGTTTTACAGGCTTTCTCCTCCATTCTTGACCCTCTTGAGCTTACCCCCCTTCAATCCCTCCCTTGATTCTTGCATATACTTTAAGGTTTTGAAAGAGGATATCTAGATCTACAATCCCACCAATCCATCTCTCCTCTAAGTGAGGGGAACATCTTGGGATCTAGATCTTGGTGTCTTTTGTGGATTTCCTCCATTGTTCTTCCCCTCTTATTCCCCCACAAGCTTTTGTAGCTTTGGTGGAATTTGGGAGAGAAGGATTTGAGCACTACTTGTGTTCTTGCCATTTGCATTTGGTGCATGGTTTGAGTTCTCCCCGGAGGATTTGGTGAGTGAAAGTTGAGAAGCTTTTTACTCTTGGGTTCTTGGAACCCTAGACGGTTTGTTGGTGTTGCAGGTTGTGTCCTTGGCGGCGTTTGTTGGGAGTCTCCAATTAAGTTGTGGAGAAGTGCCCCAACCTTGTGAGAGGTTCCGGTTTGCCACCGACAAGTGCACCAATAGTGAAAGTGTGGATCGATCCCGTTGGGGTGAGATTCACCGGAGAATAAGGGAGGCCTTTTGTGGCGTAGGTGGTTAGATACCAGCCCCTCTCCAAACGAGACGTACTCCATGTTGGGAGGAACTCGGTAAAATATCGTCGTCCCCGCGTGCCTCGGTTATCTATATACCCAAACTCTTACTTATGCACTTTACTTTGTGATAGCCTTCATGCTTGAAGTATATATCTTGCTATCACATAGTTGTTTGTCTTGCTTAGCATAAGTTGTTGGTGCACATAGGTGAACCCTAGATTGTTCTAGGTTTTGTGCTTAACAAAGTAAACGCTAGTTTAATTCTGCCTTTGTTGAGGCACTCTCGAAAAAGTTTTAAAATCGCCTATTCACCCCTCTTTAGGCGATATCTATATCCTTTCATCTTGTTGTTCAAACCACCTCCAAAAATAAATTACTAGAGGCGGCCTAATCTTTGGGCCTTCGTCGCGCTGCTTACAGACGTCTCATAATTTGAACCGTTGCCAATAAGTCGATTATTTGGGGTCGCCGGGTTTTCTGCCCGCCTCTCAAATTATTAGAGTAGTATATTTGTTTGAACCATCTCCGAGAAGGTATTATTGTTGGCATATTTTTTACAGAAACCACCTATCGAAATGGGTTTAGAAGGTGGTTCTAATTTTTTTAGGCAAAAACACACTCTGGGTGGATGCTACAAAGCCCGATTCTGTAGTAGTGATAGTTGTAAGTAAAATATCAAACTTGGTATATTGATTGTGTTTCAAAAAACCCTTCACAAAGTGACCTATCTTAATCGAGGTTTTCTGTTTTAAGTCAAATGACCAATGTTATGGCCAGAAACGCGACATAGTTTACGATAACATGCCCATATTGTGCACGCATGTGCATCATGGGATGGCGAACAATATTGCAGGAGGAAGTTTTTCTTTTCTTCACATCAAAAAACCATTTTCCATTTTCCGAGTGCCAAAAAGGGATGTTTTGTAAAGCAACGATCAAATGAAAGTTTTAAAATGGTACCACCCCATTTTTAAAAAATACTAGACCACCTTGTATGGGCAATATCCCAACCGGGGTATCTTAAACCTTTTCGTCAACCCCTCGTAAAAAAGAAAATTCCTGCTAAATCGGTAGGAAGCGGGTAAGATTTGAACTACAGGTACACAATCTAATGCTCATGATTTTTTGGAAAAATCATTTTTAAGTTCACAATAGGATATTTCACCAGATATCCAATGCAAGTTTAGCGAGGCTCAACTCTGAGCTAAGAATCTACATGCCCGCCATTTTAGGAAGTTTAATGATAGTTTGAAATGGGCATAACAAATTCAAACATGACTGTAACAATGCAAAACCTTCGCGTGGTGTCATATTATTTGATATAGTTGCAAGAAAAAAATATCAAATTTGGTATATTGATTGTGTCTCACAAAAACTTTCACGAAGTGACCTATCTCAATAGAGTTTTCTCGGCTTTCAGGTAAAATGACCAATATTATGGCCAGAATCGCGGTATAGTTTGTGATAATATGCATATATTGTGCACTCATGTGCATCATGAGATGACGAACAATGCTGCAGGAGAAAGTTTTCCTTTTTTGTCGCACCAAAAGCCATTTTCAATTTTCCGAGTGCCCAAAATGGGGTGTTTTATGAAGCAATCACCAAATGAAAGTTTAAAAATGGTACCATCCTATTTTTCAAAAATATTATACCATCTTGCATGGACAATGTACCAACCGGGATATATTAAACCTTTCCGTCTGCCCTCGTGAAAAAGACATATTGCTTTCTGATCGGTAGGAAGTGAGTCAGATTTGAACTATTTGTACATGATATGATGCTCATGATTTTTTGGAAAAATTATTTTTAGGTTTGCAATATGATATTTCATCAGAGATCCACTGTAAATTTAGAGAGGCACAGACAGAGCTAAGGATTTTTTAGAATCCTCAAATTCAAAAGGGAAATTATGATATGATTTTTTGAAGATTTGAACACTATTAAATGAATTTTATTTAAAAAATACTTGATGCATGATTAAAAAGATTATAGGGATGTCATGTTTGGATTCTTCTCATTTTTCTAATCGATTTAGACATATTATTTGTCAAATTCTGATTTACAGATTTAAAGATATGAATTATTCCATATTAAATAGAAAAAGGAAAAAATCATTTTATTTTTATTTGAATTCAAGATTATTATTACGTATTCATTTTTGTTTACTTAAATAATTGTTTGGAAATTAAAAATAAAGGCGCGTGACACCATGCTCCAAGGGTTATATGATTGATATGATATTAATAAAGTCTAATTTCCTTATTTGAAGCTCATCCGGAAGAAACAGGGAAGTTAAACGTGCTGGGGCTGAAGTAGTGCAAGGATAGGTAACCGATCGAGAAATTTTACCATGAGTACAATTTGACGGGAGATTAAGCGTACTTAGAGTTAAAAAAGACGCTAGTGAGATTAACAAGTAACATAATTAAAAAAATGCTTGTGAGATTAAAAATTCGAAAAAAACAAAAAAATATTTGAATTTTTTTTAAAGAAACTAGACCGACGACAATACCGTCAACGCAGCTACTGCCAAACCAATTAGACCGATGACAATTATGTTGGCGTAGCTACTCAGCCGTGATGTGGGCCTCACAGGCTTTTGTTGCCGACGGCCAAACCGTCTACGCTACGAGGAAAAACGCCGATGGCCATATGCCTACAACAATTGCGGGCTACGCCGACGGGAGCTGGCCCGTCGGCGCCAGGCTTGTTCCCATAGTGCAGCCTTAAAGTACGTATGCAGACAACAAATTTTTCCATAGAAGTAACAAACCATCAAAGGTAAATAAATTTGGGGCTACAACTAAAATATATGACAAAAAATGACCATAAGGAGAAATCATGGACGGATTGCGATACCACTTTTTTGACTCAGTACTTCCTTACAATGAATCTATGCCAACATTCCCCGGAAATATTATGCAGATATACAACTCCTCAGGAAAGAATACTATGCTGTAAAATCCTGTGCACTATTGGTAATGTCTATCCATCATGCTCCCTTTCTGAATCCTAAGTATCACCACTGCAGGAATTTGTTAAAGACTCAAGTCAGCCAATGAATAAATATAAGACCCCCCAAAAACTAAAGAAGATTTTTTTTCCATTGCCAGAAGCAGAACAAGCCTGGTCATGGTATATCATACCTTTGTTCTATGTTTGTCATGTTTCTATATATAGATCCTAGGACTCATGCAGAGCACACTGTAGTAGACCCTGGCTGTAGAAAAAACAAGGTGAAATTCAACGTCATGATTAAAACAACACTACAGATGGATGGGACGACAAAGAAGGAAGCAATAGTGGGAGTCTCACCAGGCATGCATTGACGTCCTGGCACCCGCACAGGAGCCTCCCGTTTAGCAGATCAGTGTCCTGGAACACTCCACCTCCTTGGCTTCTCTGAAAAAATAGTTTAAGTTCAGAAACATCAATGAATCCTGCTTCCAATAATATATATGGCCTCCTTATTGTACTGTATAGCAGAAATGAAAATGCTGGACACTAGACCAGTTGGACGTTTACCTTGTAGTAATCAACTGCAATGAAATTGGCCCATCGATTTCCAGCTGCGCCGTAGCACGTATTCACCATGTCAGTAAGGCTTTCGGAGTGCTGCAAGCATGCAGTCAGCTTCACAGGGACCGACGGGAAGTAGTTCATGAGAACCAGTGACTTTGTCCTGTCGTCGAGAGGCGCCGATTCCGCACGGTTCGAGCATTTCCCGGCGTCCATTCCATCATCACCGTCTGCGACAGAGTGGAAGCCGTAAATTTCACGCAGACAGCATTGTATGACGAATTTGTATATATAACATTGACAGAAATGGTGTGTCTCACAATTGTTCTCAACCATGAAGTTCCACTGGTACGCGATTCCTTCCGTGGCCTGCTTGGATCTCATGGAGGTGAACACGAGGAGGCGCTGACCGCTCGCCACCATGTCGCTGACGAGAGGCCAGTCCTGGCCGTTCTGCGGCATTTTGGACACAGGGAACCAGTACTTGTGCAGTCCAGAGGCGTTGAAAACGTTTGTCAGACCATTCGGCGCGTTAACATAGTCTTCCAGGATCAAGGTGACGATTTCGGATGGGTTGGCCGAAAGAAATGCCTCGATTTCCATGAACGTGTCGAGTGCCGGTTCCTGCAATTAAGTAGTAGTAGCACTGCTTATTTATGCACTGCATTCTGAAACTCCTTTGGGTTGTAGATGAGTGAGGAAGGGTAGTAGTATGTAGTACTCACAAATGCAGTGAAGTCGTTGCATTTGCCTCCACTGGAATGGCACAACCATACGTCTCCTTTGAAGTCATAGGTGTCGAGCATTAGCGCGCGAACACCGTTCTGTATGCAGAACATATCAACCGTGATGAGAACCGTTACTGACAAGGTACTAGGACAAGTAGAAGAATCATATGAGTTAGTTGTCGCGGAAGCTACATTCAACTGATCAGTGACCGTATCCTCCTGGTTGTCGAAGGTGATGCGTGGAATCCCGGTGTGCGACGGTTCCCCGACGATGGCGAATGAATTGTGCGTCGTGAGGTAGGCGTACTTGTTGAACGGCAACGAGTTATTCTAAAGGCCAAAGCCAGAAAGCAAAATCAAACATTAGGATTATTATGAAGAGAAGGTGTTTTCATCACGGTCTCTTTGACTACCTAGTCCAGACGAGTCTCTTGTACTATATCTTAGTGAATCTCTATGCATATCAGACGCAAATATATAGCCAGGAGCATTAAATATAAACATAAATGCGTAGATATGCTAGTACTAACCAAAATTTGACAGAGATATTTTTGCAATTGAGTGAAGTATACAGTGTGTCTAAATCGTGAGATCCCATTCTGTTTGGTTCGGAAAGATCTGGCCACAGGAACTAAAAAAATCCTAAACACGCAGACATGCATAGGAAGAACCGAGGTCGTACAAGGAAATAAAAGAAGAGACAAAGAGCATAGGAGGAAGAACCGATGAAGGTCTTACAAGGAGCTTGAAGGTGTTGGTGGCGGTCGAGCGGACGCAGTGTGAGCCGGCGAACTCCGGCTCGCAGTCGAAGCACCACTGCCCGGCGCCGCAGTCGTCCGTGCTCCTCCTCGAGCACTTGTCGCCTACCTGGATTCGATTCAAATCAAATCACTCAAAGGCTCGCTCAAGATTGATGGACTCAGAGAAATGGGGAATGGAGATTTGATTACAGTGGCGGTTGCAGCTCCCAGTAGGCCAGCCACAGCTAGAACAAGCGTTGCCGCTGCTGCCACCGTGCGGAGGATGCTCCCCATCTGAATTGCTAGAGAGAGAGAGAGGAACATAAAAGGAGTTGGTGAGGTGAAGAGAGAGAAACAGAGAATGGAGAGAGTTGGTGAGGGGTGGTTGCAGCGCAAGATAATTTTCACGCTACTTATATAGGACTGCTGACCATCTCTACTGTTTCTTGCAGCCAGAAGCAAGACATTATCTCTTAATTAAGGAGGAAGACGACCGTGCAAAACTGGTAGTAACTCCAATAGGATATGAATGAATGCAACATTGAACGACTTCTAAACAACGGCACATGCCAAAGAAAGCAACTCATTAAGAGACCACCCGGCAACGTCTTAATTAATTGGGGCTGAATTTTAATTTGTACTCCCTCCGGTCTGGTTTACTCCATCCGTCACGGTTTGGAGGGAGTCTTTAAATGCGTTTTCAAAACTCCTCTCCTTCTAGGCGTGTTAGACTTAATCACAGAATTAATGCTCTCTTTTTCTCCCCACTTCTTACTCCATTCAGCCAAGGAATTAATTCTTGCTGCAACTCTATCAATACATGCGCCTAAACTATTCGTTTCTATTGAGTAATTACGTTTAATAGGGCGCCGAACAATTAATGGGCCTATTTTCTTCCAACGAATTTGCATGTTTTTTTATAAATCTAGCCTCAATCAGCGTCCATCTAGGTCCCAACAATCTCTCTAAAACACCCTCCAAAGTATGACGGAGGAAGTATTAGACATGCACGTAGTTTAAGAATAACTTTGACTAATAATTTTGGTCAACAAATTTTACATAATATGTCACAAAAATTATACCATTGAATTAATCTTTAATAGTACTACTTTCCAATGATATATATTTTAGAACATATATTACATATTTTATTTGTTAAAATTGACGGTCAAAGAATTTTTTAACTAGACGGCGGGTTGGTCTGGTGTGCCACGGAAACCGAGTTATTCTTGTTTGGAGGCCAGGGTATTTGCTCCGGATTCCAAGAAGAAGCCAAGCACCTTGGGTGTTGCTACCAAGACGGTTGCTTTGTTTGTTTGCTCTCGCCATGCCTTTGGATTACTCAAGTTGTTGTTTGTACTAGATGGCCTGGTGCTTACATTATATCCATAAGATTTATAGCTGAGACCGAAAACGAGATAGTAGTATTATAGCCATAAGATTTACCCATAAGTTATATCCATGTAGGTATCCACGGCTGACATGCAGTGACCTCGGAAACATGAGGCCGGAGTTTAAGCCATAGAAGTTTTAACCTGTTTGTAATCTCTAATTCTAATGCTTACGTTACACGTTGTTCTATCTATCACTGCTTTATTATGTTAGTAGTAGTAAAAATCTATGAATCAAATCTACACTGAACTAGTAATAGGTATGCCTCAAAGTATCGATCGTTCCTTGATGTAAACCCCTTAATCCAACTATAAATGGGAAATAAAAGACATAATATTTGAAGAAAAGTTTAATCGCAGTTGGTTGAGTAAATCCAAAATAAATAAATACCAGATCTTCTCTATTCGAGACCAAAAATATGGTTTATGGAGTAAATCAAACAAAGATAATTATAGTCCTGACCGACCGACTGCCTTTTGAGTCAAACATGTTACAGAATAGATAGAGAAATTGGGAATATTCAACTCGGATAACAAAACGAAGCTATATTGTGTACTGAGTAGGAAAGCTAATTCAGAACTTGAGAAATGCATTGTCTACCCACAATATCATAATAAGTCTCGGCACATCAGCTGTCCAAACTTCAGCAGATGTATTTCTTCGATCTATCATAGCCTTTGTGTCCCAAACTTACTTCACAATAACCTCTCTTCTATCCAAGTTCTGCAAGCAGCAATCTTCACATCAGTACTAACCCCGTCACTTACAAATTATGAATCTGTAAGCAAACCATGACAGGGATAAAGCATTTACATTCTCTCCACAAGGATATATTACAAGCTTCGATTCAAAGACAAAATTAAACTGTCCAAACACAGCAAATACTAAATTATGGAGTTCGGGTACTCCTTCCAACAAACCTTACTATCAAATTATTAGGATAGGCTTTAGATCTAGTGATGAACTTGGTCTTGGGATCCAAGTCCCCACAGCGCTCACACGCCTTCCTGTCGTGCAGCCATATCTCCTTCATGTTCACTGCGACTTCCCTGATGCGCTTAACGTATCGCACCATCTTCTCATTGGGTTGGAAGCCGTAGATGGTAAGCTTGACCAGATTCGTGTGCTTGAAACCAGATGCAGATGGTTGCCACTCCACGAGATCTGCTTTCTCACGGTATAGTCCATAATTCCTTAGATCGTCCTGCTGTATCACCATCTTGCACCAATAATGATCCCACATCGTGATACATAGTTCCCTTAGGGAGGGTGCAGCCTCAAGAATGAACATGGTCCAGGTGATATCATATGCTTCAAGGAGATTGTCCAGATTCATCACCTCTAGTTTGTCAAGAACAGGGGTAAGCAGTTTAGGGCATTCCGGCACAACCCAAATCTGTCACACAAGAAGAAAATTAATTAAAAATCAAGTGCAGTTAAGCTGCAAATAAATCACCCTCAAGAGATAGAAAAGACTCGCACTACCATTATAAGCATCGTAGAGTAGTAGGAATGAGTGAGTACCTTTTCACTTATAAAATCCAAGTGCAGGTCGCGTATCGAGGGGACATTAGCAAGGAGCTGACTTAACTTGAGATTCTTAGTCTGAGTACGGCCCCTTTTTCCAAGACTCAGCTTTGAAAGTTGTGGGACATAACCAAAAGTCAGGGGGACTCGGTACCACCAACAAGTAAAAGTCAGATGTTGGAGTTTTGGTACACCATACAGATGTACTGCCGCGAATACCCCTTGGTCGACGATGAGCTCAACAAGTTGATCATGTTCTACCATCAGCACCGAACCGATCCCTGCGTCACAGTGCGAGAGGCGCAGATGTTTCAACCTCTTGCAGGTGCTGAGGATGTTGGAGATGTCCAGTTGGCCATCAAACCTCATGTTGCTCAGCCACAGGTACGTGAGGCCAGCGAATGCAGATGGACAATCAGCAAGGCAGATATTGAACCTCTTGGCATAGCACAAAAGATCGCCATCAGTGCATTCTGAAAAGGGCTTCTCTATGATAGGCACAAACTCAGCTCTGTCGACCTTGTGGGTTGCCATGGTGCTGGCAAAAGCTCTGGTGATGGGGAGACACTCATCAGGCCTCAGATAGCATGTCACCCTCAGCTTGTGGATGGTGTGGATCTCCGGACTCGCAGGCAGGATCTTCTCTGTGACACCAGCCAGAGTATTGTTGTACCGAACAACGTCAGCAGTGTTAAAGCCATGGGACGTTGTGTCGCGGTGCCGCATTAGGGAGCCGACGTTTAGGTCGAACCGCGAGAGCATGGCGGGGAGCCGCATCAATCGCTTCGAGAGGATGCAGGTTCTCAAGGCATCCAGCGTGTCTACCCGCTCCAGAATGTGGAGCAGGATGTTATCGGGCAGCTCGCTAAGCCTATCTTGGCGAGCTGTGGCATTACGCATCGTGCTTATCTAGAGAAAGAAATGTATCATGGACACGGTGACGGCATGTTGAAAAGGGCAGTAGCGTGAGCATAACAAAAAGAACACTCACATTGTAGCTCCTCCTGGTCCTGAGATATATTCCATGTAGTGCTCGTCTTGAGATGCTATTCATCTCCAGTTGAGCAGCTAGATCGGCAGCTGCTGCTTCAGCTTCACGGCGAGCTGCAGCATTCTGCATCGCGCTTATCTAAAAAAAGAAATGTATCATGGATGTTGAAAAAAGTAGGGTAAGCATGAATAAAAAAAACACTTGCAATGTTATTTCATCTCCAATTGAGCAGCCAGAGATCAGCTTATTCGATGAGCTGCTCAAATCCTGATTGCTACTTGGCAAGATTCCTGAAGATACAAAAATGCGTCATTGTCAAACAACTCACGTAGTTCTTCACCTAAGGCCTTGTTTGGTACTAGAGTTTTTGAGGCCAATCCTGAGTATACATACATAATTTAATTGAACCCAGTTGACATGAGGCATTGTGGTAATCAATTGAGCTAAAGGAAAGATCACCCGAATTGCAGGCTGTAGGAATAATCTGACAAAACCTTGCAGCTACCAGCATTCATAACTAAAACTAAATCAGACAAAGTTGCTCTTATGTTGATGCTACTCCCTCTGTTGCATAATATAAGACGTTTTTAGCAAGCTGTTGTATTTTTTTAAGTATAAAAGCAGTAAAACTATAACTGAAGCTCAGGTTAACACTATACTGCACCTCAAAACACTAGAGTAGTAGCACTATGGCTGTGGCTGCTAGTGACAGTAACACATAATTAAATCTCAGTTCAGGGTGTGCCAAGACAGGGAAGAGGAGATTATTACAAGAACTAAGTTGCTAAAGGGATCCAACTCGGGTGCAATTTGCCATAAGATTAATTAATTAGCTTGTTTGTTGTTAGACAAAAACTGATTCCGATTGGCTGTCCTCCAATCCCCTGAGTACTAGCTAGTAGTAGCACCTAAATTCTCAACGATACATCATACACCACAATGTACAGAGCTCAAATTGAGATTTTGAACACATCGATTGGTTCATTAACTGCGATGACATTTGCTCCATGGATTGATTCGGACACATCGATTGGTTCATTAGGGCGGGGAGGGGAGCAGTGGAGTGGAGCAAGCAACGAGTGGGGAGAAGGGACAGACAGATTCTTACTCCTTGCAAAATTCTAGGGACAAAGCAAAGCAGAAACCTTACCGGCGAAAATTGCAGCCCGCTGCAGGCCGGCCGGCCGGCGCTAGGATATTCAGGAGGACGCGGCGGCAGATCGGGGATGCGCTGTTCCCGATGCGGGGTGGGAGGACGGCGTGAGGAGATCGATGGAGGCCTCCTCCCCCGCAACGAAGCTCTCCGATTCCATCACAGATGCGAGTCCGCCTGGGAAACCGAAATCGATCCCCGGCTGACTGCTCCTCTGTCAGTCGTGAGCTTATTCGGCGCAAGAACAGAGACTCGTGGTGTCGCCGGCGGCCTGCCGCAATGCCGCGGGTGGGTCGGCACGTGTGCGTGGGAGCGGTTGGCGCTGGCGGCCTGCCGCAAGGGCGCGGAGGGAGGTGGCTGTCGCGGCGGCGAGGGGGTGGCTGGCGCTTGCCGGCCTGCAAGGGCCACCGGCGGCGGGGGTGCGGAGAGACCTAAACATGGACCATTTGGCACCGGCGGCGCGGGTGCCAATCAAATTAATGCTTGTGCATTTTTTTTATAAAATGCATTTTACGTTTTCCATTTGGATAAAATTTCGTACTCCCTCGGTTAAATGAATTGGATTTGAACATATTTAACATCTACCCTCCGTTTAAAAAAATATAAGATGTTTTAGATTTATAAATAAAATATATCTAAACTTGTTTTAATGTGTAGATTCATTTTAAACCATAGTGAATCTAAATATTAAAAAAAGTCTAGATATATTTACTTCACGAAGCTAAAACATTTTATATTTTAAAACAGAAGATATAGTGGATACATAAAAATCTAAACAAACTTATGTCACTTATTTCAGCCCAAAAGCAGCACATCACAAATGATTGGACGATTCATGTAATGCACATCCAACAGACCGCCTTGTTTTGGCCCGTCAAATGGATGATATTTTTTTTTGTAAAAGAGTATAAATTAATATCACAGGACCTAGTCTCTGCAACAACGCATGCCCTAGCGGCCCTACGGATGCACACAACACAGAAAAAATAAAGAAGAATTATAAAAAAAAAGTCCCGCTACAGAGAACTAATTCTCAAAGTAATGACACTGACACCATCAGAACAACGCATTCAAGAAGAAAACAGTGCTCAAGCGCTGTCGTTGTCCGATCAAAGATCACATGTTTTCACCTGAAGAAAGTCCTGACTCATAAAACAATGCTTTTAACAAGGTCATTGCCAGACATAACCAGTTAAGGACAAGCCTTGGATTTTCACCCTGTAAGATAAGACTGGGAACTCCCCATGTGTTGTCTTTCCGCACCAACAGTCGCTGCAACGAGTCCCAGCTTACGCAACTAGTTCTCCGTCGCCACAAGAACAAAAATCACCATCGCTACCCTCAAATTTCTGCTTTCCTAACATTCTCCGCATCTGACTTCACCATGGAGGGAATTATCATGTGCATATCACGACTCTTTGAGGATGGAGGGAGTAGGTTTTCTCTTAGCACAACTTTGTTACTCTCCCCATTCTAAAAAAAGCTGTATTAGATTTGTTAAAATTTAAAACATATCTATACATTAAAATATGTCTAGATTCATTTAAATTTAGACAAATTTGCGATATCATTTTTATCATGAAGGGAGTTCTACTTGGATTGGCTACTTATAAAATTCTGGATTTCTCAGTCTTTGGATTGCACCGTCGTTCATCCATGGTTGAATTTCTCAAGAGGAGTATACCTTTGAATTATTACGGTGTAAGGGAACAAATGAGAGTGAATTATACCTTTGTTCTATATTTGCATTTGCTGAATTATTATCAAATAACACTTGTTTGAAATTTCAATTTTGTACTTATTGATAGAATTGCTAAAATAGAGTGGATATATGTGTATCACATGAGAAACAATTACTCTTTTCGTCCGAAAAAGATGTAACACATTTGTGTCAATTCATATGTTTTTAGAAGAATTTTAGTGCATAGATAAACATAAATCTACATAAATCTGCGATATCCTTTTTTGAACGAAGAGAGTAATACTTTAGAGTGGAAAAGGGAGTGGATTTCTCTTCTGCAACAAAGAGAAAGAAAAGGTGTTGCGGGATGCAAAAGTTTGAAGTACACCAGAAGTCGTGCTATGTTTGAATTTCCATTTATGGAATTTCTAAATAGCACTCAGTGTAAACTTTAAAATTTTATGGAGAAATCTATACTCAGACCGGTATGAGAAGTACAAAACATGGCACACAAAGTGAAATGCGTTGCACTGGCTGTTGTACTAAAAGACAAAACGAGGTAGAGCCAACTAAGATCAAATAAAAAATTCAAAATATTTTGTAGATCGAACCATTTATCGGATTTAGGATCCGTTTTCACCGTTAGGCTAATCACAACGAGATCTTCGAAACTAGATCTCATATCTTCGAAAAAAAAATCAGACCAAAAAGTTATCCACCCCTAACACATGAGTTATCCTTATCATAGTATAAATGTTATCCACCCTATAATATATAAGTTATCCAGCATATAAACATGTTGGGTATAGACGTTCTCGTTGAGCAAGTTTAATTGAAACGTGATAGCCTAGTTGTTAGGGTACTGAGACTTTATTGCTATCAATGCGTTAGCGTCGATAAGCGATGAAGCATCATAAAGCCCTTCTAGGCTTCGTCACCTCTCATAGAGCCAACGGACGATAAAGTCGAGCCGATTAATGGTTGAGTGTCACGTTGTTCACTACGGCTTACTGTGGTGTGGTGGATGGTTGGGGCATAAGACCCCATTTATTTATATTGTATGAAAAAAGCTTAAATTTAGTTTCTTTAATAAAATTATGTTTGATGTTTCACGCGGTGGACTTTCGATATTGAGTAATCCGTACGCTACGAGAGCAGCGGCGAGCAACGAGACCGGGCCGTTAGAATAACATTTTATATTCTATTCATAGATAAATTTTTATAGCGGTGGATAACTTATATGTTATTGGATGGATAACTTACATACTGAAGTCTTCATAACTCTCATGTTAACGATGAATAACTTATGGGAAAATAAAAAACTTACCTATCCATAACACGCGACTATGGGTAAATTTTATAATAGTGGATAACTTACATGTTTTTGGATGGATAACTTATATACTGAAACCCGGATAACTCCTGTGTTACGGGTGAATAACTTTTTCTAAAAAAAAGTTGTCAAAATATACCAACATGGGATCTAGTTTCGAAGATCTCATCACGACTAGCCTAACGGTGAAAACGGATCTTAATTCGGACAAACTGTTTGACCTAGAAAAAACATTTTGAATTTTCGTTTTTAATTCAGCTGGCTAATCGATTTTTGTCTTGTCCCGCGTTCGGCTGGTGTCGGAACGTTCGTTCGGTTTTGCAATTTATAGAACGGTTGCCAGGTAGTAAAGTCCAATTTTATTTATTTATAGGTTTCTTAAAATGTAGTGAATTAAAGGTGCTCGATAATATTTATCAAGTTATTGTAGATTATATTGTTTTATCATTTGGATTGGAAAAAGCTTTGGTTTTATAATTGAATTAAATATGCAACTAAACGAGGGGTATGCGCAGTGAAACCGAGCGACCGTTGGGGTGACCCAATGACCGGGTACTATAGCCCGAGAGTGATGAGAAGGAGGTGCTCCGACAGCCGAAGACTACCATGGAGATCCCTTCATGGCCTTAGTTCGTGACTCTAAGGAGGTGGCGGAGCTAGAAACGGAGCAAGACGGGTGCTAACCTGTAGTGGGTAAAAAAAATTATAGCATGCAACTAAGATGAACCATAGTAAAATGGATTGACATAAATAATCTAATACGAAAATCAAAATGGATAAGTTACTCACAGGGGGCTCTAGATAAAAAAATTCACACAAAGACAATAAGGAATATGAGAAATTATAGGGAGCTAAGCAACATAGAGAGCAGAAAATAAAAACGGAGGACGGAGCTAGCACTGCCCGCTAGCCATGCTAAATTGCGATAGTCGTCTCCGAACACAGCATGCATGCATGCAGATGGTTTTCAGATGGGACCGGTACGGTGGTGCTAATGCCCTGAATTAATACAAGCTAATCAGGTTTGCAACTTTGCTGGACCGGTGCTACAGCCCCGGTAGCACCGGCCGCAGCTCCGCCCCTATAAGGAGGCGTGGAACTTGTAAGAACAAGATAAGAAATCGATTTCGAAGAGAGAAAATAAGAGAAGAGCGAAGAGATTGGCTGAGATGTGTTAGAATTTGTATATTGTACCATAGATCCCATGAATACCATGTATGTTGTATAAGTACACATGTAAATATATGAAGGGCACACCCAGATTGGGTGTTGTGATATTCCCCCAAAACCCTAACTACTACGCCGAACATGGTATCATACTAGCCCGATCCATCATGTCTTCTGCTGCCGCTTCTGGATTGGTCTCTGCCATCGCTAGGCATTGGTGATCCCCGCTGCGGCATCGAATCCTCCAGTGTTGTGTTGCTGCTCTTTGCGTCCCAACCGCCCGCTTGAGCTAGCCGTCGCCGCCGTCATCAAACATGGCTTCGACCTCGATGATCATGTCTTATGCATCCACGCCCGCCGCTCCTCCTGCGCCGGCCACGTCCGACGGGTTGCCGAACATAGTTGTTCCTACTGCTCCGGCTCACCCAGGTGCTCCGATCGTGTCCTATCATGCCCTCCTACCCCGTATGGAGCGTTCCAATCGCTGCCATATGGCGCTCCCCTGCCGATGCCCTATGATGCATATGCGCCTTCACACTATGGCATCCCCGTCACCACCCAAAGAGTCACCGCCATGTCGATGACGATCGGTACGTTGTCCTTCTCCACGGAAGAAGCCACCTTCTCCTCGCCATTCCTATGGAGCAGCAGTGGAACCATCGGGCGAGCGAACCTGATGGAGGCATCAGGTAAGATTCAAACCATTTGGACACACTACCATGCCCTTTCACCTTTTACATCAGTGGGGGTGTATTGCGCTGTCGTAGGCACCCTCTACCAATGCCACAACATCAGGCAACAAAGGCACCGCCTACACCTCGACCAGGCTATTGCTACCTGGTGCTCTCCTCCCTTTGACTTCATCCTTTCCCGGTTAGCCTCGCTGCTTTGACCATCCTTCGGAACCTGACCAGAGGAAGAGAGGAAACCATAGCATCAAAGAGAAGTATTAAAAAGGAGCTTGAATGGTGATGAAATCCTAGCTTCTCCCCTATCAAATACCCATCTTCTCGAAACCGACTGACTGGCTAGAATCCCTAATTGGAATTTAATCCAGCGCCATCAGTAACTGCCCCAACCTGTCACATCCCAAGTTTTAGATTTGGTTCTGCATATCACTCATGTCATTCTGCATTCATGAACCTTTCGTCAATTTCAAAACCCTGCATTCAAATCCTAGACGAAGTGCCTCAAGTGTTCTTACAAAGAAGAATAGTTGGACCCTTGGAGTCACTAGTTTGTAATAAACATTTTGTTGCTAAAAATGATCCTAGGATGATCCCTAGTATTTTAGAAAAAATTGAAAACAAAAATCAATTCATTTGGTTTAACTAATAAAAAGTTATGCAAGAAACAAGAAAGGAAAAAGGAATAAAAGAAAGAACAAAGAAGGAAAAAAAACTAGCCAGCCTAAACTACCCGGCCCAGCCCACCTACCCACCTACCCTATCTATGACCTTCCCTCATGAAAGCAGGCATAGCAATGCAGCCAAGAGCAGAGCCCAGCTGCCCAATGAGGCCCATGACAGCCCGCTCCCTCCCGCAGCCGACGCCCGGCCTTTGTCATCACTCTCCTGGAGCTGGAGACCGCGACAAACACGGAACCGCCCGAGATTTTTCTGCCGATCCGGCGCGAACCCATTCGATCCCGTGCCCCCCTCGCGCACGTTTCTCTTCCCCATATATACTCCCCCCTCCGTTTTTCGTGTGCTTTTCGCAACCTCCTGAGCCCTAGCCGCCCCCGCGGAGCTCGCCGGAATCTCGCCGCCGCCGCCTCGGGACGACGTCGACCTCGAGGTTCTGGACCGCCCCATGCCCCTTGCCTTCTTCCATCGTGTTCCTCTCACCGGACTGAGTCACCTCATACTGTTTAACCTCTCTGTGACGCATTCAAACGCCGGCGATTCCTCGCCGTCGTTCCGCCGGAGCCGAGGAGGGAGTGAGCCGCTGAGACCACAGGAGCAAGGAGGAGAGGAATCCGAGGACACCAGGAGGACCCCCATCGATTTCCGCACGCCGTGGACCACTCCCCCGTCGCCGAGGACCGCCGAAGCTCTCGCCGCCGCCACCGTCTGCGCCCATCGCCGTCGACAG
Source organism: Avena longiglumis (assembly GCA_030063025.1). Taxonomy (NCBI): domain Eukaryota; kingdom Viridiplantae; phylum Streptophyta; class Magnoliopsida; order Poales; family Poaceae; genus Avena; species Avena longiglumis. The sequence continues at coordinate 96,999,783 of CP125974.1, forward strand.
CCGCCGCTCGCCGCCAAGGTGAGGACACGAGCTTCCCCGGCCGTCCGATTGATTTTCGACGCGGGAGATTAGAATCAGCGGTCAACCGGTACTGCAGATCGCTTGGCGTGGCAGCCAGCGGAGCGTGGACGCCACGTCGCAGCCACGTCAGCGCTGATGCATCAGCTGCGTTGACTGCCCAGTAAAGATTTTTAAAATGAATTTGGAAATTGCAGAAAACAGCTGAAACTTGCAAAATTCGTAGAAATTAATCTACTGGGCCAAAAATTTCAAATAAAATATGTGTAGATTCAGTAAGTCTTGTAGAATCTTGCTGTATCATTGTTTCACACTTTTGCAGCAAGATTTTGTCTAGATTAATTAAATGAGTTAAAGGCCTTTTTGGAGATAATTCGTAGAAAAAGATCTGTAACTCCAAAAATTGCAAATAATATGTCCCTGGATTCAGTAGAACAAGGGGAATCTCAAAGTGAATTAAAAAGATAGGCTTACAGTGAAAACTTTTGCAGAAACTATTTAGTGGCCTTCTGCAATGTTTTAATTACTCTGGGAGTGTTATAATTCCTTTTCGAGTAATTCCAGTTGGTACTGTTCCTAAATAGCAATGGCTATACAGTAGATTTTTCCCAGGATTTTACAAATAGTATACCATCGGTAGTGAATTATTTGGGTTCTAGCTCTAGTTTGAGCATTATATTTTGCATAATAGTTTCCTTGCGCTAAAACTATTTTCCCATGCATGCAACCAGTACCTTTACTGAATAGTATTGTGTGGTGTTGCTGTAGCATCACGCCACTTGCCATGCGTGCATTCATGCATCATCTTTGTTGCATTTGCTTGTGGATTGTTTGTTTATGATTGCAATTGTATCGTGTAGATTGTGACGAGTGCAACGCTTGCTCGTGTGTGGATTGTTCTTCCGACCGCTACAACCAAGGCAAGTAGATACTACTTTGTTCATGATATCGTCCTACTATTTTTAGTGCATTGTCGTGTATTTTGTAGATGCATGTGTAGGATGATACTATCGCTATGCTATGTCCTATTATGTGGTAGGGCCTTCCTAGTAGATGAACCACCGTTGGTAGATGTGCTTAGCCATGCTAGGATGAACGAGGGCTGGGTTACATCACTAAAAGTTGTTTCTAAAAGTATTGGTTTGTGAAAACTAAAACAACTTAATCAATGAATCTTCTGGGTGTGATGGGATTGATAAATTTTGGTGGTTTCATTGCGGAAAGGCACCCATGTATCGAGAGAAAATGATTGGCTTCTTTATTCTGTAGCTTACGTGTACAACCATGTGCCAATAATGAAATGGGCGGTTGGTTGGACTTAGTAGGTTATAGTGACTCGAACCCGCGTATCCAGAGATGTAGAATTTTGGTAGGTTGGACCGGTGCGCGTCGGGATTGGGGAGCTACTTCCCGAACAGTCTCTTCTTGGACTTCTCCCTATCATCCCCCAAAATGAGAGTGATGGTACGAGTTGGGCTGGCCAAGTCACATGGGTAAAGTGTACTAACCCCTGCAGGGTGTGTGATCTAATCGATTAGCCGTGTCCCCGGTTATGGACAACTGAGTTGCTTGATATTGATTCCATGACATGTTTCTCGCTCATTCTAATTTCGTAATTGCTTTAATATTGTTGGGTTAACTTAATTGGGATCTTTTCAAAGAAAATCAAAAACCGTTTATGAAAGCAGGACAAATGTATTTGCAAATGCAAGCCAGACACAATTCCAATTGCCAAATATGCATGTAGATGTTAGCACTAATGTCTCCTTTACTAGCTCTATTTGCCATACATTCCATGTATTGACCCTTCGGGGCTGCTATGTTTCATGTTGCAGGATATTCCGATTCTGAGTAATCGATATAGGCCACGGTACTCCACTCGGCACTTGTTCACTTGTGGGCAATATGAAGAATGGAGAATTTACTTTATTTATGTTGCTACCTAAATAATTTGAGCTAGATTTGGGCTAAGCTTTTATTGTAATAATGGTACTCTGTATCTTTGTTATTTATGATACACGGATATTTTGCTATGTTATTCATCTTATTCTATTGTGGGCCAATGAACCGATCCAAGGATTAGCATGTCACATAGAAGCTACGGTCTTTTCAGAACCGTGGTGTTACAAGATTGTATCAGAGCCCATGTGTCGACTGTAGGATCGTGACCTAGGATTGGATTAGGAAGCCATAGAATTATTAAAGCTTATATTAACCCTGTCATTCATCTTATGCCTTTCACTCTCGTAAATTCTTACCATATGCTATTCTCACTCTTTCCTCTTTTAATTGATAGATGGGAGAAGTCAGGACTGAGTATGCAACCATGGAGTCACCAAGGCCCTTTGCAAGACAGTTAGCACAGCTCTCGCAGTCATTGGGATTTCCACTGCCCATGTTCAAGGGGAGAAGGCTGTACACCTATGGATATGGTGAGGATGCATGGGAGATCACTACCTTCATCTTCAGGGATGCCGCCTTGCCAAACCCTGTGCACCTGATCTACACCAAGACATACTGCAACTGGGGACTTGGAATCAACTTGGCCATACATGAAGCCCTGTCTCGCCAGTGCCATCAAGTTCGACACCTACTGCCAGCAGATTCACCCTATCGTGACTATGGGAGGCGTGATGAAGATGGGCACATTGTGGTTACCCCGGGCGATAGGAATAACATGCCGCCCCGTCGGAGGCACATAGAGGACATGGAAAGGGAGAATGGAGCTCTAGCTGAGAAAGTGATGATGATAAAGGAGATTGCAGATTTTGCCAGTAATGGTATGGTGGTCCAAGGACAGGAGATTGACACCTTGCATGAAGCTGTAGGAGTTCGGAGAATGCCACGATAGCGAGATGCAACCATAGCTCATCTTCATGGTACTGTGCGGAGAACACCCATAACATACAACAATTGCAAGGACCGTCCGGAAAGGGATCAAACTATTGAAGCTATGGCACTGATTGCCGCTCTCCAAGACATTTGAATCCACCCTCGATGATGACAATGGAGATGGTGGCAACAATGATGATGATGATGACATGGGAGCGATGATGATGAGGACGAGGATGATGATGATGGAGCGATGATGGTGGAGGAGATGAAGGCATTGCGATTCGGTGAAAGTGAAGAAGAAGAGGAGGATCCAGAAGAGGTGGAGTTTTAGATCTCAAGTGATGATTCAGAAGAGGTGTACACTCCGCCGCCATGGTTGAACCGTGGACAGAAGCGCCAACGCATGAGTGCAAGGACCTACCGCAACCTCTTTAAGAAGTAGATAGAAGTCCACCAATTAGTCCACGTTAGGTAAAATCGTTAGGATTAGTCTCGATCGATGTGAAACTTAAGTACTGTTAGTTTAAGAGTGTTTAGTTGCTTATTTGTGTACTCCAATACCCCAGGAATTATTTGTGCGAATTTTATGAAAGAGTTATGGCAAGTTTGGTTACTATTTGTGTTATTTTCGCTGCAGTTTCACTGATACAGCAAGATCTTGTACGATTTTTCATATTTTCTGGTATCTGGGAAAAATCTGAAAAAAATAGGGCTGGTGTGACACTCTCTGTACTGTATGTGCAAAAATCAGCATAATTTTCTGACGAGTCTAAGTCAGGTAGAAAAATTCGTGAACGCTGCTGGACTGTTCTGGCAGATTGTTGTTTTTGTTGCTTAGTTGATCAACTGTTTAGTTAACCATTGCCAACTCTTGTAAAACTATTTCAGTAGGTATATACTGCTAGAATAACCCCTGGGATGTTGCTGGATCACTTGTTTGTTGATGTGTTGCTCGCTTGTGATTGTCTTCTATTGTTTGTTGTTGTTTGATCATAATGCATGGGTAGAATCCTATTATCGTAGTTGAATTCTTTCTAAGCTTACATCTTTGAACATGAGATGCCTCCCGCCATCAACCCACGAGTTGGAGCAGCTCATGGCAGCTCGTGCACGGTGACCCAAGTTATGACCCGTTCATGGAAGCTCGAACAACAACAACAACAATGGAACAACCAACCTCGTGGAGATGCTCTCACCAGATTACGAGGCTAAGGCCAGCTAAGTTCTCTCGCAACGGAACCAATGGTTGCTCTCGACTGGTTGTGTTCAGTCAACAAGGATCTAGTAACCGCTTCGGATGCTGCGATCTTTGAGAAGGTGAGGTTTGCCGCTCACCTACTGGAGGGACCAGCCGCTTCTTGGTGGGACACTTTTCAGATCACCCACCCACTGGATACTGTGACTTGGGCAATGTTTGAGGAAGGTTTCAGGACCAACCACGTGTCTTCAGGAGTTCTGAGCCTGAAGAGGAAGGAGTTCCGCAACTTGTGCCAAACCAACCGCACCGTGGCTGAGTACATTGAGGAGTTCAACAACCTGTCCCGTTATGCCCCTAAGGATGTTGACACTGATGCAAAAAGGAGGGAGAGATTCCTGGATGGCCTCAGTGATGAGCTTTCAGTGCAGCTACTGGTGGTTTATTGCCCCACTTTCCAGGAGCTTATGGACAAGGCCAGGATCTTGGAAGGGAAGCACAAGCAGGTGGAAAGCCGCAAGAGGAAGAGCAACAATCACCACTCTGGTTCTCACCACAAGTCTCGCACTTCATATGATGGGTACTCCAAGCATGGAGGGAGTGACCATGGGAGCCAAGATCGCCACCACCATGGAGGCGATGGACATCGCCATGACAACCACAAGAGCAGCCACCACAGCCACAAGGGAGGACACTCTCACCATTATGGAGGACACGGTGGACATGACCGCAACCGTGATCGCAGCTTTGTGAAGAAGGATCTGATTGAGGTGACATGCTTCAAGTGTGGACAGAAGGGACACTATGCTGACAACTGTCCGGAGAGGAAGGGACTGAAGCCAACCAACAACCAGAAGGCCACAGTGAACCACATGAATGTGGAGGAGATCCCAGATGAGCCTGACCTTGTGATTGGTAAGTTCCCAATCAACACTCACCCAACTTTTATACTTTTCGATACTGGTGCATCGCATTCATTCATATCAAGGGCATTTGTGGATAAGTATAAGCTACCTACTGAGTCTATGAAAGAGTCCATTAGAGTAAGCTCACCTGGAGGAGATATGATAGCTAGTGCGGGATGCCGCGGCTTAACTGTGAGGATTGGAACACACAACTTCATTGCACATTTGGTAGTGTTGGAATCACAAGGGTTAGATGTTATTCTGGGTATGGATTGGATGTCTATGCATGGGGGACACATAGATTGTGCACAATGGTATTTCACTCAAAACCCCGGATGGTAAGAGAATTAGATTCAAGTCGGCAGTGCGACCGGGAAGGTGCAAGTTGAATTCTCTTAAGGGGGTTAGCATGGATACTGTGCCTGTTATTAGGGATTACCCCGACGTGTTTCCGGAAGAGCTGCCAGGAATGCCACCTGACAGGGAAGTGGAGTTTATCATCGACCTGATGCCAGGAACAGGACCTATAGCAAAGAGACCATACAAGATGGATGTGGATGAGCTGAAGGAATTGAAGAAACAGCTGAAAGAGTAGTTGGACAAGGGATTCATTCAGCCTAGTTCGTCGTCATGGGGTGCACCTGTTCTATTTGTGGAGAAGAAAGACAGCAACAAGAGATTAATGGTGGACTATCGCTCGCTGAATGAGGTGACTATCAAGAACAAATACCCCCTGCCGAACATAAATGATTTGTTTGATCAACTGGAAGGAGCAAAGGTGTTTAACAAGATTGATCTGCGATCGGGCTACTTCCAATTGAAGATCCGGGAGGAGGACATACCAAAAACCGCTTTCACCACTAGGTATGGTTTATATGAGTATACAGTTATGTCTTTTGGACTAATAAATGACCCGGCATACTTCATGACCATGATGAACAAGGTATTTATGGAGTACTTGGACAAGTTCGTGGTGGTGTTTATTGATGACATACTGATACATTCCAAGGATGATGCTGAGCATGAGAAACATCTACTGATTATGGAGAAGCGAGGAACACAAGTGTATGCCAAATTCAGCAAGTGTGAATTCGGCTTAACAACTTGGATTTCTTGGACACGTGGTGTCGGAGAAGGAGTCATTGTTGATCCAAGCAAAGTGACCGCAGATGGCGAGTGGGAAGCGCCCAAGAATGCGGAGAGATTCAAGCTTTTGGGACTTCTTTGGATATTATAGGAGATTCATTGAGAACTTCTCCAAGATTGCTAAGCCGATGACAGAACTTCTGAAGAAGGAGAGGAAGTTTGAATGGATGGATGTGTGTGAAGCCAGCTTTCAGGAACTGAAGCATCGACTAGTGACCGCGCCTGTTCTGTGTTTACCAGATCTTCAGAAGGATTTCCAAGTGTACTGTGATGCTTCTCGACAGGGACTTGGGAGTGTGCTGATGCAAGATGGGAGAGTGGTGTCATATGCCTCGCAACAACTTAAACACCATGAGAGGAATTATCCCACACACGACTTGGAGTTAGCGTCAGTGGTTCATGCGCTCAAGGTACGGAGGCATTACTTAATGGGAAAACACTGTGATGTGTACACCGACCACAAGAGCCTGAAGTACATATTTACACAGGAGGAACTAAACATGAGGCAAAGGAGATGGCTGGAACTTATCAAGGACTATGATATGAATCTGCAATACCACCCAGGAAAGGCCAATGTAGTAGCAGATGCTCTGAGCCGGAAGGTTTATGCCAATGGATTGACAATTGGGGAATTGCCTGAGGATTTGTGCAAGCAATTCAAGGACCTTAGACTGGAGGTAGTATCTGAAGGATACTTGGCAAAAATGGAAGTCCAACCAACGCTACAGGACAAAATCAGGAAGGCTCAAGTGGGAGACAAAGAGATTGATGAAGTAAAGGAAAAGATGAAGGAGGATCGAGCAAGGGAATTCCGCGAGGATGAGCAAGGAACCTTGTGGTATGGAGATCGTTTGTGCGTCCCCAACGATCCGGAGATAAGGAAGTTGATTCTACAGGAAGCTCATGACTCGCCGTATTCCATACATCCGGGCAATACGAAGATGTATATGGACCTAAGGGACAGATTCTGGTGGAACAACATGAAGGGAGACATCACGGAGCATATTGCCCTATGCGATGTATGTAGCCGGGTGAAGCGGAACACGAAGCAGCAGGACTGCTGAGCCATTGCCCGTGCGGATTGGAAGTGGGATAGAGTGGGAATGGATTTTATCACAGGATTGCCGGGACCAGGTCGGATATGACTCCATTTGGGTAGTGGTCGACCATTTGACCAAGGTAGCCCACTTTATACCGGTGAAGACGACCTATACGAGTGCAAAGTTGGCCAAGATTTATATGGACAGAATTGTGTGCCTACATGGAGTTCCCAAGAGTATTGTATCTGACAGAGACACCCAATTTACCTCACACTTCTGGCGCCAGCTGCACGAGTCACTTGGTACTAGATTAGAGTTTAGCAGAGCGTTTCACCCACAGACTGATGGTCAGACCGAGAGGGTGAATCAGATTTTGGAGGACATGCTGAGAGCTTGCGCCTTGGCTCATGGCTCTAGTTGGGATGAGAATTTGCCGTATGCTGAGTTTTCCTACAACAACAGCTATCAAACCAGCATCAAGACGTCACCGTTTGACGTACTGTATGGGAAACGGTGCCGGACACCATTGCTATGGGATGGAGTAGGAGAACATCAGTTGTTTGGACCTGATTTGATCAAGGACGCTGAGGAGAAGGTCGCCTTGATTAGGGACAGGCTGAAGGTAGCACAATCAAGGCAGAAGAGCTACGTTGACGCCAAGCGCAAGGAAGTGGTGTATGAGATAGGTGATAAAGCATACCTCAGAGTGTCGCCACTTCGTGGAATCAAGAGATTTGGGATCAAGGGTAAGCTGGCACCTCGGTTTATTGGAACTTATCGGGTCTTAGCACGCAAAGGAGAAGTTGCCTACCAGTTGGAGTTGCCAGAGGCTCTGTCCGCTGTTCACAATGTGTTCCACGTGTCCCAGCTGAAGAAGTGCCATCCGGAGATGGTGGATACACCGTTGAGAGACACTGTGCCACTAGAGGAGGTTCAACTTGAGAATCACTTGACCTATGAGGAGAAGCCGGTCAAGATTCTGGAGACAGCGGAGAGGATTACCCGTACCAAGACGATCAGGTTCTGCAAGGTGCAATGGAGCCACCACACCGAAGAGGAAGCCACTTGGGAGCGTGAGGATGACATCCGAGAGGACTACCCACACCTATTTGCTAGCCGCGCAGAATCTCGGGGACGAGATTCATCTTAAGGGGGTTAGTCTTGTCAAATCCCAAGTTTTAGATTTGGTTCTGCATATCACTCATGTCATTCTGCATTCATGAACCTTTCGTCAATTTCAAAACCCTACATTCAAATCCTAGACGAAGTGCCTCAAGTGTTCTTACAAAGAAGAATAGTTGGACCCTTGGAGTCACTAGTTTGTAATAGACATTTTGTTGCTAAAAATGATCCTAGGATGATCCCTAGTATTTTAGAAAAATTTGAAAACAAAAATCAATTTATTTGGTTTAACTAATAAAAAGTTATGCAAGAAACAAGAAAGGAAAAAGGAATAAAAGAAAGAACAAAGAAGGAAAAAAAACTAGCCAGCCTAAACTACCCGGCCCAGCCCACCTGCCCGCCTACCCTATCTGCCGCGCACCTTCCCCCGCAAGCAGAGCGCAACGCAGCGGCAACGCAGTCAGGAGCCCAGCCGCCAATGACGCCCAAAGAGCCGCCTCCCGCAGCTTGGCCGACGCCCGGCCCGCCTGTCATCACCCTCCTGGAGCTGGAGACCGCGACGAACAGGGAACCGCCCGAGATTTTTCTGCCGATCCGGCGCGAACCCGTTCGATCCCGTGCCCCCCTCGCGCACGTTTCTCTTCCCCATAAATACTCCCCCTCTATTTTTCGTGTGCTTTTCGCAACCTCCTGAGCCCTAGCCGCCCCCGCGGAGCTCGCCGGAATCTCGCCGCCGCCGCCTCGGGACGACGTCGACCTCGAGGTTCTGGACCGCCCCATGCCCCTTGCCTTCTTCCATTGTGTTCCTCTCACCGGACTGAGTCACCTCATACTGTTTAACCTCTCGGATGCACCAAACATCGGCGATTCCTCGTTCGCCGGGCCGAGGAGAGTGAGCCGAGACCACGGGAGGCGAGGAGAGAATCCGAGGACACCAGGAGGACCCCCATCGATTTCCGCACGCCGTGGACCACTCCCCCGTCGCCGAGGACCGCCGGAGCTCTCGCCGCCGCCACCGTCTGCGCCCACCGCCGCCGACAGCCGCCGCTCGCCGCCAAGGTGAGGACCCGAGCTCCCCGGCCGTCCGATTGATTTTCGACGCGCGAGATTAGAACCGCGGCCGAACCGGTACCGGCCAGTACCGGCGCGCCGTGTGGCAGCCGCGTGGAGCCCGCGTGGACGCCACGTCGCAGCCGCATCAGCGCTCACGCGTCAGCCGCGTTGACTGCGCGGTAAAGATTTTAAAATGAATTTAGAAATTGCAGAAAATAGCTGAAACTTGCAAAATTCGTAGAAATTAATCTACTAGGCCAAAAATTGCAAATAAAATATGTGTAGATTCAGTAAGTCGTGTAGAATCCTGCTGTATCATTGTTTCACACTTTTGCAGCAAGATTTTGTCCAGATTAATTAAATGAGTTAATGGCCTTTTTGGAGTAATTAATTCGTAGAAAAAGATCTGTAACTCCAAAAATAGCAAATAATATGTCCCTGAATTCAGTAGAACAAGGGGAATCTCAAAGTGAATTAAAAAGATAGGCTTACAGTGAAAACTTTTGCAAAAACTATTTAGTGGCCTTCTGCAATGTTTTAATTACTCAGGGAGTGTTATAATTCCTTTTTGAGTAATTCCAGTTGGTACTGTTCCTAAATAGCAATTGCTATAGAGTAGATTTTTCCCAAGATTTTACAAACAGTATACCATCGGTAGTGAATTATTTGGGTTCTAGCTCTAGTTTGAGCATTATATTTTGCATAATAGTTTCCTTGCGCTAAAACTATTTTCCCATGCATGCAACCAGTACCTTACCTTTACTGAATAGTATTGTGTGGTGTTGCTGTAGCATCACCCCACTTGCCATGTGTGCATTCATGCATCATCTTTGTTGCATTTGCTTGTGGATTGTTTGTTTATGATTGTAATTGTATCGCGTAGATTGTGACGAGTGCAACACTTGCTCGTGTGTGGATTGTTCTTCTGACCGCTACAACCAAGGCAAGTAGATGATACTTTGTTCATGATATCGTCCTACTATTTTCAATGTATTGTCATGTATTTTGTAGATGCATGTGTAGGATGATACTATCGCTATGTTATGTCCTATTATGTGGTAGGGCCTTCCTAGTAGATGAACCACCGTTGGTAGATGTGCTTAGCCATGCTAGGATGAACGAGGGCTGGGTTACATCACTAAAAGTTGTTTCTAAAAGTATTGGTTTGTGAAAACTAAAACAACTTAATCAATGAATCTCCTGGGTGTGATGGGATTGATAAATTTTGGTGGTTTCGTTGCGGAAAGGCACCCAGGTATCGAGAGAAAATGATTGGCTTCTTTATTCTGTAGCTTACGTGTACAACCATGTGCCAATAATGAAATGGGCGGTTGGTTGGACTTAGTAGGTTATGGTGACTCGAACCCGTGTATCCAGAGATGTAGAATTTTGTTAGGTTGGACCGGTGCGCGTCGGGATTGGGGAGCTACTTCCCGAACAGTCTCTTCTTGGAATTCTCCCTATCATCCCCCAAAATGAGATTGATGGTACGAGTTGGGCTGGCCAAGTCACATGGGTAAAGTGTACTAACCCCTGCAGTGTGTGTGATCTGATCGATTAGCCATGTCCCCGGTTATGGACAACTGAGTTGCTTGATATTGATTCCATGACATGTTTCTCGCTCATTCTAATTTCGTAATTGCTTTAATATTGTTGGGTTAACTTAATTGGGATCTTTTCAAAGAAAATCAAAAACCGTTTATGAAAGTAGGACAAATGTATTTGCAAATGCAAGCCAGACACAACTCCAATTGCCAAATATGCATGTAGATGTTAGCACTAATGTCTCCTTTACTAGCTCTACTTGCCATACATTCCATGTATTGACCCTTCGGGGCTGCTATGTTTCATGTTGCAGGATATTCCGATTCTGAGTAATCGATATAGGCCACGGTACTCCACTCGGCACTTGTTCACTTGTGGGCAATTTGAAGAATGGAGAATTTACTTTATTTATGTTGCTACCTGAATAATTTGAGCTAGCTTTGGGCTAAGCTTTTATTGTAATAATGGTACTCTGGATCTTCGTTATTTATGATACACGGATATTTTGCTATGTTATTCATCTTATTCTATTGTGGGCCAATGAACCGATCCAGGGATTGGCATGTCACATAGAAGCTACGGTCTTTTCAGAACCGTGGTGTTACACAACCCCTCTCCATAACTCACCCTATTCGGGGACAAGGAGACCAATTTTGGGGGAGAGATCCCCATCCCAGCCATCACGATTGGTCTTAATAGCCCCTTACCTCTTTAACGCCTTCAAATACATATGTGTATTTAACATCTCCATTACCCTCTCCCGAAATCAACGCATACATGCCTCTAGATCCCACACTCATCGAAGGATCCCCATCCCCCACGACTTTGAGATGCACCAGTCCTCTACGGATGGACACCCAACTCGCACCGCTCCTCGCGGTTAACTCTCACGGTCGCTATGGAAGACAATGCCATGATGCCATTTCACCTAGGAGTTACCCTAGAAATCGCTAGAGATGACTCACCTGGAGAATTATTTCCTCCCTCTTATGTGATTTCTAGAGTATAAATGCAATTAGATTTGCCCTCTATGGGGCATGGTAGGCTGCATGGTGGTAGGTAGTTGGCATGAGGAGAGGAAGATGCTCTTTTTGTTGGAGATATGCCCTAGAGGCAATAATAAATGTAGTTATTATTATATCTTTGTGTTTATGATAAATGTTTACATTCATGCTATAATAGTATTAACAAGGAAACATTAATACTTGTGTGATTTGTAAACTTAATTTGAAGTCCCTAGTATAGCCTCTATACTTCACTAGCTTGTTGGTTGATTAAATGATTGTGGTTTCCCTATCATGAAGATTGAGATGTTATCAACAACAAGATCATATCGTTAGGAGAATGATATGGTGGACATACTCCTATTGATAAGCGTAGCATAAAGATCAAGTCATTTCAATAGTTCAATTGCTATATGCTTTCTGATACATAGTAACCTAATTCCTTCGACCATGAGATCATGCATATCACCTTTACGGATGGATGCTTTGATGACATCAAACACCACACCGAATCGGGTGGCTATAAAGGTGGCATTGAGTGTTCGGAAAGTATTGGTTGAAACACATGGATCAAGAGTGGGATTTGTCCATCCATATGACGGATAGATATACTCGGGCCCTCTCGGTGGAATTTCATCCAATTAGCTTGCAAGCATGTGACTGGGTCACAAGGGATCACATATCACGAACGAGAAAAGAGTACTTATCGAACGAGGTTGAACTAGGTATGCGGAGATACCGACAATCATAACCTCGGATAAGTAAACTATCGTGAGACAAAGGGAAATTGTATCGTATGTAAGTGGTTCATTCGATCGCAAAGTAATCGAGAAATATGTGGGATCCATATGAATTTCAGATTCCTCTATTGGTTATTGTTCGGAGAAGTGTCTCGATCATGTCCAGAATTCACGAACAGGGAGACACACTTAAGGATTCGACGTTGTTTTAAGTAGTTATGGTGTTATGAGAAAGACCGAATGTTGTTGGTCTCGGATGGGATCCGGGATATCACGAGGTGATCCGGAATGGTCCGGAGAATAAGATTCATATAAGGAAAGTCCGTTTGAGTTCGGGAATGATTAGGTGTTTTCATCGGGAATGTTCTAGAAGGTCCGGATTGTCCGGCACTCCGAGGGTACATGAATGTGTCATTGAATGATTGCATCATGTACTAAGTGTTCTTGATGTTCCAAAACTTGAAAGTCAAGCGCGGTTTGAAAGTCAAGCGGCTAAACAGAAGCGTGGGAAGCAGGCTGGGAAACAAGCAAGAGGAGGTTGAAACCAACTTGGAGGAGGAGTTCCTCTCCTCCAAGCCGTGACCAGCCCTAGGCCGAGTTGGGGAGGACTCCTCCCTCCTGGCCGCGCCTAGCCCTCCACCTATAAAAGGAGGCAGGGCCTCCTCCTTGAGACACACAAGTTTCTACCTCTAATCTCCGGTTTAGAGCCGTTTGGTTTAGAGCTTCTAATTGCTTTAGCCTGCGGTTTAGAGCCTTCTAATTGGTGTGTCTAATCTCTAGACCACTAATATCCCTCTCTCATATCCACCATACTCGCTCCGCATTAAGGCGAAGCCCTGCGGGATTTCCCCTCTACTTCCGGTACCACGCCGTTGTGCTGCCGGAATCGCGAGGAGAGTGCTACAACCTCCATTTTCTTTGGAACAAGGAGAGGAAGGCCTTCGTCAGTCGAACGTGTGTGACCGATCGGAAGCGCTGCCGAGCACTTGTGGGAAGGATCGTCCACACGATCTTGAGATCGGAAAGAATGCGACTACATCACCCGAGAATCCGCTCTCGTTAAACACTTTGGAATCTTGAGGGTAAGTTATTCCATCGACTCGTTGCTACAATCTAGTAGATAGATCTTGGCTTGTTTGTTTGTATGCGATAGAAATTTTTGTTTTCCATGCTACGAACCCCTACAAGGGTATCGAGCCGTGTCTATATGTAGATCTGTTGCACGAGTAGAACACAATGGTCATTGTGGGCGTTGATGCTTTTATTGTCGATTGCTTTTTGTGTACTTTGCATCTTGCGGTATGTTGGGATGAAGCGGCCCGGGCTAACCTTACATGACATCGTTCATGATACTTGCTCCACGCTTAACATGCAACTTGTATTGCATAAGTGGCTTTCCGGGTGCCTGTTTCTCCTATCATAGTTAAGATCCAATTTACAACGGGTAATCAACAATGCTAGTATCAATGTTGTGGTTCTTGTTCGAATGTTAGAACGACACTTATTGAAAGCCCCAAACCACGTAAAATATGCAAAGAAAGTAGAGGCGTCTAACTTTGTTTTGCAGGTGTCTTGATGATGTGATATGGCCATGATTGTGATTATATTTGATGTATGCAATGTTCCTTATTGTAAGTTGGCAACCGGCAGGAGCCATATGGTTGTCTTTAATTTATGTTAAGACCCGCGTGTCTATTCAAAGTAGTTGTAATAGTTGAAGCCGTTGGAAGACAACCATGGTGAAGCGTCATTGACCTTGATGCAATGCCGGTGATGATGGAGATCATGTTCGTGCTTGAAGATGGAGATCAGAAGCACAAAGAAGAAAGGCCATATCATATCACACATTATGAATTGCATGTGATGTTAATCCTTTATGCATCTTGTATTGCTTAGTAGACGACAGTAGCATTATAAGATGATCCCTCATGCACATGAATTTCAAATCATAAAGTGTTCACCCTTAGTTAGCACCGTTGCTAAAGCTTGTTGTTTCGAAGCACCACGTGATGATCGGGTGTGTTAGATTCTGCAAGTGTATACAACGTGAGCAAGCCAGATTTGCTCATGCAGAAACTAAGGTTTGATCTTGACGAGCCTAGCATGTACAAACATGGTCTCGGAACACGGATCACCGAAAGGTAAAGCGTGAATCATATAGTAGATATGATGAACATGACGATTGTTCGCCATTGAAACTATATCAACTCTCGTGATGATCGGTGTTGATGTGGTGGATTTGGTTCATGTGATCACTAAAACAATGTGAGGGATGTTGTTTTGAGTGGGAGTTCACCTAGTTTAATTTCATTAATTAATTTGAACTCAATTTGTCATAAACTTAGTCTAAACTATTGCAAATATGTTGTAGATCAATGGCAGCCCTACCATCAATTTTAATGCGTTCCTAGAAAGAAAAGTTGAAAAACAATGGAAGCAACTTGGCGGATTGGTTCCGCAATTTGAGGATTGTCCTCACGGTGGTAATTTGACCTATGTCTTTGGATGCACATGGGTGACCCACACGGTGATGCTTCCGATGAAGTAAAGAATGTTTACCTCGCTCGGAAGAATCGGTACTCCATAGTTCGATGTGCTATCTTGTATGGTTTAGGGAGCTTGAGAAAAGGTTTGAAGAGTCGACCCATATGATATTGTCGAGGATCTCAAATTGATTTTTGAGACTCATGCGGCAATTGAAAGCTATGAGGCTTACGAAAAGTTCTTTAAGCGCAAGATGGAAGAGGGCAGCTCCGTCGGTGAGCATGTGCTTAAGATGTGCAGCACGCAAACAAACTTCAAAGCTTGGGTATAGTGATTCCTAATGCTTTGGGGATTTACCGCGTCCTCGATCACCGCCACCAAGTTACAGGAACTTTGTGATGAACTACAACATGCGAACATGAACAAAGAGTTGCAGGCTGCTTTATGTTAAAGTCTGCGAAGTGGAGATCAAGAAAGAGCACCAAGTGTTGATGGTCAATAAGACCACAAAACTCAAGAAAGGCAAGTCTAAGCAAAGGACACTTCAAGAAGGGTGGTAAGAAAGTTACCACGTGAAGAAGACCAAGGTGGACCCAAGCCTGCCGAGTGCTTTTCTTGCAAGGAGAAGGTCCTTTAGCGGAATTGCCCAAAGTACTTGGCGGATCGAAGAGCGGCAACATCAAGAAGAAAGGTATATCGATATACATGTTATTGATGTGTATCTCACTAGTACGTAGTAGTGCTGGGTATTTAATCTTGGTTCGGTTGCTCATATTTGTAACTCGAAAAGTCTTTGCGAATAAACGGAAGCTAGCGAAGAGCGAGGTGACGATGCGGCGTGGGAAGCGGATCAAAGGTTGATGTGATCGCGGTCGCACGCTACCCTTCATCTACCATCGGGATTAGTTTTATACTTAAATAATTGTTATTTAGTGCTGCGTTGATCATGAACATTATATCGGGATCTTGTTTATTGCGAGACGGTTACTTGTTTAAGTCGGAGAATAATGGTTGTTCGATTTATATGAGTAATATGTTTTATGCACACGCACCTTTGATAGATGGTCTATTCTTATTGAATCTCGATGGTGGAAATACACATATCAACAACATTGAGGCTAAGCGTTTGAAATCAAGCGATAATTTGACCTATATGTGGCACTGTCGTCTTGGTCACATTGGAGTGAAGCGTATGAAGAAACTCCATTCCGATGGACTTCTTGAATCACTTGAAAGATGCGAAGCATGTCTGATGGGAAAAATGACTAAGACTCCATTTTACGGTATGATGGAGCTACGGACTTATTGGAAATCATACATACCGATGTGTGGTCCAATGAGTGTAGCATCGCACGGTGGTTATCGTTATGTTCTTACCTTCACAGATGACTTGAGTAGATATGGGTATATATATTTCATGAAACATAAGTCTGAAACTTTCGAGAAGTTTAAGGAGTTTCAAAGTGAGGTAGAGAATCAACGTAACAAGAAGATTAAATTTCTACGTTACGATCGTGGAGGTGAATATCTAAGTTCTGAGTTTGGCGAGCACTTAAAGAAGTGCGGAATACTTTCACAATTGACACCGGGAACACCACAGCGTAATGGTGTGTCGAACGTCGTGTCGAACTCTCTTAGATATGGTTCGTTCTATGATGTCACTTACTGATTTACCGCTATCATTTTGGGGTTATGCATTAGAAAGCCGCATTCACTTTAAATAGGGCACCGTCTAAATCCGTTGAAACGACACCGTATGAATTATGGTTTGGGAAGAAACCTAAATTGTCGTTCCTTAAAGTTTGGGGATGCGAAGCCTATGTAAAGAAGTTACTGACCGGACAAGCTTGAACCCAAAGCGGAAAAATCGTCTTCATAGGATACAGAAGGAAACTATTGGGTATACCTTCTATCATAGATCCGAAGGCAAAATCTTCGTTGCCAGAATGGATCCTTTCTAGAGAAGGAATTTCTCTCGAAAGAAGTGACTGGAAGGAAAGTAGAACTCGACGAGGTTGTCGAACCTTCTCGAATTGCGAGTAGCGCACCGGAAGAAGTTCTGTGGTGCTGCACCAATTAGAGAGGAAGCAAATGATGATAATCATGAAACTTGGTTGAAGTTGCTCTGAGCCTCGGAGGTCAACGAGAACTCGTACCACTCCAGTTGGTATGATCCCGTTATGAGTGTCATGTTGGTGGACAACACCGATGACCCGAGACATATGAGAAAGCGATGATGAGCCCAGATTCCAATAAATGGCAAGAAGCCATGAAATCGAGATTGGATCCATGTACGAAAACCAAGTATGGACTTTGGTGGACTTCTGGGATGGCGGAAGGCTATCGAGAACAAATGGATTTTCAAGAAGAAAACATATGCTGATGGTAATATTATCTATAAAGCTCAACTTGTCTAAAGGGTTTCGACAAATTCAAGGAGTTGACTACGATGAGACTTTCTCACTAGTAGCGAAGCTAAAGTCTGTGAGGATTATGTTAGCAATCTGCATATTACGATTATGAGATATGGCGGATGGATGTCAAAACGATTCCTCAATGGAGATATTGATGAAGAGTTGTATATGATGCAACCCAAAGGTTTTGTCGATCCTAAAGATGCTAACAAGGTATGCAAACTTCAAAGGTCCATCTATGGATTGAAGCAAGCATCCAGTTGGAATCAACGTTTTGATAAGGTAATCAAAAGTTTTGGTTTTATACAAACTTATGGAGAAGCTTGTATTTACAAGAAAGTGAGTGGGAGCTCAGAGCATTCTTAATACTATATGTGGATGACATATTGTTGATTGGGAATGATGTAGACCTTCTTAATAGTGTCAAGGAATATTTGAATAATAGTTTTTCAATAAAGGATCTTGGCGAAGCAGCTTACATATTGGGCATAAAGATTTATAGAGATAGATCGAAGCCAAATATCATTGTCTGAGTACATATTTGGACAAAGTTCTAAAGAGGTTTGGAATGGAAGAAAGCAAGAAAGGGTTCTTGCCCATGTTTATATCGACCTTGAGTAAAACTCAAAGTCCGACATCGGCAGAAGATAGAGAAAGGATGAGTAAGACTCCTATGCCTCGACCATAGGATCTCTAATGTATGCCATGCTATGTACTAGACCCGACATTGCATATCTTTGTTAGTTTAACTAGCAGATATCAAAGTGATCCAGAGTGGATCATTGGACGTGATCAAAAACATCCTTAAGTACTTGAGAAGAACTAAGGATATGGTTCTTTCTTATGGAGGTGATGAACATCGTTGTTAATGGTTATACCGATGCTAGTTGGAACACCGATCCGGATGATTCTAAATCACAATCTGGATACGTATTTATTTTGAATGGTCCAGATTAGCTGGAGGAGTGCAAAGCAAAGCGTTGTGGCGAGATCTTCAATGAATCGGAATACATGGCTACTTGAGGCTTCACAAGAAGCGATATGGATGAAAGAGTTCATTCTGAGTGGGTGTGGTTCCTAGTCTGTTGGACCCAATGTCTATCTCTTGTGATAACATGGGCGCCATAGCCAATGTGCAAGAACCAAGGTCACACAAGAAGAAGCATATCAAGCTGCGTTTTCACGCTATTCGAGAACATATCCGGGATGGGGATATAAAGATTTGCAAAGTACACACGATCTGAATGTGGCGGATCCGTTGACTAAACCTCTCAGGGCAAAACATGACCAACACCAAACTGCCATGGGTGTTGGTATATTACCATGTAATCTAGATTAGATGACTCTAGTGCAAGTGGGAGACTGTTGGAGATATGCCCTAGAGGCAATAATAAATGTAGTTATTATTATATCTTTGTGTTTATGATAAATGTTTACATTCATGCTATAATAGTATTAACAAGGAAACATTAATACTTGTGTGATTTGTAAACTTAATTTGAAGTCCCTAGTATAGCCTCTATACTTCACTAGCTTGTTGGTTGATTAAATGATTGTGGTTTCCCTATCATGAAGATTGAGATGTTATCAACAACAAGATCATATCGTTAGGAGAATGATATGGTGGACATACTCCTATTGATAAGCGTAGCATAAAGATCAAGTCATTTCAATAGTTCAATTGCTATATACTTTCTGATACATAGTAACCTAATTCCTTCGACCATGAGATCATGCATATCACCTTTACCGGATGGATGCTTTGATGACATCAAACACCACAATGGCGGGTGGCTATAAAGGTGGCATTGAGTGTCCGGAAAGTATTGGTTGAAACACATGGATCAAGAGTGGGATTTGTCCATCCATATGACGGATAGATATACTCTGGGCCCTCTCGGTGGAATGTCATCCAATTAGCTTGCAAGCATGTGACTGGGTCACAAGGGATCACATATCACGGGGACGGGAAAAGAGTACTTATCGGTCACGAGGTTGAACTAGGTATGCAGAGATCGAGGCGATCATAACCTCGGATAAGTAAACTATCGTGAGACAAAGGGAAATTGGTATCGTATGTAAGTGGTTCATTCGATCATAAGTAATCGTAGAAATATGTGGGAGCCATATGAATTTCGATTCCTCTATTCGTTATTGTTCGGAGAAGTGTCTCGATCATGTCCGCATAATTCACGAACCGTAGGGAGACACATAAGGATTCGGACGTTGTTTTAAGTAGTTATGGTGTTATGAGAAAGAGACGAATGTTGTTCGAGTCTCGGATGGGATCCGGGATATCACGAGGTGATCCGGAATGGTGGAGAATAAGATTCATATAGCAAAGTCCCGTTTGAGTTGGGAATGATTAGTGTTTTCATCGGGAATGTTCTAGAAGGGTCGGATTGTCCGGCACTCGGGGAGGTACATGAATGTGTCATTGAATGATTGCATCATGTACTAAGTGTTCTTGCTGTTCCAAAACTTGAAAGTCAAACCGCGGTTTGAAAGTCAAGCGGCTAAAGCGAGCGTAAAAGAAGCGTGGAAGCGAGCTGTGGGAAACAAGCAAGAGGAGGTTGAAACCAACTTGGAGGAGGTTCCTCTCCTCCAAGCCGGCCAGACCTAGGCCGAGTTGGGGAGGACTCCCCTCCCTCCTGGCGCCTAGCCCTCCACCTATAAAAGGAGGCGGGGCCTCCTCCTTGAGACACATAAGTTTCTACCTCTAATCTCCGGTTTAGAGCCGTTTGGTTTAGAGCTTCTAATTGCTTTAGCCTGCGGTTTAGAGCCTTCTAATTGGTGTGTCTAATCTCTAGACCTCTAATAGCCCTCTCTCATAATCCACCATACTCGCTCGGCAAGAAGCCTGCGGGATTTCCCTCTACTTAGGTACCACGTTGTCTTTGCCGGAATCGCAGAGAGTGCTACAACCTCCACGCTTGCTGGAACAAGGGAGAGGAAGGTCTTCGTCAGTACCGAGCGTGTGACCGATTGAAGGCGCTGCCGAACGCATGCTTGGAAGGATCGTCCACACGATCTTGAGATCGGAAAGAGTACGACTACATCACCCACGAGAATCCGCTCTCGTTAAACACTTTGGAATCTTCGAGGGTAAGTTATTCCATCGACTCGTTGCTATTAGATCTTGGCTTGTTTGTTTGTATGCGATAGAAAATTTTTGTTTTCCATGCTACGAACCCCTACACTTTTTATGGGCAACCAAACACGAGCATGTGGAGGAAAACAACTGACGATGCTCAAAGAACCTTGGGGGCGCAGGCCGGAGGACAACGCGTGAATCAAATATTTCTGTGGGGCAGGTCATCGTGAGCTACGGAGAGGAAAAGATTCTTTTACTTTTCTTGTCAGGTTGCATGCCCCTCTCACAGCTCATGCATGAGCCATCAAAACCAAACAACTTGATGTGGATGCCACCAACCCCCACCTACCATCATGTAGCCTACCAAACAACTTGATAACACTTTTTTTGCTGGAAAGGATCCCTAGGGGCAACAATGTGTGGTTTTTGTTGGGCTTGACCCTAGAGAAACGACAGCCAAATGCACCCTATATGTATGGCAGGAATCTCTCATCGTACTCCATGACGTCTTCTTTCAACGGACGGTCTTGTATACAGAGGGCACAAAAATGTCGCATTTCTTATGCATAGATTAGTACTACAAATTCTTACATATTGAAGAAAATGGAAACAACAAAAATAACTCAACATATCGGTTCCTTCTCATATTCGTATAGTCTTGATCGGGTATATGGTATGGCCTCACGATTGCAAATGAAACATAGAACCTAATTACTTTTACATTTTGATTGCACTAAAGTTACTTAAGCTGCAGTTGGACTAGTTGATACTAATCATCAATTACAGTTAAGTTTCCTAAATATATAGAAGATTTATTATTTCATACCATTGGCAAGGCGCGCATCAGCATGGGGCTGGTTGAGCATGATGAAGATGTTGGTGATAAGGCTTTTTCCAATGGGCGTTTCTT
The DNA here is from genome assembly GCA_030063025.1 of Avena longiglumis. Taxonomy (NCBI): domain Eukaryota; kingdom Viridiplantae; phylum Streptophyta; class Magnoliopsida; order Poales; family Poaceae; genus Avena; species Avena longiglumis. The sequence continues at coordinate 97,021,288 of CP125974.1, forward strand.
ACCACGGTATCATAGGTCATTTGCTTATGTGACGGTATATTTAATGAAGAGAGAAAATGAGGTTGTATCTTAGCTTAGATACAAGTCTTGCACGGTATCATAGGCAAAATACATGGCTAGTCCAATCACATGCATCCATGTACTCAAAGTCATTAAATATAGATACAACTATTAAGATACAATCCATTGTAGTACTAGTTGTCTTTTAAAATATACCATTGCCTAGGATAACGAGCGAATATACGCCCCATTGTGAAAGGCCTATGAAGTACAATTAATTGTTTGTGGAAAATTAATTGTTCCTTCCGAATACATTATGTAGTAACCCATTTATTCTATAGATGGATCATACTCCCTCCGTCCTGGTTTAAAGGACACAATTTGCAAACCATGCAATCCCAAAATACTTAGACACGAAATCATTTAATTTCTGTAATTACTCCCGTGTGAAAAGAACAAAATGCTTGCATGCATATGTGTGAATAAACGTGAACGCTTTTCTAATTCTTTTTTTCCTCATGCATGTTCTACTCCATGCTATTAAATGGATCAATTAGATAACACTTAGGGCCCAGAGAATGCAGATTGTGTCCTTTAAACCGGGACGGAGGGAGTATTAATTTCCTCCCAACCATAGAAGGTATTAATTATGTTCATTAATTATTTCTATTATAGAATACCAAAATATATCATCCTATTTATACCATTAATTACATCCATATGTAGAATACCAAAAGATATCCTCCTCCTAAGATATAAATAGACATACCGAGCCTTCTCACCGATCACATCCAATTCTCAAATAGAAAGCCACACGAAGTCAAGAACACAAGATGAGAATTCCATTCTTGCTCCTCGCCATCCTCTATCTTTCTCTCCAATGCAATGCTTCTCCGGTTGGTGGAAGCGAGAAGGTGACGAACCTCCGCTTCTACCTCCACAACACCCACCGTGGGAACGACCCATCCTCGGTCCTAGTCGCACAAAATACCAACGCCACAGCCCATGCTCGTGGCTTAGTGCCCTTTAGCTCCGTCTACGTGTTCGACGACGTGCTCACCGAGGGGCCCTCGAGTACATCTAAGGTGGTCGGGAATGCACAAGGCATGTACGTCGAAACGGGGAAAGATGGGTACACGATCTTGGAAACTACCGATTGTGAGATGACGGATGGTCCGTTCAAAGGCAGCTCATTCGTGTTGTTCTCGAGAAACCAATTCAGTAATCCAAGCAGGGAGCTCCCTGTTATTGGCGGCCGTGGTGCGTTCCGGATGGCCCAAGGGTACGGCTTGCTTAGGACGGTATGCATTGACTGTCTCGACTCCGTGAACCCGTCCAAGGGAGATATCATCGAGTATAATGTGACTCTCTACCTCCGTTGACTTTACATATGGTTGTCATGGGTTTCTTGTAGCGATAATAACAATAATTGATGGTTGAATTTCCTAATTACCGTGCCTTGTTAAATTACCACGTAATCCCCTCAACTTGTCATGGTCTTACTATTTCTAGTCTCAGAACAACACTATGATCGTTCCAAACTAGCAGCCAGCAGGCTAGGAGCCGCACATGTGATACTGGTATTGATCGTTGTGATTCTTATAGAATATAAGATGCCTAGTTCAACTACCGTTCGACATGAGCTGTAGCTATCACAAATCCTACAAAACAAAAAAGGATGTCGGGTTGAACTTGCACTGCTCAACATAGTTACTAAAGCATGGCAACATAAAATTGAAAAGTATATGCCAAAACTTGATGACAAATAAGAATAATAAATCATCACGCTATATATGATGCATTTTTAAAATAATATGTTTTTTCTGGTTCATTTCAGCCAACAGTTGAAGCCGTCAACACTTTCCCATGGTAACATACACTGCTCCTACCGATCCAAATTAATAGTCTCAGATATATTTACATTTGGATATATATCTAGCCAGTGCTAAATACATATCTAGACAAATCTAAGGCCATTAATTTAGATTGGAGAGAGTACAAAAATACCTCTGCAAACGACACTTTTTTTTTAGACGGCACAAACCCAAAGTACATGCAAAAGTTTTTTTATCCGACAGATGATCAATCACGACACAAAATCATACTAGCGGGTGTATATCCGCCGTAGCCGACGCGGTACCGGCAGAAAAAAAATGGTGTGGTAGGTTGCCATATGAACCGGAACTTAATAATGATGCGTTAGGTGACTGATGTCATATTTTATCGCGTTGTGAATTTGACTTGATGCACCACATGTCACTGCTGTGACCCACCACGTCCCAACCTATCTCGTAACGATTGCATTGCACAAACTGACTTGTCCAAATGGAGTAGAGAGGAGTTTGGGTCAGTTAACAAGCAACTGAAAGCTATGAATGATAAGCTGGAAGGGATGCGGTATGAATCCATTGGGGCTGGGCCGTCAAGGGAAGAGAAGGAGCTAATGAATAAAATTTCGGAGTTACTGTCCCGAGAGGAGATCATGATGAAGCAACGTTCTCATGCTCTTTGGCTCTCGGAAGGTGACCGTAATACGGCTTATTTTCATGCAAAGGTGAAGGAGAGATCAAGAACAAATAGAATTGTCTCACTGCGTAAGGATGATGGTACACATACTTCAACTCAGTCCGAGTTAGAAAGCTTAGCTACTAATTTCTATACTAGTCTATTCACGGCTCAGGAGCATACCTCCCCGGAGGTGATCACGAGTTATGTACCACAGAAGGTCACACAGGAAATGAATGATGATTTGTGTGCGCCTTTTACAGACTCGGAGATTGAGAAGGCCCTGTTCATGATGCATCCGAACAAGTCCCCTGGCCCAGATGGCTTCACGGCTGGGTTCTATATTAAGCATTGGGATTTGTTAAAGGAGAGTGTTTGTGGTGCCATAAGGAAATTCCTGGAAGGAGGAGATATGCCAGAGCTTGTCAACAGTACGGTTTTGGTTTTGATACCAAAAATTAAGCAACCACAAGATCTCTCGCAGTACATACCGATTGCACTGTGTAATATACTATATAAAATCGCCTCCAAGGTCCTCGCACTTCGTTTGAGACCAGTTCTGGAGGAGATTATCTCAGAGGAGCAAAGTGCTTTTGTCCCCAGACGGCTCATTACTGACAATGTAATTACGGCCTTTGAGTGTATTCATTATTTGAAGAGTAAAAAAGGTAAAACTGGTGCATGTGCTATTAAACTTGATATGGCAAAAGCCTATAATCGGGTCAAGTGGGTTTATTTGAGGGCTATCATGGAGAAGCTAGGGTTCTCCACTACTTGGATTGAGCTGATAATGAAGTGTGTTCAGACTGTCGTTTTTTCAGTAAGGGTAAATGGACAATTTTCTGAGTATTTTAAACCCACTAGAGGTATCAGGCAAGGGGACCCTATTTCCCCTTATCTGTTTCTTCTTTGCTCTGAAGGTCTGAGCTGCTTATTGGAATATTCTGGACCTCAGTATTTGGCTCGAGGAATTAGAGTTGGTATCCATGCGCCTTGGTTGTCACATTTGCTATTTGCAGATGACTGCCTTGTGTTTGTGCAAGCTTCAGCGAGTGGTGCTAATAGACTGCAGAACATTCTTGAAACGTACAAGATTGGTTCAGGTCAGCTAGTTAACCGGTCAAAGTCAGCTGTTTTTTTCAGCGCTAATTGCTCTAATGAAATGAAGCAGGAGGTTTATGAACTGTCTGGTATTGACGCGGAGGCGCTGGTAGAGAAATACCTGGGGTTGCCGACCGCCTTGGTTAAATCAAATGATGATCAGTTTGAGCATATCATTACCAAGTTAAAGAAGTTAGTAAATAGTTATGCAACAAGGCATCTAAGTGGAGCAGCAAGGGAAGTACTTGTGAAAGTGATATGCCAAGCAATTCCAACTTATTCGATGAGCTGTTTCCGCCTGTCAAAGAAGATGTGCAAAAGAATTACTAGTATTGTGGCGAGATTTTGGTGGGGAGGAGACGAACACAAACAGAAAATACATTGGAAAAAATGGGCGGATATAGCGATCCCTAAATCATCTGGAGGCATGGGTTTTAGGGATTTTGAGATGTTTAATCAGGCCATGTTAGCAAAGCAAGGGTGGCGTCTTATGACAAAATCAGATTCGTTATGTGCCAAAGTTTTGAGAGGAAAATACTACCATGGGACAGATTTCTTGTCAGCTACAAAAAGGAAGAATTCTTCCCATGTGTGGCGAGCTATTCTGTATGGTAGAGAAGCTTTACAAAAAGGACTAATTAAAAGGGTGGATGATGGGACTACTATCCGTATTTTTGAGATCCTTGGATACCAACAAACAGTACGCGTCGACCCTTGTGTAAGCTAATTGAGGCTCAAGCTGTTAGGGTGGATGAGTTAATTGATTTTGGCAATATGTGTTGGTCAGAGGACAAACTTGAGGCTAATCTGATTGAGACAGATAGACGTGCGGTCTGTCAGATTCCACTAGGTCATTTTGCCGAGGATGATTGGGGATGGACACAGGAAGGGAATGGGTGTTTCTCTGTCCGGTCTGCATATAGACTGTTGTCATCTATTCAACAAGCAGATCAACCGAACAGTTCTGACTCAAAAACTTGCTGGAAAAATTGTGGAAATTACCAGTTCCACCAAAGGTCCGTGTTTTTTGGTGGAAAGTGATTAAGGGCTTTATCCCAACGAGACAGGTGCTTAAATCTAGACATGTTGAGAATATTGGGTTCTGTGAAGCTTGTGGCAAACAGGAGGAATCAATCTTCCATGCACTCTTTGATTGCACTTGGGCAAAGCTATTCTGGAGTGAGCTGAATACCACAACAAATGTCAAGATGCCCCAGTTTCATCCGAACTCCTAGGCAATGGATGTGATAGACAACAAAGTGATGGCTGAATCCCAAACAACCATGATATTATGTGGATGTTGGGCTGCCTGGCAGGAGAGGAACACAAGGAAGCATGGCGGTGAGGGCCGCTCAGTAACTGAATCGGTCAAATGGGCAGTACAAACCTCGCTGGATCTTTCTCTCTCAAGCCGACATAAATCAAGGAAGATTAAGCCTAAAGACCATTGGAAGCCGCCTGCGAAGGGTGTGATAAAAATAAATACTGATGCAAGCTTTCAAGAACATGAGATGGCAGGAGGAATTGGACATGTAGTTTGAGACCATATTGGTAGACTTATTTTGGGACAAGCTTTGTGGGTTAATCATGCAGATAGTGCACTTTCCATGGAAGCACTGGCAATTCGAGAAGGAGCAAGGCTTGCCCAGCGGCGAGGGTATTCACAGGTGGTCATTGAAAGTGACTCCCTCATGGTGGTCAATCTGTGCAATGCTTCTGATGAAAATAGGTCAAAATTGAGATCTATTTGTCAAGAGATTAGAGATACTAGTAGGGTTTTTTCTAGCTGTAGTATTCTTGCTGTCATGGATGCTAATAATGCACATTTGTGTGCTAAGCAAGCTAGTGATAGGAGGAGATGCGTGGATCAACTATAACCCAGCTTCCTTCGACACTCTCACGAGTGATTGTAATCATGTTGCATAATCAATAAAACCCTTAATTCAAAAAAAAACACCCTCCTATAGCGGCTGCGTGAGTGGCGAGAAGTTGGTATGGAGGCCTCGACAGCGATGACACAAAGACAATACGAGGGCTCGCATTGGGGAGGATTTGTAAGTTTTTCCTTTTCATATCGATCAATTTGGTTTTCGAAATAGGCTTTTCGCTTTATAAATAAAGCAACCAGATGAGACAAATTTCTTGGGCCGAAAGACAAGCCCAAAAGAAGAGACTCAACACGATACAAGAAGCACGGACCAACAAGCCCAAAAAGAAAAGAAAGAAACACACACATGGCGGTGGCCGACTAGGCAAGGACAATCCGAGACCGCGCCCACCGGCTATGTCCCACCACGCCCAAGCCCTTCGATGCACCCGTACAAGCAGCACCCTCATGGGAGGGCGCCGATGCAGCAGCTAGGGACCAGGACTGGTCCTAGGGTTTCCAGTACTCGGGGCACATAGGGAGAGGGATCTCCGCGACGCCCTCCAAGAAGGAAAGGCACCACTCGAAAGCGGCACCGCGGCGGTGTCGGCTAAGCCGACAAGGATTTCTCCCGATCCCCTCCCCACCACGACGCCCCGAGGCACCCGAAGCGCCACCACCAACCTTGCCACCCACGAGCATGCGCCACCACTCTCTCGAAACCCCCCTCGTCGTCTCAACGAGGACCTTGGAGTGCGACCTGCAAGACGGAGGACCACACCGGCACAAGACGAGGGATCGCGGAACCGAAGCCGTGCGGGAGGGAAAACTGTGGCATCCCGCAAAACCACTACTAGAAAATCGCGTTAAATTTGCGCATTGCATCGTCATCATCATGCATTGTTTGCCAAAACTATGTTGCAAAACCCGTCTGTGTTTCTAAACGCCCCGTCTTTTATTCAAACGTCAAAACCGGGTCCCCGAAATATTTTGTTTTTTAGCTATCGGTTTGCACGGCCCGTTTAAATCGAATAAAATATTTATTTATTTTGGCGGAGGCGGTCGAGCAGGCCAACCGACCGCCCAGCTTTTAAACGGTCCACCCCATCCCCATCTAAATCCTAAACCCACCCACTACTCTACCCACCCTCCCTGCCACCTCACCGGCCCAATAGCATCCCTCCACCTCCTCTCCTCTCTCCCTTACCCACCTAGCTGCCACCTAGCCTAACCCTTCCTCTCTCTCACATGCACTCACCCCACTGAAGACGCATGCACACGGGACACGACGCCACACAGTCCACCCCATCTACCGTCTGCTAGCCTCCCTCGCCTGTGGGACCCCGCCTGGCCCCACCGACCGACCCCGCCACTGTTCCTCTTCTTCCCTCTCTCGCTTCTCCCCTCGTGCGCAACCGCCAGGCGCCTCCTCCACCCTCCTCTGCTGCCGCCCCTCCCCAGCAACGCCCTTCACCGCCCGCCATCCTTCTCCCTTCTCCTCTCCGCCGCCTTCGCTCCACCCAGCCATGCCCTGACCTCCCTCTCCGGCCCGCCTCGACGCGCCTCCTCTGCCTTCAGACGCCTACCTAGCAGCGTCGCTCGGTCCCGCCTCTTGCTTCGTCGGCCCGCCTCCCGCATCACCCGTCTGCCGCGGAACCTCCGCTGGCCTTCCCTCACTCCGCCTGCTCGCCACATTGGCTGACCCGCCTCCCTCGCCTCCTGCTGGCTCGCCGCCGCCCAGCCTCCTCCGCGCTCTCCCGCCTCCGCCTCTCCACCACCACGCCTCCCGAGCCACCCGCTCGAGCCACCCTCCGCAGCCTCCCTTCTCCTCGCCGGCCTTTCTTGCCCGCACCATCGCCCATGCCGTCCCCTTGCCTCCGGCCCGGAGCTGCCCTTGCCCCGAACATCTCCGCGCCGGCGACCGCCTCCCGCCCGCCGTCAGCGCCCGTGGCCGCCGCGCCAGTTTTCCCTCGTTCCCTCGCCTCGCCTCCCGTGGCCAGCGCGCCTCGCCCGCCGCCCGTCATGCCCAGTCGCCCGGTCGCCCAGCGAGCTCCGCCGCGCCGTGGCACCTTACCGCCGCCCGGAACCTTCCCATTTAGTGCCGGCTGCCCGCGTCCTCCGAAGACGCGAGCACGCCAGGTGCAACTCGAGCCGCCTCGTTGGCTGCGGCCGAGCGCCGACAGTCACGCCATGCCCATCTCGCGTTGTTCCCTGCAACGCTAGTGCGGCCGCGTTTGACAGAACCCGAAGACACCAAGTGCTACGTCTCCAAGATCACCCGAGGCGGCTACAAGTGGACCATTGATGTTAAGTCGACGCCGAGTTCTACATCACGGACGCCAAGTTCGCCGAGACTCCCGTGCCGAAGAATCCCCGATGCTGCCGTTTGAAGCGCCAAGATCGCCGCCCGGACCCCGAAGCGGTTCCCGGACCCCAAAGACGTCGAGACCCTGAAGACCCGTTTCCGGGGGCGAAGTCCGGACCCGACGACCGCCAAGAACGCCACCGGTTCAACAAGCACTTCGCCGCGGACACACCAAGTTCTCCATCGAGGAAACCAAGGCCGTCGACATGACCCCAAGTCCCGCACCCGGATGCGCCAAGACCTACCCCGGAATCCGAGAACGCTTCCGACCCGAATCGAGATCGTCGACCACGAACCCGAGATCGGCGCGTCGAACCACGGACCCCGAACCGGAACCAAGATCGTCGAGCCCCTAATGTGTGAACCCTCTCCGCAAACCCTATTTTATAATTGAAATACAACTTGTCGCATATTAAATTGTCATCTCATGCATTCATATGGTTGGGGGCCTTATGCGATTCACCTAATAATTAAATATGGGGCCCATATGCGGGCAAATCTAGTCTTATATCGGCCTCATTTAAACTTGTGTAGCGAACCGGTATCTTACCTTGCCTTGTTGTACAACATTTAAATTGCGGGGGTTCCAAACAACTTGAACCGTTTAAATAATGTCGGGACCCCGGTTCCGCTTAATATTGACCTAATTGCATCGCACCTTGCCATGCCATACATCACACATGCATCATGCCGATCTTCTGCCGTTTTATTAAATATTGCATCCGGTGTTTATTCTAGTGTTTTGCTTCTTCGCGGATAAGGCCGTTGAGTTGATGTGAGCTTCGCCCCGATCTTCCGGGAAAATCTTCGACAATGTTTTCAGGCGAGCATCTCCCCCTTTCTACCTATCTTACTTTTATAGTATTTATTCCCTCCTGTTGATCTATTGCTATCTGTGTTGCGATGCTTTAGTTTCCGTACCTGTGATATACCTTGCAGCCCTATATTGCCTTGGACACATCCTATTACCTGTTGTTTGGTAGATAGTTGGACTTGCGCGTCGTAGTTGCTTGCTCCAGTGTTGATGTGTGTCGTCATATGCCACAGTTGCTGATGTATTGCCGCATGTTGATGTTGGAGATGATCCTAGTTTTACTTATTGTCACTTTAATTTCTGTTTAACAACTAAAATTGAATAAGCAGAGGCATCGGTGGGTGATAGAAAATATTTGGTTTTCCGAACGCCCACTTGTGTCCCGTAAGACCCCGAGTACTTGATACCTGTTCCTTGATTTTGCGCGCTATCCACATCCGGAGGTATATGGGACCCCAGAACGAGCTTGATTCATTCTTATTTCTTGGGGCCACAAACTAGTTTGAGGTTTTATTACGATCCTGTACTTATGCCATGCTTCTTTGCTTTATTTACGATTGTGCGAGCACACTTTGTCTTGTTAGGTAAGCGAGTGATTACGCGTATCGGCAGTCCCGTTTGGGGGCATACCGCTTCTGACCATTGGCGCAACCTTGAGTCCGTCTCAAGCTTGCTTACTTCGTTGGTGTACTCTAAGGGTGGCCCCTGAAATATTTCGAATCCTGTGATTGTTCGTCGTGAAAGCCTCGTTGGGTTTTGATTTGGTTTTCGAGGTTGATCGGCGTGTGTTGCTATTGGTGCACCCCGGCCGGGTTAAAACTTTCTGAAAGCCGTGTCCGCGGATATGGACGACTTGGAGCACAGTATCTCGATCATAGACAAGCATAACTAAAGTTTACTGCTATTAATTTGACTTATAATGACTAGTAATCAGCTTCACTATAACGGAATGGCTAATTAATACTGCCCACCAATTGCTTGTTTGGTTGTCGCTTGCGACAAATGTATCTGACTAGTAAGTACTGCAACTACAACGAAATGGCTGAATAAAAGTACCAACAACTGCTGGGGTTTATGGGTTTCTCATGTTAATCATGTCGACTAGTAAGTGTTGCCACTATAACGGAATGGTTAACTAAAAGTGCCTACTGTTTACTTTATCAGGATGGTTACCTTAACCTGACTAGTAATTGCTGCAACGATAACTGAATAAATAACACTGCCAACGGTGTGAGTTCCTCGGTTGACTTCCTCGTTTGGTCTCGAGGGGGAAACACCAGGATGGGTTTGTTTGGTGATAGCTTCAGGTTGGATCCGGATAGGTCATTCTTATCCCTCTCTGATAACCGCCAGTTGTATTGAGTCTCTATAGGTTGTTTAGTGCATGCTGCCGCTGCCGCTTCAGTCCACCATACCTATGTAGGCGAGGACCGCCGAATTCTAGCCTCGCCGTGTACTGGCCTCGATCGACGCTCCTTCTTTTTCCTTTGCCCTTTGTCGGCACCCTTTTGTTTAAGCAGGTTTTGAGATCGACGCCGTTAGCGAGGTTACCCTTCCGGCTTGGCAGTTATGGACGCCGTTGGTTATTCTTGAGGGCTCTTAGCCCCATTTGCATCTTGTCCGTAATGGACGCTATATCGTTTCAAGGTGATTTGGATCTTGTATAATATATCGTATTCTTGACTCTTTGAGTCATTTGTTGTATATATCTTACGTGGGTCCCATCGAGGACTGTTGTGTAATGTTATTACTTGTTTTCCACCCGCGAAAGTGCTGGTGGGCACCTTTGAATCGTTTCTATGCGGGTTTGGTGAATTTTGCCCAAACTTGCATAGGTCCGATTCTGAGGGTGTTACAGAGTGGTATCAGAGCTCAGCAGTTGCGATACCCCACAAGTCCAGCCTGTAGGATAACCTAGCTAACGGCCGAAGTAGAGTGTCAAAGCTATTTTTGCAAAATCGGTTGGATAGTTCTGATTAGGTCTGATTTTACTCCTTACCCCTTTGCTGCTCTCCTCTTACCTCTACGTGTTTTGAATCCGCTCTCTTCTCTCTCTTCGAGTCCAGGATTTCTCGTGGTTGGGTTTCCGTCGTACCTTCAGGGCTTCGCTTTCTTCCTTTTTGTAACGGAGGTGCTACGATCATCAATCTGCAACTTGTCTGTTGTATCCTTCCTCCAATCTTTCGTTCTTATCCCCATGTGTTCCTTGCCGGACAGCTGTGTCGATGAAAAACATAGGAGGAGGACGAGCTTTGGTGAAGTTGGGGTTAACCTTGAGCATGTGTTGTTCATGCCAATGGAACCACCGCGAAACCTAATCAGTGTGTCTTTCATACGATTTCTGCTGGCAACACTCCCTTGTTTCCGAACCTCGCTTGTCGAGATCTTCAGTCTAATTCCGAGAGTTGGATGCTTAATCCGCTTAATCGTGTGCAGAGTAATGGTTTGAGTGTGGGATGGAGTAGCTACCCTACCACTGCTCTTATCATTCACTCTTGTATGTCGAATCAGTGGATCCAGCAATTTACTCCGTCCACGGAAGTTAGGGGTGGCTTGATTTGTGATACCTCTACCTCCGACCTTTTGTTTCCGGAGTGCTCTCTCGACGATCAGGAACAACGACCTTTGTTGGTGGTGTCGCCGATACCCAGATGAAGAAGGAACCCTCGTTAGTGGTGTCGCGAGGATCTACACAAAGCGAGAAGACAGAGATCGCCGCCCTTCCTTCCGGTACCATGAGGCGGATCTCGAGGGCGAGATCCATTGTTAGTGGTGTCGAATTGTGGCATCCCGCAAAACCACTACTAGAAAATCGCGTTAAATTTGCGCATTGCATCGTCATCATCATGCATTGTTTGCCAAAACTATGTTTGCAAAACCCGTCTGTGTTTCTAAACGCCCCGTCTTTTATTCAAACGTCAAAACCGGGTCCCCGAAATATTTTGTTTTTGGCCGCTATCGGTTTGCAGACGGCCCGTTTAAATCGAATAAAATATTTATTTATTTTTGGCCGGAGCAGTCGAACGGGCCAACCGACCCGAACGACCGCCCCAGTTTTTAAAACGGTCCACCCCATCCTGCCCCATCTAAATCCTAAACCCACCCACTACTCTACCCACCCTCCCTGGCCACCTCACCCGGCCCAATAGCATCCCTCCACCTCACCTCTCCTCTCTCCCTTACCCACTCCCTAGCTGCCACCTAGCCTAACCCTTCCCTCTCTCTCACATGCACTCACCCCACCTGCAGCACACGCATGCACACAGGACACGCACGCCACACAGTCCACCCCATCAACCGCCGCTGCTAGCCTCCCTCTGCCCTGTGGGACCCGCCTGCCCTGGGCCCCACCGACCGACCCCGCCCCCTGGTCCCTGTTCCTCTTCTTCCTCCTCTCTCCGCTTCTCCCCCTCGTGCACGCACCGCCTGTACGCCTCCTCCACCCTCCTCTGGCCCGCCCGCCACCGCCCCCGCGCCTCCGCCCACCGCGCCTTCTCGCTCCTTCTCCCTTTCTCCTCTGCGCCGCCTCGCTCCACCCCCAGGCCCCGCCGCGCGCCCTGCAGCCTCCCTCCTCCGGCCCGCTCGCCCGCGCCTCCAGCGCCACCGCCTCACAGCTGCCGCCTGCCCTCCGCCCGCCTCTGCCTTTCGTCGGCCCGCCGCATCACCCGTCGCCCGTAACCTCCGCTCGCGCCTTCCTCCGCCTCGCCTGCTCGCCCTGCCGCCAGCCCGCCGCCTCCGCCTGCCTCGCCTCCGCCTCCGCGCCACGCCTTCTCGCCCATCGCCTTCCCGCCTCCCTTGCCTCCGCCGCTTGAGCTGCCCGCGCCACGGCATCTCAGCCCTCCGTGACCGCCTCACGCTGGCGCTGCCCCGGCCACGCGCGCCGCTTTTCCTCGTTCCCTCGCCTCCCGCCTCCCGTCGAGCGCCTCCTCCCGCCGCCGCCGTCCATTGCCGTCGCCCGGTCGCCGCATGAGCTCCGGCGCCGCAAGCACCTTACCGCCGCCAGAACCTTCCTCGCCATTTAGTGCCACCGTCGGCGTCCTCCAAAGACGCGAGCACGCCAGCGTGGCCGAACCCGAGCCGCCCCGGTGCCTCTGCCTCTGTTGGCTGCGGCCGAGCGCCGACAGTCACGCCATGCCCATCTCGCGTTGTTCCCTGCAACGCTAGTGCGGCCGCGTTTGACAGAACCCGAAGACACCAAGTGCTACGTCTCCAAGATCACCCGAGGCGGCTACAAGTGGACCATTGATGTTAAGTCGACGCCGAGTTCTACATCACGGACGCCAAGTTCGCCGAGACTCCCGTGCCGAAGAATCCCCGATGCTGCCGTTTGAAGCGCCAAGATCGCCGCCCGGACCCCGAAGCGGTTCCCGGACCCCAAAGACGTCGAGACCCTGAAGACCCGTTTCCGGGGGCGAAGTCCGGACCCGACGACCGCCAAGAACGCCACCGGTTCAACAAGCACTTCGCCGCGGACACACCAAGTTCTCCATCGAGGAAACCAAGGCCGTCGACATGACCCCAAGTCCCGCACCCGGATGCGCCAAGACCTACCCCGGAATCCGAGAACACTTCCGCCGAACCCCGAATCCCAGATCCGTCGAACCCTGAACCCCGAGATCTGACGCCCGTCGAACCCTGGACCCCGAACCCCGGAACCAAGATCGTCGAGCCCCTAATGTGTGAACCCTCTCCCGCAAACCCTATTTTATAATTGAAATACAACTTGTCGCATATTAAATTGTCATCTCGCATGCATTCATATGGTTGGGGGCCTTATGCCGATTCACCTAATAATTAAATATGGGGCCCATATGCGGGCAAATCTAGTCTTATATCGGCCTCATTTAAACTTGTGTAGCGAACCGGTATCTTACCTTGCCTTGTTGTACAACATTTAAATTGCGGGGGTTCCAAACAACTTGAACCGTTTAAATAATGTCGGGACCCCGGTTCCGCTTAATATTGACCTAATTGCATCGCACCTTGCCATGCCATACATCACACATGCATCATGCCGATCTTCTGCCGTTTTATTAAATATTGCATCCGGTGTTTATTCTAGTGTTTTGCTTCTTCGCGGATAAGGCCGTTGAGTTGATGTGAGCTTCGCCCCGATCTTCCGGGAAAATCTTCGACAATGTTTTCAAGCAGCATCTCCCTTTCTACCTATCTTACTTTTATAGTATTTATTCCCTCCTGTTGATCTATTGCTATCTGTGTTGCGATGCTTTAGTTTCCGTACCTGTGATATACCTTGCAGCCCTATATTGCCTTGGACACATCCTATTACCTGTTGTTTGGTAGATAGTTGGACCTGCGCGTCGTAGTTGCTTGCTCCAGTGTTGATGTGTGTCGTCATATGCCACGATTCTTGATGTATTGCCGCATGTTGATGTTGGAGATGATCCTAGTTTTACTTATTGTCACTTTAATTTCTGTTTAACAACTAAAATTGAATAAGCGAGGCATCGGTGGGTGATAGAAAATATTTGGTTTCGAACGCCCACTTGTGTCCCGTAAGACCCCGAGTACTTGATACTGTTCCTTGATTTTATGCGCTATCCACATCCGGAGGTATATGGGACCCCCAACGAGCTTGATTCATTCTTATTTCTTGGGGCCACAAACTAGTTTGAGGTTTTATTACGATCCTGTACTTATGCCATGCTTTACGCTTTATTTACGATTGTGCGAGGAGCACACTCATGCTTAGGTAAGCGAGATTACGCTGCATCGACAGTCCCGCTTGGGGGCATCACGCTACAGCCATTGGCGCAACCTTGAGTCCGTCTCAAGCTTGCTTACCGCTATGGTGTACTCTAAGGGTGGCCCTGAAATATTTCGAATCCTGTGATTGTTCACGTGAAAGCCTCGTTGGTTTTGATTTGGTTTTTCCGAGGTTGATCGAGCGTGTTGTTATTGGTGCACCCCGCCGGGTTAAAACTTTAAAGCCGTGTCCGCGGATATGGACGACTTGGAGCACGATATCTCGATCATAGACAAGCATAACTAAAGTTTATCGCTATTAATTTGACTTATAATGACTAGTAATCAGCTTCACTATAACGGAATGGCTAATTAATACCCACCAATTGCTTGTTTGGTTGTCGCTACATAAAATGTATCGACTAGTAAGCACCGCAACTACAACGAAATGGCTGAATAAAAGTACCAACAACTGCTGGGTTTATGGGTTTTCTCATGTTAATCAGATTCGACTAGTAAGTGTTGCCACTATAACGGAATGGTGAACTAAAGTGCCTATCGTTTACTTTATCGGGATGGTTACCTTAACGACTAGTAATTGCTGCAACGATAATGAATAAATAACACCGCCAACGGTGTGAGTTCCTCGTTGACTTCCTGTTTGGTCTCGAGGGGAAACACCAGATGGGTTTGTTTGGTGATAGCTTGTGTTGGATCCGGATAGGTCATTCTTATCCCTCTCTGATAACCGCCAGTTGTATTGAGTCTCTATAGGTTGTTTAGTGCATGCCGCCGCTGCCGCTCAGTCCACCATACCTATGTAGGCGAGGACCACCGAATTCTAGCCTCGCCGTGTACTGGCCTCAGATCGACGCCTCCTTCTTTTCCTTTGCCCTTTGTCGGCACCCCTTTTGTTTAAGCAGGTTTTGAGATCGACGCCGTAGCAGGGTTACCTTCCGGCTTGGCCCGGCAGGGTTATGGACGCCGTTGGTTATTCTTCGTGGCTCTTAGCCCCATTTGCATCTTGTCCGTAGTCGGACGCTATATCGCTTTCAAGGTGATTTGGATCTTGTATAATATATCTGTATTCTTGACTCTTTGAGTCGTTGTATATATCTGCTCTCATGGGTCCCATCGAGGACTTGTGTAATGTTATTACCGCTTTTCCACATACGCGAAAGTGCCTGGTGGGCACCTTTGAATCGTTTCTATGCGGGTTTGGTGAATTTTGCCCGAACTTGCATAGGTCCGATTCTGAGGGTGTTACAAAAACCTCCACCACCAAGAGGTGGTAGTCGACCGGACAGGGTATCCGGGGCACACCAGGCCTCGGTGGGCCCGGCCAGGCCTGGAATGGGCCTGTGAAGCCCACCACCCCCCGAAGGCAAGGCACGTGTATCGCAATCCCAAGTCCTAGCGGTGTCGCCTCCATCTCCAGTGGGTGAAGCGTCCGCCCAGGCCCACCCAGCCTGATGGGCCGAGGGCCCAGATCGGGTCGGAGAGCCCCGCCAGGCCGGCGAAGCTCCACCTCGCAAGCTGCGTCGCCACCCCGCCGTCCTTCGCCGCGAGCGGACCGCCGCTGCGGAACTGTCCGGTGAAGGCCACCACTGCAGCCACACCCAGAACCAGTGACGCCACACCGCCATGGGCGCTGCCGCCGCCCCTCCTGCCGCCGCCGAGGAACCGAGCGCGCCAAGACGCCGCCGCCGCCACGCCGAGCCTCGCCATTGCCGAGAAGCACCGACGCGTGAGCCAGCCTCCGCCAAGAACTAGCGCCGAAGGGAGGGCTGCCGCTGCCGCTGCATGGCCGCCCGGCCGGCCAACGCCGGGCGCGGGCGAGGAGGCGAGGAAGGGCTGGAGGCTAGGTTAGGCTGGCCGCCGCGATGAGAGCGACGCAGCGGTTTCCGGGGCTCACGCATTTCGTATATAGGATGACAATCAATTTCGGGTTTTGCTTCAGATTTTGGTGTTTTGATCTCACGAACTTAAATTTAGGGTTTTCTTAGGGCTACATGGTCCCAAGTGGTTCCGTGATCCAACCTTCCACGATGTCATGATGCTCAATCGCTTCAACTGATCAAAACTGTAGTGCTTCTACCATACCTTTCTTGACCCAGCACTTGGAAGTAATGCATCGTGCGTTGGTGAAAACAACCGAGGTTGGAATAGAGGAATTTGGCAGTTTGGACAACCATGAGAAAGGAAAAAAGGCATGGCCGACGCGAAGGAGGAAGCGAAGTCCGAGACGGTTAGCCATAATTTGGAATAGGTTAGCACATCACTAGATGGCCTCTCTCTCGGCATGACTTGAAATATGTTCTCAGTGTTATTTTTGAACTGTTTAACAAGTATGTAATTAAGCACTTAGTAGTATATTGGGTTTTTCTTTTCTTCGCAAAGTACATATGAGCATGTTGTCCTTGTGGGCCCAGAAATTTTGGTTCGCAAAAGTGTATAAGGGTGCGAGCGACCCATCGGTCATAGTCAACATTATTCGAACAAAATTTCCCACTCTCCTTGAGCTTGCTGGCTTCAAACCTAAGTCGTCTTCACGCCTGTCAACCTCCTCTCCTTAGCCGCTGGCAATAGATCCAGCCTTGTGTAGCTACTACTTTTCTCCACAACTCTGCTCTCGACCGGACCGTTCCACTCTTGGTCGTGGCGTTTCTATCGATCGATTGTTCCCCTCTTCACTACGGTGCCCTCTATCGACCGTGCCCTCTTCCTCTCCGTCACACAACCCTATGTCAACCCTGCAGCCCCCCTCCCCGATACGTCCCTAGTTTAAGGAAATCACTGGACTCATATGTACCCTTCTCTAGATTTACAATCTTATGTTTTTAGGCAATGGCATTGGGAAGTCCTACCAGCTTCGCTCGGAGCGAAACAACAATAGGCAAACTGTTAGTCGATATATTCGCTCAGTTTTTTCTCAGAATTCCTCCACATTCTCGTAGATTATTAACGGTATCAGTCGTTTGTTGTAATTGGAGGGGACTCATTTTAGAAGCAACTATTTTTCTAGCCCGAATTCATCTGCGCAGACTTAACCACCGCCCGAACAATTCTTGCAAGAGGGTACCCCTCCGTTCCAAGGCGAGCCTCTGGGGAGCTTCAGGAGGTCACAACGCACCTCCCCAACACCTTCATTGATGAAGCTCCAGGGCGTACGATTTAGTTTGATTGCAGAGAATACAAGCAAAAAAAAATGCATCTAGTACATGCAAAATCCTCATTCTTTTACGTACTATGGTTGTAGAATACAAGCAAAAAAAATGCTAAGACTTCAGAAGCGGCAAAATCGCTAGGCTCAAGAGGAAACATTCACCTCTAAAATCGAAAGTGTACAGTCAGTAAAATAATTTGGTAAAACTGATATACTTGAGGGAGATAGGAAGAAACGGTGTGAAGAAGATTTCGATTCGACGGCTGATTCGTAGCTGCGCTCTATTGTGAACTCATGACGGCTCGATTCGATGGCGAAATCGATGGAAATCTTTTCATTCTGTCCAGCCCCCTGCCCATTTCCCCCTTGACCCCATCCCGTCCCCTAGCCATATGGCAGGCTTGGGTCACCGCAGCTCCCCGCCGTCCTGTCCCCTCCCGTCCCTGCGTCTGAAGCGCCACCCCACCGAGCTAGGTTCGTCCGCCACCGTCCCCAAGATCTGCCCCATGGTGCCACTGATACCTTGACGCCTTGACGGGAACGAGTTTGACTCCGGCAGCCCCACCATCTCCGGCGGGAGGAGAATAGAGGCCTAATCTCTGGCCTCCCCAATCCGGCCTCTTCCCTTGGATTTAGTACTTGCAACGCGTTGATTGATGGGAATTACGGTTGGTGGTCTGATTTGGATCAGCAACACTACAGGAGAAGCTGAATACGCCGACGGCCGGGTCCCGTCGGCGTAGGCTGGCCTGATGGCTGCCGTCGGCGTACAACCCCGTAGGCGTAGCCTTTTCTCCCGTCGGCGTAGAAAAGCCGTCGGCGTATATAGCTACGCCAAAGACCATATGGGACCCATCTAGATGACTAACGGTTGCTTATTACTAAGCCATCTTTCTGACTAGATTTTTTCAATTTTTTTTCAAATTTTTTTTTCAAATTTTTTTAACATTTTTGTATTGTTTAACTTGTTAATCTCACATGGACATTTTTAATTCTAAGTATACTTAGTCTCAAATCAAATTGCACAATTAGTCAAACTTCCCAACGGGTCACCCATCCTAATACTACTCCAGCCCCAGCACGCTTAACTGAAGTTCCTTCCATATGAGCTTCCGACAAAGAAACTAAAACTTGTTGTGAATATTATCATATCAAACATATTAACCATTACACTATAATGTTAGACATATTTGCTTTTTTACATTCCATACAATTTTTTGAGTAAACAACAATAAATAAGTAATAATAATCTTGAATTCAAATAAAAATAAAATAAATTTTATTTATTTTGCTTTTTATTTAAATTTGAATAATTCATATCTACAAATCCGTAAATCACAATTCGACAAATAATATATCCAAATCGATCAGAAAAATGAGAGGAATCCAAATATGACATCCCTATCATCTATTTAATTATATATCATAAATTTTAAATATTAGACCAACTGAAACTATGTCAAGATTCATGAAACACCCCGTTTTTGGCACTCGAAAAATAAAAAATGGCTTTTTGGTGCGACGAAAAGGAAAACTTCCTCCCGCAAAATTGTTCGCCATCCCATGATACACATGTGTGCACAATATGGACACATTATCGCAAACTATACCGCGATTATAGCAATAACATTGGTCATTTGATCTGAAATCCAGAAAACCTCGATTGAGATAGGCCATTTTGTGAAGATTTTTTTAAGACTCAATGAATATACCAAGTCTGGTATTTTTCCATGGAACTATGTCATATAATATGACACCACGCGAAGGTTTTGCATTGTTTCAATCGTTTTTTAATTTTTTTATGCACATTTCAAACTATCATCAAACTTCCTAAATCGAGGGGCATGATGATTCTTATATCGGGGACGAGTCTCACTAAACTTGCATTAGATATCTGATGAAATAGCATATTGTGAACCTAAAAATGATTTTTATAAAAAATCATGAGCAATATATCATGTACCTGTAGTTCAAATCTAACTCATTTCCTACCGATTCAGCAGGAATTTGTTTTTTTCACGAGAGGTGAACGGAAAGGTTTGAGATTCCTAGGTTGGGAAATTGTCCATTAAATATGGTATAGTATTTTTAAAAAATGTGGTAATATCATTTTGAAACTTTCATTTGGTGGTTGCTTCACAAAAACACCCCGTTTTTTGCACTCGGAAAATAAAAATGGCTTTTCGGTGCGAAGAAAAGGAAAACTTTCTCCTGCAACATTGTTCACCATCCCATGATACACATGTGTGCACAATATGGACACATTATCGCAAACTATACCGCGATTATAGCAATAACATTGGTCATTTGACCTGAAATCCAGAAAACCTCGATTGAGATAGGCCATTTTGTGAAGGGTTTTTAAAGACTCAATGAATATACCAAGTCTGGTATTTTTCCATGGAACTATGTCATATAATATGACACCACGTGAAGGTTTTGCATTGATTCGATCGTTTTTTAATTTTTTATGCCCATTTCTAACTATCGTCAAACTTCCTAAATCGAGGGGCATGATGATTGTTAGCTCGGGGACGAGTCTCACTAAACTTGCATTAGATCTCTGATGAAATAGCATATTGTGAACCTAAAAATTATTTTTACAAAAAATCATGAGCAATATATCATGTACCTGTAGTTCAAATCTAACTCATTTTCACCGATTCAATAGAATTTGTCTTTTTCACACGAGAGGTGAGCGGAAAGGTTTGAGATTCCTAGGTTGGGAAATTGTCCATTCAATATGGTCTAGTATTTTTAAAAATGTGGTATTATCATTTTGAAACTTTCATTTGGTGGTTGCTTCACAAAAACACCGCTTTTTGCACTCGAAAATGAAAATGGCTTTTCTGACATTTAAAAGGAAAACTTTCTCCTGCAACATTGTTCATCATCCCATGACACACATGTGTGCACAATATGGACACATTATCGCAAACTATACCGTGATTATAGCAATAACATTGGTCATTTGACCTGAAATCCAGAAAACCTCGATTGAGATAGGCCATTTTGTGAAGGTTTTTTAAGACTCAATGAATATACCAAGTCTGGTATTTTTCCATGGAACTATGTCTTATAATATGACACCACGTGAAGGTTTTGCATTGTTTTGATCGTTTTTTAATTTTTCTGTCCATTTCAAACTATCGTCAAACTTCCTAAATCGAGGGGCATGATGATTCTTAGCTCGGAGACGAGTCTCACTAAACTTGCATTAGATCTCTAATTAAATAGCATATTGTGAACCTAAAAATGATTTTTACAAAAAATCATGAGCAATATATCATGTACCTGTAGTTCAAATCTAACTCATTTCCTCCTGATTCATTAGGAATTTGTCTTTTTCACGAGAGGTGAACGAAAAGGTTTGAGATTCCTAGGTTGGGAAATTGTCCATTCAATATGGTCTAGTATTTTTTTAAAATGTGGTATTATCATTTTGAAACTTTCATTTGGTGGTTGCTTCATAAAAACACCCCGTGTTTTGCACTCGGAAAATGAAAAATGGCTTTTCGGTGCGACAAAAAGGAAAACTTCCTCCTGCAACATTGTTCACCATCCCATGACACACATGTGTGCACAATATGGACACATTATCGCAAACTATACCGCGATTATAGCAATAACATTGGTCATTTGACCTGAAATCCAGAAAACCTCGATTGAGATAGGCCATTTTGTGAAGTTTTTTAAGACTCAATGAATATACCAAGTCTGGTATTTTTCCATGGAACTATGTCATATAATATGACACCACGCGAAGGTTTTGCATTGTTTCGATCGTTTTTTAATTTTTTATGCACATTTCAAACTATCATCAAACTTCCTAAATCGATGGGCATGATGATTCTTAGCTCGGGGACGAGTCTCACTAAACTTGCATTAGATCTCTGATGAAATAGCATATTGTGAGATTTTTACAAAAAATCATGAGCAATATATCATGTACCTGTAGTTCAAATCTAACTCATTTCCTACCGATTCAGCAGGAATTTGTCTTTTTCACGAGAGGTGAACGGAAAGGTTTGAGATTCCTAGGTTGAGAAATTGTCCATTCAATATGGTCTAGTATTTTTGAAAAATACGGTATTATCATTTTGAAACTTTTTTTGGTGGTTGCTTCACAAAATACCCCTTTTTTGCACTTGAAAAATGAACAATATGTTATACAAAAGTATTTGTATTTTTATGTATTTTTTGAATAAAATATATAATATTTGAGTTTATATAGATATATCTTATTTTTCTGCAAATTTTGATATATTATATGTATTTTTCTGAATTTAAATGATTTAGTTATGATTTTTCTAAGATTAATGTGACAAAAAAAGAAAAATAGCTACGCCGACGGCAAAGCCGTCGGCATATGTCTAAAACCTTTGCCGTCGGCATAGACTTTACGCCGTTGCTCTGCCGTTAGCCTAATGGGCTACGCCGACGGTCATGTTTACGCCGATGGCGGCCATCGGCCTATTTATTCTACGCAGACGGCAAAACTGGGCCGACGGCCCCGACATTTTGCCGTCGGCGTATAAAAAGGCTGTCGGCCTATTTAGTTATTCCTGTAGTGCAAGGTGCGTACGCCAGTGTCGTATGGGTCAAATGAAGAGTGGTGTTCCATTGCTTTATTTGACGGAGCAATATGGTGTTCTTCCAGACTTTCAGTGTAGACAAGATAGATTGGACGAGGCCACAAATTTACTAGATACAGTAAAGTAAAAAAGGTGTTTATAGTTGTTTAAGTGAAAGAAACAAGTAATTCTAGATAATTCAACATCTAAACTTGATAATTATGTACAAATATAATTATTATAAAAACAAGACCAAAATTATTATGATAAAAACATGTTTAGAAATATTTTAGCAAAAAATAGCTTAACCGAGGTAATTTAGCTCTTAAGAATGCAAGTTATGTTTAAAAAGGGTCAGAATTAGTTAGTCATCATCTATACAACTTCTTCGGCATTCAAAAATATTTTAGACATTTCATCTTTAAAACAACAACAACAGCTATAAAAAGCACTCTTGCCAAACATCAATTCTCTGCTTTCCATGGCTACTTTCCACGGCTGCTTTCTAACAGCCCACTAGCTACAGCTGCTTCTCAACAGCTACAGTCCAAACAAACAGACCGAAGAGGACCGTCTCCGTGTTATACGTCTAGCTCGCTACTTGATCGTGTCCTACACTCCAATAGCACATGGTACACACGGTGGATCTGGTTGTTTATGTTTCCGGCTGGATTATTAGTTCTGTCTTCTGGGTGATTACGTGGAGCCGGCCATATGGATCATCGTAACGCCGTGTCCTAGAACTTGATACTGATCTGCGGGTATGCTCAGCACGAGGAGGAGGTACAACGCCATGGATCATCACATATGACGCCATGGATCATGGCGACGCGGTCCAACACGGGGAAGGAGGCGCACGATCTCGTGGGCGCCGGTGGAGTCGTTGGTGGTAGCCATGGCAGGTGCATGCGTCCGCTGCCCTTATGCTCATCTTGCAAAGCGAGTTCTGCCAGAGTACGCAAACCTCATGTCGCCGCTGGCGCGCGGGAGCCCCTCACAGAGCGTCACCCTGAATTTTCCTTAGTCTAGCCGTGGGAGTCGCACTTCTGTGATGCGTAAGGGTCGGAAAGCCCCTGGCATCGTGATGTTGTGACTCAGTTGAGGGCGCTCAAGATCTTCTTGGAGGCGGACATGTTTGTCATGGTCATGGGCTCTCATGTCCTTCAAAGGGCAAAACTATACATGGAGCTGCGTAGAGCCGGACCCAACAACGTCGCTGCAGGTGCATCAGCGGTTAGTGAACACACAGACTTCTCTTCAATAAAGTAACATAACGACAGGTCAAAATTGTACTTGACCAAGATGCAAGAATACTACCAGCTTCAATCAGAGTGTTAGTTTTCTCGGGCTGTTCTGACATCAGGTTCTATGTGTGTCGAGAGGATACCACTACAACTGCAGATTCAGACAACAACAATCCTGAGGTATTGGACGGTGGTTATCATATAAGATCAATCTAATGATAATGTTGCAGATGATAAATTAAAGGGAAAAGACACCAGATTCAAATGGTAACACTAGTAGAAGATGCAAGTCCCGTACGTGTTTATCCTCGACCAGGTCCATCTTTCTTTTTGAACAGACCAGATCCATCTTGAGCTCAATGGACACATCGACAAGTCACTCCGGCCGTACTGAAGTCAGTGATCGGATTCTCCTCACTCGTTCTCAAATCCGATGCATGCAGTAAGTATTGCGTGCTCTATCTACCAGCTGGTTTCCACGCATCAACGAGACGCGGTCGCAATTGTGGTGGACAGGGTCGGCAGCAGACGAGATTCTGCTCGTATGCCAGAGAAGTACGGTCGCCGGCGGTCCCTTTTTATGTGTTGCGTAAAGTTATTTTCATAATGGCATAGTGTGGTTAATTTTCTTTAACTGATCCACATACATAATCTATTGATAGTGGTTTATTTATTACTTCCTCTGATCTTTATTACTTGTCGCTAAAATATACTCCCTTCGTTTCAAAATATAAGATGTTTTAGGTTTGTGAAGAGAATGTATCTAGACTTGTTTTAGTATGTAAATTCACCCATGTTTAAAGTGAATCTAAACACTAAAATAAGTCTAGATATTTTTTTTTCACAAAGCTAAAACATCTTATATTTTAAAATGAAGAGAGTATGTACCTAGACATATTTTAGTGCTAGATTTATCCATTTCAATGATAATTAATATGGATAGGAGGGGTAACTAAATTAAGGGTCAGATGTTTTGTTTTTCCTGTGTGATTTTTTAGGATGTTTTTTCTTTTTCCTGGTTAGCCCGTAATGTACTTTTTAGTATATAATACAATCTTCATTTCTTGTTGCGCACATGCATGCCATTCACCATGGGCTTTGTTGGCAATCGTTTTTTGTGTCTAGGTGTTGGGTGACAAGGGCGGGGGGCCAATGCCCTCCCCCATGCCCTTTTTATCGAGGGCAGCCATCATGCCCGCGTTGCCCGGCAGACACACACGTGGCATCGGCGGTGGTCGGCAAGAGATATTGATCTACGAAGATGGCCATACGGGCGATGGTGGCGTGCCGATTGACGTCAATGGAGCTGGCGGTGGGCTCAGTAGGCTGCCCCTGCACGCCCATGGCGGCTGCCAAGGCCACTACGAGGACAATGTAGGAGGGCTACTTCATTCATGTGCTACTGAGACTCTGCTGTCTATTCCTCCTCTTCCCTTGTTCTCTTTCATAGGTGGCTGCGATGGCAAGGACATGAGTGTGTTCTACCTGACCTCACTATTATTATTGTGTGCGATCCCTGCGATAAGTTCTAAAAATAATCTTCAGTTAGTTAATGTCAATTATGCTAGCTTGTTGGGTTTGAGTAAACAATGTTTCCTACAATTTTATTGTGCAAACAAATTTGGTGTACATGAGGATAAAGCATTAGACAGAAACAATGTTTCCTTTAATTTTGAAAAAGCTTTTAAGATTTCTTCTACGATGCTTATTCTGGCTACAACAAAACCAAAAGCATTCTAACCATAATTTTCTACACAATATAAGGGTGAAGTCTGTTAAAACAATATAAGGGTGTTTTTCAAGACGCTATGTTAATCCACATCATGTAAATTACTGACGATTTTTTAAATAATACGCATTATTTAATTAATTTGAGATCTAGTATATGTTTTTTGGAAATTACAGATCTAACACTTTGTCGTCTTGGGGGAAGCCGATTGGGCCAATCGACCAGGCCCTGGCCGACATCAGGTGCAACTAGGCAGTCGGCTTGGTCCCACTCATGCACTCGGCTTACTCCAGGCCAATTAGGGCAATCGGTCTGGTCCAGGCCGATTAGTGCAATGGTTAGACCCAGCCGACAGCCTAATCGTCCTGCCTCTAACCAAATCCTGCATGATCAATGCAACCCTAGCTATTTTTTTTAAATAGCCTCTAACCTAATCGTCCGCCGATTTTTCTCGTCACTCCTTCCCGCCGATTTTTCCCCGCCGATTTTCCCTGCCCTTTTTTCCCGCTACTACTTCCCGCCTGAAAGTACAAAGGTAGTCGCCTAGAGGGAGGGTGAATAGGGTTTTAAAATTATTACGGTTTAGGCTCAAGTAAATGCGGAATAAAACTAACGTTTAATTTATTGAGCACAAAACCTAGCCACTAAGTTCACCTAGGTGCACCAACAACCTATGCTAAGCAATACAAGCAACAAGGTGATAGCAAGGTATAAACACTTCAAGCACGATGGCTATCACAATGTAAAGTGCATAAGTAAAGGGTTCGGTTGAGAGATAACCGATGGACGCGGAGACGAAGATTTGTTTCCCGAAGTTCACTTCCAAAGAAGCTACGTCTCCGTTGGAGAGGTGCGATGGCGCAATGCTCCGAACGCATACAAATGGCTCACCTCGAGGTGTGGTGGCTCGATGCTCACCCAACGCCACACAAGGCCTCACCCCGGATGCGGAAGCACGCAACTCACCGACGCCACAAAAGGCTCACCCTATTCTCCCAAGTGCGCACCACAAAAGGTGGGCACTTGCTCCACTATGGGACGCTTGAGGGCGGTCACCGAACCCGTACAAGATTGGGGCTAAATCCACAACTCAATTGGAGGCTCCCAACAACAAAGCCACAAAAGCCAACAATGCCACAAAAGGCCAACAACGCCACAAAAGGCTACAAGACCACAAAAGGTCAACAAGACCACAAAAGGTCAACAATCCAACCACACAACCGTCTAGGGTTCCAAGGAACCCAAGAGAAACAAGCTCACAAGCTTGAACTCGCCGAATCTCCGAGGAGAACTCAAACATATGCACCAAATGCAAGGGCAAGTCCTTCTCCCCCAAATTCCAACAAAGCTACAAAAGCTATTGGGGGAATAAAAGAGGAAAAACACAAGAGTAGAACTCAAACCTATGCACCAAATGCAAGGGCAAGTCCTTCTCTCCCAAATTCCAACAAAGCTACAAAAGCTATTGGGGGAATAAGGGAGGAAGAACACAAGAGGAGAACACAAAACTCTCCAAGATCTAGATCCCAATGATTCCTTCACAAAGAAGGGATTTGACTTGGGGGATTGTAGATCTACATCTCCTCTCTCAAATCCCTCAAAAATATGCAAGAATCATAGGAGGGGAAAGGGAGAGGGAAAGCTTCTTCAAGGTTGACAATGGAGGAGAGAGAGAAAGCCAAGAACTAAGAAGAAAAGCTGGAACCCACGAAGGGGAAGAGGAGACCCCTTTAAAGGGCTCCCAGATCTGCCCGTTGTGGGCATTCGCGACACCTGGCCGGAACTTCCGGTGGAGGCGGAACTGGTGGCACCCGATAGCGGTCAGCAGGCGAGCGAAAAAGCGAATCATGGCTGGAACTTCCGGCTCGGGCGGAAGTTTCCGGCCAACTCCAACGGTCATCGGACCGTTGGCGCGCTCGAAGCGCAACCGGAAGTTCCGGTCAAGCATCCGGAAGTTCCGGTGAACTTCCGATGCAAGTTCGACAAAGTTCCGCAAATAGACGATTCAAAGCGAAGGTTCTTGGCGTGAGCGAAGAAGACCGAACTTCCGGAACTTTCGGTGGCAAAGATGCCCTAGCGGAACTTTCGGTGGGAAGCCGGAACTTCCGGTCAGGGAAATTCCAGAAACCAGAAAACGAGAAACGCAATAACTTTTGCATCCGAACTCCAAACGGGATGAAACCAATTTTGTTGGAAAGATAACGACGAAATATTGGGTATCACCTTGGGAGAAAATATCATGAATATATATGTGATCTATCCCCCAAGGTGTGGAGCCGGAAAACTCGCAAGATCAAAAACCGCAATAAGATATGCAAGTGAAATCCTTAGATGATGAGCTAGAGCTTGTTATGATGGTGAACACAAGATGGTGACCACAAGCTCTAGATCCTCTCATGGACAAGAACCAAATAACAACCAAGAAAGATGATGCTATGAATGCAAAGGTTTGAGCTCTCTCCGAACGATGCAGACAAGACACCCGCTTGAGAGCCCCTCTTGATAGCATGACTATCTATCCTAAACCCGGTCTCCCAACTAACAATACGAGACCGGCAAAACAAAAGCCCTATCAAGAACATACCTTTGCCTTGAGCATCCCACTTGAACTTGATGTAGACCGTCTTGTTCTTCTATAGTGGGAACACCTTTCTTGGATGCTCTTGCTTGTTGAAGATGAAGACTTGCAAATTGCTCCACCATACTCCATGGGGAAACCTCTTCTTTGAACTTGTCTTCCTCATTCCATGAGCATGAGGATGGCAAGGTTCAAGCATGAGATCTTCTAGAGATGGCGCATCTTGAGCTCGCCCTTCTTCATCCATACTTGAGGTTGATCCATCTTGATGCAATTCTTTGCACATGCCTTGATCGACCTTAAAGCTCCTTCTTTCTTCATGATTCCAATGGGCACAAAGCCCTTGGACATTTCTTCATCTTCCAACCTTGAGACCAACACATGGCCCAAGCGATGCCAATGGACAAACCTACAAGTGAAACTCAATTTACACATTAGTCCATAGAGATTGTCATTAATTACCAAAACCACACATGGGGGCATACATGCCCTTTCACCGCCCTTTTTTCCCGCCTATTCAGTTCGGTGCCTCTATAAATCCGGGCAACGAGATGTATCTTTTCACCCAGTTCATCTCTTCCCCCTCTTACTCTCTCATTTCCCTCCTCTCCTCTTGCTCTCGCATTTCCCTCCACTCCTCTCCACTATGGCCGACGCGTTTCCCTGGACGACACAGATGTCCATTGAGCTTTTCCTGCAGTGTCTGAAGTTATCGGACCACAGAGTCATACGAGTCTCTAAACGAACCAAACCTCTCCTCAAGAGCCCTTTGCTTTTCCCTCCAAGCCTTGCCATACGAAATGGAGTACTTAAACCGGGTCTTTACTTTCTTCTATATACTGGGTACTGTCATCGCTTTGCACTCTACTATGTCCGTGTAAAGCAGCCGAGCTAGAAGTGTGGAGTGTAGGGGTTCGTAGCATGGAAAACAAAAATTTTCTATCGCATACAAACAAACAAGCCAAGATCTATCTACTAGATTGTAGCAACGAGTCGATGGAGGAACTCACCCTCGAAGATTCCAAAGTGGTTAACGAGAGCGGATTCTCGTGGGTGATGTAGTCGTACTCTTCCCGATCTCAAGATCGTGTAGACGATCCTTCAGTACCACGTTCGGCGCTTCATGATCGGTCACACGTTGGTACTCGGACGAAGACCTTCCTCTCCTTGTTCCAGGCGGCGGAGGTTGTAGCACTCTCCTCGCGATTCCGGCGACTGTGGCGTGGTCTGGGAAGTAGAGGGAGATCCCATGAGGCTTCGCCTTAAGCCGGTGCAGTATGGTGGAGCTTATGAGAGAGAGGATTAGTGGCCTAGTAATTAGACACACCAATTAGAGGGCTCTAAACCAATTAGAAGGCTCTAAGCATTGGCTAAAGCAATTAGAAGCTCTAAACCAAAACAGCTCTAAACCGGAGATCTAGAGTAGAAAGTAAGCGTCTATGGGAGCCCCGCCTCTCCTTTTATGGGAGGAGGTCCTGGCCAGGAGGGAGGAGTCCTCCCAAGTCGGCCTTGGAAGGCCGGCGGAGGAGTCCTACCTCCTCCAAAGTTGGTTCAACTCCTCTTGCTTGTTTCCCACGGTTTCTTGTTTTGGCGCTTGACTTT
Source organism: Avena longiglumis (assembly GCA_030063025.1). NCBI lineage: Eukaryota > Viridiplantae > Streptophyta > Magnoliopsida > Poales > Poaceae > Avena > Avena longiglumis. The sequence goes on from CP125974.1 coordinate 97,050,539, forward strand.
CAAACCGACATTTGACTTTTCATTTTAGGATTCAATTTAATCCTTTATTTGGGACAGCAATAACACTTAGTACATGATGCAATCATTCAATGATCAATGACACATTCATGTACCCTTCCCCGAGTCGGACAATCCGAACCTTCTAGAACATTCGATGAAAACACGGAATCATTCCCGAACTCAAACGGACTTTCCTTATATGAATCTTATTCTCCGGACCATTCCGGATCACCTCGTGATATCCGGATCCCATCCGAGACTCCGAACAACATTCGGTCTCTTTCTCATAATACCATAACTACTCAAACAACGTCGAATCCTTAAGTGTGTCTCCCTACGGTTCGTGAATTATGCGACATGATCGAGACACTTCTCGAACAATAACCAATAGAGGAATCTGAAATTCATATGGCTCCACATATTTCTCGATTACTTTATGATCGAATGAACCACTTACATACGATACCAATTTCCCTTTGTCTCACGATATGTTACTTACCCAAGGTTATGATCGTCGGTATCTCGCATACCTAGTTCAACCTTATTCTTGATAAGTACTCTTTTCTCCCTCGTGATATGTGATCCCTTGTGACCAAGTCACATGCTTGCAAGCTAATTGGATGACATTCCACCGAGAGGGCCCAGAGTATATCTATCCGTCATGTGGATGGACAAATCCCACTCTTGATCCATGTGTCTCAACCAATACTTTCCGAACACTCAATGCCACTTTTATAACCACCCTGTTACGGTGTGGTGTTTGATGTCATCAAAGCATCCATCCGGTAAAAGTGATATGCATGATCTCATGGTCGAAGGAATTAGGTTACTATGTATCATAAAGCATATAGCAATTGAACTAATGAAATGACTTGATCTTTATGCTACGCTTATCTATAGGAGTATGTCCACCATATCATTCTCCTAACGATATGATCTTGTTGTTGATAACATCTCAATGTTCATGATAGGAAACCACAATCATTAATCAACCAACAAGCTAGTGAAGTATAGAGGCTATACTAGGGACTTCAAATTAAGTTTACAAAACACACAAGTATCAATGTTTCCTTGTTAATACTATTATAGCATGAATGTAAACATTTATCATAAACACAAAGATATAATAATAACTACATTTATTATTGCCTCTAGGGCATATCTCCAACAGTCTCCCACTTGCACTAGAGTCATCTAATCTAGATTACATGGTAATATACCGAACACCCATGGCAGTTTGGTGTTGGTCATGTTTTGCCCTCGGGAGAGGTTTAGTCAACGGATCCGCCACATTCAGATCTGTTGTACTTTGCAAATCTTTATATCCCCATCCCGGATATGTTCTCGAATAGCGTGAAACGCAGCTTGATATGCTTGACTTCTTGTGTGACCTTGGTTCTTGCGCATTGGCTATGGCCCATGTTATCACAAAGAGATAGACATTGGGTCCAAGACTTGGAACCACACCAGCTCAGTAATGAACTCCTTCATCCATATCGCTTCTTGTGAAGCCTCCGGCAGCCATGTATTCCGATTAGGTTGAAGATCTCGCCATAACGCTTTGCTTTGCACCTCCAGCTAATCCGCACCATTCAAAATAAATACATCCAGTTGTGATTTAGAATCATCCGGATCGGTGTTCCAACTAGCATCGGTGTAACCATTAACAACGAAATGTTCATCACCTCCATAAGAAAGAACCATATCCTTAGTTCTTCTCAAGTACTTAAGGATGTTTTTGATCATTGTCCAATGATCCACTCTGGATCACTTTGATATCTGCTAGTTAAACTAACGATATGCAATGTCGGGTCTAGTACATAGCATGGCATACATTAGAGATCCTATGGTGAGGCATAGGAGTCTTACTCATCCTTTCTCTATCTTCTGCCGATGTCGGACTTTGAGTTTTACTCAAGGTCGATAGCAACATGGGCAAGAACCCTTTCTTGCTTTCTTCCATTCCAAATCTCTTTAGAACTTTGTCCAAATATGTACTTTGTGACAATGATATTTGGCGTTCGATCTATCTCTATAAATCTTTATGCCTAATATGTAAGTCGCTTCGCCAAGATCCTTCATTGAAAAACTATTATTCAAATATTCCTTGACACTATTAAGAAGGTCTACATCATTCCCAATCAACAATATGTCATCCACATAGTATTAAGAATGCTACTGAGCTCCCACTCACTTTCTTGTAAATACAAGCTTCTCCATAAGTTTGTATAAAACCAAAACTTTTGATTACCTTATCAAAGCGTTGATTCCAACTTCGGATGCTTGCTTCAATCCATAGATGGACCGTTGAAGTTTGCATACCTTGTTAGCACCTTTAGGATCGACAAAACCTTTGGGTTGCATCATATACAACTCTTCATCAATGTCTCCATTGAGGAATGCTGTTTTGACATCCATCTGCCATATCTCATAATCATAATATGCGCGATTGCTAACATAATCCTCACAGACTTTAGCTTCGCTCTTTGGTGAGAAAGTCTCATCGTAGTCAACTCCTTGAATTTGTCGAAACCCTTTTGCGACAAGTCGAGCTTTATAGATGAACATTACCATCAGCATCTGTTTTCTTCTTGAAAATCCATTTGTTCTCGACAGCCTTCCGCCATCCGGTAAGTCCACCAAAGTCCATACTTGGTTTTGACATGGATCCAATCTCGATTTCATGGCTTCTTGCCATTTATTGGAATCTGGGCTCATCATCGCTTCCTCATATGTCTCGGGGTCATCGGTGTTGTCCACCACCATGACATTCATAACGGAATCATACCAACTGGAGTGGTACGAGTTCTCGACCCTCCGAGGCTCAGAGTAACTTCAACCAAGTTTCATGATCATCATTAGCTTCCTCCCTTATTGGTGCACCACAGAACTTCTTCCGTGCTGCGCTACTCGCAATTTCGAGAAGGTTCAACAACCTCATCAAGTTCTACTTTCCTTCCGGTCACTTCTTTCGAGAGAAATTCCTTCTCTAGAAAGGATCCATTCTTAGCAACGAATGTTTTGCCTTCGGATCTATGATAGAAGGTATACCCAATAGTTTCCTTCGGGTATCCTATGAAGACGCATTTTTCCGCTTTGGGTTCAAGCTTGTCCGTCAGAATTCTTTACATAGGCTTCGATCCCCAAACTTTAAGGAACGACAATTTAGGTTTCTTCCCAAACCATAATTCATATGGTGTCGTTTCAACGGATTTAGGCGGTGCCCTATTTAAAGTGAATGCGGCTGTTTCTAATGCATAACCCCAAAATGATAGCGGTAAATGTAAGTGACATCATAGAACGAACCATATCTAAGAGAGTTCGACACGACGTTCGGATACACCATTACTGTGGTGTTCCGCGGTGTCAATTGTGAAAGTATTCCGCACTTCTTTAAATGCTCGCCAAACTCGTAACTTAGATATTCACCTCCACGATCGTAACGTAGAAATTTAATCTTCTTGTTACGTTGATTCTCTACCTCACTTTGAAACTCCTTAAACTTCTCGAAAGTTTCGGACTTATGTTTCATGAAATAGATATACCCATATCTACTCAAGTCATCCGTGAAGGTAAGAACATAACTTGATAACCATCACATGATGCTACACTCATTGGACCACACACATCGGTATGTATGATTTCCAATAAGTCCGTAGCTCGCTCCATCATACCGTAAAATGGAGTCTTAGTCATTTTTCCCATCGACATGCTTCGCATCTTTCAAGTGATTCAAAATCAAGTGATTCAAGAAGTCCATCGAATGGAGTTTCTTCATACGTTTCAATTCGATGTGACCAAGACGATGCACATATAGGTCGAATTATCGCTGATTTCAAACGTTTAGCCTCAATGTTGTTGATATGTGTATTTCCACTATCGAGATTCAATAAGAATAGACCATCTATCAAAGGTGCATGTCGTAAAACATATTACTCATATAAATCGAACAACCATTATTCTCGACTTAAACAAGTAACCGTCTTGCAATAAACAAGATCCCGAGATAATGTTCATGCTCAACGCAGCACTAAATAACAATTATTTAAGTATAAAACTAATCCCGATGGTAGATGAAGGGGTAGCGTGCCGACCGCGATCACATCAACCTTTGATCCGCTTCCCACGCCGCATCGTCACCTCGTTCTTCGCTAGCTTCCGCTTATTCGCAAAGACTGCTTCGAGTTACAAATATGAGCAACCGAACCAAGATCAAATACCCGGCACTACTAAGTACTAGTGAGATACACATCAATAACATGTATATCGATATACCTTTCTTCTTGATGTTGCCGTTCTTGATCCGCCAAGTACTTTGGGCAATTCCGCCCAAAGTGACCTTCTCCCTTGCAGTAAAAACACTCAGTTTCAGGCTTGGGTCCAGCCTTGGTCTTCTTCGTCGGCGTGGCAGCTTTCTTACCACCCTTCTTGAAGTGTCCCTTTTGCTTAGACTTGCCTTTCTTGAATTTGGTGGTCTTATTGACCAACAACACTTGGTGCTCTTTCTTGATCTCCACTTCGCAGATTTCAACATGGCAAAGAGTTCGCAACGTCTTGTTCATGTTCGCATGTTGTAGTTCATCACAAAGTTCTTGTAACTTGGTGGTAGTGATTGAGGACACGGTAAATCCCCAAAGCATTAGGAATCACAATACCCAAGCTTTGAAGTTTGTTTGCATGCCCGGACATCTTAAGCACATGCTCACCGACGAGCTGCCCTCTTCCATCTTGCGTTAAAGAACTTTTCGAAGCCTCATAGCTTTCAATTGCCGCATGAGTCTCAAAAATTAATTTGAGATCCTCGACAATATCATGTGGGTCGACTCTTCAAACCTTTTCTCAAGCTCGATTCTAAACCATACAAGATAGCACACCGAACTATGGAGTCTTGATTCTTCCGGCGAGGTAAACATTCTTTACTTCATCGGAAGCGTGGCTGCAGTGGGTCACCCAATGTGCATCCAAAGACATAGGTCAAATTACCACTGTGAGGACAATCCTCAAATTGCGGAACCAATCCGGAAGTTGCTTCCATTGTTTTTCAACTTTTCTTTCTAGGAACGCATTAAAATTGATGGTAGGGGCTGCCATTGATCTACAACATATTTGCAATAGTTTAGACTAAGTTTATGACAAATTGAGTTCAAATTAATTAATGAAATTAAACTAGGTGAACTCCCACTCAAAACAACATCCCTCACATTGTTTTAGTGATAACACGAACCAAATCCACTACATCAACACCGATCATCACGAGAGTTGATATAGTTTCAATGGCGAACAATCATCATGTTCATCATATCTACTATACGATTCATGCTTTACCTTTCGGTAATCCGTGTTCGAGACCATGTCTACATGCTAGGCTCGTCAAGATCAAACCTTAGTTTACGCATGAGCAAATCTGGCTTGCTCACGTTGTATACACTTGCGAATCTAGAACACCCGATCATCACGTGGTGCTCAAACAACAAGCTTTAGCAACGGTGCTAACTAAGGGTGAACACTTTATGATTTGAAATTGATGTGCATGAGGGATCATCTTATAATGCTACCGTCGTCTACTAAGCAATACAAGATGCATAAAGGATTAACATCACATGCAATTCAATATATATGTGATATGATATGGTTTTCTTCTTCGTGCCTCCGATCTCCATCTTCAAGCACGAACATGATCTCCATCATCACCGCATTGCATCAAGGTCAATGACGCTTCTCCATGGTTGTCGCCCACGGCTTCAACTATTACAACTACTTTGAATAGACACGAGGTCTTAACATAAATTAAAGACAACCATATGGCTCGCCGGTTGTCGACTTACAATAAGGAACATTGCATACATCGAATATAATCACAATCATGGCCATATCACATCATCAGACACCCCCGCAAAACAAAGTTAGACGCTTCTACTTTCTTTGCATATTTTACGTGGTTTGGGGCTTTCAATAAGTGTCGTTCTAACTTACGAACAAGAACCACAACATTGATACTAGTATTGTTGATCACCCGTTGTAAATTGGATCTTAACTATGCTAGGAGAAACATGCACCCGCAAGCCACTTATGCAATACAAGTTACATGTCAAGCGTGGAGCAAGTCTCATGAACGATGTCATGTAAGGTTAGCCCGCCGCTTCATCCCAACATACCGCAAGATGCAAAGTACACAAAAGCAATCTACAATAAAAGCATCAACGCCACAATGACCATTGTGTTCTACTCGGCAACAGATCTACATATAGACACGGCTCGATACCCTTGTAGGGGTTCGTAGCATGGAAAACAAAAATTTTCTATCGCATACAAACAAACAAGCCAAGATCTATCTACTAGATTGTAGCAACGAGTCGATGGAGGAACTCACCCTCGAAGATTCCAAAGTGGTTAACGAGCGGATTCTCGTGGGTGATGTAGTCGTACTCTTCCCGATCTCAAGATCGTGTGAGCGATCCTTCCGGTACGTTCAAACATCGCCTGCATTTCTGACGAAGACCTTCCTCTCCTTGTTCCAGAGGCAGCGGAGGTTGTAGCACTCTCTCGCGATTCCCAAAGACAACTGGCGTGGTACCTAAGTAGAGGGAGATCCAGGCTTCGCCTTAAGCCGGTAGTATGGTGGAGCTTATGAGAGAGAGGATTAGTGGCCTAGTAATTAGACACACCAATTAGAGGCTCTAAACCAATTAGAAGGCTCTAAACTGTTGGCTAAAGCAATTAGAAGCTCTAAACCAAAACAGCTCTAAACCGGAGATCTAGAGAAAGTAAAGCGTCTATGGAGGAGCCCTGCCTCCTTTTATGGGAGGGAGGTCCTGGCGCGGCCAGGAGGGAGGAGTCCCTCCCAAGTCGGCCTTGGCTGGGCGCCCGGAGGAGTCCTACTCCTCCTCCAGTTGGTTCCATCTCCTCTTGCTTGTTTCCCACAGTTTCTTGTTTTGGCAGTTTGACTTTCAAACTGGACATTTGACTTTTCTGCTTTAGGATTCAATTTAATCCTTTATTTGGGACAGCAATAACACTTAGTACATGATGCAATCATTCAATGATCAATGACACATTCATGTACCCTTCCTGAGTGGACAATCCGAACCTTCTAGAACATTTCCGATGAAAACACCGGAATCATTCCCCAACTCCGAAACGGGACTTTCCTTATATGAATCTTATTCTCCGGACCATTCCGAATCACCTCGCGATATCCCGGATCCCATCCGACCGAACAACATTCGGTCTCTTTCTCATAATACCATAACTACTCAAACAACGTCGAATCCTTAAGTGTGTCTCCCTACGGTTCGTGAATTATGCGGACATGATCGAGACACTTCTCCGAACAATAACCAATAGAGGAATCTGGAAATTCATATGGCTCCCACATATTTCTACGATTACTTTGCGATCGAATGAACCACTTACATACGATACCAATTTCCCTTTGTCTCACGATATGTTACTTACCCAAGGTTATGATCGTCGGTATCTCTGCATACCTAGTTCAACCTTGTTACTGATAAGTACTCTTTTCTCGTTCCCGTGATATGTGATCCCTTGTGACCAAGTCACATGCTTGCAAGCTAATTGGATGACATTCCACCGAGAGGGCCCAGTATATCTATCCGTCATGTGGATGGACAAATCCCACTCTTGATCCATGTGTCTCAACCAATACTTTCCGAACACTCAATGCCACTTTTATAACCACCCAGTTACGGTGTGGTGTTTGATGTCATCAAAGCATCCATCCAGTAAAGGTGATATGCATGATCTCATGGTCGAAGGAATTAGGTTACTATGTATCGTAAAGCATATAGCAATTGAACTAATGAAATGACTTGATCTTTATGCTACGCTTATCTATAGGAGTATGTCCACCATATCATTCTCCTAACGATATGATCTTGTTGTTGATAACATCTCAATGTTCATGATAGGGAAACCACAATCATTAATCAACCAACAAGCTAGTGAAGTATAGAGGCTATACTAGGGACTTCAAATTAAGTTTACAAAACACACAAGTATCAATGTTTCCTTGTTAATACTATTATAGCATGAATGTAAACATTTATCATAAACACAAAGATATAATAATAACTACATTTATTATTGCCTCTAGGGCATATCTCCAACATGGAGGTGAGGTTAAGATGATCTTTAGGGATATTTTGTAGCTCACATGTGTGCTGCACAAAGTCGCTCACCAACCAAGTTGTGTCGTATGTAGGGACATAGGCATGCACCCTGCCTGGACAATTTATATCCACGCATTCCATTGCCAAGTATTTCTTAGAGGACACCGTTGTTTTCAAAACCCTGTGTGTTGACATTGCCCAAGCAATGACTGCATCTTGCAAATGTTGCTTGTCTTGATATCTGGCACCCTGGGCAATTTTGTTGCTGTGATATTCCTACGCAGAATCATGACCATCGACAACGGTCATTCCGGTTGACATGTGTTGATTCCATGAAGCAGGAATCGGCATGTCCTCTCCACCATTGCCTTCTCCATCAGAATCCCTGTCATGTAATCACCACCCTCGTCATCCATGTAATCCTCCTCTTCCATCATGTTCTGCATGCCTCCATCTTCCTCATCTGCATCTGCCTATCCACTATAGTCTTCTCCACCTCCGGCATGACTGCTCTGCCCCGATTCATAACCACCGCCTCCTCCTCCTATCTGACTGCTCTGCCCCGATTCATAACCACCGCCTCCAGCACTGAATATAGAGTACATCCTGTAACTTGAATCAGCACTATGGCGAGAAACATGTCCACCATCGCCTCCAGGCAGATCGATCTCCTTCAAGACAGGAAACACTAATGCGACAGGGTTTACATGCCTATCTTCGCAGCCTTTTAACCACTTAAAACAGTCTATGTCACTATCTACTTGCCTCAAAGTACATAAAATATTTTTTCTTGACTTTGTCCATAATGCTTGCACGCTGACGGTGTACGTCTCGATGTTATAGCGTAAACATCCTGTCAATCATTCTTTCAACTGACTAACTCTCCAGGTTTGAGGAACAGTCAAATCTAACTATGTACACATGAACTCTCGCAGATCTGCTCCAAAGTCATTTGTTCAGACATTTCCAGGACCGTAATAAAACACGAACTTCACTAAATTGGTCATCTCTACTGACATAAAATAAACAAGCTAATCAATTAATTATCTACAATGCGTATAACTTTGGTCAATGCTTGCAAATATTCTAAAAAATATGATATTATTGCTACCGGTAAAATATTGCTACTAATCCACCAGCCAAATATTTGTGCCTAACCCATCGGTCAAATATTGTTACTAATCCACTAGCCAAATATTCTAATAGACTAACCATACCGACGTATGTAACCATATACAATAACCGTGATTATCGAGGGATTAGAGTTTACCCTTGAAGCGAGAGAAGCCACTCGGTCCACCACAGACGGCCTCAGCTCCTCTACCACAGCTCCACCTCCATTGCCATTGCTCCAACACAGCTCCACCACCGTTCCTCCAACAAACCAACACCAAATCGAGCCCTGAGCTAATCCATCAGTAGATCGGGCTTCCACTACCTCTCTAGTGGTTTTAGATTGAAGATTTTGTGGCTAAATCAGGCAAAATGGGCAAAAACGGTGGTTGGAAACGAAGAACACGAATAGGAGAGAGAGAGCCAGCAGCGAGCTCGCGTGGAGAAGAAGGAGCGCATCTGGCCGCGCGGCGCCGCGTCGCCCTTATCTGGCCCCAGTCGGCGTGGGCCTCGCCGACTGAACCTGTTGGCCTGGGTGGACCCCGCGGCCCCACTGGCCGACCTGCTGTCGTCTAGCTGCTGGACGAGTGCTATGCTGTCGGCCAGGGCCTGGCCGATTGGCCCAGTCGGCTTGCCCCAGGACGACAAAGTGCTAGATCTGTAATTTTCAAAATAACGTATAATAGATATCAAATTAATTAAATAATACGTATTATTTAAAAAAATCGCGTTAGATCTTTTTTTTGCGATCAAATGAGCTTTATTAATTATATAGTGGGTTTACAATCCTTCAACATGACATGCTCTAAGAAGGGTGGTATGTAATTAACCCACAAACACCTTTTTCTAACACTACTAGCTCTCTTGGCACATAGATGAGCTGTCTCATTGGCAAGCCTACCAACAAAAAAGAACTTAAAGCTAGTAAAAACCCACTAAGCTCCTTAATTTTGCGTTAAATCAGTATACTATTAGTTATATAAACTGTCTACACAATATATGTTGTCAAGTGCAGGTATCATGTGGACTCCGTAATTAAGGAAGAGCGGTGCTACAGGTAGGACATAACACGTCCGACATCTGTACCAGGACACCTACCGTAGATTGCAGGCCTTCTAAATGATGTGAATTGCTAAATTGTTTTTCATTGGATCGTCCAAATTTGCAAATAATATTTCCCACGCACCGATACCATACACATCTACCATGTCGTCTCAGCTAACGGCGGCGTGGCACACTAAGAATATAGTCTTCCTAATGACACCGAGGGGCTAAATTAGCATAGATGAACAATTGTATTGCGGCGGGCGACCCCGGGGGGCTCCCAAACCCTAGCAAAAGAAGCCGCCACCTGTGCTCTCCTGGCCGTCGCCGCCGGCGGTGGCGGCACCCGGCCGTCGAAGACGGAGGGAGTGGAGGCGGACCCCGACGACAAGCTTCTTCGCGCGGGGAGGCGGTGGTCTGGGGGGTCGCGGGCGGTGACACTGCGTCGTGGTGAGGCTGAGGAGGAAGGGCGAGGCGGACGTCGGTGATTCGCGGGCACGCGACCTGGCGTGGAGGCGCCGCGGCCTTTCTGGCTCGATCTGGGCCCGTCTTGGGCAGGGCTGTCGGCGGCTGGCAGCTCTGGAGGTCGCGGGTGGCGCTTTGGCTCGGCGGAGGCGGTACTACGACGACGACCGTCTGCGGGTGCGCCGCGTGGGCTAGATCTTGGGCCATCTAGGCCAGGTCAGCCCTCGGCGGGGGCGCCGTGGTAGGCAGCGGTCAAGCCGTGGCGCTGGGATCTTGCTGGGCGGTGGCTCCGGCGCTGCTGCGGTGGTTCCCGGTTTGCTTCCTTTTGCCTGCCCGTTCCGTCCTCCGGGTACCGGCCGGCGGTGTGGGGATCGCTGTGTCGGATTTAATAAAGGTAGTGGTCCTCTGATTTCTTTCGCACGAAGATGAAGATCTACTTGATGTCTGTCCTCCTTGATCTGGTCTGGAGAGGCGGGTTCCGGAAGGCTCCGCCGGCGAACTCCCATAGGCGTATCATGCCTGGAGATTGCTGGATCGGAAGGTATTCGGTCGCACCTTGTTTTTTCGGCGATTGGTTTCAGGGAGCGGTGAAGCTCTGTTGTTTGTTCCCACCAAGTGCCATGCTTTGAGCCAGGGTGATGTCAGATGCGGAGAATGTCAGGAAAGCGGAAATTTGAGGGTAGCGATGGTGATTTTTGTTCTTGTGGTGACGGATATCTGGCTGTGTGATCTGAGACTCGTTGCAGCGACTGTTGGTGCGGGAAGACAACACATGGGAGTTTCCAGTCTTATCTTGCAGGGTGAAAATCCAAGGTCTGACCTTAGCTGGTTGTGTCTGGCAATGATCTTGTTGAAGACATTGTTTTGTGAGTAAGGACTTTCTCCAAGGTGAAAACCTATGGCCTTTGGTCGGGCAACGACGACGCTTGAGTACTGTTTCCTTCTTGAAGGCGTTGTTATTGGAGTGGAGGACTACTGGTGTTGTTCTGATGGTGTCACTGTCGTTTCTTTGAGGATTAGTTCTCTGTAGTGGGACTTTTATTTTTTGTAATTTCTCTTTCTTTTTTCTGAGCTGTGTGCATCCCAGAGAGCTTAGGGCATACGTTGTTGCAGAGGCTGGGTGTAATTGATGTCCTTGTGATATTAATATATGCTCTTTTCCAAAAAAAATTAGCATATATTATCGCAATCGATTAAAAAATATTTATCCTTATGGCGGTAGATGACGTCTAACCGAGAACTTTATGCAAACAAAATTATACAAGCCAAGATTTTCAAGATGATAGGATGACGCATGTTGAATTGTTCTTGATATCCTCGAAAGCTACCGTTGTCTCGTGAAGTGATTCATATGTTTCGGATTTAGTATCAACATATCATGCAAATAATATTTTATTAAGAGGACATAGAAAATGTATCATTTTAATTCTTAGGAATGTTCAAGCGGATATTGTTTTGCTTTTTTTTAAATGAGCATATATTAATATCACGAAAGATACCAATTATACCCGGCCTCTGCAACAACGCAACGTCTTAAAAACATTACATATATACATAGTCCTACTTCAAAACAACAAGAAGAACAAAAAACAAAAACAAAAGATCATGCTACGGTGATCAAGACATTGTAGTTGCAACACCAAACACAACACCACCAAGACAGCACCTAGAGTTCGCACTCACAAAACAATGACTTCAACAAGGGCATTGATAGGCACAACCAATTAAGATCAGACCTTGGATTTTCACCCTATAGCAAGTCCGCCTCTCTCAAAACAATGTCTTCAAGTCTATTGCCAGACACAACCAGTTAAGGCCAGATCTTAGATTTTCACCCTAAAATATAAGACCATGTACTCTTCCTGTTGTCGTCGCACCCGTGATGTCTACGCACGCTTCTATTCTTGTAGACAGTGTTGGGCATCCAAGTGCAGAGGTTTGTAGAACAGCAACAAGTTTCTCTTAAGTGGATCACCCAAGGTTTATCGAACTCAGGGAGGAAAAGCTCAAAGGTATCCCTGAGCAACCCTGCAATCAAGATACAAGAAGTCTCTTGTGTCCCCAACACACCCAATACACTTGTCAGGTGTATAGGTGCACTAGTTCGGCGAAGGGATAGTGAAATACAAGTAATATGGATGATTATAAGTTGTAATTGCAATCTGAAATAAAAATGGCAGCAAGCAAACATGTAGTAGAACTGGTTGTAAACGGTGTTTCAATGCTTAGAAACAAGGCCTAGGGATCATACTGTTGGAGATATGCCTTAGAGGCAATAATAAATATAGTTATTATTATATCTTTGTGTTTATGATAAATGTTTATATTCATGCTATAATAGTATTAACAAGGAAACATTAATACTTGTGTGATTTGTAAACTAAAATAGAGTCCCTAGTAAAGCCTCTTTATAATACTAGCTTGTTGGTTAATAAATGATTGTGGTTTCCCTATCATGAACATTGAGATGTTATTAACAACAAGATCATATCGTTAGGTAAATGATATGATGGACATACTCCTATAGATAAGCGTAGCATAAAGATCAAGTCATTTTAATAGTTCAATTGCTATATGCTTTCTGATAATTCCTTCGACCATGAGATCATGCATATCACCTTCACCGGAAGGATGCTTTGGTGACATCAAACACCACACCGTAACTGAAAGCCGCCTGCGAAGGGTGTGATAAAAATAAATACTGATGAAAGCTTTCAAGAACATGAGATGGCAGGAGGAATTGGACTTGTAGTTCGAGACCATATTGGCAGACTTATTTTGGGACAAGCTTTGTGGGTTAATCATGCAGATAGTGCACTTTCCATGGAAGCACTGGCAATTCGAGAAGGAGCAAGGCTTGCCCAAATGAGGGTATTCAGTGGTCATTGAAAGTGACTCCCTCATGGTGGTCAATCTGTGCAATGCTTCTGATGAAAATAGGTCAAAATTGAGATCTATTTGTCAAGAGATTAGATATACTAGTAGGGTTTTTTCTAGCTGTAGTATTCTTGCTGTCGGGCGGGATGCTAATAATGCCGCACATTTGTGTGCTAAGCAAGCTAGTAGCAGTAGGAGGAGATGCCTGTGGATCAACTATAACCGCTTCATCGACACTCTCACGAGTGATTGTAATCCTGTTGCGTAATCAATAAAACCCTTAATTCGCAAAAAAAAACCTCCTATAGCGGCCTGCGTAGTGGCAGAGACGTTGACTGTGGAGGCCCCTGACAGCGATGACACAAAGACAATACGAGGGCTCGTATTGGGGGAGGATTTGTAAGTTTTTTCCTTTTCATATCGATCAATTTCGGGTTTTGCTTCGCATTTTGGTGTTTTGATCTCACGAACTTAAATTTAGGGTTTTCTTAGGGCTACATGGTCCCGAAGTGGTTCCGTGATCCAACCTTCCACGATGTCATGATGCTCAATCTCTTCAACTGATCAAAACTGTAGTGCTTCTACCATACCTTTCTTGACCTAGAGCACTTGGAAGTAATGCATCGTGCGTTGGTGAAAACAACCGAGGTTGGAATAGAGGAATTTGGCAGTTTGGACAACCATGAGAAAGGAAAAAAGGCATGGCCGACGCGAAGGAGGAACCGAAGTCCGAGACGGTTAGCCATAATTTGGAATAGGTTAGCACATCACTAGATGGCCTCTCTCTCGGCATGACTTGAAATATGTTCTCAGTGTTATTTTTGAACTGTTTAACAAGTATGTAATTAAGCACTTAGTAGTACATTGGGTTTTTCTTTTCTTCGCAAAGTACATATGAGCATGTTGTCCTTGTGGGCCCGGAAATTTTGGTTCGCAAAAGTGTATAAGGGTGCGAGTGACCCAACGGTCATAGTCAACATTATTCGAACAAAATTTCCCACTCACCTTGAGCTTGCTGGCTTCAAACCTAAGTCGTCTTCATGCCTGCCAACCTCCTCTCCCTAGCCGCTGGCAATAGATCCAGCCTCGTGTAGCTACTACTTTTCTCCACAACTCTGCTCTCGACCGGACCGTTCCACTCTTGGTCGTGGCGCTTCTGTCGATTGATTGTTCCCCTCTTCACTACGGTGCCCTCTATCGACCGTGCCCTCTTCCTCTCCGTCACACAACCCTATGTTGACCCTGCAGACCCCCTCCCCGGTACATCCCCAGTTTAAAGAAATCACTGGACTCATATGTACCCTTCTCTAGATTTACAATCTTATGTTTTTAGGCAATGGCATTGGGAAGTCCTACCAGCTTCACTCGGAGCGAAACAACAATAGGCAAACTGCTAGTCGATATAGTCGCTCAGATTTTTCTCAGAATTTCTCCACACTCTCGTAGATTATTAACAGTATCAGTCGTTTGTTGTAATTGGAGGGGACTCACTAGAAGCAACTATTTTTCTAGCCCAAATTCGTCTGCGCAGACTTAACCACCGCCCGAACAATTCTTGCAAGAGCCCCTGCGTTCCAAGGCGAGCCTCTGGGGAGCTTCAGGAGGTCACAACGCACCTCCCCAACACCTTCATTGATCGATCAGAAAAAAAACACCTTCATTGATGAAGCTCCAGGGTGTACGATTTAGTTTGAGTGCAGAGAATACAAGCAAAAAAATACATCTAGTACATGCGAAATCCTCATTCTTTTACGTACTATGGTTGTAGAATACAAGCAAAAAAATGTTAAGACTTCAGAAGCGGCAAAATCGCTAGGCTCAAGAGGAAACATTCACCTCTAAAATCAAAAGTATATAGTCATTAAAATAATTTGGTAAAACTGATATACTCCCTCCGTCTGAAAAAGATGTCATAAATTTGATTGGATTCGCATTATATACTAAAATGCGTCTTGTACATGTCAATAGAGCGACATCCTTTTCAAGATAAAGGGGAGTACTTTGTTGTGCAAATCCTATAGACAAATAAAATCTGATACACAACGCTAGGGCCTCTCTTACTTTACCGGACACATATATAATCTATTCTTTCAATTCCAAATTTACTAACATAGATTTATCTAGGTTTATATATATCTAAATTTTTTTAGTGTGTAGATCTAAGCTAATCTAAATTTGTCAGGGTCAATGTATACCTAATAATAAAGTATAAAGTATTTTTTTATAGGTTTTGCTTTCTTAGACGGTTCTACCCCTGTCAGTTCGGAGAAATTTACCCACTTTACCACTTAGTTCCTTTTTGTGCTTATTAAGCGCGTCCAAGGTATATCTCTAGATGCCCTAAGATACCACTCATTCCGAAAGAACGAAGGCTCTTTTTGTTTGAGCTTCTGCTTTAGCTTTTAGGATCCAAAGTCGAAACAAACAACACAGAATGGAAAAGCGCTTGGCAGAAGCACTGGGCCGAAATGCACTACAGGGGTAAACCACAGCGAAAGCTAGTTGGGAGGTGCTTCCCGAGTTGTTGTGGACCAGATTGTCCTCCACCGATCAGACTAATTACAAATATCTTGCCCCTCCGTCGCACCCTACAGTTTTCCCCATCGACCCGTCCTGTCCATCTCTTCCACCGTCGCACGACCGGTGGCGGCGCGTCCTACGAACCGTCATGAGTTGGTAACATAGCAGGGCTCCTCCTACGCCACCCCACCGAGCTAGGTTCGTCCGCCACCGTCCCCAAGATCTGGCCCATGGTGCCACTGATACCTTGACGCCTTGACGGGAACGAGTTTGACTCCGGCAGCCCCACCATCTCCGGCGGCCGGAGGAGAATAGAGGCCTAATCCCTGGCCTCCCCAATCCGGCCTCTTCCCTTGGATTTAGTACTTGCAACGCGTTGATTGATGGGAATTGCGGTTGGTGGTCTGATTTGGATCAGCAAGGTGCGTACGCCGGTGTGTCGTATGTCAGGCTGTAAGTGGGACACTATGCGGGTGCCAACATGTTTTCCACACGAGTCCGCAATAAATTTGTGGGACTTCTGCGGCAGCCCGCAAAAACTAATCACACTTACGCGGCATCCACTTGTGTCCGCATAGAGAGAGCATCGTTCCATCCATGCACCTGAAAAATCCTGCTACTTGGATCGGCGTACTCTGAAACTTTCTAAACGGAACACGGTATTCCTCCTTGCCTTTATCCATGCGCGCGCACGGTGGAGCGCAGCGCTGCTTCTAGTCTCTATCTAGAGAAAATTGCAAAAACTAGGAGTTGCACGGACCAGCAACTTTAAAAATACAACGGTTACAAAAAAAACTAATGATAATTAACTACGTATTAGACAACTGGGACCACCGATTATAACGGACAAAAATTAAAATTACAAAAATTATGAACAAAAATTTTGCGTGTATATACGGACATTTTGTGTTGACACACAAGTTATCAAGAAAAAAGTATTATTATTTTATGTAGTTTGTGTAAAAGGACGAGAAAATGTCCATGAATAGTCACTTTCGAGCATTGAATTTTTTCTTTCTACAGAGAACTCAAAAAATATTTTATATTCCCAAAAAATGTGAAAGGACGTATATGGGCAGCTGCGATGGGCATCAAGTGAGGCACAAAAAATGTTTGATTTGATCCGTTTTGGGTGGGAAATATGACTGGAGTCGCCACGTCCTCTTTTGGCGGGCCCCATGGCCACATGAAACCATAGCCGACATGGACTCACGATGCCACATCGGCTCTAGGCGAACCTCGGAACCCGGTGGACGTGGACGTGTATCGTGCCGGAAACGGCTCTCACCGAGTGTGGTTGGAGCCCGACGACACATATGCGCAAGGTAGTTTCTGATTATTTTCTGTTTGTCCTAAAAATGTTTTATGAACATTTTTTAGATCTTGCAATGTGTGTGTTTCTGTGTGCGCGCGATTTTTGCGCGCTGTATTTTGCAGCGTCGCGAGACGCATTTGCGTGCTGTATTTTGCAACGCCGGTTTAGCGTTTTCGGCGAAAGACGCGGCAGACTAGCGCGCGCATTCTGTCAAACGCGCGTTGTATCTGACATTTGCAGCGCGCTAAAATAGAGCCTCTCGCTGGAGATGCTCTTATATTTATGAACGGAGAATTAAGCACAGTACAAAACAATCCTACATACTAATCCCCCAAACGGAAGAGAGGCATTACCCTGGCCGTGACATAGTAGCCAAGTTTCCTGCGGGCTAATGAAAAGCGATGGCAGTGTCATGGCGGCTTCAAGTCTGTGAGGGAGAGGTAGAGGACGAGCGTCGGCCGACGCTAAGAGGCGGATTCCGGTTGTGGCCATGGTGACGTGATGGCTGGTCGTTACCGTATCATCGCACCTAGCGACCTACTAGATGTGGTACGATGTCTAAAAACCCACCTATTCCACATAATTTCTAGGCCTAACTGCGGGCGTCCGCTTAAAATTTTATGTGGGCTTGGTAAGCGGCGCCGCGGGTAACCCACTCCCGCTTGCACCCTTAGTCGTATGGGTCAAATGAAGAGTGGTGTTCCATTGCTTTATTTGTTCCATTGCTTTATTTGACGGAGCAATATGGTGTTCTTCCGGACTTTCAGTGCAGACAAGAAAGATTGGACGAGGCCACAGATTTACTAGATACAGTAAAGTAAAAAAAAGGTGTTTATAGTTGTTTAAGTGAAAGAAACAAGTAATTCTAGATAATTCAACATCTAAACTTGATAATTATGTACAAATATAATTATTATAAAAACAAGACCAAAATTATTATGATAAAAACATGTTTACAAATATTTTAGCAAAAAATAGCTTAACCGAGGTAATTTAGCTCTTAAGCATGCAAGTTATGTTTAAAAAGGGTCAGAATTAGTTAATCATCATCTATACAACTTCTTCAGCATTCAGGAATATTTTAGACATTTCATCTTTAAAACAGCAACAACAGCTATAAAAAGCACTCTTGCCAAACATTAATTCTCTGCTTTCCACGACTACTTTCCACGGCTGCTTTCTAACAGCCCACTAGCTACAGCTACTTCTCAACAGCCGCAGTCCAAACAAACAGACCCGAAGAGGACCGTCTCCCTGCTATACGTCTAGCTCGCTACTTGATCGTGTCCTACTCCAATAGCACATGGTACACATGGTGGATCTGGTTGTTTATGTTTCTGGCTGGATTATTAGTTCTGTCTTCTGGGTGATTACGTGGAGCCGGCCATGGATCATTGTAACTACCTCGGTGAATTACGCTCCTAGATACAAGCCTGGATGAACGGTAGTGGTTGAAATAGTACGGTGGGGCCCCAAAAGCCACTCACGGGTAGACCTTTCGGCCGTCCCAACCACTTCCAATTCATCGGGACAGACGCAGGCGTAATCGTGGCGAAGGGATCAACTACATACACAAATGAGTATGTATGCAAGCCACCATACAAAAGTACATCAGAGCCATTCCATCTAGAAAGAAAGGAAATATAGCAACGCCATACGGCAAGATTCAAATGACCTAGATAGATATAATATTTTAGGATAATTCCTCATACATCACACATCAGAGTATCAAGCGGAAGCGGCAAAACAAAGCCCGAGTACGGATAAGAAGCAAATCGGCATAAATGCCATAGAAATAAGCACATCCCGCCCACAGATCTCACGGATCCCCGTCCCGGAATCTCTACACCGAACGATCGTTGCCCACATCATCAGCCTCTTGCACCCAAAGATCCGCCCTGCGAGTGTACTGCTCATCCGAACCAATAATTTATCGTGAGACCCTAAGGGTACTCAAAGAAGTCTTAATGCCTCTAAAGGGGACACAACCTGGGTGACGAATTGCAGAAAAGATAAACCCTAGCAGTTCTATAGATACGCTAACCATCCGCCTAACCAAAGATAGAGATGTCCGTGAATTAATGACGATAGTTATGACATTAATTTCATCGATCCATCCTCCTCGCTACCAACGAGGAAGAATTTAACAACCCCCATCCGCTGGCAATTTTATTAACCATTCCATGAGTGTTGCACTAGTTACTAGTCATTTACTTAGTCGATTAAAGCGGTACTTTAGTTATGCTTGTCTATGATCGAGAACCGTGCTCCAAGTCGTCCATAACCATGACACGGCCAGAAAGTTTTACTGCGAGGGGTGCACAAATAGCAACACACACTCGATCAACCTCGGAAAAACCAAATCAAAAACCAACGAGGCTTTCACGACAAAGCAATCACAAGATTCAGAATTATTTCAGGGGCCACCCTTGAGTACACCCAAGAACGGTTATGACTTCGAGACGGACCCGAGGTTTGTGGGGCCGGTAAGCGATCGGGAACCCAAAACTGGGCTTGTCGATACAGAACGCGTGTCACAATTCCTAAATAAGAGGTGCTCGCACAATCGTAAATAAACAGTAGCATGGCATAAGTACATGATAGTAAATAAAACCTCAAACTAGTTTGTGGCCCCAAGAAATAAGACGGAATCAAGCTCTGGCTCAGGGGGGTCCCATAAGCCTCCCGGATGTGGATAGCGCGAATAATCTTGGAACAGGAATCAAGTACTCGAGGTTTTACGGGACACAAGTGAGCAGGAAAAACCAAATAACAGATGTTGCCCACCGGTGCCACTTTCATTAGTTATCCCATTACTACTCAGGTTAAGTTGTTTAGGTACCTCGTTATCCATCAGACTCTCACATACCCTACACATGATGTTCTACGACTCGCATGGCTCAAACAACTCCTGTAGTAATGGCTCATGGGATGGAGGAACAAGTTTGGTGGGGTTTAAAAATAAAGGCTATGCAATACTTGGGATTCAATTTAATGCAATCACGACTCAATGGTGCAAGAATAAGATAGAGGCAGTAGGTACTGTATGTATGCAAGCATGTGGTAGTGCTTGCCTGGCAACTCAGTTGAAGCGAGAGACGGATCTGGGTAGTGCTCCTGGTTCTCTTGATATATCCCCTGCTCAGCGTCTATTCGAAAGAAGAACCAAACAAACAAGGGCCAACATAAATAAAGAGCGCAATCATATGAATAAAATGCGGCAAGCAAACAATCATGCCATGATGAATGATGCACAAGTTGCATGGCAATAATGTAGCATGGCATGGGTGAGGTGTAGAATACAAGAGATAACATTTTTATTGAGTTTTGGTCCCCTTTTATTGTCATATTAGTTGCTGTATATTATATATTTACATGATGCATGCTGCAATTGAAGTCATGGATAGCATAAACAGAAAGGTCTCGTCGAGCTGATCATTTTAGACATATCATTTGTTAAATTCGGAGTTATAAATCAAAAGTTATTAATTTATTAAGTTCCAGTGGCATTTGTTGTAATTTACTCAACTTGGAATTTTAAATGTGCAAAAGGTAATTTGAATAGCATATTTGAAATCCTCACATTTTTCTGATTCAAATTCATATATCATTTGCATTATTTGGATTTATATTTTGGAAATTATTAAAAACTGATTTGAATTTGAATTTGAATTGAATTTTAAAAGAATTGAATTAAAACAGAACACAGACAGGCTTTTGCTACCTAACACCGTTCTAGCCACAGCCAGTGACAAGTGGGGCCAGGCACACGCGGACCCACATGCCAGCGGCTGAAAGCGAGGGGGGACTGCGGGTTGATTAACCCTAACTCGAGGAGCCTATTTGCAAAAACCCAGAGACACCGACAGTGGGCCTGGGCTGGACCGCGGGTTGAGGGAAACAAAAGAGGGGGGGGGGGGGTTTGTGGAAAAAGGGCATCAGGGCCCTGTTCCCCTTCTCTGAATCCTCTATCGCCAGCACGCTATCAGACATTGGCTGGGGATCGATCCCACGACCTCAAGCCAAGATGCAGGCGCTACCGCTGCGGTGGATGTGGTTGGTTGACTGGAGGGCGGACGCGGACTAGATAGGCGTGCGGCGCGCTGAGGCAGGCGCCAACGGCGCAAGGCAGTTGCTCGATGAAACATACGGCACGACAGAAACGGGCGAGCCGGAGCATGTCCAGGGGGTTCGGGGGCTCACCGCGAGGGCGCCGGAGGTGGAACAGCTCGAGGGGTCGCGATCGTCCGAGGGCTGGCGACCGGCGACTAGGGTTTGCGTCAGACGTCGGCGGGCAGGGGCTTCTCCTCCGCCGGGGTGTCCAGGAAGCAGGGCACCTCGTCGTCTTCCTCGACAACAACTCGCCCGCCTCCGGATCGATGTCGACTAGAGGTAGCCGACGGTGGTGGCGGCGTCGATGGTGGCGGTAGAGAAAAGAGAAGAGGGAGGCGAGGAGGCAGGCCTGGGAGATCTGGGGAGAGGCTAGAGGGTGGGAGGAGGTGAGAAGGACGGGGCAGTGGTTGGCGTGGGGAGGGAAGGTGGCTTCGCCACCTTTTCCCTCCACCCTCACGTGCTCGGCATGGGCGAGGGGAGTAGCTAGGGGAGGAGGGGCTGCCGGGTGGGGCCACGGGAGGACGCCTGGCACGCCGGCAGAGAGCAAGAGAGAGGAGAAAGGTGGATCGGGTGTGGTTGTAGCTAGGTTGGGAGGGCTCGGCTAGGGTTGGTCTTAGGGTTTGTGGGAAGAGAGAAAGAGAGAGGGCTGGGGTGTGGGGCCAGGGAGAGGGTGGCCAGGTGGGGCCGGCATGGTAGAGAGAGGGGGGGCCGAGAGAGAGAGATAGGGCATGGTCTAGGGTTTGGATTAGAGGGTTCGGTTTAGGGTTGTTGTGAGTAGAGATGAGAGGGTAAAGGGAGATGCCCATGTTTAACACATGACAATGGCATCACATGGTCAAGCACAAGGTGTGGTAGGAGGTTGGAAAGAGGGAGAGGGTTTAGAGTTGATGAGGTATGGTGAGTAGGGGTAGGGTTTAACTAGATGGTAAGAGAGAGGGAGAGAGATAGAGGGAGGTATGGTTTAGGGTTGCTAGAGTGGAGAGGAAAAGGTGAGAGCTAGGTTTTTAGATGCTTGCATGCTCCAACTAGATCAAGCAGGTTCGACACAAGCTCAAACAAGATGGCCAACAGAAAAAGAAGAAAAAGAGGTGATCCATGCAAGCAAAACAATTAAAATTCAAATGGCAAGAGAAAGGTGGCACTTGCATGGCCCATGCAAACAATAAATGCCATGTATTTATATTGTGAAAACAACATAAAATCATGTGGCATTATTCCATGCATTCCCAAAAGGTGGGAAAAGGCCAAGCATAAGATTATGAGTGGAATCCACCCAACCCACATGAGCTAGAGGTAAACTCAATTAAAATGCCAAGCTCATATTAATTGGATGGTGGAATTATAAGGTGGTGAAGAAAAGGTGGTGGAGTCAATAAGAGATATGCCCCCAAATCAACTTGGGCATTTAACAATATATCAAGAACCAAATACAATATCAAGAGGCAGATACAAATATTAATGCATATGAGATAAGAACCAAAACAAAAGGGTTTTGTATGATGCTCAAATGCAAGGTGGCATGATGACATGAACATGACATGATGATGATGCAACCATTATTTGTAGGAAGTGGCCCTTTTATTACTAGATCAAGTAGCATTACAGATGGTAGACAACTGGGATGCTACAACTCTCCCCCACTAAACAGGAATCTCGCCCCGAGATTCTAGGAAGAAGAAGAAGACACAAAGAGGGTAGGATAGTTGGCACGGAGTTCATCTTCACGCTCCCAAGTGGCTTCATCAATGTAATGGTGTGACCACCGCACCTTGCGTAACTTGATGGACTTGTTGCAGTCCTTCTTTCAAGGGTCTCAAGGATTTTTGGGGTGTTCTTGATAAGACAGTCTTCTTGGAGATCGATTAGCTCATGATCCACGGTCCCGGGATCTTTGAAGCACTTCTTGAGCCGAGAGATGTGGAAAACATCATGGACTTTGAGTTTTTCCGGAGCTCAAGGGCATAAGCAACTTCTCCTCTTCTACCACGAATCTTGAAAGGACCGATGTATCTAGGAGCCAACTTTCCTTTGATACCAAGCGGTGTGTGCCTCTCATGGGAGTGACACGAAGGTAGACGATCACCAGGGCATACACCATATCCGTGCTTCTGTCATAGTTGCTCTTCCGACGACTTTGAGCAATCTTCGTGTTCTCAAGAATGATATGCACCTTCTCCTCCGCTTGAGTTACAATGTCGAGGCCAAACCAAATTCTTTCTCCTGCACCTTGACCAACCAATCGGAGTTCTGACTTGCGACCATAGAGAGCCTCAAATGGTGCCATCTTCGACTCTTTTGGAAGTCATGTTGTAGGAGAATTCAGCATAAGGAAGACATTCCTCCCACTTCATGCCAAAGGAGATGACGCAAGCACGAAGCATATCCTCCGTAATCGATTGATCCTTTCAACCTGTCCTTGCGATCGAGGGTGGTAAGATGATGAAGTTCAACTTTGTTCCCAAAGCATTTTGGAAACTCTCCTTAACTTTGAAGTGAAGATGCTTCCACGGGTCGAACTGATCTCAAGCGGAACCCCATACATAGAGACAATTACATTGATATAGAGCTCAAAACTGAATCCCGTAAATTGTTTCCTTTGACGGGAAGAAATGAGCCACTTTAGAAAGCCTGTCGATGACAACAAAGATTGCATTGTTGCCCTTCTGCGACCTTGGAAAGCCAGTGATGAAGTCCATCTCCACTTTCTCCCATTTCCATTCCGGAGGTTTCAATGGCTGTAGAAGACCGAAAGGTTTCTGATGGACAGCTTTCACTCTGCGGCAGACATCACACTCCGAGACGTACTTGGCACAATACCGTTTCAAACCAGGCCACCAATATTGTGTTTTCAAGTCCATGTACATCTTTGTGCTGCCAGGATGGATAGAAAGAACAGAATCATGCGCCTCCTTGAGAACTTGCTCTCTCAAACCCGGATAGTTTGGAACAAACATACGGTGCTCAAAGAACAGCGTGCCTTGATCATCCACGTGGAAGGACTCGTACTTCGGAAGCTCAAGTTTAGAGATGATCTTTTTAGTGTGCGGATCACCAAGATGACGAGAGCGAATCTTTTCTTCCAAGAGAGGAGTAGCCAGAAGGTTCAGGAGATGCCCTTGTTCCACAATTTCCATGTTGAGCTGACGGAATTCCTCGCACAAGAGAGGTTGTTGTTCTTCCATCATGAGGTTGTTGACGTAAGCTTTGCGGCTGAGAGCATCTGCCATGACATTAGCTTTGCCCGGAGTGTAGTTGATGGTCAAATCAAAGTCATTGATTGCTTCAATCCATCTCCTCTGTCGAAGGTTGAGATCAGGCTGAGTGAAGATATACTTCAAACTCTTGTGGTCCGAAAAGATCTCACAACGGTTACCAAGTAAGTAGTGCCTCCATAGCTTCAAAGCAAAGACAACTGCTGCAAGCTCGAGGTCATGTGTGGGATAGTTGATCTCATGCGTCTTCAACTGACGAGAGGCATAAGCAACCACCTGTTTCTCTTGCATAAGGACCGCACCCAATCCTTGCATAAGGACCGCACCCAATCCTTGCAAAGAGGCGTCGCAGAATATCTGGAAAGGCTTAGATGTATCCGGAGGAACCAAGACTGGTGTGGAAGTGAGCTTCTCTTTGAGTGTCTCAAAACTTGCTTGACATGCAGGAGTCCAAAGGTATTTCTTGCCTTTCTTGAGGAGATCGGTAAGAGGCTTCGCTATTTTCGAGAAGTTCTGAACGAGCGGCAATAACTAGCCAAACCAAGAAAACTCCGCACTTCTTTGACATTAACAGGAGGAAGCCATTCAACAATTGTCTTCACAGTTTCCGGGTTGACTGCGATGCCCTTGGCAGAGATGACATGACCAAGATAGGTTACTTCAGGCAGCCAAAACTCACACTTTGAGAACTTTGCATACAAGAGGTTCTCACGAAGCTTGTTTAGGACACACCGCAGGTGTTCTTCATGCTCTTCCTTAGACTTGGAATAGACCAGAATGTCATCCAGATAGACCACAACGAACTTATCAAGGTATTCCATGAAAACCGAGTTCATAAGCCTCGAGAAGGTAGCAGGTGCGTTGGTGAGACCGAAAGACATGACCGTGTACTCATACAGGCCATAGCGGGTGGTGAAAGCTGTTTTGGGCACATCTTCCTTGCGAATCTTGATTTGGTGATAACCACTTCTCAAGTACAGCTTAGAGAACACCACTCCGCCTAACTGATCGAAGAGATCATTAATCCGCGGAGAGGATATTTGTTCTTGATGGTTTTAGCATTGAGAGCCCGATAGTCAACACAAAGTCTATCGGTCTGCCACGCTTCTTCACAAAGATTGTTGGGCTACCCCAAGACGAAATCTTGTGTTGAATGAAACCCAACTTATCTTGTTCATCAAGTTGACGCTTGAGTTCACCAACTCGGAAGGACCCATTTTATAAGGCCGCTTGGAGATAGGAGTCGTTCGGTTCAAGCTCAATTACAAACTCAACCTCACGATCCGGAGGCATACCCGGCAACTCTTCAGAAAAACATCCGAAACTCACAGACCACGGTACACTCGAATAGCTTCCATAGCATCATCATTGAGCCGCCAAAGAGAAAAGCTGGACAGCAGGAGTCAGACTTGGAGAAAAGACTATATGGCCTTCAGGAATCTTCAGAGAAACCGAGCGTTCAGCACAATCAATCACAGCTGCATTTGCTGTCAACCAATCCATGCCCAAGATGACATCAATGTCAGAATTGCCCAGAAGAATTAAGGACGCCGAGAACGAAGAGCCACCAATCTCAATTTGATTGCCATGGCTGATATGAGCAGCCCTCATGTTTGAACCAGGAGATAGCACCACCAGACGACGTGATAAAGGAACCCTATCCAGGTCATGCTCTTGTGCAAACTTATGCGAAACAAAAGAATGCGATGCACCAGAATCAAACAAAACTCGTGCAGGGACTGAGTTAACGGGAAGCATACCCATCACAACTCCAGGTGCATGCTCAGCTTGAGCGGCGTTGACACAGTTGGCACGAACCGTGAGACCGGGCTTGGTGTTGATGTTGAGAGCCCGAGGTGGTGGTGCAAGAACCGAAGAGAGCTTCTGCAGATCTTGGCGGGTGGAGGAAGAGCTTTGTTTTTCAGCAGACAGTTCAGTTGATGTCCAGATCTCCACGTGAAGCAAGCACCGGTGGACGTGGAGCAACGTAGCTGAGGGACTCCGCCAGCGCTCGGTAGTGGTGGTTGTAGCCCACAGCCGCGATGGTGAAGTTTGGTGGCCTTGACGTAACTGCGGTATTGGTGGAGCCGGGAGCGACGGTGGGGTGTTAGGAACCCAGACACGCCGCTTAGAAGGAGCTGCCATAGCTGAAGAACTTGATGCATCCCGGTTGTGTTTCTTGGACTCCTCAAACACTTGCCTACTTGCGTCCTCTTGCAGAGCTGTGTCAGTAGTTCCGTGAAAGATGCCGCCTTGCATGTGTGATTGCATACTTGATCGATGCATTGAGCCCTTGCGAACCTCTTTGCTTCTTCTTGTTATCGATACCTCATCGCCACCATAACGAAAGGTTCATGAAGTTCTGATGTAGGTGTTGACGTTATCATTTCCTTGCTTAAGGTTGAGAAATGCTTCCTTCATCCTTTCCATTACAATTTCGTGAACCGCTCTTTGAAAGCTGCGGTGAACCTTTCCCAAGTAGGCTGAAACCAATGCAGCTTGCCTTCAAGTAATTCTCCCACTAGAGAGCTGCATCTCCCTTCAGAAGGTGAGTAGCACACTTCACCCACTCCTGCTCAGGAACATCAGCAGTCTCGAGCAACCTTGACATCTCACGCAACCAATCATCCGTCCGTGGTCGATCGTAAACATCAAACCGGCGAGGTTGAATTTCAGGAAGCTTTTGATGTCTCCTCGCTTGGGAGGTGGAGGTAGTGGAGCAAACTCGTTCCTCGAACACTTTCCTCAAAGCGTTGTTGGTTCACTTGCATTGCTGCCAAAGCATTGATGTTTTGACAAACATGAGCCCGATTCAGTGGTATGTCCTCATCAGTACGGCGTGGTGGAGCCATCCTGTGATTGATATAAAACTCAAGTCAGTACTATAATGGAGAATAATAATAATCCAAAATAGTACCAAGATGGAATTAACCAAGATTAAAGGATACAATTTACTAAGATGATATTAAAATATCAACAAAGTTCAAAGCACCTAGAAGATATTAAGCATATCGCACGATCGAAAAGGAGTGTGGTACATGAATATATCAAAGAAAAATTTTCCACAAATTTCAGCATTAAAATACCAATAGATGCGCAAAATTACTTAACGAATCAAGATTAGTGACTCTACCGATTCAATATACAAAAGCGAATGATAAGAGTAGTGGTATGGTCGCGACTCCATCCCGCACTCAAATCATTACTCCGCACATGAACAAGTGGAACACATATCCTAACCCCTTCTTCTCACGTTGAACCTAGAGATTGGTAACTACGGAAACGAACACCCCAAACAGGATAACGTCGGATAACCAAGAGTAAGACAGATTGCGTCGGTAAACAACGAATCAGATAGATCGCGTCGGTTTGCAAAAGCCTGTCGGTATGGAATGTACCAACAGTTGATAACCAAAGGCCGATTAGATAACAACTTGGATGCAACAGATAGACAAGGAATTACACACACACACACACAACCTATGGTACTACGGAAACCCAGAACACGTGAATCCTAGTTTGAATTTTAAGAAGAGGATTGAAAACGTTGCACTTCCTTACCAGAAAAGGGTGGGTGGGTGGGTAAGAAGAAAAGTGGAAGCAGTCCTACTCTCGCGTTTTGTTTTTCCCTAGTATACATAACTACCAAAATATTTGCTAGACTGACAATGACCGTTTGGCTGAGACCCTGAAGGTCGGGATGGCTCTGATACCAATTGTAACTACCTCGGTGAATTACGCTCCTAGATACAAGCCTGGATGAACGGTAGTGGTTGAAATAGTACGATGGGGCCCCAAAAGCCACTCACGGGTAGACCTTTTGGCCGTCCCAACCACTTCCAATTCATCGGGACCTGTACGGGCGGCGTAATCGGCAGGCGAAGGGATCAACTACATACACAAATGAGTATGTATGCAAGCCACCATACAAAAGTACATCAGAGCCATTCCATCTAGAAAGAAAGGAAATATAGCAACGCCATACGGCAAGATTCAAATGACCTAGATAGATATAATATTTTAGGATAATTCCTCATACATCACACATCAGAGTATCAAGAGGAAGCGGCAAAACAAAGTCCGAGTACGGATAAGAAGCAAATCGGCATAAGATGCCATAGAAATAAGCACATCCATACAGATCTCACGGATCCCGCTCCGGAATCTCTACACCGAACGATCGTTGCCCACATCATCGCCTCTTCCACCCAAAGATCCGTCCCGCGAGTGTACTGCTCATCGAACCAATAATTTATCGTGTGAGACCCTAAGGGTACTCAGCAAGTCTTAATGCCTCTAAAGGGGACACAACCTGGGGTGACGCAATTGCAGCAAAAGATAAACCCTAGCAGTTCTATAGATACTCGCTAACCATCCGCCTAACCAAAGATAGACGGATGTCCGTGAATTAATGACGATAGTTATGACATTAATTTCATCAGATCCATCCTCCTCCTCGCTTACCAACGAGGAAGCGGACGAACAACCCCCCATCCGTTGGCAATTTTATTAACCATTCCATGAGTGTTGCACTAGTTACTAGTCATTTACTTAGTCAGATTAAAGCGGTACTTTAGTTATGCTTGTCTATGATCGAGAAACTGTGCTCCAAGTCGTCCATAACCGCGGACACGACTTTCAGAAAGTTTTACCCTGCAGGGGTGCACAAATAGCAACACACTCGATCAACCTCGGAAAACCAAATCAAAACCAACGAGGCTTTCACGACAAAGCAATCACATGATTCAATTATTTCAGGCCACCCTTGAGTACACCAAGAACGGTTAGCTGACTTGAGACGGACCCGAGGTTTGTGGGGTCAGAGCGATCGGGAACCCAAAACTGGCTTGTCGATACACAGAACGGGTCACAATTCCTAAAGATGCAGTGTGCTCCTCGCTGTCGTAAATAAACAGTAGCATGGCATAAGTACATGATAGTAAATAAAACATCAAACTAGTTTGTGGCCCCAAGAAATAAGACGGAATCAAGCTCGCTCGGGGGTCCCATAAGCCTCCCGGATGTGGATAGCGAATAATCTTGGAACAGGAATCAAGTACTGGGTCTTACGGACACAAGTGAGCAGGAAAAACCAAATAGCAGATGTTGCCCACCGGTGCCACTTTCATTAGTTATCCCATTACTACTCAGGTTAAGTTGTTTAGGTACCTCGTTATCCATCAGACTCTCACATACCCTACACATGCTGTTCTACGACTCGCATGGCTCAAACAACTCCTGTAGTAATGGCTCATGGGATGGAGGAACAAGCTTGGTGGGGTTTAAAAATAAAGGCTATGCAATACTTGGGATTCAATTTAATGCAATCGCGACTCAATGGTGCAAGAATAAGATAGAGGCAGTAGGTACTGTATGTATGCAAGCATGTGGTAGTGCTTGCCTGGCAACTCAGTTGAAGCGAGAGACGGATCTGGGTAGTGCTCCTGGTTCTCTTGATATATCCCTTGTTCAGCGTCTATTCGAAGAAGAACCAAACAAACAAGGGCCAACATAAATAAAGAGCGCAAGCATATGAATAAAATGCGACAAGCAAACAATCATGCCATGATGAATGATGCACAAGTTGCATGGCAATAATGTAGCATGGCATGGGTGAGGTGTAGAATACAAGAGATAACATTTTATTGAGTTTTGGTCCCCTTTTATTGTCATATTAGTTGCTGTATATTATATATTTACATGATTCATGCTGCAATTTAAGTCATGGATATCATAAACAGAAAGGTCCCGTCGAGCTGATCATTTTAGACATATCATTTGTTAAATTCGGAGTTATATATCAAAAGTTATTAATTTACTAAGTTCCAGTGGCATTTTGTTGTAATTTACTCAACTTGGAATTTTAAATGTGCAAAAGGTAATTTGAATAGCATATTTGAAATCCTCACATTTTTCTGATTCAAATTCATATATCATTTGCATTATTTGGATTTATATTTTGGAAATTATTAAAAACTGATTTGAATTTGAATTTGAATTTGAATTGAATTTTAAAAGAATTGTATTAAAACAGAACATAGACAGGCTTTTGCTACCTAACACCGTTCTAGCCACAGCCAGTGACAAGTGGGGCCAGGCACACGCGGACCCACATGCCAGCGGCTGAAAGCGAGGGGGGACTACGGGTTGATTAACCCTAACTCGAGGAGCCTATTTGCAAAAACCCAGAGACACCGACAGTGGGCCTGGGCTGGACCGCGGGTTGAGGGAAACAAAAGAGGGGGGGGGGTTGTGGAAAAAGGGCATCAGGGCCCTGTTCCTCTTCTCTGAATCCTCTGTCGCCAGTGCACGCTGATGACAATGGACAATGTCATGGGGATCGATCCGCGACCTCGGTAGCGCGCAGGCGGCGCTACCGCGGTGGATGTGGTTGGTTGACTGGAGTGCGGACGCGAACTAGATAGGCGTTGCGGCGTAGCGTGGCGGCGGCGAGGGTCGCTCGATGAAACGACGCCGACAGAAAGCGGCGAGCCGAGCATGTCCAGGGTTCGGGGCTCACCGAGGCGTCGGCGTGAGGTGGAACGCTCGAGGGGTCGCGATCGTCGGCGAGGCGCGCACGGCTAGGGTTTGCGTCATGCGTCGGGGCGGGGTTCTGGGGCCTCCTCCGTCGGGGTGTCCAGGCGGCGGGCACCTCGTCGCCTTCCTCGACAACCTCAACAACGCCCGCCTCCCGGATCGATGTCGATTAGAGGTAGCCGACGGTGGTGGCGGCGTCGATGGGTGGCGGAGAGGAAAACAGAGAAGAGGGGCGGCAGGCCTGGGAGATCTGGGAGAGGCTAGAGGGCTGGGAGGAGGTAGATAAGGCAGGCAGTGGTTGGCGTGGGGAGGGAAGGTGGCTTCGCCACCTTTTTTCCTTTCCACCTCACGTGCTCGGCATGGGCGAGGGAGTAGCTAGGCAGGGAGGAGGCTGCGGGTGGGCCACGGGGAGGGCCTCGGGTGGGGCAGAGAGCAAGAGAGAGGAGAAAGGTGGATCGGGTGTGGTTGTAGCTAGGTTGGGAGGGCTCGGCTAGGGTTGGTCTTAGGGTTTGTGGGAAGAGAGAAAGAGAGAGGGCTGGGGTGTGGGGCCAGGGAGAGGGTGGCCAGGTGGGGCCGGCATGGTAGAGAGAGGGGGCCGAGAGAGAGAGATAGGGCATGGTCTAGGGTTTGGATTAGAGGTTGGTTTAGGGTTGTTGTGAGGAGATATGAGAGGGTAAAGGGAGATGCCCATGTTTAACACATGACAATGGCATCACATGGTCAAGCACAAGGTGTGGTAGGAGGTTGGAAAGAGGGAGAGGGTTTAGAGTTGATGAGGTATGGTGAGTAGGGGTAGGGTTTAACTAGAGGGTAAGAGAGAGGGAGATAGAGGGAGGTATGGTTTAGGGTTGCTAGAGTGGAGAGGAAAAGGTGAGAGCTAGGTTTTTAGATGCTTGCATGCTCCAACTAGATCAAGCAGGGTCGACACAAGCTCAAACAAGATGGCCAACAGAAAAAGAAGAAAAAGAGGTGATCCATGCAAGCAAAACAATTAAAATTCAAATGGCAAGAGAAAGGTGGCACTTGCATGGCCCATGCAAACAATAAATGCCATGTATTTATATTGTGAAAACAACATAAAATCATGTGGCATTATTCCATGCATTCCCAAAAGGTTGGAAAAGGCCAAGCATAAGATTATGAGTGGAATCCACCCAACCCACATGAGCTAGAGGTAAACTCAATTAAAATGCCAAGCTCATATTAATTGGATGGTGGAATTATAAGGTGGTGAAGAAAAGGTGGTGGAGTCAATAAGAGATATGCCCTCAAATCAACTTGGGCATTTAACAATATATCAAGAACCAAATACAATATCAAGAGGCAGATACAAATATTAATGCATATGAGATAAGAACCAAAACAAAAGGGTTTTGTATGATGCTCAAATGCAAGGTGGCATGATGACATGAACATGACATGATGATGATGCAACCATTATTTGTAGGAAGTGGCCCTTTTATTACTAGATCAAGTAGCATTACAGATGTTAGACAACTGGGATGCTACAATCATCGTAACGCCGTGTCCTAGAACTTGATACTGATCTGCGGGTACGCTCAGCACGAGGAGGAGGTACAACGCCATGGATCATCACATACGACGCCATGGATCATGGCGACGCGGTCCAACACGGGGAAGGAGGCGCACAATCTCGCGGGCGTCGGTGGAGTCGTTGGTGGTAGCCATGGCAGGTGCATGCGTCCGCTGCCCTTATGCACATCTTGCAAAGAGAGTTCTGCCAGAGTACGCAAGCCTCATGTCGCCGCTGGCGGGAGCCCCTCACAGAGGGTCACCCTGAATTTTCCTTAGTCTAGCCGTGGGAGTCGCACTTCTGTGATGCGTAAGGGTCGGAGAGCCCCTGGCATCGTGATGTTGTGACTCAGTTGAGGGCGCTCAAGATCTTCTTGGAGGCGGACATGTTTGTCATGGTCATGGGCTCTCATGTCCTTCAAAGGGCAAAACTACATGGAGCTGCGTAGAGCCGGACCCAACAACGTCGCTGCAGGTGCATCAGCGGTTAGTGAACACACAGACTTCTCTTCAATAAAGTAACATAACGACAGGTCAAAATTGTACCTGACCAAGATGCAAGAATACTACCAGCTTCAATCAAGAGTGTTAGTTTGCTCGGGCTGTTCTGACATCAGGTTCTATGTGTGCCGAGAGGATACCACTACAACTGCAGATTCATACAACAACGATCCTGAGGTATTGGACGGTGGTTATCATATAAGATCAATCTAATGACGATGTTGCAGATGATAAATTAAAGGGAAAAGACACCAGATTCAGATGGTAAGTCGTAGAGCAAAAGATTATGCAGACTCTGGTGGCGTTTGAAAAACATAAATAGGCACGGCCTTTCACAAGTTTGATATGAGCCTAAGGTCTGAATACAAGCACAACTTTCTATACGTCAAATGAATGCACAGTCCACCAATCTGTTCTCTAGATAGTATTACACGGCGGTTCTGATCCACTCCTTCGTGTACCTGGTCAAGCAATTTTTTCTTTTCCCTGGTGCTAGCTAGGACCACCGGGAGTATAGCTGCTCTCAGGACTCCAGATTAGGTTCACATTGTTTGTGTTCTGAAATCATCTTGGATTCCCGATTCCAAGCCATTACACTGAAATTTGGTTACTCATTCAGGTACGGTGAGAAGTAGTGCTGGGTTTGATGAAGATAAAATCATTATAAATCATCTATATTGTGGTAGAGGTGAGATGGCAATTCGTCAGTTATGACATTTAGTTTTTAGATTATTAGCATTGATTTCTTATGGAGACTTTTTTTATGAGCAGTTTAGTTATGTGATGCATGCACACCCAATTTTATTGTGGAGTACATTTTAGATGGTCACATTTATTGGATGCACAAGTGTAAAAAGATCGTCTATATTTGTTTCTCCATATTTGTAACAGAGCATGGGTATCAGTCGGACTCGGACAAAGTTGAGGAGTCATCCACGTGTTTTACCCGTCTATAATAGCAATAGAGTCCCATGCAAGATACGTTTTTCATTGTGCATGTGTTAACATAATTATCACTATTGCAAGATACAAGTGTACAATAGACATGTCGATCAAGGACACTATGCCATTTCGGTTTGATTGACTCATGAATTTGAACGTATGAAACATTGTTTATTTGATTTAGTGTTGCGTCGTAGCAAGGCACGAGTTCTGTGCTAGTTAATATAGAATATATGAAATATAAAACTATTAATTAATTAAGCAATAAGACGTCACCTTGGAGTCTTGATGACGATGATTAGCATCCCGTGAATCTTGTTTTCCAAAAGCCGTCGCTGAGTCATTGGTCTTGTTTGACAGTTACAGCTAGCTTGCCTATTCCAGAACTATGTAGAGTAGGAATCTCACAATTCCTCACCAATCCACCTGATGGGAGGTGATACATACATGCATGGCACTTATGTTCACAAAATCGTGGACATGCACGTCCTACCTTTTCGTCCGCTTCATCTCTTAAGGCCTGTTTGTTTGGGCTGGCCGTAAAGGAAAAGCTAATGTTCTGACTTTCATGGATTGGCAATTTAGATGGTTGTCTAGCTGTATGCTAAGGATTTGTCTGAAATACCCTCAAAGTTGCACGCACGTGTAATTGTTGATTGAAGGGTGTGTAAATCACTGTGTAGCTCCATGACACTTTGTTTTTCCTTTTAATTTAATATAATACTATATATATTTCGGGTGGACGATTCATTGAACAAAGGAAGTTGTTAGACGATATTTTGTCTAAATCTGTGTCAATTTGGATAAAAGGGAGCCCATAAATTATTGCACATAAATTGAACCGAGATAATTTAAATAACCAGACCACCTCGGTACGTCATATCCATCTATATGTTGGCTAAAGAAATCCAACGAATATAAGAGCATCTCTAGCAGACATCAAAAAAACGCAAATCGAAAAACATATTTTCAGGTCGCGTTAGAGCTAAGTTTTGCTTGAAGAACACGACGGACAGAATAGAAACCACAAATTCGAACCGGAAACACGAGATTTTTGAACATTCATGGGAGATTTCAAAACGCGAGCATAGTTCATACATAGTACGCGATCATATGTACAAAACGCGAATTAAACCTAAATACTACGAGGAATCTGCCGTCTCCGCCGCTAAAACCCTAGCATGTACACAAAATCGCGCTCACCGGAGCATAGGGAGCCGCAACGACGCTTTCGGCGGCAGGCTTCACTCCTCGGAGAAGTCGAAGTCCGATAACCTGGAGCTGTTGTCGGAGACGAGGTCGATGACCTCCACCTCGTGCTTCCCGCGGGAAGCGCGGTCGATGGCGAGCCCCTGCTCGAGGAAGATGCCGTCGATGAGCTCGTCGCGCTAAGCTCGACGGGCCTCCGCCTCCGCCTCGACGATGCTCCGGTCCTGGATGACCTCGACCCAATGGTCGAAGGAGGCGTCGTCGAGGGCGTAGTCGGCCTCCGTAACGACGCGGCCCTCTGGGAGCTCCTCCTCCTTCTTCACCGGCGGCGCGAGTCTCGCCGCGCGAGAGCTCCTCGGGCGCGGCTGCGGGCGTCGAACTCCTCCGTCTCGCGGTGGAAGAGCGCGGGCTGCAGCGGCGAGTGCCACTTCTTGTAATGGAGGGCGGCGCGCGCTTCGCCCGAAAGCGCCGGCGCTCCTCCTCCTCCTCCGCGGGCGTTAGGCGACGAAAACGCGGCGTGGAAGCTCCCCGACGGTCCATCGCGGTGTGGATCGGCCGGATCTGCTATCGATGGAGAAAACTTGCTCGCCGGTGCTCGGCGATTTGAGCGGTGATGCGCGGCGGAGGCATGGAGGGGGCGGTGGCAGAGAAATGGATCGAGACCTAAAAAACAAGCTCCGAACCAGGGATTTATGGGTCGAGGGGTCGATTCCCAGAGATACAAAAAAATTTCTGAGCCGGGCCGTGTTTACGGTGTCTGTTCGGGCAGATTTCGCGACCCAACCCGAAAACCATCGAATTTTTTTAGATCCAACATTTTTTCGGTGTCGGCTAGAGATGCTCTAAATGTTCAGAAGCTGCAAGTCCCGTACGTGTTTATCCTCGACCAGATCCATCTTTCTTTTTGAACAGACCAGATCCATCTTGAGCTCAATGGACACATCGACAAGTCACTCCGGCCGTACTGAAGTCAGTGATCGGATTCTCCTCACTCGTTCTCAAATCCGATGCATGCAGTAAGTATTGCGTGCTCTATCTACCAGCTGGTTTCCACGCATCAACGAGAGGCGGTCGCAATTGTGGTGGACAGGGTCGGCAGCAGACGAGATTCTGCTCGTATGCCAGAGAAGTACGGTCGCCGGCGGTCCCTTTTTATGTGTTGCGTAAAGTTATTTTCATAATGGCATAGTGTGGTTAATTTTCTTTAACTGATCCACATACATAATCTATTGATAGTGGTTTATTTATTACTTCCTCTGATCTTTATTACTTGTCGCTAAAATATACTCCCTTCGTTTCAAAATATAATATGTTTTAGGTTTGTGAAGAGAATGTATCTAGACTTGTTTTATTATGTAAATTCACTCATGTTTAAAGTGAATCTAAACACTAAAATAAGTCTAGATATTTTTTTTTCACAAAGCTAAAACATCTTATATTTTAAAATGGAGAGAGTATGTACCTAGACATATTTTAGTGCTAGATTTATCCATTTCAATGATAATTAATATGGATAGGAGGGGGTAACTAAATTAAGGGTCAGATGTTTTGCTTTTCCTGTGTGATTTTTTAGGATTTTTTTTCTTTTTCCTGGTTAGCCCGTAATGTACTTTTTAGTATATAATACAATCTTCATTTCTTGTTGCGCACATGCATGCCATTCACCATGGGCTTTGTTGGCAATCGTTTTTTGTGTCTAGGTGTTGGGTGACAAGGGTGGGGGGCCAATGCCCTCCCCCATGCCCTTTTTATCGAGGGCAGCCATCATGCCCGCGTTGCCCGGCAGACACACACGTGGCATCGGCGGTGGTCGGCAAGAGATATTGATCTACGAAGATGGCCATACGGGCGATGGTGGCGTGCCGATTGACGTCAATGGAGCTGGCGGTGGGCAGGGCTCGCAGTAGGGCTGCCCCTGCACGCCCATGGCGGCTGCCAAGGCCACTACGAGGACAATGTAGGAGGGCTACTTCATTCATGTGCTACTGAGACTCTGCTGTCTATTCCTCCTCTTCCCTTGTTCTCTTTCATAGGTGGCTGCGATGGCAAGGACATGAGTGTGTTCTACCTGACCTCACTATTATTATTGTGTGCGATCCCTGCGATAAGTTCTAAAAATAATCTTCAGTTAGTTAATGTCAATTATGCTAGCTTGTTGGGTTTGAGTAAACAATGTTTCCTACAATTTTATTGTGCAAACAAATTTGGTGTACATGAGGATAAAGCATTAGATAGAAACAATGTTTCCTTTAATTTTAAAAAAGCTTTTAAGATTTCTTCTACGATGCTTATTCTGGCTACAACAAAACCAAAAGCATTCTAACCATAATTTTCTACACAATATAAGGGTGAAGTCTGTTAAAACAATATAAGGGTGTTTTTCAAGACGCTATGTTAATCCACATCATGTATATTACTGGCGATTTTTTTTAAATAATACGCATTATTTAATTAATTTGAGATCTAGTATATGTTTTTTGGAAATTACAGATCTAACACTTTGTCGTCTTGGGGGAAGCCGATTGGGCCAATCGACCAGGCCCTGGCCGACATCAGGTGCAACTAGGCAGTCGGCTTGGTCCCATTCATGCACTCGGCTTGCTCCAGGCCAATTAGGGCAATCGGTCTGGCCCAGGCCAATTAGTGCAATCGGTCAGACCCAGACCGACAACCTAATCGTCCTGCCTCTAACCAAATCATGCATGATCAATGCAACCCTAGCTAATTTTTTTAAATAGCCTCTAACCTAATCGTCTGCAGATTTTTCTCGCTACTCCTTCCCGCCGATTTTTTTCGCCAGTACTTCCCGCCCTTTTTTCTCGCCCTTTTTTCCCGCCTATTCAGTTCGGTGCCTCTATAAATCCGGGCAACGAGATGTATCTTTTTACCCAGTTCATCTCTTCCTCCTCTTACTCTCTCATTTCCCTCCTCTCCTCTTGCTCTCGCATTTCCGTCCACTCCTCTCCATTATGGCCAACACGTTTCCCTGGCCGACACATATGTCCATTGAGCTTTTCCTGCAGTGTCTGAAGTTGCCGGACCACAGAGTCATACGAGTCTCTAAACGAACCAAACCTCTCCTCAAGAGCCCTTTGCTTTGCCCTCCAAGCCTTGCCATACGAAATGGAGTACTTAAACCGGGTCTTTACTTTCTTCTGTATACTGGGTACTGTCATCGCTTTGCACTCTACTATGTCCGTGTAAAGCAGCCGAGATAGAAGTGTGGAGGAGAGGTTAAGATGATCTTTAGGGATATTTTGTAGCTCACATGTGTGCTGCACAAAGTCGCTCACCAACCAAGTTGTGTCGTATGTAGGGACATAGGCATGCACCCTGCCTGGACAATTTATATCCACGCATTTCATTGTCAAGTATTTTTTAGAGGACACCATTGTTTTTAAAACCATGTGTGTTGACATTGCCCAAGCAATGACTGCATCTTGAAAATGTTGCTTGTCTTGATATCTGGCACCCTAGGCAATTTTGTTTCTGTGATATTCCCACGCAGAATCATGATCATCGACAACGGTCATTCCGGTTGACATGTGTTGATTCCATGAAGCAGGAATCGACATGTCCTCTCCACCATTGCCTTCTCCATCAGAATCCTCAGGGTCATCAGAATCACCAGTCTCGCCATCCATGTAATCCTCCTCTTCCATCATGTTCTGCATGCCTCCATCTTCCTCGTCCGCATCGCCTCTCCACTATAGTATTCTCCACCTCCGCATGACCGCTGCCCGATTCATAACCACCGCCTCCTCCTCCTATCTCATCGCTTCCGATTCATAACCGCCTCCGCCTTTGGACATGGAGTACATCCTGTAACTTGAATCGGCACTATGGCGAGAAACATGTCCACCATCGCCTCCAGGCAGATCGATCTCCTTCAAGACATGAAGCACTAATGCGACATCTATCTTTGCAGCCTTTTAACCACTTAAACCAGTCTCTGTCAGTATCTACATACCTCAAAGTCCAGAAAATATTTTTTCTTGACTTTGTCCACAATGCTTGCACGCTGACGGTGTACGTCTCGATGTTATAGCCTAAACATCCTGTCAACCATTCCTTCAACTAACTAACACTCCAGGTTTGAGGGACAGTCTAATCTAACTGTGTACACATAAACTCTTTCAGATCTGCTCCAAAGTCATTTGTTCAGACATTCTCAGGACCGTAATAAAACACGAACTTCACTAAATTGGTCATCTCTACTGACATAAAATAAACAACCTAATCAATTAATTATCGACAATGCGTATAACTTTGGGCAATTCTTGCAAATATTCTAAAAAGTATGATATTATTGCTACCGGTAAAATATTGCTACTAATCCACCGGCCAAATATTTGTGCCTAACCCATCGGGCAAAAATTGTTACTAATCCACTAGCCAAATATTCTAATAGACTAACCATACCGACGTATGTAACCATATTCAATAACCGTGATTATCGAGGGATTAGAGTTTACCCTTAAAGTGAGAGAAGCCACTCGGTCCACCATAAACAGCCTCAGCTCCTCCACCACAGCTCCACCACCATTGCCATTGCTCCACCACAGCTCCACCACCGTTCCTCCAACAAACCAACACCAAATCGAGCCCTGGGCTAATTCATCAGTAGATCGGGCTTCCACTACCTCTCTAGTGGTTTTAGATTGAAAATTTTGTGGCTAAATCAGGCAAAAATAGGGCAAAAACGGTGGTTGGAAACGAAGAACACGAATAGCAGAGAGAGAGGCAGCAGCGAGCTCGCGCGGAGAAGAAGGAGCGCGTCTGCCCGCGCGGCGCCGCGTTGCCCTTATCTGGCCCTAGTCGGCGTGGGCCTGGCCGATTGGACGGTCGGCGAGGGCCTGGCCGACTGAACCTGTCGGCCTGGGTGGGCCCCACGGCCCCACTGGCCGACCTGCTGTCGTCTAGCTGCTGGACGAGTGCTAGGCTGTCCGCCAGAGCCTGGCCGATTGGCCCAGTCGGCTTCTCCAGGACGACAAAGTGCTAGATCTGTAATTTCCAAAAAACGTATAATAGATATCAAATTAATTAAATAATACGTGTTATTTTTAAAAAATCGCGTTAGATCTTTTTTTTGCGATCAAATGAGCTTTATTAATTATATAGTGGGTTTACAATCCTTCAACATGACATGCTCTAAGAAGGGTGGTATGTAAAACCCCACAAACACCTTCTTCTAACACTACTAGCTCTCTTGGCACATAGATGAGCTGCCTCATTGGCAAGCCTACCAACAAAAGAGAACTTAAAGCTAGTCAAAAACCCACTAAGCTCCTTAATTTCGCGTTAGATCAGTATACTATTAGTTACATAAACTGTCTACACAATATTAGTTACCCACTAAGCCTACCAACAAAAGAGAACTCTGCCGCGGCAGAGATTTAGGCCGTTTTCCTGCCGCGACAGAGAACATTTAACACCGGTTCGGGGGGGGGGGCTGAGTCCTGCGGCAGCCCCACGTGCTTAAAGGCCCCCCCTCTAACACCGAACCCTCAACAGCGGTTCTACAACCGCTGTTAGAGGGGCCTCCCAACCGGTGTTAGAGGGGGAGTCTGCACTAGTGATGAGCTGCCTCATTGGCAAGCCTACCAACAAAAGAGAACTTAAAGCTAGTCAAAAACCCACTAAGCTTCTTAATTTCGCGTTAGATCAGTATACTATTAGTTACATAAACTGTCTACACAATATATGTTGTCAATTGCAGGTATCATGTGGACTCCGTAATTAACGAAGAGCGGTGCTACAGGTAGGACAGAACACGTCCGACATCCGTACCAGAACACCTACCTTAGATTGCAGGCCTAGATCCATCCTCTTGGCCCATCAGGTTGTCGTACCAAAGTTGTTAGGACTTTGTCGTACTTCAAGTAATTTTAATCTGATTTACGTTTCCCATCATCCGAAACACGGCGGTCGGAAGTGGTATTTGCAAAAAAAAAAAATCTGGAACATGGTGGCGGCTGTGAATGAGAAAAAAGGAATCCAAAGCCTGCCTACACATGACTCAGTCACGTGATCAACCTCCATCACCAATGCCTCAATCTCCATCTCTTAAGGATATTATCTGTCTATAGGCTTAAGCGTGAGCAGCAGATTGTGCTGTGAGGCCTTCTGCCGCGCGATGCTCACGCGTGCGGCCGCTGCCTATGGGCCTGCAGCTGGTGAACGATTACTCGATGTTGTTTGCTACTGGTGGTGGTGCCGCATTTTCCTTTTGGGCATGCTGGCCATTAGAGGCTTGGAAGGTCTGTTCTTCCTGGTTCACGGGGAAGCGTCGTCGTATCGACCCGCCCTAGGCCCGTACCAGGCACAGCTCCTCCCGATCTCTAGGTATCCGCTGCCGTCCCGTCACTACCTGCTACCACGAGTCCTATAATCGAAGTAATACTATGAGTACTTTCTGCAGGGCGGAGTAGAAAGTTGGAATGTTTGTCAGTGGAGGCAC
Organism: Avena longiglumis; assembly: GCA_030063025.1. NCBI lineage: Eukaryota > Viridiplantae > Streptophyta > Magnoliopsida > Poales > Poaceae > Avena > Avena longiglumis. The sequence goes on from CP125974.1 coordinate 97,092,509, forward strand.
CACGGTGCCTGGGAGCGCACTAGCACAACCTCACGAGGCCACTGGACCACGACCGCACGCGCATACCCTCAGGGTCTCACTCCTCTCCTCTTCCTCCGTGTGTGAGGGCGACATGGCGGCGCCCAAACTGGCCTAGATCTGTCTACACCGCCGCCTGTCCAAAGATCACGACTACCGCCGCCATCGCATTTCTCCCCGTCTGGCCGGGATTTCTCCTTCGACGCCTGCCGCTATTTCTTCCTTCGCGCCGGTGCTTCACCGTCTCTGCCGAGCGACCGCAGACCGTTCATCTAGCGCCACACCGCCTTCCATCGAGCGCGGCCTCTAGTGTGCCGCCGAGTCCCATCTAGCTCGGTGATGGTTTGCAAGAGGAAGACAACGATGAAGAGAAGATGTTTTCGCCGGACGACCGCTTGGACCGCAAGCCGGCCGGAGACGGCTCCGCTGTTGAGACGCCGCCGGGCGGTCGGCTCGATGGTGGTATCAACAGCCAGAAGATCGGAGGGAGGCTCCAAGTCCAAGAGCTAGCACTAGGCACATGGAGGAAGACGTGGTGAAGCTCCTCGACTCTGACATGCCAAAAACGGATTTACCAAAGTAGGATTTGTTATTTTAGTACTATGAAGGATTTAGTGAACCTTTCATATATTTACCAAAGTAGTGACATCATTTAGTGAACCTTTCATATATTTACCAAAGTAGGATTTGTTATTTTATAATTCTTTATTAGGAAATTAGTTAACTATCTGGAATGACGGAAAGAATAGAAAGACCATGTAATTTGGTTGTTTCCATTGTTCAATAATTTTTTTTACTTGTGTATGCTTTATGCTTGCTGGAGTTGACAATAGACTATTGCTATGCCGCCTCCTGTAGTTTTCATACCCCCTCTTGACTTCAATCTAGGTTTGCATTGATGTATTATTTCTTGGAGTTAGTACTATGAAGGTATGGACTGATAAAAGTATCTTTATGAAGTACCGAACTACCATTCATGGAAGTAACGCATGCACATATGCTATTCTTCTTTTCGCTATACAGCTTGTACAGGAATAATTATTTGAGAAAAAGATTATTTTTAGTCTCTCTTATTGTCAGGACTAACCTATAGAGATGCCGCCAGGATTCATGATGTTGTGTTAGACGATGTCACTCTAGCCCTTATTCCTATCTAAATATTGTGGTTCAGCTTATGTTTGAATGGGCGATAGTTCTTACTTCTATCAAGAGAAGATGCATATTATACCTTATAAGATGTTCTTTATCTTAAAATAAAGTCAGTGGATCGACTCCTACAGCTGGCTTTGTTTGTTCAACGGCAAATCTTGTGGTTCACTTTATTAGGATGGAAGGAACATTCCGATCACTATCAACAAACACAAGAGTCAACGTCATACCTAGCAAAACAATTGACATATATTTGACAAGTCAAAACTCTCAAGGACAACTCTCGCGTGGCGGTTTCATGTGTCGCAACACCAACAATTTGAAATTGTCATTGTAGAAGAGGATGGACCATGTGGCTAAATGACTAGAAATATTGTCTATCATAGAATTTCCTTATGCACTTGTTGTAGTTTTGATTGTGGTTATATATAGTGGCTCCATAGTCCTGTTTGTTCCTGCTGGCTGCTCTACTTTTCCTACAATTTGTTCTCCTGTTGCGTTTACATTATTATTTCCAAATTGAGTATACATATGTGGTTTGAAGTTTACTCATTTCTTCTGACCAAAGTACGCATGTTATTTATTTTTCAGGTTTCACTTTTTTTTCGGTGTTAGATGGCGAAGTTATCAAAGTCCTTTTGAAATATTTCAGCGCTAATGAACATGATTGATGCATTCGAGTGAATATACCGGGTTTGGCAACATTGGAACTTAAAGAAGCAGGGTGAGCTTCTTAGGCACCAAATTGTAGTGGTGGATGAGTTTAGGCGTTGTTTTTATACGAACTTCATGAGACATGATAGGAGGAATTAGAGTTCATATATTCTAAATTTTACTACATGGAAAAGAAACTATGAACTGTATTTCTTTAAAAAATTGAAGTGTTCATTTCACTATCATATTTACATTGGAATCCATCTTTGGTATACTCATGAACTCAATAGAGATTCTTTACGATGAGAGTATACGGTCTTGCCTTCCTGCCCCAGCTCCCATGGTATGATATAAAGTACAAATTAGAGTGTTGTTGGGTTTGTTGGTTTCGTGCTTTCTTATGGGTGTTGGAATCAAGTGATTGACTATTGGAGGTGGCCTAATTACATTTCTTTTGTGCAACTCCATGGCTGAATACCATGTGTTTTGCTTTTGTCCTATTACCTAGAATTCTTTCTCATATAGAAATATAGGAGATTAGTTATTGTTATTTTATACGACATATTTAATGATAGAATCATCAGTGCCAGTTGAAATATATGCATCTTCTAATGATGTTATAGTTGCTAACCTTATGACGAAAAAAATCAGGTGCTTTTCTTTGATGACTAATCTATACAAATGCAGCTCATTAATTTTCTTGACTGTTAAACCATATGAAAGCTTTGTTGTGAAATGTGACCATCTTAAAATCCGATTGTATAGCCAGGAAAATGTTTCTTGAGAATGCAAGGTGTTTACTGCGATCAAAACTGTAGTATACTCTGACTTTATGAAACTGATTTGTTTCTAGAAAGCCATCAATCAGAATTTTGTTGAGAAATAAATATTGTATAGAATGAAAAAACCAATAAATTACATGATTATGATATATACTTCATTTTTTTGTTAAGTTAACTAAATTAAATGAGTTTTATTTGGATGTTCTAGAGATATATAATAATGTGATGACAATTCCAAAGTAACTTTACAATGTTGGTTCAACTTTTATGGGGGCTAGCTAGCAAGCAATCAGTGTAGCTTTGTCCTCTTATTTTCCACGAAGCAGATAAGTTTAAAGAGGAATTTTAGGCCGGGGGCTATTTAAGAAAACTTGGATTTGATCCGCCTCTGACTAGGAGGCATCCACCTCATCCAGATTGCAAGAGAGGTTCAACACTGTGATGTAGATGTTGCAAAAGAGTGTTTCTGTTTGATTTTTTTGGTGGGAGTTAATATTCATGTATGGCTACCATTTATAGATTCTCCTGAAAGCTCCAAATTTCATCAACCTCAGCAATTCTAAGCATTTTCTATGAGCCTTCGATCAAGCCAAAAAAAGTGTGACTAGGGATGAAGTAGGTAAAATACTTTTGACATCTATTTCCGCTGGATGCACAACAAGCTCCAACATGTCATAAGTTACATCTAAAGACCATCATTAAGTATTTTAAGCTGTTTGCCACCTATATGGTTTCTCTCATACATATTTATTGTTGTTAGTCCATTTTTATGTGTAACTTCATATGATTAAACTAAATTATCTGCCAGTGATGTTATTGTTTGCCTTCTCTATGCATTGCCAGTCTTGGTGCCATATCCCCCCCCAATTCTCCCTATTTGTACACTCCTTTTTGTTATATTTCGACTTATATGTTTTCCCTTTTTATGTTTATTTCGTATATTCAAGCACGTTTTGGAATACATGACTCAGAGAATCATATTTTAGTCCACCTCTGTTCACCATCATTTATATTATAAATATATAACAGGTAAAGATTTCTCCATGTGATGGCTGAGGCTGGCAAGGAAGATGGATTAGTCTGGTGTGACCATGGCCTATGGTGGTGCATCCCATCAGTGTGAACGCCATCATGTGCCACCAACCATGGTCTGAGCCTGAAACCCCATCTGTGTATATGCGCCAATATACCTTTTTTGGTATATAACTAGAATGTGCCCAGTTCCTGCAAGTGGGTGCTACAATACAATATATTGACTGCTTGGACCCATTGAAAGATGGATCCCCTACTTTGTAGTTCTGGTGAAATGTTTCCTGAAGATGAGTACAGTGGATGTGATTTCTTTCAGACACTGTCAAAGGGATGAGAATCAGGTGGCTCATTAGTTGGTGAAGTATACATATAATTTGCAATTGTGTAGTAATTTTTTTCAGACACTATCAAAGGGATGGTGATCCACCTATTTTTATTTTACCTTTTGTCATTCATGATGTAACCCCGTTCCCAAATCAATAAAACTACAAGGCGTCCCTTAAAAAACTGTGTGTACCATTAAGACATGAGTTACGAAAGGTAAGCGCATTACCTCCATAGAAACGCCAGTGAATCAACAATACCAGCCACGTGGTGCCAAAACTAGATGCAGGTGGCGCGGCGAAGCGCGCTTGTTCGTCTAGTATAATCAATACCACAATTAGAACCACATGTGGTGGACAAGGATATCGGAACAAGGTAGATTCATCTACACGGCCGCTGATTCTAAATGATGTGAATTGCTAAATTGTTTTTCATTGGATCGTCCAAATTTGCAAATAATATTTTCCACGCAATGATACCATACACATCTACCATGTCGTCTCATCTACTGGCGGCATGACACACTAAGAATATAGTCTTCCTAATAACACCCGAGGGGCTAAATTAGCATAGATTATCGCAATCAATTGAAAGAATATTTATCCTTATGGCGATAGATGACGTCTAATCGAGAACTTTATGCAAACAAAATTATACAAGCCAAGATTTTCAAGATGATAGGATGACACATGTTGAATTGTTCTTGATATCCTCGAAAGCTACCGTTGTCTCGTGAAGTGATTCATATGTTTCGGATTTAGTATCAAAATATCATGCAAATAATATTTTACTAAGAGGACATAGAAAATGTATCATTTTAATTCTTAGGAATGTTCAAGCGGATATTGTTTTGCTTTTTTTTAAAATGAGCATATATTAATATCACGAAAGATACCAATTACACCCGGCCTCTGCAACAACGCAATGTCTTAAAAACATTACGGATATACACGTTCCTACTTCAAAACAACAAGAAGAACAAAAACAAAATCAAAAGATCTTGCTACGGTGATCAAGACATTGTAGTTGCAACACCAAACACAACACCACCAAGACAGCACCTAGAGTTCGTGACTCACAAAACAATGACTTCAACAAGGGTATTGCTAGGCACAACTAATTAAGACCAGACCTTGGATTTTCATCCTATAGCAAGTCCACCTGTCTCAAAACAATTTCTTCAAGTCCATTGCCAGACACAACCAGTTAAGGCCAGATCTTAGATTTTTACCCTAAAATATAAGACCATGTACTCTTCCTGTTGTCGCACCCGTGATGTCTATGCACGCTTCTATTCTTGTAGATAGTGTTGGGCCTCCAAGTGCAGAGGTTTGTAAAACAACAACAAGTTTTTCTTAAGTAGATCATCCAAGGTTTATCGAACTCAGGGAGGAAAAGGTCAAAGGTATCCCTCTCAACCAACCCTGCAATCAACATACAAGAAGTCTCCTGTGTTTCCAACACACCCAATACACTTGTTAGGTGTATAGGTGCACTAGTTCGGCGAAGAGATGGTGAAATACAAGTAATATGGATGATTATAAGTGGCAATTGTAATCTGAAATAAAAATGGCAGCAAGCAAACATGTAGTAGAACTGGTTGTAAACGGTGTTTCAATGCTTAGAAACAAGGCACAAGGATCATACTTTCACTAGTGGACACTCTCAACAATGATCACATAATTGAACACACACACACACAGACTGGTTATATATATATATATAAATGACTGGTGCACCTTGGTGCCCAGGCACCGTACATAATACATGTATGTTTTGCTTTGAATCATACATACCTGAGGTATACGTACCGTAATTACACATACCTAGGTATCATATACCTAAGTTACACATATCTAGGTATCACATACCTAAAATGTTGTATATCTAAGGTGTACGTATCCAGGATACGTGTTTATATATACAACTTAGGTACGTATACATTAGGTATGTGATACCTAGGTATATATAACTTGGATAAGTATATTTTAGATATATAAACCTCAGATATGTAAAATTTAGGTATGTATGTCTCAGGTATGTACGAAATGCAGGTTTGGTGTCTAGGCACCATGGTGTCCCATATGGGCTTCCTATATAGGTATATGCTGGTCTTCTTGCGGTTCCGTCTGTGCTTGCTACTCGTGGTGCTCCTTTGTCGTCTGCTCCCTCGACTCAGCCTCGGTCCCCTATGCCGCCTCCGCCGATACTACCCACTCCTCCAGGTCAGGGTCAGGGTCAGCTTCAGCACCAGCAGCCTTAGGGTCAGACTCAGCATCAACATGCTCGTGGTCAGGGTCGCCGTGGTTCTCTTAAATCGCTTCATCGCACAGGATGGCCACACTTGGGCCACCTCGTTATACACGGACCCGCTTACGCCGCCAGCAGCACTCGTGGGCAGTCGGCTCTTCGGTCTTCAGATTGCTCTCCGATCAGACATTATCAAGTCTTCGCGGTCTGCTTGTTGCCATGTGCTCTTCTTCGACGAGCACCGCTGGTTCTGGATCGACTCTTCAGCACTGTGGCGACCACCACCTTCTACGCCGTGCACGCCTCCGTGGTATCCGGGTTCGAGCTTCTTTCATATGACCTCTGAGTCTTTTTTTCGTCCGCTCTTCGTTCTCTCCCTTCTCCTGTCTTGTGTTTTTACGGCTGATGGTACCTCTCTTCCTGTTTCTAGTCGGGGCACCCTTTCTACTTCTTTTTTTTTGTTCCTGATATTTCTCATGTCTCTCTTCTTACTGACTCTGGTTGTCAGCTTACTAGGTGAGTACTATCACTGTTCTCTCCTAGCCAGCTTACTGACTCTGGTTGTCGCGTCATTCTTGATGCTGATTCTTGTAAGTACTATCACCGCTAGCCAGCCATCGACTCGGTTGTCGCGTCATTCTTGATGCCGATTCTTGTGTTGTCCAGACCGTCGCACCAAAGTTCGGTTGAGCTGCCTCGCAGTGTGATTACTATCATTTCCGCTAGCTACCATCGACTCGTTGTCGCGCCATTCTTGATGCCGATTATTGTGTTGTCCAGACCGTCGCACCTGTGCCCCGTTGGAGTTGGCCCTCAACCGTGACTCTTCAGACTTTGGGAGTTAGATCGGCTTGTTCCTTCCACGCCACTTCATCCGCCGGTTCTTCTCCGTTGTCGCCTACTACCGCCTTTTCCTTTCAGCGGCATCATCGCCTTGGTCACCTCTGACTCTCGCCTTTCGTCATTAGTTCATCGTGGTCTTCGGGGTCTGCTCGTGGAGATGGGTCCTGCATTGTCGTGTCGGTTGGGTAAACAGATTCAGCTTCCCTATCCTACTAGCGCTTTTGTATCTCAGACCTTTTGATTTAGTTCATTCCGATGTTTGGGGTCCGCTCCTTTTGCGAAAGGGGCCATCGCTACTATATTTTATTCATCGATGATTTTTTCGACACTTGGTTGTATTTTATGCGCCTCGCAGAAGTGCTTTCCATATATCAGCATTTTGCGCCATGGTCCGTACTCAGATTCTACCCCATCCATGTTTTTTCGTTGATTCTGTTGGTGAGTATATCTCCAGATGTTGCGAGGTGTTCTTGCCGAGGTGGCACCCTTGATCGCTTCTCCGTCTGCGCGCATGCCCGAATGGCGCTTTGGCGTAAGTATCGCCATCGACCACTCGCTATGATGATTGCTTCTTCTCTCCGCCGCATTTCGGGCCGAGGCCGCCACGCCGGCTTACCTCATCAATATTCAACCTTCCGCCGCCTTGTGGTGGTATCCTCTTGAGCGCCTATCCGACTACTCCATGCTTCGCTTGTTTGGTTGTGTTTGCTATGTTCTCCTTGCTCTCGCGAACGCACTAAACCGACCGCCATCTGTTGAGTGTGTCTTCCTCGGATATAGTGATGAGCATAAGGGATATCGTTGGGACCTGTGGTCGTCGGATGCATATCTCGTGATGTTACTTTTGATGAGACGCCCTTTCTATCCTCGTCCTACACCGGTATTTACCCGGTGGAAGATATCTCTTTTCTTCTCTTTCCTGACACACCTCCTTCTACCCCTATTGTGTCTTCTTCAGGATCTCCTCCCCCTGATGTCTCTTCTTCGACACCGTCCTCCTCTGCCCCGTCTAGTTCTCCTAGTTTTCCTCGTTCTCCGGAGTCTTCCTCTACTATTCCCTCTTCTTCATCGTCATCTCCTGCGTCGTCTTCCATTGATGATCTTCCCTCTCCTCGTCCTGTTCGTCAGCGTCGTTCCCCCAACCGTTACTCTCCTAGTTAGTATGGTCTTTCTGTTGCCTCCGAGCCAACTTATTATCGGGATGCTGAGCATCATCCTGAATGGCAGCTGTCCATGGCTGAGGAGATTGCTGCGCTTGAGCGCACTGGCATCTGGGATCTTGTTTCTCCCCCTCTCGGTGTTCGTCCTATCACGTGTAAGTGGGTCTATAAGATTAAGACTCGCTCTGATGTGTAACACCCTCAGAATCGGACCTATGCAAGTTTGAGCAAAATTCGCCAAACCCGCATAGAAACGATTCAAAGGTGCCCACCAGGCACTTTCGTGCGGGTGGAAAACGAAGTAATAACATTACACAACAGTCCTCGATGGGACCCACAGAACAGATATATACAACAGCGACTCAATGAGTCAAGAATACAGATATAATATACAAGATCCAAATCACCTTGAAAACGGTAGAGCGTCCGACTACGGACAAAAAGCAAATGGGGCTAAGAGCTCAAGAATAACCAATGGCGCCATAACTGCCCAAGCCGGAAGGGTAACCCTGCTAACGGCGTCGATCTCAAAACCTGCTTAACAAAAGGGGTGCCGTCAAAGGGCAAAGCAGAAAACAAAGAAGGAGCGTCAGTACTGAGGCCAGTACACGGCGAGGCTAGAATTCGGCGGTCCTCGCCTACATAGGTATGGTGGACTGAAGCGGCAGCGGCAGCATGCACTAAACAACCTATAGAGACTCGATACAACTGGCGACAGTTAGAGAGGGGTAAGGTAGACCTATCCGGTTCCAACCTGAAGCTAACACCAAACAAACCCATCCTGGTGTTTCCCCCTCGAGACCAAACGAGGAAGTCAACCGAGGAACTCACACCGTTGGCAGTTTTACTTATTCAGTTATCGCTGCAGCAATTACTATTCAGGTTAAGTTAATCGTTCTGATAACATAAGAAGTGGGCATTTTTAGTTAACCATTCCGTTGTAGTTGCGGCAATTACTAATCAGATACAGATAGCATGATATAATCCCAAAACCCGGCAGTTGTTGGTACTTTTAATCAGCCATTCCGTTGTAGTTGCAATACTTACTAGTCAGGTACAATGGTCGCAAGCGACAATCCAAACAAGCAATTGTGGGCAGTATTATTTAGTCATTCCATTATAGTGGAGCTGATTACTAGTCATTATAAGTCAAATTTATAGCAATAAACTTTAGTTATGCTTGTCTATGATCGAGATATCGTGCTCCAAGTCGCCCATATCCGCGACACGGCTTTCAAAGTTTTACCCGGCCGGGTGCACCAATAGCAACACACGCCGATCAACCCTAAAACCAAATCAAAATCCAACGAGGCTTTCACGATTGAACAATCACAGGATTCAGAAATATTTCAGGGCCACCCTTGAGTACACCAACGAAGTAAGCTAGCTCGAGACGGACCCCAAAGTTTGTGGGGCGGTAACGAAAGCAGATCCCCAAACGGGGGCCGATACCACGAAACGGGTCACAAATCCTAAATAAGACAAAGTGCTCCTCGCACAATTTAAATACGTAAAGTAGCATGGCATAAGTACAGGATAGTAAAACACCTCAAACTAGTTTGTGGCCCCAAGAAATAAGATGAATCAAGCTCGCTGGGGGTCCCATATACCTCCGGATGTGGATAGCGCGATAAATCAAGGAACAGGTATCAAGTACTCGGGGTCTTACGGGACACAAGTGGGCGTTCGGAAACCAAATATTATCTATCACCCACCGATGCCTCTGCTTATTTCAATTTTAGTTGTTAAACAGGAATTTAAAGTGATCAGTAAGTAAAACTATGATCGTCTCCAACATCAACATGCGGCAAATCATCAGCAACTGTGGCATATGACGACCCACATCAGCACTTGAGCAAGCAACTACGACGCGCAAGTCCAACTATCTACCAAACAACAGGTAATAGGATGTGTCCAAGGCAATATAGGGCTGCACGGTATATCACAGGTACGGAAACTAAAGCATCGCAACACAGATAGCAATAGATCAACAGGAGGGAATAAAGACTATAAAAGTAAGATATGTAGAAAGGGGGAGATGCTCGCCTGAAAACATTGTCGAAGGGTTAACCGAAGATCGGGGCGAAGCTCACGTCAACTCACGGCCTTATCCGCGAAGAAGCAAAACACTAGAAGAAACACCGGATGCACTGTTTAATACAACGGCAGAAGATCGGCATGATGCACGCATGATGGATGGCATGGCAAAGGTGCGATGCAAACAGGTCAATATTAAGTGGAACCGGGGTCCCGACATTTAATTAGATGGTGCAAGTTGTTTATCTACCCCGCAAATTAAATGTTATATAGCAAGACAATAGATGGCAACGGTCCGCTACACATGTTTAAATGAGGCCGATAAGAGACTAGATTTGCCCGCATATGGGCCCCATATTTAATTATTAGGTGATTCGGCATAAGGCCCCCAAACCACAGACGAGGATGCATGCATGGACAATTCAATATGCAACAAGTTGATATGTTATAAAAATAGGGTTTCGGGAAGAGATTCACACATATTAGGGTTCGGCGAACTTGGGGGTTCCGGGGTTCGGGGTTCGACAGGGTCCAGGGTCCAGGGTTCGACGGGGTCATTCTCGGCCTCCGGGGGTTAGGGTCTTGGCGCCCGGCCGGACTTGGGTTTCGGGTCGCCGAATTCGCTCGGTCGGTGCCGTTCTTGGCGCTCGCCGTTGTCTTTGCCGCTCGTGTTCTTGAGTATCGCCCGGAAGGAGTACTTGTATCATCCTGGGAGATCTTGATGTCCGGGTGAAGTACTTGGCGTCCGATAGCCGATCTTGTCGCATTCACGAATGTCGGTTCGTGTCGTTGGTCTTGTCCTTTCCGGCGGAGGTCTTGGCGTTCGGGAGACGAGCTTGTCGTTACGGAGATCGTGTCGGTTGTCTTGGCGTCCCTGTCGGAGTACTCGGGTGTCATTGCCGGACTTGGATCGGCGGCGGTTCGTTGACTAACCACAGAGGTTCCGATGGCGGCATCGATCGGAGTCGAGCGTCTTGGGGTGGTCGTCTCACGCTTTGGTTATGACGGCCTTGGCGATGCACGCGGGCAGGAACAACCGAACAGGGCATGTACTGCCAACAACAAGCGTTAGCCGGGGAACTGGACGAGCTCGATGCCCGCTAGCGGTGCAGGGCCACCAGAGGCAGAGGCCTCGTGGAGGCAGACTCAAAGCGACGGAGCAGAGGGTCGAGGGGCGCGAGGTGAGCGGAGGTTGGGCGGCTCGGGGCGGCGGCGATGGTGGCAGCGGTAGCAGCGGCAGCGGGCAGGAGGCCCGCGCGGAGGCAGAGGGCGGGCGGAGGCGGCGTGGGCGAGAGAGGCGCCGCGGTCGCGCTGGAGGGGAAGAGCGGCGCGCTGCAACGCCGGAGGCGGGCGGCGCCGAGACGGGCGAGGTGCAGGCTGAAGCTGGGCGGCCGCCGGAGGCTCGGGAGGCGGTGCAGTGGCCGTGGAGGAGGCGAGGGCGGCGGCAGAGGGCGGCGACGGCGTGGGCCTGGGCGGCGCCGGGCCGGAGGGCATCGCGGCCGGGGCGGACGGGCGAGGGCGAGGCGCGAGCGAGCACGGAGAGCCGGTGGCGTGAGCGCGGGCGCGGTCAGGAAGCGGCCGGCGCGCTGGAGGCGGTGGCGCGCACGGGGTAACCATGGGGAGGTTGCGGCTGGGCGGCGCAGGATGCGAGGTGGCGCGAGACGCGGAGATGGGGAGGGCTGCCGAGGCTGGGAGAGAGGAGGAGAGCGACGCCTTGGCGACCGGTGCGGGGCGGAGCAGCTGGCGGACAAGGCCAAGGCTGGGCGAGGTGGTTCAGAGGGAACGGGTCAAGGGCGGCTGGGCTCGGCAAAGGGGACGATGCTCAGAGAGAGGAGAGGAAGAACGGACACGGGGGAACAGGGACCAGGGTGGGACCTAGGGGACAGTGGGGCCTGTGGGGCAGGGTGTGTGCTGGGGTGGCGGTGTGAGGTGGTGTGTGTGTGGTGGTAGGGGTGTGAGGCAGAGTTGGTGTGGGGCCAGGGGAAAAGAGGGGAGAGAGAGGGGGAGGGGTTGGGACAAGTGTCAGAGTGTGAGTGGAGGAGGGAGGGAGAGAGATGAGGTGGCTGCTCGATTGGGGAGTGAGGTGGCTGGGTGTGGGTAGGATAGGTGGGTGGCTTTAGGAATTAGATGGGCGATAGGTGGACCGATTTTAAACAGGTGGTCGCCTGGGCCTGCCTGACCGCCCCCACTAAACTAATTAAATCTTTTATTTAATTTAATTGGGCCGCTTTGCAAACCCGAAGCAACAAAACAAAATACTCCGCCTCGGGTTTGGCGTTTGAATGAGAGAGGGCGTTTCAGAAAACAAAATAGGTTTTTCTGAAATAGTTTTAGACAGACAACACATGAGGATGACGATGCAAATGCACAAATTCAACGCGATTTTCTAGTAGTGGTTTTGCGGGATGCCACATGATGGATCTTTTGAGCGCTATAAAGCGCGTCTTGTGGCTCGTGGTTTTCAGCAGGAGCATGGTCGTGAAAACGATGAGACCTTTGCTCCTGTGGCTCATATGACCACTGTGCGTACTCTTCTTGCTGTTGCTTCTGTTCGCCACTGGTCTGTGTCCCAGCTTGATGTTCAGAACGCCTTTCTCAATGGTGAGTTGAGTGAGGAGGTTTATATGCAGCCTCCTCCTGGGTATTCTGTTCCCGAGGGGATGGTTTGTCGTCTTCGACGTTCTCTTTATGGCCTCAAACAGGCCCCTCGTGCCTGGTTTGAGAGCTTTGCTTCTGTAGTGACCGCTGCTGGTTTCTCCCCTAGTGCTCATGATCCAGCGTTGTTTGTTCGCACTTCTCCTTGTGGACGCACTCTTCTTCTTCTCTATGTTGATGATATAATCATTACCGGTGATGATCCTGAGTATATCGCCTTTGTTAAGGCTCGTCTTCGTGATCAGTTTCTTATGACTGATCTTGGTCCTCTTCGATACTTTCTTGGGATTGAGGTTTCTCCACTGATGGCTTTACATCTCTCGTGAAAAGAATATTCAGGATCTTCTTGCTCGTGGCCGCTTTGGGGATGAGCGACTGAGACCCCTATGGATCTTAATGTTAAGCTTCAACTTATCGATGGTGATCCTCTTCCGATCCGACGCTATATCGCCATCTTGTTGGGAGTCTTGTTTATCTTGCTGCCACCGTCCCCGACATCTCTTATCCTGTTCATATTCGAGTCACTTTGTTTCGCTCCTACCACGCTCATTATAGTCATCTTCTCCGTGTTCTTCGTTATCTTCGTGGTACGATCACTCGCCGCTTTTCTTTCTCGCTCCAGCTCCTCCAGCTCGAAAGTGCTATTCGGACGCTTACGTGGCAGTGATCCTTCGGATCACCGCTCACTTTCGCCATCGTGTGTTTCTTGGTGGTTCGCCATTGCTTGGAAGACGAAGAAATGCATACGGTTCCCCTGCTCGAGTGTTGAGGCTGAGTTGCGTGCTATGGCCTTGTTGACTGAGGTGACCTGGTTACGGTGGTTACTATGGATTTTGGGGTCTCTATTACCACACCCACCTGGTTTTGTCCGACAAGACAGGTGCTATTAGTGTTGCACGTGATCTGGTCAAGCATGAGCTTACCAAGCATATTGGTGTTGATGCTTTCTATACACGTGCTCGTGCGGTGCTCAGTTGTTGCGCTTCAAGATGTGCCTTCAGATTTATAGTTGGCGGATTTCTTTACGAAGACACAGACCAGAGCGCAGCATGATTTCTTACTCTCCAAACTCAGTGTTGTGGATCCACCATGAGTTTGAGGGGAGGGGGTGTTAGATGTATATATCTGTATATTGTATTTCCCTCATATGTTAGGGGGCTTCCTGCATATTTGCCCTGTACCTGTACTATATATTGTGGCCTTTGGCCCTAGAGGAATACAACTTGTCTATTCCTAACAATATACTCCCTCCGTCCAAAAAAGATGTCATAAATTTGATTGGATTCGCATTATATACTAAAATGCATCTAGTACATGTCTTTTTTTTTTGAACTGAGTACATGTCAATAGAGCGACATCCTTTTCAAGATAAAGGGGAGTACTTTGTTGTGCAAATCCTATAGACAAATAAAATCTGATACACAACTCTAGGGCCTCTCTTACTTTGCGGGACTCATATATAATCTATTCTTTCCATTCCAAATTTACTACTCCCTCCGACCCATATTAGTTGACTTTAATTTAGATATATCTAGACATGTTTTTGTGATAGATACATTCAAATTGGAGTCAACTAATATGGGCCGGAAGGAGTAACTAGATTTATCTAGGTTCATGTATATTTAGGTTTTTTTTAGTGTGTAGATCCAAGCTAATCTAAATTTGTTAGGGTCAATTAATATAGAATGGGTGGAATATAAAACTATTAATTAAGTAAGCAATAGGACGACACCTTGGAGTGTTGAATGACGACGATTAGGGAATGGCAGAACGCAGCTCATCCCGTGAATCTTGTTTTCCAAAAGCTGTCTTTGAGTCATTGGTCTTGTTTGCAGTTACAGCTAGCTTGTCTATTCCAGAACTATGTAGAGTAGGAATCTCACAATTCCTCACCAATCCACCTGATGAGATGAGAGGTGATACATACATGCATGGCACTTATGTTCACAAAATCGTGGACATGCACGTACTACTTTTCGTCCGCTTCATCTATTAGGGCCTGTTTGTTTAGGTTGGCTGTGCAGAAAAGCTGATGTTCTGAGTTTCGACAGTTTAGCTGACTGTTTAGCTATATTCTAATGATTTGTCTGAAATAACCTCAAAGTTGCGCGCACGTGTAATTGTTGATTGAAGGGTGTGTAAATCACTATGTAACTCCATGACACTTTGTTTTTCCTTTTAATTTAATATAATACTATATATATTTGGGGTGGACGATTCATTGAACAAAGGAAGTTGTTAGACGATATTTTGTCTAAATCTGTGTCAATTTGGATAAAAGGGAGCCCATAAATTATTGCACATAAATTGAACCGAGATAATTTAAATAACCAGACCACCTCGGTACGTCATATCCATCTATATGTTGGCTAAAGAAATCCAACGAATATAAGAGCATCTCTAGCAGACATAAAAAAAACGCAAATCGAAAAACGTATTTCCAGGTCGCGTTAGAGCTAAGTTTTGC
Source organism: Avena longiglumis (assembly GCA_030063025.1). Taxonomy (NCBI): domain Eukaryota; kingdom Viridiplantae; phylum Streptophyta; class Magnoliopsida; order Poales; family Poaceae; genus Avena; species Avena longiglumis. Next base: position 97,107,880 of record CP125974.1, read on the forward strand.
TTGAAGAACACGACGGACAGAATAGAAACCATAAATTCGAACCGGAAACACGAGATTTTTGAACATTCACGGGAGATTTCAAAACGCGAGCATAGTTCATACATAGTACGCGATCATATGTACAAAACGCGAATTAAACCTAAATACTACGAGGAATCTGCCGTCTCCGCCGCTAAAACCCTAGCATGTACACAAAATCGCGCTCACCGGAGCATAGGGAGCCGCAGCGACGCTTTCGGCGGCGGGCTTCACTCCTCGGAGAAGTCGAAGTCTGATAACCCGAAGCTGTTGTCGGAGACGAGGTCGATGACCTCCACCTCGTGCTTCCCGCGGGAAGCGCGGTCGATGGCGAGCCCCTGCTCGAGGAAGATGCCGTCGATGAGCTCGTCGCGCTAAGCTCGACGGGCCTCCGCCTCGGCGATGCTCCGGTCCTGGATGACCTCGACCCAGCGTGGAAGGAGGCGTCGTCGAGGGCGTAGTCGGCCTCCGTAACAACGCGGCCCTCTGGGAGCTCCTCCTCCTTCTTCACCGGGGGCGGCGGAGCCCTCGGGCCAGGAGCTCCTCCTCTGGCTGCGGGCGTCGAAATCCTCCGTCTCGCGGTGGAAGAGCGCGGGCTGCAGCGGCGAGTGCCACTTCTTGTAATGGAGGGCGGCGCGCTTGCCGCCCGAAGACGCATGCGGGCGCCTCCTCCTCCGCGGGCGTTAGGCGACGGAAACGCGGCGTGGAAGCTCCTCGACAGTCCATCGCGGCGTGGATCGCCGGATCTGCTATCGACGGCGAGAAATTGCTCGCCGGTGCTCGGCGATTTGAGCGGTGATGCGCGGCGGAGGCATGGAGGGGGCGGTGGCAGAGAAATGGATCGAGACCTGAAAAACAAGCTCCGAACCAGGGATTTATGGGTCGAGGGGTCGATTCCCAGAGATACAAAAAAAATTCTGAGCCGGGCCGTGTTTACGGTGTCTGTTCGGGCAGATTTCGCGACCCAACCCGAAAACCATCGAATTTTTTTAGATCCAACATTTTTTCGGTGTCGGCTAGAGATGCTCTAAATGTTAAGCTGCAAGTCCCGTACGTGTTTATCCTCGACCAGATCCATCTTTCTTTTTGAACAGACCAGATCCATCTTGAGCTCAATGGACACATCGACAAGTCACTCCGAGGCCGTACTGAAGTCAGTGATCGGATTCTCCTCACTCGTTCTCAAATCCGATGCATGCAGTAAGTATTGCGTGCTCTATCTACCAGCTGGTTTCCACGCATCAACGAGAGGTGGTCGGCAGCAGACGAGATTCTGCTCGTATGCCAGAGAAGTACGGTCGCCGGCGGTCCCTTTCTATGTGTTGCGTAAAGTTATTTTCATAATGGCATAGTGTGGTTAATTTTCTTTAACTGATCCACATACATAATCTATTGGTAGTGGTTTATTTATTACTTTCTCTGATCTTTATTACTTGTCGCTAAAATATACTCCCTTCGTATCAAAATATAAGATATTTTAGGTTTGTGAAGAGAATGTATCTAGACTTGTTTTAGTATGTAAATTCACTCATGTTTAAAGTGAATCTAAACACTAAAATAAGTCTAGATATTTTTTTTTTCACAAAGCTAAAACATCTTATATTTTAAAATGAAGAGAGTATGTACCTAGACATATTTTAGTGCTAGATTTATCCATTTCAATGATAATTAATATGGATAGGAGGGGGTAACTAAATTAAGGGTCAGATGTTTTGCTTTTCCTGTGTGATTTTTTAGGATGTTTTTTCTTTTTCCTGGTTAGCCCGTAATGTACTTTTTAGTATATAATACAATCTTCATTTCTTGTTGCGCACATGCATGCCATTCACCATGGGCTTTGTTGGCAATCGTTTTTTGTGTCTAGGTGTTGGGTGACAAGGGTGGGGGGCCAATGCCCTCCCCCATGCCCTTTTTATCGAGGGCAGCCATCATGCCCATGCCCGCGGGCAGACACACGTGGCATCGGCGGTGGTCGGCAAGAGATATTGATCTCTGAAGATGGCCATACGGGCGATGGTGGCGGCCGATTGACGCCAATGGAGCTGGCGGTGGGCAGGGGCATGAGGGCTGGGCTGCCCTCACGCCCATGGCGGCTGCCAAGGCCACTACGAGGACAATGTAGGAGGGCTACTTCATTCATGTGCTACTGAGACTCTGCTGTCTATTCCTCCTCTTCCCTTGTTCTCTTTCATAGGTGGTTGCGATGGCAAGGACATGAGTGTGTTCTACCTGACCTCACTATTATTATTGTGTGCGATCCCTGCGATAAGTTCTAAAAATAATCTTCAGTTAGTTAATGTCAATTATGCTAGCTTGTTGGGTCTGAGTAAACAATGTTTCCTACAATTTTATTGTGCAAACAAATTTGGTGTACATGAGGATAAAGCATTAGACAGAAACAATGTTTCCTTTAATTTTGAAAAAGCTTTTAAGATTTCTTCTACGATGCTTATTCTGGCTACAACAAAACCAAAAGCATTCTAACCATAATTTTCTACACAATATAAGGGTGAAGTCTGTTAAAACAATATAAGGGTGTTTTTCAAGACGCTATGTTAATCCACATCATGTAAATTACTGGCGATTTTTTAAATAATACGCATTATTTAATTAATTTGAGATCTAGTATATGTTTTTTGGAAATTACAGATCTAACACTTTGTCGTCTTGGGGGAAGCCGATTGGGCCAATCGACCAGGCCCTGGCCGACATCAGGTGCAACTAGGCAGTCGGCTTGGTCCCACTCATGCACTCGGCTTGCTCTAGGCCAATTAGGGCAATCGGTCTGGCCCAGGCCAATTAGTGCAATCTGTCAGACCCAGACCGACAGCCTAATCATCCTGCCTCTAACCAAATCATGCATGATCAATGCAACCCTAGCTAATTTTTTTAATAGCCTCTAACCTAATCGTCTGCCCATTTTTCTCGCTACTCCTTCCCGCCGATTTTTCCTGCCAGTACTTCCCGCCCTTTTTTCCCGCCACTACTTCCCGCCCTTTTTTCCCGCCTATTCAGTTCGGTGCCTCTATAAATCCGGGCAACGAGATGTATCTTTTTACTCAGTTCATCTCTTCCTCCTCTTACTCTCTCATTTCCCTCCTCTCCTCTTGCTCGTGATTTCCACCTCCATTATGGCGACGACGTTTCTCGGCAATAAGATGTCCATCGATGGATCTAGGATTTTATCAATGGGTATGCCGCATCAAAATTTTGACGACCATCTAGATTAAATCTATTTGATAGTTATATACAAAATTATAAATTTGCATTGTAATAGGATATAGAATAAGTAAACAATATGTAATTGATGATTAAAGATGGAAAATGCATAAGTAACCATACTAATAGTCTAATCACCATACTATCAATCTAAAATATTAATAAAAGAAACTTACAATACTACTTGTTTGACTTGTGTGGCTCATGCCTCCTTAATGACATGAACGCTCCACTATATCATCTTCATCCACTTGAGAAAAATATCTCGCTCAATGTATGTGACTAGAGAATCATCCAAGAGACTGTCACCCATCTTATTTCTTAACTTTGTTTTACTAAAGTCATTGCAGAAAACACTCTTTCAACACTTGTTGCTACATCGGCAGGACCAATACTAATTTGAGAAGTAAGTAAACCATATCATAAACTTTATGCCTCTTTGTTTCAACAATCTTAACTAAGAGGTCAACAAGATTATCTAGGCCTTGAAAATTCTCATCTCGTCTCATGTCATCAATGTAATTATCAAGTTGCAATTCAAGCTTTAGCAAATAATTGCCTAGGATATCGTTTGGGTAAAACTCAGCTAGTTTATGTACCTCGTGCATCAAAAGAAGCAAATGAGTTTGAAGGATTGAAGGCTGACATACAAGACAATAACTCCATATTAACCTCATCAAACCGATTATCAAGCTCTTGACTAATTTTATCGATGACACTAATATATACTTCTCTTCTGAAGTGGTCATCATTTGTTTGGTTTCGAGCACGAGCATACCTTGCTGATTTTCCATAAGGCACATAATTACCATCCATAGAAGAAACTTCAACACCATGTTTCTCACAAAACAAAGTGACCTTCTCAAGAAATTTAACCCAACCATTAGACCTCAATTGCTGCATTCTGTTCTTTGCCCCATTAACAAGTCTGATTGCATTAAGAATATCTTGCTCCCTTCTTTGCAAACACTCAGATAATTCATTTGTATATCCAAGAATTAGAACCATTAAGTGTGCAAAGAAAACAAACACAAAGGTTTCAAATGCTCTAAGCACATAATGTATTCTTGTCCAATCATCCTTATGTGAAATATCATCCCCAAGCTCGGTGAGTACATCATGAATTGTGGAAAACATAACAACGATGTTGTATACAGTTTTGAAATGAGAACCCCACCGAGTGTCACCAGGCCTAGGCAAACCCATCTCTTGATTTAATCCACTACCAGTTTCAAGTTCACCACAATCAAGTGCTTTCTTGATACTCTCAAGCCTAGCATTTCAAGCATGCCATGACGCTACACGAAATTCCAACAATATTCAACAAGAGAGATACTTGATCAAAAAATCGACAATCAAGATGTGCCCTTAGCAACAAAGAATCGTGACTAGTTGGATTTGATGTGCAAAACAATGAATATAATACCAAGGTGACTCTTGCATGATCAGTGTTTTTAGTCCTTTAATATCCCTTGCATGTTGCTAGCCCCATCATAACCTTGACCACGGATTTGAGTCATAATCAAGCCCTGACTAGCAAGTAAAGCTTCAATTGCACCCTTAAGTGATAAAGAGGTAGTATCATCTACATGAACAACCCCAATAAAGTGCTCACATGGACGACCAGATTGATCAACGTAACGCAAGCATAGAGCTAGTTGTTCTTTATGTGATATATCACTAGACTCATCACTAAAATTGCATAAGGTTCATCGCCAAGTTCTTCAATTTTTTTCTTTCTAGTTTCTATGGCACAACATTCAATAATCTGCTTTTGTATCTCTGGGCTAGTTAAGATGCAATTACCTGGAGCATTATTCAAAACATACTTGTGCACCTCTTCACTATTTCCAGCAAGAAACTCCAAAAGTTCTAGAAAGTTCCTCTATTGCTAGAATCTTCACTTTCATCATGGCCACGAAATGCCAATCCTTGATGCAAAAGAAACTTGATACATCTAAGTGAATATGTCAACCTTATCTTGTAAAGACGAAGATCCTCATCACCAACTTGTCAATGTGATAATCAATTGCTAACTTTGGATTCCTCAAGCAAATGTATCTCTCTTGAGCTGCATTATGTGCCTTAGAACCCATATGTTTCGTAAGTGCTTTCTCCTATATTCCAATTTCTCCACCCATCGAATAAATGTATCCGATCCAAGACTTTCTTGAATAAGTAACATACAAAACAAAACAAAGAATCCTTCTTGATACTATATTCAAGCCACCATGATTATAAAGCCATACCATATTGAATTGACGGTCTTTTTCCAATCTTTCTTTTAGAAAAACATGTGTATAAGGTTTGAATGGACCTTTGAGAATATATGCTCTTCGAGTTGCATCTTGATCGCTGATGGATAACTTTGAATGGGCCCTTTTCACCGGATCATATGGAAGGTTGTTCATGTCATAAACCGGCGGTGGCGGTGGTGGTGACGGTATGCGGTGGCATACGATTCACAACTTCTTCACTTCGTATCTTGCTCTTGAGCTTGAGGGTGCTCTTCCACCATAGTTTCAGCCGCTAAGGATTTGAAGCAAGTAGCCTTTTTGCTGCATGTTTGAAACATGATACAATGTCTCCTTCTCTTCTTCATATCTGAATAATTAAAAAGGAAACATTATAAGTACCATAAATTGGCTGTATACAATATGTGTAACAAAAAACATATGGGACGCTAGAATCATAGTTCCTAGTCTCTTTGCAAAAAGAACAAGAACAATCATAAAATAGATATTCACGATTTAGTTATACTGAACTATTTAATTTGAAGATATTATATACATATGAATGTTGATCCTTTATAGAATCAGCTACTCCCTCCGATCCATATTAGTTGACTTAGATTCACCAAGATGTAAATGTATCTAGTCAAATTTTAGTGCTAGTATAACCGTATCTAGACAAATTTGAGTCAACGGTTGAGAGCGATTAGATGATTACCGATGCACGGATGAAACTCTGAAACCCGACCGGAAATCTCGAGACGCTGCTAGCGGGCAGAGACCAAAGAGAGCGGTCACGCGGTGTCCGTAAATATTGTCGCTTGGCGTGTTGGAGAATTGTTGTAGCCCGCCGCAGATCGATCGCTGATCCGATTTGATCAATACTCGACTGGGTCCGGCGGCGATAGGAGGACGCCACGGTGGCGGCGTATTCTAGGCACCGATGGATTAGCCGCAGTTGTTGACTTGTTGTTATGGACCACGCCTTTGTTTTTTTCTACATCGTATGGGACCTGCACTCGGCTGGCCTGTTTTACACAATCGATCAGCAACAGTTTTTTCTATACTAGTACTAGTGCATCGCTTGCTGTGGTATGCCAGGCCCACCCGCATACTGGTAGCTCCGCCACGATGTCCATTGAGCTTTTCTGCGGTTCAAGTTGGGACCACGAGTCATACGAGTCTCTAAACGAACCAAACCTCTCAAGAGCCTTTGCTTTGCCCTCCAAGCCTTGCCATACGAAATGGAGTACTTAAACCGGTCTTTACTTTCTTCTCAGATACTGGTATCACATCGCTTTGCACTCTACTATGTCCGTAAAGCAGCCAGATAGAAGTGTGGAGGAGAGGTTAAGATGATCTTTAGGGATATTTTGTAGCTCACATGTGTGCTGCACAAAGTCGCTCACCAACCAAGTTGTGTCGTATGTAGGGACATAGGCATGCACCCTGCCTGGACAATTTATATCCACGCATTCCATTGTCAAGTATTTCTTAGAGGACATCATTGTTTTTTAAACCATGTGTGTTGACATTGCCCAAGCAATGACTGCATCTTGAAAATGTTGCTTGTCTTGATATCTGGCACCCTAGGCAATTTTGTTGCTGTGATATTCCCACGCAGAATCATGACCATCGACAACGGTCATTCCGGTTGACATGTTTTGATTCCATGAAGCGGGAATCGACATGTCCTCTCCACCATTGCCTTCTCCATAAGAATCCTCAGGGTCATCAGAATCACCAGTCTCGCCATCCATGTAATCCTCCTCTTCCATCATGTTCTGCATGCCTCCATCTTCCTCGTCGCATCCGCCTCCACTATAGTCTTCTCCACCTCCGCATGACCGCTCTGTCCGATTCATAACCACCGCCTCCTCCTATCCGATCGCTTCCGCCCGATTCATAACCACCGCCCAAAGATCGGACATGGAGTACATCCTGTAACTTGAATCGACACTATGGCGAGAAACATGTCCACCATCGCCTCCAGGCAGATCGATCTCCTTCAAGACATGAAGCACTAATGCGACAGGGTTTACATGCCTATCTTTGCAGCCTTTTAACCACTTAAACCAGTCTCTGTCAGTATCTACATGCCTCAAAGTCCAGAAAATATTTTTTCTTGACTTTGTCCACAATGCTTGCACGCTGACGGTGTACGTCTTGATGTTATAGCCTAAACATCCTGTCAACCATTCCTTCAACTAACTAACACTCCAGGTTTGAGGGACAGTCTAATCTAACTGTGTACACATGAACTCTTTCAGATCTGCTCCAAAGTCATTTGTTCAGACATTCTCAGGACCGTAATAAAACACGAACTTCACTAAATTGGTCATCTCTACTGACATAAAATAAACAACCTAATCAATTAATTATCGATAATGCGTATAACTTTGGGCAATGCTTGCAAATATTCTAAAAAATATGATATTATTGATACCGGTAAAATATTGCTACTAATCCACCAGCCAAATATTTGTGCCTAACCCATCGGGCAAAAATTGTTACTAATCCACTAGCCAAATATTATAATAGACTAACCATACCGACGTATGTAACCATATACAATAACCGTGATTATTGAGGGATTAGAATTTACCCTTAAAGTGAGGGAAGCCACTGGGTCCACCACAAACATCCTCAGCTCCTCCACCACAGCTCCACCACCATTGCCATTGCTCCACCACAGCTCCACCACCGTTCCTCCAATAAACCAACACCAAATCGAGCCCTGAGCTAATTCATCAGTAGATCGGGCTTCCACTACCTCTCTAGTGGTTTTAGATTGAAAATTTTGTGGCTAAATCAGGCAAAAATAGGGCAAAAACGGTGGTTGGAAACGAAGAACACGAATAGCAGAGAGAGGCAGCATGAGCTCATGAGAAGAAGGAGAGCGCCTGCAAGGCGCGCCAAGGTTCTTATCTGGCCCTAGTCGGCGTGGGCCTGGCCGATTGGACGGTCGGCGAGGGCCTGGCCGACTGAACCTGTCGGCCTGGGTGGGCCCCACGGCCCTACTGGCCGACCTGCTGTCTTCTAGCTGCTGGACGAGTGCTAAGCTGTCGGCCAATGTCTGACCGATTGGTCCAGTCGGCTTCCCCCAAGACGACAAAGTGTTAGATCTGTAATTTTCAAAAAGCGTATAATAGATATCAAATTAATTAAATAATACGTTTTTTTTAAAAAAATCGCGTTAGATCTTTCTTTTTGCGATCAAATGAGCTTTATTAATTATATAGTGGGTTTACAATCCTTCAACATGACATGCTCTAAGAAGGGTGGTATGTAATTAACCCACAAACACCTTCTTCTAACACTACTAGCTCTCTTGGCACATAGATGAGCTGCCTCATTGGCAAGCCTACCAACAAAAGAAAACTTAAAGCTAGTCAAAACCCACTAAGCTCCTTAATTTCGCGTTAGATCAGTATACTCCCTCTATCCCGGTTTAAAGGACACAATTTGCAAATCATGCAATCCCAAAATATTCAGACACAAAAGCATTTAATCTCTTTAATTACTTATCAATAAAATGCTTGCATGCACATGTGTGAACAAATATGAACGTCTTGATGGCTTTTTTTTTCCTCGTGCATGTTCTTCTCCATACTATTAAATGGACCAATTAGAGAACACCTAGGACCCAGAAAATTACAAATTATGTCCGTTAAACCGGGATGGAGGAAGTACTATTAGTTACATAAACTGTCTACACAATATATGTTGTCAATTGCAGGTATCATGTGGACTCCGTAATTAAGGAAGAGCGGTGCTACAGGTAGGACAGAACACGTCCGACATCTGCCGTAGATTGCAGGCCTAGATCCATCCCCTTGGCCCATCAGGTTGTCGTACCAAAGTTGTTAGGACTTTGTCGTACTTCAAGTAATTTTAATCTGATTTACGTTTCCCATCATCCGAAACACGGCGGTCGGAAGTGGTATTTGCAAAAAAAAAAAATCTGGAACATGGTGGCGGCTGTGAATGAGAAAAAAGGAATCCAAAGCCTGCCTACACATGACTCAGTCACGTGATCAACCTCCATCACCAATGCCTCAATCTCCATCTCTTAAGGATATTATCTATAGGCTTAAGCGTGAGCAGAAGATTGTGCTGTGAGGCCTTGTGCCGCGCGATGCTCACGCGTGCGGCCGCTGCCTATGGGCCTGCAGCTGGTGAACGATTGCTTCGATGTGTGTGTTTTTTAGCGTTATTAATAGTTTGGTGGTCCTATTGTGTTCACTAGAGGAAAAAGCGCCATCCGTCGCGATTTCTGAGATTAGTCCCTTGCGCCACCAATCGGGACTAACGCCATCGGTTGCTGAGCGGCACGGGCCAGGGGCATGGGTCCCGGTTTAGGGCATGCGTCGTTGGAGCCACCAACCGGACTAAAGGTTTGGCCACACCACGGCGTAGACGCACCTTTAGTCCCTTGTTGGCTCCAACCGACTAAAGACCCTTGCCTCTATAAATGCACAAATTTCTCCGCCTCCACTCTGTTTTTCGAATGGTGTAAGGTGTGAGGGTGTGCTAGTTTTTTCTCATGCATGCATTGAAGGTATTTGTTGAAATGTTTGAGTGAAAATCCGCTGAATTTCTCATAGAACAAAAATATAGAAGGTGTCCGAGACGCACTTGAGCTTTCTCCTCTTTATTTCCTCGATCGAGGTTAGCAATCTTATCTTTTCTAGGTCATTGATACAATTCATGTGTCGGTGTGAATTGGTTATTTCACTATTTATGATGTCCTGTTTTTGATAAACTTACTTATATGATGCGATGAACGGTCGGGAATGGATGTACGGTGAAGCGGTAGCCGGGTATATCAAAGGCGTGGATAAATTTATCGATGTGGCTACGGCAAACAAAGAGAATGGATTTATACGTTGTCCATGTGTTCAATGTCGAACAACAAGGAGTACTCTTCCTCGAAAATCATTCGCGCCACCGATTATGAAAGGTTTCATGCCCAACTATAATTGCTGGACCAAGCACGGGAAAGAGGGGTTATGATGGAAGATGGTGAAGAAGAAGATGATGATAACAACTATCATCATATGTTTCCTGAATACAATGATACCGCAATGGAAGACAATGGAGAGGAAAAGGTGAAGAACGGGCATCGATGAGCCGGCCGATGAACTTGGTAGGGTCATTTCGATGCAAAGCGAGACGTGAAATGTAAAAATGAGAAGTTAAAGTTAGAGGGCATGTTAGAAGATCACAAGAAATTGTTGTACCCAAATTGTGAAGATGGCAGACAAAGCTCGGTACCACATCGGAATTGTTGCGATGGAAGGCGAGTGGTCTAACCGACTCTCATTTGAAAAGATGCTGAAAATAATGAAGTCAAGTTTCCAAAACATAACGAACTTCCCGAGAGTACCTACGAAGCAAAGAAGACTCTCGTCCTCCGGGATTAGATGTGCAAAAGATACATGCATGCATTAATGATCATCCTCATCATGTAAGGAGTATGAGAATTTAGATAAATGCCCGGTATGCAACGCTATGTATAAGATCGACGAGATGACCGTGATGTTGAGGGAGAGCCCTCGGAAGAGGGTTCTGCTAAGGTTATGTGGTATGCTCCTATAATACCAAGGTTGAAACACATGTTCAAACAAAGAGCATGCCAGTTGTTGCGATGGCACAAAGAAGACCATAAGAAAGACGGGAGTTGAGACACCACCGATGGGTCACATGGAGAAAAATCGAGAGAGACTTCCCAGACTTTGCAGTGACGCAAGGAACTTATGGTTTGGTCTAAGCACGGATGGCATGAATCCTTTTGGGGAGCAGAGTGCACAAAGACTGCCCGTGACTCTATGTATCTACAACCTGCCTCCTTGGTTGTGCATGAAGCGAAGTTCATTATGATGCTGCAAGAGCCATCCAAGGCAAGCAACCGGCAACGACATTGATGTGTACCTTAGGCCATTAGTTGAAGAACTCTTAGCTTGGGGCAAACCAGGTGTACGTATGGGATGAGAACAAACAGAGCCATTTAATCACGAGGGTTGTTATTCAGAACCATCAATGATTGGCTCGCTCTTAGTAACCTTTCGTGATGCATAAACAAAGGATATAAGGCATGCACCCACTGTTTAGATAAGACCGAAGGTACATATTTGCATAAATGCAAGAAGGTTGTGTACCTAGCGAATCGACGATTTCTTCCACCAATCATCCTGTAAGAAAGAAAGGCAAGCATTTCAAAGGTGAGGCGATCACCGAAGAAGCGAACTCCCCGCCGGGTGATGATGTATTTGGTATGGTCAAGGACATAGAAGTAATCTTTGGAAAGGGTCCCGGGTCAATCAGCCCAACGACGCCACATGTGACACGCACCCATGTGGAAGAAGAAATCTATATTTTGGGAGCTGCCATATTGGAAAGTCCTGCGTGTCCGCTCTTCAATCGACGTGATGCACGTGACGAAGAATCTCTGCGTGAACCTGCTAGGATTCCTAGGCGTGTATGGGAAGACAAAAGATACACCTGAAGCACGGGAGGACCAACAAATTATGAAAGACCAAAGAACATGCATACAGATAACAAGACGGATAAAGGGCGTCACTTAAGTCGTGATAGCTATGCTCTTACCAAAGCAGAGAAGGAAATCTTTTTTGAAGTCCTTTACAGTATCAAGGTGTCGTCTGGCTTCTCATCTAATATAAAGGGGATAATAAATATGGTAGAAAAAGTTCCAAAACCTGAAGTCTCATGACTTTCACGTGATTATGACGCAGTTGCTTCCGATTGCATTGAGGGGGCTTCTACTGGAAAATGTTCGAGTACCCATTGTGAAGTTGTGTGCATTCCTCAATGCAATATCTCAGAAGGTAATCAGTCCATATATTCTCGCCAAGGTTCTGAAGGATGTGGTACAATGTCTTGTTAGTTTTGAATTGGTGTTCCCACCATCCTTCTTCAATATTATGACGCATCTCCTGGTTCATCTAGTGGAAGAGATTGCCATTCTCGGTCCGTATTTCGCACAATATGTTCCCTTTGAGAGGTTCATGGGAGTCTTAAAGAAATATGTTCATAACCGTATAGACCGTAAGGAAGAATCTCCAAGGGATATGGAACAGGAGGTCATTGAGTTTTGTGTTGACTTTATTCCTGACCTTAAGCCGATTGGTGTTTCGACTCATGCATGAGGGAAGACTAAGTGGAAAAGGCACTGGAAAGAAAGCAATGATATGTAGGGACGGGATTTTTTCACTAAAGCACACTACGCTTCTACATAATTCCACCTTGGCAGCTCAGATATCGAGGAACACAAGAATATTGTACGCCCAAAACCCGGGAAGCTCGAATCATGGATTACGATGAACACATGAAGTCTTCGGTGGTTGGATGCGGACACATCTCTTGAATGACACCACCGTTGGAGATCAGCTATACTTGTTGGCGGCACACCATCTTCTACGTATTGAATTTCCAAGGGTACGAAATAAATGGGAATACATTCTACACGATCGCCCAAGATAAAGAGCACCAACCAAAATAGTGGTGTCCGCTTTGATGCAATAGACGAGAATGGACAAAAGGACACATATTATGGTTACATAGAGGAGATATGGGAACTAGACTATGGAGTCTCTTTAAGGTCCCTTTGTTTCACCGCAAATGGGTCAACTGAATGGGGAAGGGTAAAGATAGACCAGGTAATGCGGAATGACAATAGTGGATCTCAACAATCTTGGTTATAGAGATGAACCATTCGCCCTAGCCAATGATGTGTCTCAGTTTTCTATGTGAAGGACATGTCCTCCGCATCAAAAAGAAAAAATATGCAAACGAATACATCATATGATGAGCCAAAGGCCACATAGTTCTTTCAGGAAAAGAAACATCGTGGGAATCGAGGACAAGATGTACATGTTAGAAGATTATAATAAGTTTGATGAAATTCCGCCTTCACAAAGGAAAACCCACCCAAGCATTCTGTTAAGTAAAGAAGATGCTCCATGGTTACGTCAAGCGGTCATAAGGAATGACATATGCCAAGAAGTTCATGCTCATATTATGTAACTCTAGTTCATGTCTTTCGCGGTTTGTGGCTTGACCAAGGATATCTTTCGCGTTTGTGGCCTTTAGTCCCGGTTTTGTAGTCTCGCTTTTATTAATAAATGTCTTGAGTGTTAGTCCCATTTTGTGGCTGGACCGAGTGCCTCTATGACCAGCTTTGGAGATGCCGGAGGACTGGGCTCAAGATCTCCTCAAACTGGTCGAGTGGTGTCCCGCCTCGAAAACCATCTTGCAGCTTGTAACTTCACTAACTAGATCAATACGCCGAGCTAACTAATTTCACATATTAGGAGTGCCTCTATGACCAGTTTCTGAGATGCCGGGAGGCTCCGGTCGCATCTCCTCAAACTGGCCGCAGTGGTGTCCTCGCCTCGAAAACCATCTTGCAGCTTGTAACTTCACTAACTAGATCAATACGCCTCGGAGCTAACTAATTTCACATATTAGGAGTGTTTCTATCAGCTTTCTCGGAGATGCCGGACTGGGCCCGCAGATCTCCTCGAACTGGCCGTAGTGGTGTCCTCGCTCTCTAAAACCATCTTGGAGATGCCTCAAACTGGCCGGAGGACTGACTCACAAGGATGCATATTTATAGTACAAGCAGCTCGGCATAATGTCGACACTCACGACATAATGTCGACACTCACCCCTATTATTAGTGTCGACTATTTTAGTCTCGGGTGTCTCCAACCGACTAAAGGTTCATCTTTAGTCCCTTGGTGACACCATCCGGGACAAGGTACAAGCCGCGACATAATGTCGACACTCACCCCTATTATTAGTGTTGTCCGCCCACTGCCGAATCCTTCAACGTTGGTTTCTCCAACCGAGACTAAATATGAACCCTCTTTATATACGCATTTCTATTTATTAGGTAACACTTAAGACATTTATTAATATTAAAACCGACAATCGGGACTAGCTAACACTGTGCCTAAAGCCCCCTTTAGTCATAATCATGCCTAGTACGCAGCTTCGTGGTCTTCATCGCCGCCATCATCATCATCGCCATCGCCACCGCCACTCCGGGATCCTCACCATCCATGGCATATACCAGGGCCATTCCACCTGGATTCACGGGCGGTGGGAGAGGGTCTCGAAGACGGCGCCACCGCCGACGGTGTGGGGCCTGTATGGTGGACTCGTGGGCACCGTGAGGCGAGGATGGTCTCCCCGCGATGTAGCGCATCACTGATGATAGTACGGTTCTCCCACCATACGACGGCCGACTTCGTGTGGTTCACCGTGGCGGCCATCACCCTCAGACTGGCGAGCTCTTCCGCCTATTAGCGAAGAAGGCATTCCAGTGTCATAGTTGTCGGGATCCCACTGGGATCCATCCGCCGCCCGCGTGAGCTCGTGGTAGAAGTGGAGCCAGATGGTCTGGCGTGAACCTTGAGGGACAGAACCCTCCAACACAAAGATCCAACCAAGGGCGGCGGTACCATGTGGACAAGGGTAGTTGAGGCGACAGCCTGCCTCCTCGAGGGTCGAATGGCCCAAAGAGGCGTTGTCCATTGTTCTAAGAGAGGAAGGTGTGGATGTGTGGATAGCCATGACACGATCACCCTAAATATAGAGGAAAGGGCGGAAAACTTGGCGTGAAGCTTTGGGAAATGGCGGAATATCTTTAGTCCGGTTAGTGACTACATCCGGACTAAAAGCTCTAGTAGAAAGGAAAGGGCGGAAAACTTGGCGGAAGAGGTGGAAATGGCGAAATATTTTTAGTCCCGTTGTGACTACATCCGGACTAAATGTGTGCGAACAATGATCATGTTTCAAAAACCTTCACAAAATGACCTATCATGTTCGAGGTTTCATGGCTTTCATCCAAATGACCGATGTTATGTCAATCACGGCATAGTTTGTGATGTTGTGCCCATATTATGCATGTGTGTGGACATTGGTATGGAGAAAAATGTTGCAGAGGAAGTTTTCCTTTTGTCGCACGAAAAGCCCTTTTCCATTTTCCGAGCGCAAAAGGGTCGCTTTTGTGAAGTAACCACCAAAATGCCGCTTCGTAATGCTACCGCCCTATTTTCCTAAAATACTAGACCACCTTACATGGACTATATCCCAACCGCACATCTCAAACCTTTTCGTCCATCCCGGTAAAAGGACAAATGTTCCGTTAATCCCAGGAAGTGGGTCCCGTACTACGGGTACATGATCTATCGCCCGTGATTTTTTGAAAAAATCATTTTTAGACTCGCAATATGTGGTTTCTTCAGAGATCCAATGCAAGTTCTAACAATGCCCGTCCCCTATCACTTCTTATGTTTAAAGTTTTTCTAAATTCCAAATTGATATTAAAAAAATATAAGTTAATTCATTTTTAATTGTAAATGGTTCATATTTTAAATGGTTACATTAATTATTTTTTAAAACAGAAAATGTTTTTGAATTATTTATTTAAATCCAAACACTTTTTATGTTTAAAATTTTCTAAATTCCAAATTAATATTCAAAATATAAGTTAATTCATTTTAAAAGGTTACATTAATTATTTTTAAAATAGAATATGTTTTTGAATTATTTATTCAAATCCATACACTTCTTATGTTTAAAGTTTTTCTAAATTCCAAATTGATATTAAAAAATATAAGTTAATTTATTTTTAATTGTAAATGGTTCATATTTTAAATGGTTACATTAATTATTTTTAAAATGAAAATGTTTTTGAATTATTTATTTAAATCCAAACACTTTTTATGTTTAAATTTTTCTAAATTCCAAATTAATATTCAAAATATAAGTTAATTCATTTTAAAAGGTTACATTAATTATTTTTAAAATAGAATATGTTTTTGAATTATTTATTCAAATCCATACACTTCTTATGTTTAAAGTTTTTCTAAATTCCAAATTGATATTAAAAAAATATAAGTTAATTCATTTTTAATTGTAAATGGTTCATATTTTAAATGGTTACATTAATTATTTTTAAAACAGAAAATGTTTTTGAATTATTTATTTAAATCCAAACACTTTTTATGTTTAAAATTTTTCTAAATTCCAAATTAATATTCAAAAATAAGTTAATTCATTTTAAAAGGTTACATTAATTATTTTTTAAAAATAGAATATGTTTTTGAATTATTTATTCAAATCCATACACTTCTTATGTTTAAAGTTTTTCTAAATTCCAAATTGATATTAAAAAAATATAAGTTAATTCATTTTTAATTGTAAATGGTTCATATTTTAAATGGTTACATTAATTATTTTTAAAACAGAAAATGTTTTTGAATTATTTATTTAAATCCAAACACTTTTTATGTTTAAATTTTTTCTAAATTCCAAATTAATATTCAAAAATATAAGTTAATTCATTTTAAAAGGTTACATTAATTATTTTTTAAAAATAGAATATGTTTTTGAATTATTTATTCAAATCCATACACTTCTTATGTTTAAAGTTTTTCTAAATTCCAAATTGATATTAAAAAATATAAGTTAATTCATTTTTAATTGTAAATGGTTCATATTTTAAATGGTTACATTAATTATTTTTAAAATGTAAAATGGTTTTGAATTATTTATTCAAATCCAAACAATTTTATGTTTAAAGTTTTTCTAAATTCCAAATTAATTATCATTTAAAAACAATACAAATTTAAACCCCAAAATAAAAAATAAGGCGAACAGAGAGAAAATACTGAAATTTTTTGAAAATAGAAAATGTCCTGTTGAGCCACCAACCGGACTAAAGAGCCTCGCCAACCCTTGGTCTGCTGAAAATATTGAGTATAGGTCCTGGTGGCTCCAACCGACGATGATTTTTAGTCCTGTTGAGCCACCAACCGACAAAAGGCCCTTCGCTTATAATCGCCTCGCCTCTTCTTCTTCCCATCTCACTTCTTCGCTTCATCGACGCAGACAGAGACGCCGCTTCACGACGCCGGGAAGTCGCCCGAGCTCCGCCTTGTCGACTTCGCCACGAGCTCGCCTCGCTTCTCTATCTCCCCGAAAAGGAATCGAAGAGGGCACGGCAACCGTCGCCATCGACGCCATCCTTCCGCCGGTGAGACCTATCCTTCCTCCGCCTACTTTGGCCACCAAGGTCTCATACAGGACCTAGCGCACCCCATTGATGCCCTGTGTTGCTTGCTCGAGCCCCAGATACTCGACATCGTCTTCGTCTGCAAGCGCAACTCCAGCGAGGAATCTAGGACGAACAGGAGCACCCCTTCCTCAACCGCGACCACCACTGAGCCCACCTCGACCACCGCAACCACTCGTAATAGTCCATGTCCCTTACCCTCTGGAATCGCCGGAGACCACCTCCCGACGCCGCCGGCTGCCAGAGTGAGCAAAGATCGCCGCCTGTCAGGTGACGTGGTGCCCGCAGTGGCCCCGGGTCCCACTGCCAGCCTTAGAGGCTAGGCGCCTCATGCAAGTTAGAAGTGGCCTGTCCAGTCCACCCACAAGCCTCGGTCTAGGTCCCACCTGTCAGGGAGGCCGAGGTGCCACTGCCCTCTCGCCCACTGTGGCTAGCAAGGGCTCGTGTAAAAATGTTTTCTGTTTTGTTTAAATTTAGAAATGGTTTAATTAAATCCAGAAATTGATATAATATTGTAAATTCAATAATTAATTATTTATAACTTAGAAAATACAAATAATATATCAAAATGTTCGTAAAATGAGATCTAACTATTTAACCTATAATAATGCATTGTTCAACAACTTTCAAGACAAGTTTAATTAGAAAACAAAATCAACCCCTCTCATATACTTCAAGTTTCACCGAGTTAGGTTTTCACCCCTGGAACCCCGCTTAAATTGCCGAGCATGTCTTTGGGTTACTTTTAATACAAATTAACTTGTTATATCATCATCCTTGTTTGATCATTGCATCGATGCCATGTGTTGATTGTTCCCTCTTTCTGGCGCCGGTGTAAAAACTATTTGCCTTTTTTAATTCCAAAATGATTTAAACTTGTAAATTCAATAACTTATTGTTTATAAGTCGAAAAATATGAATAATATATCAAAATGTTCAAAAATGAAACCTAGCTATCTAAGCTATAATCATGCATTGTTCAACAACTTAAATTACAAGTTTAATTAGAAGAACAAATCCACCCTCTCATGTGTTAGGAGTTTCTCCGAGTTAGGTTTTCACCTCTAACCCCGATTAAATCGTCGAGCATTTCTTAGGTTACATTCCAATGCAAATTAACTTGTCATATCATCATACTTGCTTGAGCATTGCATCGATGCCATGGGTTCGACGATGTGCCTATCTACTACACTCGCTTTTCTCTTCATTTTTATTATTGTGTATGTATATATTAGGTTTCTCTCAATTAGGGTTTATATCTCTCAACACCGCATTTAACTTTCTCCTTTAGCCGCTTTGACTTATTTGTTTTTCCACCTATGCGTAAAATATGGACCCACGCCGAGACGAAGAAAAGGAAGAGTTGATCCAAGGTGTGATCCGTGGGGAAGATAATCTAGACGTATCAACATTTTCGAACAACTCCGTGAGGGTGATCCTCTTTACCGGAGTAGACAACTTGTTTGAGGTTGAAGGTGTTGCCTCATGAGGGAGAAGGCGATGCCTTGTGTAATCGAGAAGACGACCGCCCGCAAGGTGCATGTAATATAAATCAATTCATTAATTAATCATCTGCTATCTATATAGAAATAGTAACGACGATCTTTCTTCTTTTAGCCCTCCGGATCGAAGGAATCTCCGAAAAGAGCGCATTTGAGTCCCAACCAAAAGTTGCAAGACCATGAGAGGTTCAGATCAAGATGTCAGAGACGGCATCGACAGCCCCAAGTTGTCGCAACCAAATTTGTGGCACAATGCGGAGTAATCGTTAGGGACTTAATCCCATCACCATTAGAAATTGAATAGGCCTGCTAATGCGATGAAGAGGGAACATGTTTATTTGTCCCTAACCACGCCAAAGATTTATCGTGGAAGAGGCTCATGGTTAATTTCAAACTATCGAAGATAGAGCTGGATCCAAATGCGGAGGATCCAGCTTGAGGACGCCACAACATGGGAGAGCCATGGAGGCTAAGGTCGTGGAGTGGGCTTTGAAGAAGATGGCCCAAGGTTTCACCAATCGAAGAAAATATTGCACCTTGACTATGTCGTGAAAAGAAGAAGACTCGATTTCAAGAATATTCAGTTTGAGAAGATAAAACCATTCGGGATGAGTTTGTGGAATACAAGAAATCGTAAAAGCTAAGAAAATGTAAAACGAATAAGTCGAATGTCGCTAAGAAGAAGTATCACCATACTATGGGGCAAGGTGGCTACAAGGTTGGCATTCCTAAGTGGGAGAAACTTGAGCAGAACTGTGATAAAAATATCACCCTGAGATGCATTTATTGGGTAGAACGAGCAAGGAATTGGTTTTACGGCATGGGGCACGTTGGACTCGGAAGGAGGTGTATATATAACATACGACATAAAGAAGACCCCTTGCCAATCGAGAGGATGAGAAAAGCAAGAAGGTTAAAGATGGGGACTTCATTCCCGATAGAGAGAATGATGAGCTCACACTCGCCCTTGGAAATAAGGAACATGATGGACGAACACGAGGCACAATAGGCTCCCAATCATGGAGGACTGGGTTTCAAGAGAGGAAGAAATATCCCGATAGAAGCCAGAGGAGTAAGGATGTAGGCAGCTGAAGCAGAAAGTCGAAAGAGCGAATGCGTTTAATTGAAGAACGATTAAAGCAACAACAAGATGAAATTAACACACTTAAAGAGCAGAGTACTACCGGGCGCCCATCTCAAGAAAGACACCGCATTCGACGCTACCGCCTATTGAATAATCGAAAAGCAGGTGGCTTCCACCGAGGTCCCGGTGATGACAATGGTGATGACGATGATGCACCGACGATGGCTCCTTATTACCCAAAGGATGATATCACGAGATGACACATCGCGACCAACATGTCAAAGTTGTGAACATATCAATGAAGGTGGCGGCCGGCTATGCCTTACCAATTGGACCCACACCAACTTACCACCGCCGTCTGTTCCAGAGGGCTACGCTGTTGTCGGCGTGATGAAATCATGCCCACCTTTGAGGTTTTGGATCTTCACTACCGCCGGTGAAGGGATGATCGCTGGGTGACGCAAAAAACGTCACCATTCTATGTCCGAAGAATTGTATCATGCTTCGAAATCACACGCCAAGGCCATCTTCGCCGCCGCCTCACCCGTCTCCAGCGAGGTCGTCGCTGAAGGGAATATGCCCTGAGAGGCAATAATAAATTGTTTATTATGTGTATTCCAAGTATATGATAGATGTTTATTTTGCATGCTATAATTGTATTAATACGGAAACGTTAATACATGTGTGTTTAATAAACAAAGAAAGTTCCTAGTTAAGCTCTCTCATAAACTAGCTCGTTGATTAACAAGATGATCAAGGTTTCGATCATGGACATTGATGTTGTTAATAACGGATCACAACATTAGTGTAATGATGTGATGAACATTCATCCGAAGTATAGCATTACGATCAAAGTCATTAAGTTTATATTGCTATAACAACTTACGGTGATCCTAATCCTTAGACCATGAGATCATGTCAATCACTAACACCGAAGAGTTTCTTGATAACATCAAACGCCACACCGTAATGTGGTGATTATAAAGATGGGTTCAGAACTAATAAA
Organism: Avena longiglumis; assembly: GCA_030063025.1. Classification (NCBI taxonomy): domain Eukaryota; kingdom Viridiplantae; phylum Streptophyta; class Magnoliopsida; order Poales; family Poaceae; genus Avena; species Avena longiglumis. The sequence continues at coordinate 97,129,046 of CP125974.1, forward strand.
GTGTTATGTTGAGGCTCATGGATCGAGAGGAATTTGTTCATCCCGATGACGGATAGATATACTGGGCCCTCTCGGTGATATCACATTGATTAGCTTGCAATCAAGTGATTTGATCACTAGAATGTTATATCACGGAACGAGAAAAGAGTGCATGTCGGTAACGAGATCAAACTAGGTATGGAGATACCGATGATCGAATCTCGACATGTAATATATCGTGAAACAAAGGGATTAAGATACTAGCGTAAAAGGTTCCGACGATCACAAGAAAGTTATCGTTGAATGTGTGGAGTCAAGATGGGTCTCCGATCCCGCTCGATTATTGATCCGAGAGGGTCTCGATCATGTCCGCATTATTCACGAACCGTAGGGTGACACACTTAAGAGATACCGACATCCAATTGGAGCAAAAGTTTCATGCCGAAGAATAAACAAGCGCAGGAATTTATTTCACTAGATACAAACAAAGTTGGGTGAAATTGCATAAAGTGGTTATGCATGTGAAATAGAATTCTAAGGGGTTATTTGTGAATGTTTGTCATTAAAGTAATTGACAAAATTCTGAATAAAATAAAAGAGTTTTATTTAATGAGAGTTTGCATTAAATTTGGTGGAAATTTAATGGGATCTTTGAGTGGATTTTGAGTGGAGGAATTTGGAGGAGTTTTGTGAGTGGAGTGTCCACCACATGAAGAGGGGAGGGCAGCCCCATGCGCCGGCCACCCCTTGGGGTTCCCCTCCTCCTATAAAAGGAGCCCTCCTCTCACTTCTCACTCACACCTCCTCGTGAAGGATCTCTCCCCTCTAGAATTTATCCCCATGGTCTCGGACTAGCGATATACATGTTCCCGTGGCTATTCGGCAAGAAAGAGTTGTGCTCACCGCATCGCTGGAGCGAGGCGGAGGTTGCTCGGTGCCTCGAACGTGTGAAACGGATGCGCTGATTTGCGGCGCTTAGGACTTCCTCTCGATCTTGAGATCGCAAGAGATCGTCTACATCAACCACGAGTTTGGACTCGTTAAACTTTGTCGGTCTTCAAGGGTATGTTCTCTACGGATATACATCCGCCTGCTGTTTGTATCTAGTATAAATAGATCTTGGTATATAGTTCACATCGTAGGAAAATTTTTGTTTTCTATGTTGCGAACCCTTCAAAGGGTATCGAGCCAGTTTATGCGTAGATACTTTACACGTAGTACACATATGAGTATGTGGGCGATGATCATGTTGTTGCTCCTTTCTTGTGATTTTGGATATTGGTGGCATAGTGGGATGAAGCGGCCCGACAAACTTTACATGTCCTCGCATTACATGAGACCTGTTCCACGCTTGACATGCAACTAGTTTGCATAAGTGGCTAGCGGGTGTCTGCTCTCCTACTATAGTCAATATCTATTTTGCAAGCGAGTTGTCAACAATTTGATTATCCTCGCTAGGTTCATGTTCGTAGGTAAGAACGGTTCTATCTCAAAGCCCTCACCACGTAAAACTTGCAATGGATAAATTAGAGGCGCCTAGTTTAGATTGTTGGGCTAGTGTTATGATATGGTAGTGTTGTAAGTAGAAGTATGAGATGATACTCTTAACACACATAGCGTAAAATCCATAGACCGTGGATTTACACATATAGGTATGATAGTGATCATACCACGATGCACATGATAGAGATCATCTCATGGAACCATATAATTTCACTAATAAACATATGATGTTTGATTGCATCTTATATTGCTTATTTAGCGCTTTGTTAAGCATAATAAGATGATCCCTCATTTAAATATCAAGATAAGAATGTGTTCTTCCTTTAGTATGCACCGATTATGTTTTCGCCGCCCAAGACATCACGTGATGATCGGGTGTACTTGGATCCTCGACCATACTTCGGTGTAAGACAGTTACACGCAAAATACTAAGGTTCTAACTTGGCGAGCCTAGCATGTACAGACATGGCCTCGGAACACGTATCGAAAGGTTAAGCATGAGTCATATAGTTGATATGATGCCCATTTGATGCTCGCTTTGAAGCTATACCGACTCACGTGATGATCGGACTTGGTGTAGTGGATTTGGTTCATGTAATCACCAAAAGGACACGAGGGATGTCGCTGAGTGGGAGTTCATTCGTAATATAGATTAGTTGAACTCAATCTATCATACACTTAGTCTAAACTTTACAAATTCTGTTGTAGATGGCACCACCGCTTTTAATTTCAATGCTCATGGAGAAAGAGAAACTAGCAACGAACGGTAGCAACTTTATCGAATGGGCCATGAATTTGAGGATTCTCCTCTCGCACAAAAGAAATATGTGCTAGAAGCGCCTTAGGCCCCCACCTTTGACGATGCCCCGACGAGGAGAAGAATGTCTATCGACTCGTCAGAGGACCACAACTTAGTTCATTGCGGCATATTGTATGGGCTAGAGCCGAACTTCAAAGCGCTTTCAAAACGGCAATGCTTTTGATAAAATGGGTGAGTTGAAAATGATTTTCGACACACATGTCAGAGAGAGCTACAATGCTCGTAAAAGTTCTTTAGTCGCATGATGGAAGAGAACAACTCCGTTAGTGAGCATGTACTCAAGATGTCGGGTTACCGATAAGCTTGTGTCCTTGGGAATAACGATTCCCATTGACTTAGGCATCCATCGTGTTCTGCAGTCGCCACCTAGCTATAAGAGCTTCGTGATGAACTATAATATGCGTGGCATGAAGAAGTCTCCCCGAGCTTCACAATGCTTAAAACCGCAGTGGAGATCAAAAAGGAACATCAAGTGTTGATGATCAATAGGAACACTGGTTTCAAGAAAGACAAGAAGGAAAACGGAAGGAAGTAAGGACGGCAAGCTGCTACCAAAAGAAACCCCGAGTTGGACCTAAGTCCGATACCGAAAAGTGCTACTATTGTAAGAGGATCGCCATCGAAGCATAATCGCCCCAAGTATCCGGCATAAGAAGGCCGGCAAGGCAAACAAAGGTATATATGATATACATGTTATTTATGTGTACTTGACTAGTGCTCGCAGTAGCACCCGGGTATTTGATACCTGGTTCGCCTAATATTTGTAACTCGAATCGAGGTCATGAACAAAGCGATCGCTAGCAAGGGGTGAGGTCAAGATGCGTGTCGGCAATGGATCAAGTGTTGATGTGATCGCCGTTTAACGCTACCTCTCCACTTATCGCCGGATTAGTCATAAACTTAAATAATGTTATTTGGTGCCTGACCGAGCATGAACATTGTATCCGGATCATGTTTGATGCAAAGTGGTTTTTCATTCAAATCGAGAACAATGGTTGTTCCATTTATATGAATGAAATCTTTATGGTCATGCACCAATGTTGAATGGTTTATTTCGTTGGATCTCGATGATAATGTTACACATATTCATAATGTTGATGCTAAAAGGATTAAACTTGATGATGATATATCCGATATATGTGGCAATCGCCGTCAGGTCATATTGGCATTAAACGATGAAGAAGCTCCATTCGGATGGACTTTTGGAATCACTTGATTATGAATCATTTGATACATGTGAGCCATGCCTTATGGGCAAGATGACTAGAACGCCGCTTTTCCTGCTCAATGGAACGGGCGATGATTTATTGGAAATCATACATTCGATGTATGTGGTCCAATGAGTGTGTCACGAGGTGGATATCGTTATTTTGTTACTTTCACGGATGATTTGAGTAGATACGTTATATCTACTTAATGAAACACAAGTCCGAAACCTTTGAAAAGTTCAAGGAATTTCGTAATGAAGTGGAAAATCATCGTAATAGAAAGATCAAATTTCTTCGTCCGACCGTGGAGGTGAGTATCTAAGTTACGAGTTTAGCACTCACATGAAAGAGTGTGGAATTGTTTCACAACTCACACCGCCGAACACCACAAATAAATGGTGTGTCGAACGTCAGAATCGCATTTTATTAGATATGGTTCGATCTATGATGTCTCGACGGACTTGCCGTTGTCATTTTGGGGTTATGCACTAGAAACCGCTGCATTCACTTTAAATCGGGCACCATCTAAATCCGCTGAAACGACATCAGATGAATTGTGGTTTGGAAACAAACCTAAGTCGTCATTTCTAAAGTTTGGGGTTGCGATGTTTATGTGAAGAAACTTCAACCGGATAAACTCGAACCCAAAGCGGAAAATGCGCCTTCATAGGATACCCTAAAGAAACTATTGGGTATTCCTTCTATCACGATCCGAGGGCAAGGTTTTGTTTAAGAATGGATCCTTTCTAGAGAAAGAGTTTCTCGCGAAAGGTGTGAGTAGTCGAAGGTAGAACTCAAGAGGTTAGGAACCTTCTCTTCAAAGTATGGCGAGTAGCGCAGTACCGAAGTTGTTCCGGAGTTGGCTCCACGCTGAAGAGGGAACTAATGATAATGATCATGAAACTACGAAAAGAGAGTACTACCGAACCTCGCAGTCAAACAGACGCTGCAGCCTCCCGAGACGGAAATCCCGTCATAAATTTCATGGTTGATGAAAATAATGACCTGCGACGTATGAAGAAGCGATGATGAGCCCGGATTCCAACAAATGGTTAGAAGCCATGAACCGAGATGGAATCCATGTATGAAAATCAAGTTTGGAACTTGGTGGATTACCTCACAACCGAAAGGCCGTGGAGAACAAATGGATTTTCAAAAGGAAAACCGATGTCGATGGTAATGTGACCATCTATAAAGCTCGACTTGTCGCAAAGGGGTTTCGACAAATTCAAGGAGTTGACTACGATGAGACTTTTCTCCCGTAGCGATGCTAAAGTCATTAGGATTATGTTAGCAATTGTCGCATATTTCGATTATGAAATATGGCGATGGATGTCAAACCGCGTTTCTCAATGGTAATATTGAAGAAGAGTTGTATATGATACAACCAAAGGGTTTTGTCGATCCTAAGGATGCTAACAAGGTGTGTAAGCTTCACGATCCATCTATGGATTGAAGCAAGCATCACGGTTGGAATCTCCGCTTTGATGAGGTGATCAAAGAGTTTGGATTTGTCCAAACTTATGGAGAAGCTTGTATTTACAAGAAAGTGAGTGGGAGCAATGTGGCATTTACGATATTATATGTGGATGACATATTATTGATCGGAATGATATAGAACTTTTAAATGTTAAAAGTTATCTAAACAAAGAAATTTTCAATGAAGGACCTAGGTGAAGGCCATACATATTAGGCATAAAGATCTATAGAGATAGATCTAGGCGCCTAATAGGGCTATCGCAAAGTACATACCTTGATAAGATTTTAAAGAAGTTTAAAATGGATGGAAGTAAGAAGGGATTCTTACCTATGTTGCAAGGCAAGACATTGAGTAAGACTCAAAGTCCGGCTACGACGGAAGAAAGAGAAATAATGGACAAAGTCCCCTATGCTTCAGCCACATGCTCTATAATGTACGCCATGCTATGTACAAGACCGGATGTGGCACGCTATTAGTTTGACTAGTAGGTACCAATCGGATCCGTGTTCGAACCTCGGATAGCGGTCAAGAATATCCTAAGTACTTACGAAGAACTAAGGATATGTTTATTGTAATGAGGTGAAGAAGAGCTCGCTAAGTGTTATGTCGACGCTAGTGACACCGATCCGGATAACTCTAAGTCTCAATCCGGATACGCTTTTCTCATGAATGGCGGAGCGTTAGTTGGAGGAGCTCCAAACAACCCGTGGTAGCGGATCAACAACGAGGTCGAATATGTTGTCGCGAAGCTACTGTGAAGCAGCTTTGGATGAAGGAGTTCATATCCGAACTAGGAGTTGTGGCAAGCGTTGGACCCAATGGTGATCTATTGTGACAACAATGGTGCCATTGCCAATGCCAAAGAGCCAAGGTCTCACAAGCATTCCAAGCATATTAAGCGCCGTTTCACTCCATCCGCGAGCATGTCAAGGATGGAGATATAAAGATTTTAGAAGTACATACGGATCTCAATGTAGCAGATCCGCTGACTAAAACTCTCCCTAGAGCAAAACATGATCAACACCGTAACTCAATGGGTGTTAGATATATCACTATGTAACTAGATTATTGTCTCTAGTGCAAGTGGAGATCAAGGAATATGCCCCGAGAGGCAATAATAAATTGTTTATTATGTGTATTCCAAGTATATGATAGATGTTTATTTTGCATGCTATAATTGTATTAATACGGAAACGTTAATACATGTGTGTTTAATAAACAAATGTAAAGTTCCTAGTTAAGCCTCTCTCATAAACTAGCTCGTTGATTAACAAGATGATCAAGGTTTCGATCATGGACATTGGATGTTGTTAATAACGGATCACAACATTAGTGTAATGATGTGATGAACATTCATCCAAGTATAGCATTACGATCAAAGTCATTAAGTTTATATTGCTATAACAACTTACGAAGTGATCCTAATCCTTAGACCATGAGATCATGTCAATCACTAACACCTAAGAGTTTCTTGATAACATCAAACGTCACACCGTAACAGGTGATTATAAAGATGGGTTCGTAACTAATAAAGTGTTATGTTGAGGCTCATGGATCGAGAGTGGAATTTGTTCATCCCGATGACGGATAGATATACTGGGCCCTCTCGGTGATATCACATTGATTAGCTTGCAATCAAGTGATTTGATCACTAGAATGTTATATCACGAACGAGAAAAGAGTGCATGTCGATAACGAGATCAAACTAGGTATGGAGATACCGATGATCGAATCTCGACATGTAATATATCGTGAAACAAAGGGATTAAGATACTAGCGTAAAAGGTTCCGACGATCACAAGAAAGTCATCGTTGAATGTGTGGGAGTCAGTATGGGTCTCCAGATCCCGCTTCTGATTATTGATCCGAGAGGGGTCTCGATCATGTCCGCATTATTCACGAACCGTAGGGTGACACACTTAAGAGATACCGACATCCAATTGGAGCAAAAGTTTCATGCCGAAAGAATAAACAAGCGCAGGAATTTATTTCACTAGATACCAAATGTGTTTTCGGGTGAAATTGCATAAAGTGGTTATGCATGTGAAATAGAATTCTAGCAAGGGGTTATTTGTGAATGTTTGTCATTAAAGTAATTTACAAAATTCTGAATAAAATAAAAGAGTTTTATTTAATGAGAGTTTGCATTAAATTTGGTGGAAATTTAATGGGATCTTTGAGTGGGATTTTGAGTGGAGGAATTTGAGGAGTTTTGTGAGTGGAGTGTCCACCCACATGAAGAGGGGAGGGCAAGGGGCAGCCCATGCGCCACCCCTTGGGTTCCCTCCTCCTATAAAAGGAGCCCTCCTCTCACTTCTCACTCACACCTCCTCGTGAAGGATCTCTCCCCTAGAATTTATCCCCCATGGTCTCTGACTAGCGAGATACATGTTCCCGTGGCTATTCGGCAAGAAAGAGTTGTGCTTCGGCGCATCGCTGGAGCGAGGAGGCGGAGGTTGCTCGGTGCCTCGAATGTGTGTGCGAAAGCACGGATGCGCTGATGGCGGCGCTTAGGACTTCCTCTCGATCTTGAGATCGCAAGAGATCGTCTACATCAACCACGAGTTTGGACTCGTTAAACTTTGTCGGTCTTCAAGGGTATGTTCTCTACGGATATACATCCGCCCGTTGTTTGTATCTAGTATAAATAGATCTTGGTATATAGTTCACATCGTAGGAAAATTTTGTTTTCTATGTTGCGAACCCTTCATCGCCGCCATGCCGCCTTCGCCTCACCGCCCGCCGCCTCACCAATCTCCGTGCAGCCATCGCCAGGAGCCATCGCCCGCCTCCAGATAAAAAGCGAATACCGCCATCAGGCGTCGAAGCGATCGCGAAACGTAAACAAGAGCCTCTTCCAAAAGTACCAACGTTCCTCCCAAGAGAGCTTATGATCAGATCAAGAGGAGATCGCGCGATCGTTGATCCGAAACGACAATGCTTCGCTAAGTCGAGGCGGCCGAAAGAGCCAGAGTTCCCCAAAGACCAAAGAAGAAAAAGCCAAAGTGTTGAAAATGCTAAAGACTCTTCATCAACTCGAGCCAAAGCTGCCATCGACTATGAGCGTTCTATTCTCAAGTCACATGCGACAAAAAGCCTCAAGAGCAAGATTAATGCAAAGGAAATCTGTTGCCCATCGGAGAACAAGCAAAACAGACTTGCGCCTCTCAAGGTGATTTCTCAAACCAATGTGGGTCGAGCAAATATGGCGCCAAGAGCAAGATGATCCAGAGGTAGTTGCACAATACGGAGAAGCTGCCGCTGCTCAAGGTATGAGTATTGCCCAAGACTTATCCTGCTTAGAGTTCTTCCCGTGAGTGAAGTAGCATACCAATACCAAGACGGAAAACCTCTTCACAAACCTCGAGGAGGTAAACAATCTTCCAACAAAATGCGAAGATTGCATAACTGGTACATGCATGCCACAAGGGCCGGGGCTAACTGGATAGTGCTGAGGGTTACAAAAATGCATCATGGGAAAGATAAGGATGACATGATATCCATTGAATTTGATGAACTATTTCAACTATTCAATCAAGATGCCTTGGACAAATCAATCATGAGTGCCTATTGTCTATAAGTACTAATTCTGTAATTAATTTAGTCTCCATCTATAATATTTTGTTTATTGCATGTATATAATCATACTTCAATATGCAGAATGAAGATTCTCGAATGCAGCAGAGGACAAATCTATGACATTGGCTTCATTGACCCATATTGGGTTCATGAAGCTAATCTCAAAATAAGCCCCCAGGATACGGAGGATAATATAGTACACGCGTTAAGGTTTTAAGAAACCAAAAGGGAAATACTATTTCCTTACAACTTCTAGTGAGTGTTATTGTCTTGTATACACTTTCTATTTCGCTTACTCGATGTTAAGTATATAATTGATTAGTTCTCGCATTCGCAGTACCACTATATTCGTTAATCATTCAACTTGACAAAGGGCGGTACTAGTCATGGACTCAAACATAAACCCCTTGAGACGTGGAAGGACATGCAGATTCTCCAGCGGTAATTCTAATCATTACGACACTATATCGGCAACGTTCGTGAATTTTATGATATCAAGTACTTAATAACTTATTTTATTCGCTTTTCACGCGCAGCGCTTGGAAACGGTTCACCAAGAAGGCTAGGGTGTTTGGAAAGAGGAGCTTACATTTCAACCACTAGATGTAAGCACCACTAGCTATATCCGCGCATCTCTTTGATTCTAGTTTTGATACGCTTATTATCATGCTTGATTATTATTTTGACTGAACTCGTTGTCGTAAAGTGCCCGACGCAGGACCGTGTAACAATCTATGTGGATACTATGTATGCGAGTTCATCCGGCAGACGTGCGATGAGAAGGGCAGAAATTTAGAGCAACTCCACGTACGTAAACAATTTCTATAGTTTTTAATTACAATCAAATTGTGTTTAGTTTCATATTCATATAGACTGACTCCTTTTTTAAATCAGATCGAACGTCTACGGGACGGTCTTCTGCCAAAGGATCTCATACGAGCAATACAGGAGGAATTGGCGGGATTCTTGGATGCAGATGTCCTAAACACACAAGGGGAATACTACTCGGCTGTGTATAGACAATAGGAATTGTAAAAATAGCAACTTTCAAGAAATTGGCCGGTAGAATCGAATAGGAACTTTTGTATGTAGTGCATGAACTCGATCCGTGTATTGAATGTAATGTTGTCATGATGATCTTGTGTAATATAAGGTTCCTTCATTGATAAGTGCAAAACACTAAATAAACAATAAAACAACCTAAATGAATTCTCCGTCATGCACAAAAGTGGCGAAAATGTTGCCGCAACAACAAAATGTGCCAATGAATTCTTCGCCGCGCAGAAATGGGCAAATCTACGCCAGGCAAGAAGGTTATTAGTCGGCTCGTGTTACGAACCGACTAATGCTCCACACCGCGCCTCGATGCCGCCACGCAGTGCCCCATTTGTCGGTTGGTGGGGCAACCGGGACTAATGGTTAGAGCTTTAGTCCCGATTGCCCTGTCCCGGTTGGGCAACCGGGACTAATGGCCCTTACCAACCGGGACGCATGGGCCCTTTTCTACCAGTGGTTGGTCAATCTCTTTTTTCCATCGGCATGTGGGGTTCCTTCTTCTGCCTGGGGTACTCCGTGCCTTTGACCCGTGGAGATCGAGTTGGACTGGATCTCTCGAGACGGACATTTTTTGTCGGCGGCTCCTCCCTCGGTGGCGTCCGATTCTACCGCAATTGCTACTCGATGTTGTTTGCTACAGGTGGTGGTGCCGCATTTTCCTTTCGGGCATGCTGGCCATTAGAGGCTTGGAAGGTCTGTTCTTCCTGGTTCACGGGGAAGTGTCGACGTATCGACCCGCCCTAGGCCCGCATTGTGCAGCTCCCCGATCTCTAGGTATCCGCCGCCGCCCGCCTCTCTCGCTACCACGAGTCCTATAATCAAGTAATACTATGAGTACTTTCAGTATGGAGTAGAAAGTTGGAATGTTTGTCGCTGGAGGCACCACGGTGCCTGGAGCGCACTAGCAACCCCACGAGGCCATCGGACCACGATCGCACGCGATACCCTCACGGTCTCACTCTCCTCTTCCTCCGTATGTGAGGGTGACATGGCGGCGCCAAATGGCCTAGATCCGTCACATTGCCCGCTGTTCACGCCCAAAGATCACTCGCCTCGCCGCCATCGCATTTCCTCCCGTCCGCCGATTTCTCCTTCCTCGACGTCTGCCGCTATTTCTTCCCTTCAAGCGTCGGTGCTTCACTGTCCCGTCGAGCGGCACTGCAGCACCGGTTCATCTAGCGCCGTCACACCGCCTTCCATCCTAGTGCGGCCTCTAGTGTGCCCAAGGAAAGAAATAGCGCGCTATTTCTTTTAGCGTGGCCCTTCTCCAAACGCTATGCAAGTTATAGCATGCTAATAGTGCGCTATTTTTTAAAATAGCATGTGTAAAAAAGTTAAACAATTAAGGTCTAGCATGTATTACTAGGGATTTCAGTAGATATTTTTTAAAGTAATACAAGCATAACCAATTAACTAGTAGTGGCCAAAACAAAGTTTGCTTGACATCCGATGCAGGACAAGTTAAGAGGACAAGACCTACGTTAGATCAGCTTACTAGTCGAGAACTTGAGATGCGCGTCCTCTGGTGCTTCAGAGTGTTTGGTGGACGTGCCAAGTAGAGAGGCGGCCGACCGGCTGGACCTAAAGGAGACCGGCTGGACCTAAAGGAGACAGGCGTTGCAGTCTGTCAGCAGCCGCCACCTCATGTGGGGAGGAAGAACCGGGGAATAGGATTGAGTTGACATAGATTTAGATGTAGAGTGTTGGGCGTGTGGAGTCGTGGACTCAGTGGGTTTATGTGGTGACGCTATATTTATAGATTTTTTTAGCGACGCTATTGCGTTGTGACGTTATAGCGTATTTAGCGTCGCTAAAACGTAATTAGCGTCGCTAAAACGTAATTAGCGTCATAGCGAGAAAATTTTGCATAGCGTAGCGTTCACGTCCCAAATATGCTATAGCGCCGCTATAGCGAAGAAATAGCGCGCTATTTTTTTCTATGAGTGTGCCGCACCGGAGTCCCATCTAGCTCTGGTGATGGTTTGCAAGAGGAAGACAACGACAGAAGAGAAGATGCCTTCGTCGGACGGCCTGCCGGACCGCAAGCCGAAGCCGGAGCCAGCACCGGCTCCCGCCGTTGAGACGCCGCCCGCACCGGCGGTCGGCTCGATGGTGGTATCATCAGCCGCCGTAAGACGGAGGGAGGCTCCAAGTCCAAGAGCTAGCACTAGGCACCGCGGAGGAAGACGTGGTGAAGCTCCTCGACTCTGACATGCCAAAAACGGGACTACGTTGCGACGTCTGCCATGCCCTCAAGCTCCCCGTTTTCCAGGTAAACCCAACAATCGAATCAACCAAATTATGCATTCCATGTCTGCACTGCACGCCACAAGATCGATTGACTGATATTTTTTCTTTTTGTGTTTCACGCCGGTCACAGTGCTTGGCTCGATTATTTCCACTAGAGAGCAAATCGCCGCCGCCGACATCAAGCCCACCCGTCATGGACGGTGCCTCCCAGCCATCGGCCGGAACGAACGGTCACCGGCTCGAGATGTGTGGCGGCTCCACCCTTGAGCGGCGGTCATACCGCCATCCGCCCTCTCATGTCGTGAGCGCTTCCTGCCTCCCGGGAGGCTCAAGGCGATGGTGACAGGGAATAGGTGGTCCTCGGCCTGACCAACTCGAGTGGCGCCTTGGATTACATTTGTAGCTTTATGCTATTCTGCAGTCCAGAACATACCTCTAATTTTTACGTAGGAACAGAAAATAGGGAAAATAATTTTTTACTGGAATACTACTTTGGTAAAAAACTTCTATTAACTAATTCAGGTACAAGGTTTCTAGCTCACTAACTAGCTCATATGAAGATTATTATATAAGGGTTTGATATGATTACATGCCATATGTTTACATATTAATAGTGCTTTCAGAACCAACTTTTATATGTGACATCATTTAGTGAACCTTTCATATATTTACCAAAGTAGGATTTGTTATTTTATAATTCTTTATTAGGAAATTAGTTAACTATCTGGAATGACGGAAAGAATAGAAAGACCATGTAATTTGGTTGTTTCCATTGTTCAATAATTTTTCTTTACTTGTGTATGCTTTATGCTTGCTGGAGTTGACAATAGACTATTTCTATGCCGCCTCCTGTAGTTTCCATACCCCCTCTTGACTTCAATCTAGGTTTGCATTGATGTATTATTTCTTGGAGTTAGTACTATGAAGGTATGGACTGATAAAAGTATCTTTATGAAGTACCGAACTACCATTCATGGAAGTAACGCATGAACATATGCTATGCTTTTTTCGCTATACGCTTGTACAGGAATAATTATTTGAGAAAATGATTATTTTTAGTCTCTCTTATTGTCAGGACTAACCTATAGAGATGCCGCCAGGATTCATGATGTTGTATTAGACGATGTCACTCTAGCCCTTATTCCTATCTAAATATTGTGGTTCATCTTATGTTTGAATGGGCGATAGTTCTTACTTCTATCAAGAGAAGATGCATATTATACCTTATAAGATGTTCTTTATCTTAAAATAAAGTCAGTGGATCGACTCCTACAGCTGGCTTTGTTTGTTCAACGACAAATCTTGTGGTTCACTTTATTAGGATGGAAGGAACATTCCGATCACTATCAACAAACACAAGAGTCAACGTCATACCTAGCAAAACAATTGACATATATTTGACAAGTCAAAACTCTCAAGGACAACTCTCGCGTGGCGGTTTCATGTGTCGCAACACCAACAATTTGAAATTGTCATTGTAGAAGAGGATGGACCATGTGGCTAAATGACTAGAAATATTGTCTATCATAGAATTTCCTTATGCACTTGTTGTAGTTTTGATTGTGGTTATATATAGTGGCTCCATAGTCCTGTTTGTTCCTCGGGCTCTACTTTTCCTACAATTTGTTCTCCTGTTGCGTTTACATTATTATTTCCAAATTGAGTATACATATGTGGTTTGAAGTTTACTCATTTCTTCTGACCAAAGTACGCATGTTATTTATTTTTCAGGTTTCACTTTTTTTTCGGTGTTAGATGGCGAAGTTATCAAAGTCCTTTGAAATATTTCAGCTTAATGAACATGATTGATGCATTCGAGTGAATATACCGGGTTTGGCAACATTGGAACTTAAAGAAGGGGTGAGCTTCTTAGGCACCAAATTGTGGTGGATGAGTTTAGGCGTTGTTTTTATACGAACTTCATGAGACATGATAGGAGGAATTAGAGTTCATATATTCTAAATTTTACTACATGGAAAAGAAACTATGAACTGTATTTCTTTAAAAATTAAAGTGTTCATTTCACTATCATATTTACATTGAATCCATCTTTGCTATACTCATGAACTCAATAGAGATTCTTTACGATGAGATATACGGTCTTGCCTTCCTGCCCAGCTCCATGGTATGATATAAAGTACAAACTAGAGTGTTGTTGGGTTTGTTGGTTTCGTGCTTTCTTATGGGTGTTGGAATCAAGTGATTGACTATTGGAGGTGGCCTAATTACATTTCTTTTGTGCAACTCCATGGCTGAATACCATGTGTTTTGTTTTTGTCCTATTACCTAGAATTCTTTCTCATATAGAAATATAGGAGATTAGTTATTGTTATTTTATACGACATATTTAATGATAGAATCATCAGTGCCAGTTGAAATATATGCATCTTCTAATGATGTTATAGTTGCTAACCTTATGACGAAAAAAATCAGGTGCTTTTCTTTGATGACTAATCTATACAAATGCAGCTCATTAATTTTCTTGACTGTTAAACCATATGAAAGCTTTGTTGTGAAATGTGACCATCTTAAAATCCGATTGTATAGCCAGGAAAATGTTTCTTGAGAATGCAAGGTGTTTACTGCGATCAAAACTGTAGTATACTCTGACTTTATGAAACTGATTTGTTTCTAGAAAGCCAACAATCAGAATTTTGTTGAGAAATAAATATTGTATAGAATGAAAAAACCAATAAATTACATGATTATGATATATACTTCATTTTTTTTGTTAAGTTAACTAAATTAAATGAGTTTTATTTGGATGTTCTAGAGATATATAATAATGTGATGACAATTCCAAAGTAACTTTACAATGTTGGTTCAACTTTTATGGGGGCTAGCTAGCAAGCAATCAGTGTAGCTTTGTCCTCTTATTTTCCACGAAGCAGATAAGTTTAAAGAGGAATTTTAGGCCGGGGTCTATTTAAGAAAACTCGGATTTGATCCGCCTGTGACTAGGAGGCATCCACCTCATCTAGATTGCAAGAGAGGTTCAACACTGTGATGTAGATGTTGCAAAAGAGTGTTTCTGTTTGATTTTTTTGGTGGGAGTTAATATTCATGTATGGATACCATTTATAGATTCTCCGAAAGCTCCAAATTTCATCAACCTCAGCAATTCTAAGCATTTTCTATGAGCCTTGATCAAGCCAAAAAGTGTGACTAGAGATGAAGTAGGTAAAATACTTTTGACATCTATTTCCGCTGGATGCACAACAAGCTCCAACATGTCATAAGTTACATCTAAAGACCATCATTAAGTATTTTAAGCTGTTTGCCACCTATATGGTTTCTCTCATACATATTTATTGTTGTTAGTCCATTTTTATGTGTAACTTCATATGATTAAACTAAATTATCTGCCAGTGATGTTATTGTTTGCCTTCTCTATGCATTGCCAGTCTTGGTGCCATATCCCCCCCCCCCCAATTCTCCCTATTTGTACACTCCTTTTTGTTATATTTCGACTTATATGTTTTCCCTTTTTATGTTTATTTCGTATGTTCAAGCACGTTTTGGAATACATGACTTAGAGAATCATATTTTAGTCCACCTCTGTTCACCATCATTTATATTATAAATATATAACAGGTAAAGATTTCTCCATGTGACGGATGAGGCTGGCAAGGAAGATGGATTAGCCTGGTGTGACCATGGCCTATGGTGGTGCATCCCATCAGTGTGAACGCCATCATGTGCCACCAACCATGGTCTGAGCCTGAAACCCCATCTGTGTATATGCGCCAATATACTTTTTTTGGTATAATTAGAATGTGCCCAGTTCCTGCAAGTGGGTGCTACAATACAGTATATTGACTGCTTGGACCCATTGAAAGATGGATCCCCTACTTTGCAGTTCTGGTGAAATGTTTCCTGAAGATGAGTACAGTGGACGATATTTCTTTCAGACACTGTCAAAGGGATGAGAATCAGGTGGCTCATTAGTTGGTGAAGTATACGTATAATTTGCAATTGTGTAGTAATTTTTTTCAGACACTATCAAAGGGATGGTGATCCACCTATTTTTATTTTACCTTTTGTCATTCATGATGTAACCCTGTTCCCAAATCAATAAAACTACAAGGCGTCCCTTAAAAAACTGTGTGTACCATTAAGACATGAGTTACGAAAGGTAAGCGCATTACCTCCATAGAAACATCAGTGAATCAACAATACTAGCCACGTGGTGCCAAAACTAGATGCAGGTGGCGCGGCGAAGCGCGCTTGTTCGTCTAGTATAATCAATACCACAATTAGAACCACATGTGGTGGACAAGGATATCGGAACAAGGTAGATTCATCTACACGGCCGCTGATTCTAAATGATGTGAATTGCTAAATTGTTTTTCATTGGATCGTCCAAATTTGCAAATAATATTTTCCACGCAATGATACCATACACATCTACCATGTCGTCTCAGCTACTGGCGGCATGGCACACTAAGAATATAGTCTTCCTAATAACACCCGAGGGGCTAAATTAGCATAGATTATCGCAATCAATTGAAAGAATATTTATCCTTATGGCGATAGATGACGTCTAATCGAGAACTTTATGCAAACAAAGTTATACAAGCCAAGTTTTCAAGATGATAGGATGACACATGTTGAATTGTTCTTGATATCCTCGAAAGCTACCGTTGTCTCGTGAAGTGATTCATATGTTTCGGATTTAGTATCAACATATCATGCAAATAATATTTTACTAAGAGGACATAGAAAATGTATCATTTTAATTCTTAGGAATGTTCAAGCGGATATTGTTTTGCTTTTTTTAAAATGAGCATATATTAATATCACGAAAGATACCAATTACACCCGGCCTCTGCAACAACGCAATGTCTTAAAAACATTACGGATATACACGGTCCTACTTCAAAACAACAAGAAGAACAAAAAACAAAATCAAAAGATCTTTCTACGGTGATCAAGACATTGTAGTTGCAACACCAAACACAACACCACCAAGACAGCACCTAGAGTTCGCACTCACAAAACAATGACTTCAACAAGGGCATTGCTAGGCACAATCAATTAAGACCAGACCTTGGATTTTCATCCTATAGCAAGTCCACCTGTCTCAAAACAATTTCTTCAAGTCCATTGCCAGACACAACCAGTTAAGGCCAGATCTTAGATTTTTACCCTAAAATATAAGACCATGTACTCTTCCTGTTGTCGCACCCGTGATGTCTATGCACGCTTCTATTCTTGTAGATAGTGTTGGGCCTCCAAGTGCAGAGGTTTGTAAAACAATAACAAGTTTTTCTTAAGTAGATCACCCAAGGTTTATCGAACTCAGGGAGGAAAAGGTCAAAGGTATCCCTCTCAACCAACCCTGCAATCAACATACAAGAAGTCTCTTGTGTTTCCAACACACCCAATACACTTGTCAGGTGTATAGGTGCACTAGTTCGGCGAAGAGATAGTGAAATACAAGTAATATGGATGATTATAAGTGGCAATTGTAATCTGAAATAAAAATGGCAGCAAGCAAACATGTAGTAGAACTGGTTGTAAACGGTGTTTCAATGCTTAGAAACAAGGCACAGGGATCATACTTTTACTAGTGGACACTCTCAACAATGATCACATAATTGAACACACACACACACTGGTTATATATATATATAAATGACTGGTGCACCTTGGTGCCCAGGCACCGTACATAATACATGTATGTTTTGCTTTGAATCATACATACCTGAGGTTTACGTACCGTAATTACACATACCTAGGTATCATATACCTAAGTTACACATATCTAGGTATCACATACCTAAAATGTTGTATATCTAAGGTGTACGTATCCAGGATACGTGTTTATATATACAACTTAGGTACGTATACATTAGGTATGTGATACCTAGGTATATATAACTTGGGTAAGTATATTTTAGATATATAAACCTTAGATATGTAAAATTTAGGAATGTATATCTCAGGTATGTACGAAATGCAGGTTTGATGTCTAGGCACCATGGTGTCCCATATGGGCTTCCTATATAGGTATATATATTATATAGGTTGGCGCTATTTGACACCCAACACCCACCCTCTATCTTTAACCGTATATTATTTTTACGTCATGTAAATTTTGTATTACTACTTAGCACCCACCATGAACTACTCTCCGGTTGGATAACGAACACCAATTCATTGCGTAGGGCTACAAGCACTCCTTAAAGTCCGTATTCCCTATCTAGGTAACCCATCACTGTCACTTTGAGCGCTAGATGGTTCCAACAAACACCACTCTTTCATAGAGACATCCAACTCAAATTATAACTCATGATAAGTATTTCTGCAATCTTTAGCCTAAGTGCACACATGGTGTGTACACTATCAACTTCACACACGTGGGGATAAGCGGATATTACATTAATTAAAGCACTTGAGTAGTAGAGTAGCATCTACTTATTCAACTAGATTAAAAGCTTATGATCACAATAAGATCACACCATGGAGAGAGAGATAAACACATAGCTACCGATAGAGCCCTTGACCTCGGGGAGAACTACTTCCTCCTCATCATGTGAGTCAGCAACGGCAATGAAGATGGCGGTGGAGTCAATGGAGATGGCTCCAAGGGCAATTCCCCGTCCCGGCAGGGTGCCGGAATAGAGACTTCTGTCCCCCGAATCTCCTCTTCGGTGGCGGCGGCGTTGCGGAACTTTTCCTGAAGTTCTGATCTGGGGCCTAGGGTTTTCTCCTCGGGGGGTTTATATAGGCGAAGGGACAAGGTCGGTAGAGGTCCAGGGGGCCAGACCATAGGGCGGCGCCCCCCTGGCCGCGCCGGGACTAGATGTGGCCTCCCTGGGGTGCGCCTCCCCTAGTCTCTGGACTCCGTCTTCGCCTCTAAAAAATAGGAAGTTCGGCTTTTGTTTCGTCCAATTCCGAGAATATTTCTTTACTAACTTTTTTGAAACCAAAAACAGCAGAAAACAAGAACTGGCACTGTGG
This sequence comes from Avena longiglumis, assembly GCA_030063025.1. Taxonomy (NCBI): domain Eukaryota; kingdom Viridiplantae; phylum Streptophyta; class Magnoliopsida; order Poales; family Poaceae; genus Avena; species Avena longiglumis. The sequence goes on from CP125974.1 coordinate 97,147,887, forward strand.
CATCTTGTTAATAGGTTAGTTCCAGAAAATGTATAAAAATGCCTCAAAGTGTAGACAAAACATAAGATAGTTGGTACAAAACAAGCATTGAGCATCAAAAATTATAGATAAGTTTACGTATCAAGCATCCCCAAGCTTAACTCCTGCTCGTCCTCGAGTAGGTAAGTGATAAAAAGAATAATTTTTGAGGTGATATGCACCATCACAATCTTGATCAAGGTATTGTAAAGCATTGATAACTGGGATCAAAGTACTCTAAACGTAAGCATGAAAGATATATTTCTAACAATAGGGCGTAGCAAATATGTTGCAACATGAAAGGCAACATAAACAAAAGATCATGAATAATGCTTTGAAAAACGTTTGTTTGTTTCACATATAAAAAACATAGAAATAGTGGTATTCAACTTGTCCTTCATGGAATAGCAAAACATAAATGCATAGGACACCTTCAAAGTTTATAAGGGTGACTAGATACAAATAATTTAAGAACAGGCAATACCATAATTATGAATCAATCAACAAGTTTTGGGACAATGCACATTGAACTAAGAATGACAACTATGCTCTCTTAACTGATTCAAGTTTTATAAAGAGCTTCTAAAAATTATGGTACTTACTAGCTTTGAGCTCTCATTGCCCCTATCATAAGCATCTTGAAGTGATTAAGGTTAAAGTGAGGCAAATATGAGTTATATGCTTGACAAATCACAAGTTGAAAATCTTATGCCCTTTGAGTATGAGTACCGTTCCTCATGCTACTCAACTTTAGTCACATGCAAGTTCTTATCATTGTAAGTATATGTGTATCAGATAGAACCGCCGACGGGGTACCCCTTGCCCCATGATACAGGAGCTATCCCATATCAAAATGATAAGGCAACAAACAATGATCATTTCAGCGATTTTTTATTTATCATGAGCATGGTTTTTTTTCTCTTTTTTTCTTTTCTTTTTATTTCTATTTTTTCTGAAGATGCTTCATAGAATGCTCATTATGGTTATGCTGCAAGTTTCCACCATGATTAGGCATTGCTTAGGCTAGCCACCATGCATTTCTCTAACACATATACAAACTCCATGGACTTACAACCTCCCCTTTTTTCACAACCCAGGCATTTATCTAACACATATACAAGTTCCATAGACTTACAAGCTCCTCTTTTATTTCACACCGCCGACATCCATAAACAAAAGAACATGATATCAACTGAATAGATATGTATAATATCGAAAGTGTTCCCCATAATAGCATTGTTTTGTTAACTCCCAAATTATAATTTGCAAGCATATAAGCAACATAGATAGGCACAATGGTTCAAGTTTATTAAGTGCAAGAAAATAAAGTGTGCCATCAAGTTCGTGAAAGCTTTAATCACTAATTTTCACATAACAAAGATTTAATTTGGAAGATAGATAAAACCATGAATATATTTGGAATGGTGTAACACACCATGCATAGAAGTTTATAGTGGATTCTTTGGAATAACTTATTTTCTTGAGAGTTGGATGCACAAGTAGATCTCATACTCAGTACATGTGGAGGCTAGCAAAAGACTAAGAGCGACCAACTACGAGAGCAATAATAGCCATAGTCATGCATAGCGACAAAATATTATTAATCAAAACATAAAGTGATACCACAAGTCAAAAACTAAATGATCAAAGAGGCTAAGGTGACTAGTTCATGGTGTAAGCATGTGCCAAGTCAACCCAAACAAAGCATCAAAAGAGAATACCATAATATTATACTTTTGTATGCTAAAACAACACACAATTCTTTCATGACACATTAAGTAATCTTAATTGTTTGAAACAAGTCATGCTATAACAATAATCACTAAGCATATGGTCAAAGCAACATCTAACATGACATGATAAAGTCCAAACCATAATCAAAACAAGCTTATTTTTGTACCACCATAACTATGAAACATTCTACTCTTTTTCAACACCAATCAACTTATTTGAAATCCTAGACCGCCGCCCCTTGCTCCCAAGTCGCCGACGCCCTAGACCTCAACATAGGCGACAACGCTGTTGCTACTGTTGTGGTTGTTACTGTTTCACTGCAAAGCTATCTACATTGTATGTGATCTTAATCTATCTATACCTAATAATAATAAAAAGAGGATGATTTCTCTCTTGGTCCGTTTGCTTCTGTCGTCCGTCCGTTCTCGCCACAAGTTTCCGTGCGTCAACGAAGCTTCACAGGCTGATCAGACTTACCTGATACAAGTTCGAACCTGGACTCACCTGCAGCCCATGCACCTTGGCCTGGCCCAGCCATCACGTGCAGCCCGGCTGGTCTGGGACTTGGGCGGCCCAGTTCGACTGGGCTTCTTATTTTTATTTTCTTTTTTGGTTGGCCCGAGAGAATTGTTCAGGCTTTGTGTCTTTGTAATCGCTGACAGCACACGTATAGTTGAGTAATCAATTCCTCTCTGGTCCTTTTTCTAACGAATTTTGACTGCGTGTATAATTTAGTATTGGTGTTGAAAAACTCACAATGGCCGATGGGCTCCATAGTTGTCAGAGTTTTTTCCCCTCTCGTTAGGGTTTTTCTCCTCCCGCCGGATCCCATCGGCGTCGAGATTTCCTACCCCTCCCGCCATCTCTCCCACTGGCCTCCCCCACTCGGGCCGACCCAGGGGCATCCTTGTGTTGCTTCCCGGACTTGGTAGGGCACTGGTGGGGTTTGGAGGGTGTGGGGAACAGGTTTTTTTTTCCTGGTTTGCTTTCTAGGGTTAGGTTTGAAGATGGGTGACTCATCTGTGGGAGGATCAGGAAAGGAAAATCTGGAGGAGATGATGAAGAGACTGGGTTTGAGCGAAGAGGACCTTGATGATGTTGTATATGAGTGTGGCATCCCGCAAAAACCACTACTAGAAAATCGCGTTGAATTTGTGCATTGCATCGTCATCATCATGCATTGGTTGCATAAAACTATTTTCGCAAAGCCGTTTTGTTTCTAAACGCCCCATCTGTTATTCAAACGCCAAACACCGGGTCCCCGGAATATTTTGCTTGTTGCTATCGGTTTGCAAATGGTGTAATTAAAACAAATAAAATTTATATTTATTTTTGTGGGGCAGTCGAACGGGCCGAGTAGACCCGAACGACCACCCCTGTTTTAAAATCGGTCCAACTAGTCTGCCCCTCTAAATCCTACAGCTACCCAACTTCCTAACCACCCTTGCCTCCACCTCACTCTGGCCAATCAGACCTCGCCACCTCATCTTCCCCCCTCTCCCTCACCCAATCACCCTTTGCCACCTCAGCAGCCCCCACCTCTCTCTCCCTCTCAACCCGCCTCTAGCACACAACACACCTCTCCTCCCTCGGGACCCAACCCGCCCAGCCCCACGCCCCCTGTTCCTCTTCCCCGCAGCACCCTCCAACCACCCCTGGTACGCCCCGACCCCGCCTCCCTCTCTTCCCCGTTCACTCTCCGCCGCCATGAGCCTCCTCTCCAAGAAGGCCGGCTCAAGGCCCCCACCGAGCCCTCACCTCAACCGCCACGCCTCTCGGTTCCTCCACCGCTTCGCCCGCAGCCTCAAGTTTCGCCACCGCCAGACGGGCTCTCCACCTCCCTCCTCGGCCTCACTGTCAGACTCGACGCCTCCGGCCGCCGCCTCGCCTCTTTCCCGGCCGCCCAGGCCGCCATAGCTCCCGACCTCGACGCTACTCCCCCGCCTCTGGAGCTCCTCATCACCGAGCAGAGCATGGCGCCCATGGCCCCCGCCGAGCTCATCCTCGGCCCTCCGCTCCCCGGCCTCGCAGCTCCTCCAAGACGCCGCGGCGACCGCCTCCACGCCGACAAGACCCGAGCCCTTCGCCTGCCGCCCCTGCCGTCTGCGCTTCTTCAGGCCTCCTCCGCCAACATCCGCCGCCGCTAAGGTCGCCCGCCCGAACCGCCTCCTCGCGGGCTCACGGCCCCGGCCGCTGCCGCGCCGAGCTCGCCAGCGAAGCCCGCTAAGCTGCCGCCTCGGGCCTCCGCCTGCGCCTTCTAAGCCTCGCTCGCGCCAACCGCCTCGCCTCCGCCAGAGCTGCCCCGAGTTGCCTGGCCACACTGCAGCCTCGCCCGCTTCCACCTGCAGCCGACCCGCCCTGCGTGCCGACCGCCCCACGCCGCATCTCGGCATTGCCGGAAAGCGCCTTTGGCCGCAGCGTCCTTGCAAGACGTACAGAGTACCAAACAAGGGCCAAACCAAGTTCTTCTGCGCCGTGAAGCCCTGGAGCGAAGAGAACCCATGGCACCAGAAGATCCCCGGATCCGATAACCCGAGGGCTATGCCACTCAAGTGCTTCTCCTCGGAACCCGAAGACCCTCGACGAGATCTCCTACATGGAACCGAAAACCCGGATGCCAAGAACCACGCCACGGATACGCCGAGTTCGCCATCGTGGAAACCAAGGTCGTCGACATGGAACCGATGGACGCCAAGTACTCCCTCTCGGATGCGATGCCCGAGAACCCGGACGATAAGAACATCGACGCAGAACGCCAAGTGCTTCGCCCCGAACGCCAAGATCCACGACTCAGAGAAGCCAGGACTCCAAGTTCGTCGAGACCCTGAGGCCCCGAACCGGAAACCGATCCGAAGCGCTGGCACGCCGACGGAACCGACTGGCCACGAGAGCCGTTCCCGGATCTGATAACCGCCAAGATCTGCCGACGACCGTGAACCCGATGACCCCCGAGAGCGCCCCCGGTTCGACATGCACGCCGCCACGGATACCACAAGTACTTACTTCCGGAAGGCCAAGGACTCCGCGTGAGACATCAAGAACGACACCGACCCGGCAGATCCGATGCGCCTCGACGCCGAACCAAGTCCGGCTTCCCGGAACACCAAGACCTACCCCCAGAAACCCAAGAACGCTTCCGCCGAGACCGTGTCCGTCGAACCCTGGACCCCGAGACTAACCCCGAACCCCGGAACCCCAAGATCGTCGAGACACCTAATGTGTGACCCCTATCCGAACCCTATTTTATAAATGTCAAACATAAAACCTGTTGCATATTATTTGTCATCTCGCATGCAATCATGTGGTTTGGGGGCCTTATGCCGATTCACCTAATAACTAAATATGGGGCCCATATGCGGGCAAATCTAGCCTTATATTGGCCTCATTTAAATTTGCGTAGCGAACCCGGTGCTATCTTCTACCATGTAAAACAACATTTAAATTGCGGGGTAGCTAAATAACCTAAACCGTTTAATTAATTGTCGGGACCCCGGTTCCGCTTAATATGACCTAATTGCATCGCACCTTTGCCATGTCATACATCATACATGCATCATGCCGATCTTCTGCCGTGTATTAAATATTGCATCCGTGTTACTTCTAGTGTTTTGCTTCTTCATGGATAAGGCCGTTGAGTGGATGTGAGCTTCGCCCGTTCTTGGTTGAACCTTCGACAATGTTTTCAAAGTAGCACCTCCCCTTTCTACCTATCTTCCTTTTATAGTATTTATTCCCTCCTGTTGATCTATTGCTATCTCGTGTTGATGCTTTAGTTTCCGTACTGTGATATACCGTAGCCCTATATTGCCTTGGACACACCCTATTACCGTTGTTTGGTAGATAGTTGGACTTATGCGTCGAAGTTGCTTGCTCAAGTGCGGATGTGTGTCGTCATATGCCACGATTCTTGATGTATTGCCGCATGTTGATGTTGGAGATGATTCTAGTTTTACTTATCGTCACTTTAATTTCTGTTTAACAACTAAAATTGAAATAAGCGAGGCATCGGTGGGTGATAGAAAATATTTGGTTTCGAACGCCCACTTGTGTCCCGTAAGACCCCGAGTACTTGATACTGTTCCTTGATTTATCGCGCTATCCACATCCGGAGGTATATGGGACCCCCGAGCGAGCTTGATTGTCTTATTTCTTGGGGCCACAAACTAGTTTAAGGTTTTATTTACTATCCTGTACTTATGCCATGCTACTTTCAGATTTAAATTGTGCGAGGAGCACACTGCATCGCTTAGGATTTGTGACCCGCTTACGTGGTATTGATACCCCCGTTTGGGATCTCATTGCTGTCATCTGACCCCACAAACCTTGAGTCCGTCTCGAGTCAGCTATCTTCGCTATGGTGTACTTCAAGGGTGGCCTCAAATATTTGAATCTCGTGATTGTTCACGTGAAAGCCTCGTTGGTTTTGATTTGGTTTTTCCGAGGTTGATCGAGTGTGTGTTGCTATTGGTGCACCCGCCGGGTAAAACTTTCAAAGCCGTGTCCATGGATATGGACGACTTGGAGCACAAGATCTCGATCATAGACAAGCATAACTAAAGTTAACTGCTATAAATTTGACTTATAATGACTAGTAATCAGCTTCACTATAATGGAATGGCTAATTAATACGCCCACAATTGCTTGTTTGGTTGTCGCCATGCACCATTGTACCGACTAGTAAGTATGGCAACTACAACGGAATTGGTGATTAAAAGTACCAACAACCGCTTTGGGTTTATGGGTTATCTCATGTTAAATATATCTCGACTAGTAAGTGCCGCCACTATAACGGAATGGTTAACTAAAAGTGCCCACTTACTTTATCGACGATTATCTAAACTTGACTAGTAAAGTGCCGCAACTATAATGAATAAGTAAACGCCAATCGTGTGAGTTCCTCGGTTGCCTTCCTCGTTTGGTCTCGAGGGGAAACACCAGATGGGTTTGATTGGTGATAGCTTCGTGTTGGATCCGGTTAGGTCATTCTTATCCCTCTCGATAACCGCTGTTGTATCGAGTCTCTATAGGTTGTTTAGTGCATGCCGCTGCCGCTTGATCCACCATACCTATGTAGGCGAGGACCGCCGAATCTAGCCTCGCTGTAATCTTGGACTCAAGATCGACGCCCTCTTTTTCCTTTGCCCTTTGTCGGCACCCTTTTGTTTAAGCGGGTTTTGAGATCGACGCCGTTAGGTGGTTACCTTCCGCTTGGCCCGGCAGGTTATGGACGCCATTGGTTATTCTTCGTGGCTCTTAGCCCCATTTGCATCTTGTTCGTAGCTGGACGCCTATCGTTTTCAAGGTGATTTGGATCTTTGTATATTATATCGTATTCTTGACTCCTTGAGTCGTTATATATATCTGCTCGTGGTCCCATCGAGGACTGTTGTGTAATGTTATTACTTGCTTTCCACCCGCATTTAAAATGCTCGGTGGGCACCTTTGAATCGTTTCTATGCGGGTTTGGCGAATTTTGCTCAAACTTGCATAGGTCCGATTCTGAGGGTGTTACAATGAGGAACAACCTGCTCCGCCAATGGAGACCACACGCTGGCTGGCGATTGGCAAAATCCACACCACCGTGAATATAGTGACTTCTGGTTCTACAAATCCATGCGTTCGGCATGGGATCTCGCTCAAGAAGTTAAGTTCGGATCACTTGGTGGCAATCTATACACAATGCAATTCTCATGTTTAGGGGACTGGGACAAGGTAATGGAAGGGGGTCCGTGGACCTTGAGGATGAGGCCGTGATTCTTGCGACTTATGATGGGTTTACAAAACCTTCCGAGGTACCTCTAAATCACTTTGTAAATCTGGATACAAATTCATGACTTGCCGGATGGTTTTAAGCCAATGGTAGAAGCTCTAGCTAATAAGGTTGGAAAGTTTGTTCATGCGGAGCCAATAACAGGTGATTTCGCTGGAAATTTCTTCAGAGTCCGAATTTGGTTGGATGTTCTCAATCCCCTCAAGAATCACGTTTCAATGATAAGAGCAGGACAACATCAAATATTCTTGGTTAAGTATGAGCGTCTTCCTTATTGGTGTGCTCTCTATGGCATGCTAGGGCATCTAGATACTCAACATGGAGATGGTGTTCACCCGCCATCTTCCTTGGTTTTTAAAGATCTTAGAACAAATTGGTCAATAAGGCCAGCTGGTCGTGGTGGCTCAGATGAACGTGGTCGAGGCCGTGGTGGGTGCGGGCACGGACGAAGTGGTGGAGTGTTTGGTAGGAGCCGCTCTGGTAGGGCTTGGGAAAAAATGAGAACTATTCTGAACATGATGATGGCTTTGGTGAGGAGCTAGTAAATGATGATACAATCATGGATGATAATGACCTCAATAGGAAAAGAGTTGCCGCGTCAGAAGGCCAGAACACTCTGGCTATACTACCAACTGGTACGGTGGCTTCCATTGCAGGAATGTTGGATAGTGGTGCCTCTTGTACACCTGTCCAATTACCACTGAGTCCACCTCAGAAACGGGATCCGAAAAGAACAAAGGGAAATGATGAGTTGGATGATATGTCACACAACAACAATCTGATATCGGCGGCCTCTGGGAAAGAGGATGTCCGGACGCAATGAAAATATTAGGATATAATAGTCGTGGCTTGCAGGGGGTCGCGGCGATCCGGGCATTGCATAATCTTCAGAAGAGATGTAATCCAGATATCATGTTCTGTGAGAGACACATTTAGATGAATGGCTCATGGAGTGTTTGAGACGCAATTTGAATATGGATTACAAAGAACTAGTTAGCTGTGATGGACGGGGTCTACTTCTTTGGAAGAAGGAAGTCCAAATTTCTCTCAGATATAAAACTTCAAATTACAATGATGTGGACGTAGGTATTGGGGTGGAAAATGTATGGCGGTTTACTGGACTTTCTGGAGAAACAAGATGCCAAGACAAACATTTGACCTGGCAATATCTCAGGGATTTACACTCAAGCTCTAGTATGCCATGGTTGGTTATGGGGGACATAAATGAAATTCTTTATCCGTTCGAAAAAGAAGGTGGTAACCCTAGGCCTCAACATTACATGCAAGCTTTTAGGGATGCAATTGAGGACTGTAACCTTGCAGATTTTGGATATACTGGTCACAAATTTACATGGCATAGAGGCAAAATTAGAGAGCGACTTGATAGAGCACTTACCAATGAGGGATGGTCCTCTAAATTCGGCGATGCAACCCTTCAGAACATGGAGTATAGTCGGTCAGACCATCAACCAATTCTTATGGAATTTGATGTGGAGGGAACCCAAATAAATAATGGGCCCTCGATATTACGGTTTGAGGCAAAATGGTGAAAAGAGGCCGGTTGCCGGTGGTAGAGGAAGCATGGGAGCTTTGGACCGCAAGTTCAAAATGGGACGTCAAGGCGGAAAGCTTTATTTTGTCCATAATCAGTTACATAAATGGGATAAAAGCATTCTGCAAGTCGAAAAGGAAATTACGTGAGGTTTAGAAGAATTTGGAGGCGAGCTTGGTCCTCTTCGGATGAGAGTATCATTCAAAGAACGTGAGCTAGCAAAAGAAATTGAATCTTTGTTGGAGCAAGAAGAAATCCATTGGGCACAACGGAGTAGACTCAACTGGCTACAATATGGGGATAAAAATACTTCTTATTTTCACAACTTTGCAAGTGAACGGAGGAGGAGAAACATGATCAAGAAGTTAAAGGATGACAATGGAGCATGGGTTGAGGGTTGTCCTGATCTCAATTCCATGATTTCACAATACTTCGCTGGTTTATTTTCAACTGAAGTCGATGATCCAGACCCGGATATACTCTCAAAGGTTGCACCAAAGGTATCTGAAGCAATGAATGAGAAGCTTGTGAAGGAATACTTCGCGGAAGAGGTAAAAAAAGCGTTGTTTTCAATCGGTGATATGAAAGCCCCGGGTGTAGATGGATTGCATGCAATATTCTTCAAAAAATGTTGGCATATCTTTGGTGAGGCTTTAACGGCTGAAGTTCTTGATGCGGTCAACAACAAACAAATTCCTGATGGATGGAATGATACGGTAATTGTTCTTATTCCAAAAATTGAGAATCCTGAGATGATTACACAATACAGACCCATTAGTTTATGCAATGTCCTATACAAAATAATTTCTAAGATGATTTCCCTTAGACTGAAGCATGTCCTTGATGATATTATTTCCCCCGTTCAGAGTACTTTTGTTCCAGGCAGATTAATAATTGACAATGTTCTTTTGGCCTATGAGAGTTTACATAAAATCAAGAACAAGAAGAAAGGAAAATGGGGGTATTGTGCAGTGAAACTTGATATGCATAAGGCATATGATAGAGTAGAGTGGAATTTCCTGGAGGCCATGATGAAAAGTCTTGGTTTTCAGAATAGCTTCGTTGATCTTTTGATGGCTTGTGTTCGGTCAGTTAAATACCAAGTCAGATATAACAATCAAGATACTGAGTCTTTTATTCCAAGTAGGGGGCTGCGTCAAGGTGACCCACTCTCCCCCTATTTGTTCTTAATTTGTGCTGAAGGGTTTTCAAGTCTCTTGGCTCGTAGAGAGGAGGTTCGTGGCATGGATGGTGTTAGGGTCTGCAGAAATGCTCCATCAGTCTCGCATTTGCTATTTGCTGATGATTCCCTAATACTGATAAAAGCTGATATGACTAATGCAACCTCATTGAGACAGGTACTTTACCAATATTGTGCAAGTTCAGGACAATTGGTGAGTGAGACTAAATGTAGCATCTATTTCAGCCCTAATGTGGAGGTTAACTTGAAAGCAGAAATTTGCTCAGAGTTGAATATTATGACTGAAGCGCTATCGGATAAATACTTGGGACTGCCTTCCCTAGTTGGTGTCGACAGGAGTGAGCTTTCTATATTTGCTAGAAATGATAATTAAGAGAACAGAAGACTGGAAGGAGAAGTTCCTATCAATGGGTGGAAAGGAGATCCTACTGAAGGCAATCATACAAGCAATACCACTATATGCCATGTCCATTTTCAAAATTCCTAAAAGCCTTTATAAACAAATGACGGATGCTATTGCTGGGTTCTGGTGGGGAGATACTGAAAATCAAAACCAAATGCACTGGATGTCGTGGTGGAAGTTATGCATACCTAAGAAGAATGGTGGAATGGGCTTTAGGGATCTCCATGCTTTTAATTTGGCTATGCTTGCAAAGCAAAGCTGGATATTAATCTCAAATCCCAACTCACTCTGTTCTCAAGTGTTGAAAGCTAAGTACTACCCAAATGGAGATATGTTGAGAGCCGGACCAAAGAATGGATCTTCATTCACATGGCAAAGCATTGTTGCAGGTCTTCATACTTTCAAGAGAGGACATATTTGGAGAGTGGGAACGGGACAAAAGATCAACATATGGGAAGATCCTTGGATACCCAGTAGTCCTGACCGTATGATTCAAACACCAAAAGGCCAGATACTTCTTAAAACCGTCGATGAACTCATTAGCCCGATCACTCTAAGGTGGGATGAGGACCTAATTCGGGAATTATTTAACCCGCTGAATGTATGGAGAATTCTGAATATACCTCTTAGTGAAAACCTCACTGAGGATTTTGTAGCATGGCACATGACCAAATCCTATTATTTCTCAGTCCGTTCGGCTTATTATTTGGAATGGAATCATACCCATGGACGTAGATTGCAACAAGGTAATGAGGAAGGTCCAGCAACGAGTAACCCAGTATGGGAGATCCTATGGAAACTCAAGGTTCCAAGCAAGATTAATTTTTTTGCATGGCGAGCACTACATGGAATCATCCCAGGTTTGGCAATTTTAGCAGATCGACATATACCTTTCTCTGGTCAATGTCCAGTATGCTTACAAGGGGTAGAGGATATGAGGCACCTGATGTTTACGTGTGAAAGGGCTCGAAAGGTATGGACTTCAATTGGGATTCCTGATGTAATTGACTCTGCTTTATTAGTCGATAGGTCCGGATCGGTGGTCCTTGAAAAACTCTTGAGAGGTGAATTTAAAATTCCAAATGATCTTGCCGATTTGAAACATATTGGTCTGAAGGAGTTGATTATTGTTGGCGCTTGGTATATTTGGTGGTAAAGACGTGAACACATGAAAGGTGAGAAGGTAGCTCCGGCGAGTCAAACGGCTTTCTCTATCACAACAATTGCTATGAACTATAAAGGGGTTTCAACTCAATGTGAGCCACGTGAAGTGCAATGGAAAAGGCCTCCCCCAAACTCATATAAGTTAAACATTGATGCTTGCTTTTTTCCAAATGGCACGGGAGCTACAGGAGCTGTCTTGCGCAATTCGAAAGGACAAGCTGTAGCTGGATCTAGTTGTATTATTGATCATGTGATGGACTCAACTACAGCGAAAGCTATTGCACTGCAAAAAGGACTTCTGTTTGTGGAAAATAAGGGTTGCTCTCCGGTGGTCATTGAAACGGACTCTCTTGAATTGGTTCAAGCATACAATGGAGTGATTGAGATTTTGAGCAGATATCTGCCATCCTTGCCGAATGTTTTCAAATAGCAGGAAGGATTAGAATGATACCAGTTCAACATTGCCTGCTGATGCAAATGGGGTGGCGCATAACCTAGCTAGAGCCTCTTATAATTCGAATGCCCCGGTTATTTGGGATGGTGATCCACCTAGTTTTCTTTATCCCTTTGTAATGAATGATGTGACTTTGTTTTAAGGGGCTGCAAGTTCTAGACACACTCTTTTTCCTTACCAGAGTACCTAAGGGACTGGAAGGTTTTAATGAGGCGGCTTGCATGCCTAATATATAAGGTTTCAAAAAAAAAAGCTCAAAGCCCTTGCAGCAAAAAAAAAATAGTATTGGTGTTGAATAATCCCACCTCAAGATGTCATGTGGAATCCTACCCATTCATATATAGTAGCGAGTTGCCCGGAACATCGAGGAACAACATCGGGAATAACAAGCAGAGGCACCGTTCATTGGTCAGAAAATCTCCTGATCAGAACCAGGATTGAAGTCCCCCATTCAGGCACCGATGACTGCCTTGCCCAGCGCCAACATCCCACACATGATCAGCAGCGGTACAAGAACGAGGGACGGGACATGAACGAGGAGCACGACGTGGTGGATATGCATATCGAGGAAATAAGAACCACACGGTTGATTGGTTTGAAGATATATGGTTGCCTTATTATCCTCTCTTATGAGTTAATTAATACATGGTACGAGCTAATTATACGCAGGAGGCATTGTGGCATGCTGTCTAATGCGCATGAGGTGTCATATGTGATAACTCTTGGCACTAATTAAATGGGATTGTGTTCGCTTTGGCTTGATTGTCAAAGTTTGAATTTGTACTATGAACATGTAGTTTGGGCCCGGGCAAGCATATGCAGCGGTGCTAATGATAGCGGGGTAGGGCTTCGGGTCGTCAAAGACACGCTGATACACATGTTTTTCTACCATTGCATCGTATATGCTTGTTGTTCAAGAATCCGCAAGGAATTTATAAGTTTCATGACATAGATTTTTTTGCTCCCGGTGCGACGGGCAATTTTTGCTAGTAATTTACTAATGGAGTAAATGACACTGCGGGTCACTAAACTTGTCCTACATGTGCACTTAAGTCACATATCTTTAAAACTGAAATAACTGGTCACTTAACTTGTGTTTACGTGCACCCGAGGTCACAAATTGGTATGCCGCCCGGTTTTTGCCAAAAAACCGCACACTTGTCTCACGTGACGGAGATGTTTTTCAGTTAAGCCCCTATCCAGAATGTGAAATAGTAAATTAAAAATCAGATCAGATTGGTTTGAGCCCGACCAGATCGTTTCAGCTCATATCGGGTTGACACCTGGACTCGAGGAGGCGGACCGACGAGGGGCAGCGTAGTCGGTGGCGATGGAGGATGGGAACGCCGCCCCAGCTGCCGCGTCGGGCTCGTCGGCAACGCCGCAAGCAGGGGAGACGACGGTGCCCAGAGATCTCCCTCTTCTACGGCTCGATTGGCAGCAGTTTCCGGCGCACGGTAGGTCTCCAATTTTGCCCCAAAACTAGGGTTTTTTGATCCGTCCCTGATGATGCTTGTACGTGCTTCTACTAGTAGATTAAGGTTGGGGATTGTACGTCCCTGATGATTTCTAGTAGATTAGGTTGGAGATTATACGTCTCGATCGCTAGTACGTGCTGCTAGTAGATTAGGTTGGAGATGGTAAGTGCTGATGCTAGTAGTAATATGCTAGGGACAAGGTTCACTAATTTCTGATTTGTTTAGGTTATTTACTAGCTGAATTTTGGTCAAATTTGTCACGGTTATTGATGAATGAATTATGTTCTGGTTTGTGTAGGCCATGAATCAACTAAAGTTCAGTATTGAAATTCACCATGGTGGTAATTTTGTTGGATCTGGGCTGAGGATCAGCTATTTGGATGAGAAAAGCACTGTTTGGTTTGACAATTTGGACAGAAATTCCTTCAACTATGAGACACTACTCTATATGATCAATCGGCTAGGATATGAACAAAGGCTGTATATTTTCTGGTGCCCCCAGGGAATACACTAGATGCACTGAAGGAGATTATTATGGAGAAGCACTGCAAGATGATGGAAGAGGCATCTATGGAGAGCAAGGTTCTTATGTTGTTTATTTACCATCCGAACGAGAATGAACATCAAGTCAAAGATGAAATTTTGCAAGGTGCAAATTCAGATGATTCTGAAGAGGAAGAGGATCATGAGTGTGGCTCAGATGAGGACCCTGCTTGGTATGACAATGACTATGATATGAAGGAAGATGATGATTTATTTGAAGAGCATGTGGATGATTCAGAGGCTGATGACATATTTGACAAGGGCAAGGAGAATGCAGCCCAACATGCACATATACCTAGCTCAGATGATGTCAATGAAGCTGATTTGGAGCTACCTATGGAAGATGATGGTGACATGGCTAATCCTCAATTTAAAATAGGCATGATATTTGATTCTGTGGAGGTTGTTAGAAAAGCAGTGGCACAATATGCAGTCAATGAGAGAGTTCAGATAAGGAAGAAAAGGAACAACAAGAAAAGGTTTGAGGCTTTTTGTGAAGGATAAACACCCACAGAGGAGTCGTGTACCTGGAGGTTTATTGCTGTGAAGTATAATGAAAATGCAGATTTCCTTGTGAAGTGTTATGTTGGAGAGCACACTTTTGAGAGAGTTTGGGAAGTCAAGGAACTCACAGAACCTTTTTTATCCCAGCAGTATGTTGAGATGTTTAGAGACAATGACAAGATGTCACTAAAAACATTTGCCAGGAAAGTGAGAAAGAAATACAATATGGAGCCTAGCAGGTTCAAACTTGGGAGAGCTAATAAAGCAGCATTGACAGTGGTACATGGTGATGAGATCAAGCAATTTTCATTGCTTTGGAAGTATGGAAAGGAACTTATAACTAGAAATCCTCGTTCCTATTTTTATGTGCACCTTGAGCATGGTTTGTTTAGCACTTGCTACATGAGTTTGGCAGCATGTAAAATAGGTTGGTTGAAGGGTTGTCGGCCAGTTATTTGTCTTGATGGAACTTTTATCAAGACAAAATATGGTGGTCAATTAATCACTGCTGTTGGCATTGATGGCAATGATGCCATTTATCCAATTGCAATGGCAGTAGTTGAGACAGAGTGCTACAGCTCATGGACATGGTTCCTTGCTACACTAAAGCAGGATTTGAATATTGTCAACACATCAGCCTTCACAATCATGAGTGATAAACAAAAGGTACATTTCAACTCACTGCAATTTTAATGTGTGTACTATCGATGTGAACTTACTTCCTTTCTTTTATGTGTCAAGGGACTTATCAAAGGTATGCATGAACAGTTCCCCGATGCTGAGCATAGGTTTTGTGTTCGTCACTTGTATCAAAATATACACCAAGTTAACAAGGGTGAAACAGTTAGGCAGCAGATGTGGGCTTGTGCTAAATCAACAACTGTTGCATCATTTGAAAGCAATATGGCAAAACTTGCAGTAGATAATCCTGGAGCACATGCATTTTTGCAAGAGATGGCTCCAAATACATGGAGTAGAGCATTTTTAGTGATTTTTCAAAGTGTGACATTCTCTTAAATAATACATGTGAGGTGTTCAATAGGTAATAAATCTGTCTATTTTTCAAAGTGTGACAAATTATTGAATTGTACTAATGTCTATTATATTTTCCATTGTAGATACATCTTAGATGCCAGAGAGCTTCCTATACTATCCATGTTCGAGAAAATTAGATCCCAGGTTCAACACAGACAATACACAAAGGAAGGAAGCAATCGAGAAAATGGCTGGCAATATAACTCAAAAAATCAGAGAGAAGTTAAGGAAAAATACAGAATTATCAAGGGATGTTGAAGTTTCTCCAACTACAAACAGGGTTTTTGGAGTGGAGTCACATGGTAGGAATTATGTGGTGGAACTTAACTTGAGGTCATGCACATGCAGAAGATGGCAGCTTACAGGTATACCTTGTAGCCATTCAATTGCTTGCATGAGGCATGAAAGAATTATGCCTGAGAGCATGGTCTCTAGCTGCTACTCTATGGCTACTTACATGCAAGCATATGGAGGTCAGGTATTTCCTTTGAGAGATAAGTATGAGTGGGCACCTGTACATGCAACTCCTATTATGCCACCTCTTTATGAAAAATCTGCCGGAAGGAGGAAGAAAAATAGAAGGAAGCAACCGGAGGAGAGCGAAGATGGCACTAGGTTGAGCAAGCATGGAGTTGTAATACATTGTGGATATTGCAAATCAGCTGGCCATAATAGGGCTAGTTGTAGTGACCTAAAAGCTACAATATTGAGAGAAATTAATGCACCAGAGGCACTTGATCTTGGACAACAGCCATCAGTGCAGCAAGAGCATCAGACCTCAATGAAATCAAAAGTAAAAGGTCCCACTACATAAATGCAAGCAGAAACTACAAGCTCGAGAGGAAGGAAAATAAAACAAACTTCCAAAATGAGGGAACATGTTGAGCAACTCATGGAGGCAGCAAAGAGGAAGAAATCAAAACAAGTGATTGATGAAAATGGTGATGCTGACTTCCCTGTAATTAGAACAGTAAGTGTTTTTCTTTTTTCTCTATATTTTCTTATTTCATGCAAAACCATAGTATTATTAAATTATTATGTCCACCTCATAGCACATTAATCCAAACCAAGTGCGGCTAGAGCTAGATCCTGAACACCAAGAGGATTCCATTGTTCACATTTTGGGACACGAGGTAAATAAAATATTAGTTTGTTTCATTATGTGACTAGTTGACTGTTCATTCCATCAATATGCATATGACCGTTGATTCTATATAATAGGGAGAAGCAACATGAATTCCTTTAATTATGGAGGAAATGCCCGAAGAAAGTTATTTCATAGCACAAAATAGAGCCAATATACCTGCAGCTAGAGGTCCACTTGTCAACACATCTGGGAGAGCACTAGGAGCTACATGATCAAGAGGGACAAGGGGATCTACATGAGCAAGTATGATCAATCAAAAATTAGTTTCTAGCAAAAACATGCACTTATTATTGTAATACGTTGTACAGGAGCTAGGGGAGCAAGAGGTGCTTCACGAGTATAGGGAGCAAGAGAAACAATAGGGACAATTGCAGCTGGAAGGAAAAGAACACAAGAAGATGGACATCAGGAGGAGTTTCAATCAACTCAAGAAGCTCCAAGAGATGATCCATGATGGACTCTAATTTTTTGCTGCACAAAATAAATGTGTACTAGTTGATATCACTACTAGTCGGTATTAGTTTTGGAGTGCTTTTGATCCGTCAAAATTGCTTGCAATGTACTACATATATTGTGTTGTCAAGATACGTATTATCTTTTTATTTGCTGTCAAGATTTGTCTGCTATCAAGATCTGTCCGTATTGTCCATGTTGCTTTGCATATTGGCTATCCATATATTTTCATTTGCTGTCAAGATCTGTCCGTTAGACAAGAAATGTTGATTTAGACAAAAATTCTATTAATTTTTATATATAAACACAGTTAACATTTAGACTGTCAAAATTAGAGCGTACGTGTTAAGCAAAATAGAGCAGCAGGAGAAAAGAGGCGTACCCATAGGGCTTAACTGAAAAATATCCCGTCACATGAGACAAGTGTGCGGTTTTTTGACAAAAACCGGGCGGCGTACCAATTTGTGACCTCGGGTGCACGCAAACACAAGTTAAGTGACTTGATACGTAGTTCAGTTTTAAATATGTGTGACTTAAATGCACATGTGAGACAAGTTTAGTGACCCGCAGTGTCATTTACTCTTTACTAATGACTCATGCCTAGAGATATCGGAGAACTCCAATGCATGCAACCAGCACACCGTCTGCGCGTAAGTTAGTTGTGACATGAAATTCGCCATTGCATGATATAACCCCGAGGTATATTTTAGATTGTGTTATAGTTTATACATAACCGAAAGATATACTCCCTTCATCTTAAAATAGGTGTCGTAGATTTGTCTAAATTTATCTCTCACAACTATTTCGAAACGAAAAAAATATAAAAGTTAAGAGTTTATGGGTCGACCCGAGATATGCATCGGGCCGACAAAGACGCTAACTTTTAAGAGATGGGTCGACCCGTGGCTCTCCAAATTGTCCTCGAGGCCGACGGGGCTGGGGCCAAGACCAGGGCCGGGTCAGCCCATTCCCATCCTGACTTGGCATCGTTCGCAGTGGGGGCCTATAAAAAAGAACAATCGGTGTATGTACTGATGTATCACAGTGGGGGCTTCTCTTACGGGCTAATATGTACCAGTGCATCGTTCGCTATCTTAACTGTGTGTACATATTGAGTGAGTATGCTGGAGTCTGGAGAAATGGTGTAAACTTAGAGGCTGCTAGCTAGCTATGGCTCTCTCCCTGCACGATCATAATACATGGAGTCTGCAGGCCGTGTTACTACCGAAACTTGACAAACGGAAGCCTCCGCCGCCTAGCAATGATGTTAATAACTTATCGGTGAACAACTCTTTTCCCTTCCATAGCCGCCAGGCGATAGCGGCCGATCACTGGCCGTGACCATGAGATCCTTCTCAGGATGCCAAAAATATATGCTGGGTAAAAAGTGGAAGAAAATATGTTAAATGGGTAATCTTGAGTAAAATGTGTCACAAAGTTAATCTTATGGGATAAAATGTGGAATTCACTCTTTGCTTTAGATTCAGTTAGAATTGTAAGAGTCACGAGGTTATCATCTTATGGGGTTCTAGATAAAGGTCGGTGCACTTTATGATATTACCGTTCAGTTGTCCAAAGCAAAGCCAGGGAAAGAGTATAGCAAGCATCAGCGCCGGAGCAGCCTGACTGACTGCTGGAACAAAGCAACAGCAACAGTGCCAGTCATCTTCGAGGACGCCGGCGGCAAAAGCCCTAATCGCCATTGCATCGCCAAATAGGGTTTGTGTCTAACCGAAACGGTCGGTTTGCTTATTAGAAGTAGCTGTCGAGACATTCCTTTTGTTTCAGAGGCATCCATGGCAGAGGCGTCGGCTCTCCGCTATGGTCTCATCCTTGCTGGACATGTGGTTGTAACAGATTGGAGATAGATTAACTATGATTGCATGGATAGGATAGAGGTAATGCAAGCTGGCGGGAACTACTTAGGTCCAGCAGTGGCGATATATGAAGTATGTAATTTTCTTTGTCGCAATTTGGTAGAAGTAAGTTTTGTTCATTGTCCTAGGGAAGCTAATATAGCCGCAGATTGTTTATCTAGACATACAAAAGGGACAATGTCGATTGTGTTGCATGAGGAACCTTCCAATTTCTTGGTATCGGTGTTGGCAGACGATGTAACTGTTAACCCCAATGAATAAAATTTTCCATAATGGCTTTCCCTCAAAATAAAAATATTTGAATCTGAAGAAAGATTTCCTATGGAAGCCCTTTGGATCATGGGATTTGGTTGCCAAATTCTTGTGGGACCATTCCTATGCTCCTCAATTATATATGAATTCAACGTGAACTCAAACCTCCTCTTAAGTATCCTTTGAGAAGTTCAGTGCTACCATCTGTACCAAGGCACTCTGCACGGCATCGTATTAGTGAGCATATGGTCACCATGGAAGATTCTTGGTACAGCTAAATTCCACGCGCAGGTGGTATGCTCATGTTGATGTAGCCTTCAAACTGTCCATTCGCATGGCCAATTATATGGACTGAGTTGATCTAACTGATGCTTGTGCTGGTCAGAGCTATGGACCATATCAATGCTAGAGATAATGCAGGTAAAACTCTCATTAAGGATGATGTTAACTCCTTTTCTGTTTTGAGTGATAATGAAATTGTAGATAAGGCTTTAGAAATTGGTATTGATGTGAAAACTTTACCTTTGGCTAGTGTGCATATGCTAAAAGATCTGGAGAGTGCTAGGGATAGTTTATGTAACATCCCAGCATTAGAGCCTAAAAATAAGCTAAACCCAGATGTGTGCATTGCATTCATGCATAGAAAATCCGAATAATTTTCGCGCTTTTAAACAAAACTTGTCAAAGTGATTGAAGCTTCTCTTAGCTTGATGGAATTGAAGTAGATCATCAAGTTGATTGCGATAAGTTTCAACAAAACCTTTGTTAAAATCTTATTTTTGGGTAAGAGAGATTTGATCTAAGGGTAGATCAAATATACCATAAGCTAAACCCTATACAATGTTAATTATATTGATCATTAGGTGATCATATTGTAGTATTCATTATAATCACTCATAAGTACCAAGTTAAGGATATAGAAAAAATAATAAGAATGGAACCACTATATCTTAAATTCCATCTGCATACATTCTGAGAATCATAGTAACACCTAACCTTAAAAACTCTTTTGATGAGTTGGAGTTGGAAAGAGATTAAGTCAAGATCATCCACTATATATATAGCTTCCTTTCTATACAATCTTTATGGAACTTATCTCAATATATATTGTTTATCAATGTTGGATAATTCCCCATTGATTCACAACTTCTTTAACTATTAGTCTTTGATCTATTATTTGATCTTATCAGAGCATCTACTCAAATCTTCTAATGAGGGCATAATACCTTAATAACCTTAATCCAATATAAGATATTAAGAAGATAATTTCCAGACAATAAAAGGTAGGATTGATAAAGCCCTGCTTAACCAACTAAGAACTTCAGTAGTAAATGATTTAAGTATTATAATGATAATGTTCTGGTCACCAACATGGAATGCTTATATTTAGTATAGAAAATACTGGTAGGAAGAACATGATTGGAACCTTAGTAAGATAAGTGATCCTAGAGGAGTCTTTGCAAACTACATAAATATAATTGAGGGATTGAAGTGTAAGTCATGAGGGTTAAGTAATTTTAAGATGGTGTTGTTCATCTTTAAGGATAGTTTACTTTAGAGAAAGATTAGTGATGGAGGATTAAGAAAGATTGGGAGTAGAGTTTGAAGGAACTACTGGTTGGATGTAAGATTATCAACAGTAAAATAATAGATACAACCAAACAAGGATAGTAGAAAGCTATGAAGTGTCTTTATATTAAATTCATTGGAGTCATCCATAAGTTAGAAGAATGATATATTGAATAAGAACGTTTTAATGAGTAAGTCCATCAAACTAATCATGATGATGGATAGAAAGAGGTATTATATCTAGGAAATGAATTCCTTAATTAGAGATCCAAGATTGTGAAATATAATCATATGTTATAAATCATTTCCTACTTTATCTTGGTAAGCAATCAACTCTAAATATCAAATCAAACATGATATCCATCTTATAACATTGATCCATCATTTGATGTCTATGACATTTTATAGAAATATTTCCCTATAACAAATTACATAAGCATATCTCTATTAATTTCAACCATCATAACTATATGTGCTTAAGTATACTCACTTCTATAAAACACTCTAATTCCAACTTCCTATTAAAAAGGAAGATTTCATCAAAGACTATATACATAAGGCAATATGCTCAGCCATTAAATCTTAACTCTTAAAAAGAACTTACGCTTATACAAAAACAAAACCCTAAAGCCAAGGGTAGTACTCATAATTCAAAACCCTAAACTTCTTTGTTTATCACATACATTGTTATCTTCCAACTTAATGGGGAGTAATAATCATCATATCAATGTCTTTATATTTCCTGCATCAAAGAATGGTATAGAATCATTATACATATATATAAAGTTTCTATTCAAGCTATAAGCTCACTAAAAGTTGATTTATAAACATATAAGAATATATCACTCAAGAAATCCCTAATTAAAAAGAGAAAAGAAAAATAATAAGAAGAAGTTTCTTCCAATTATTAAAAAAGAGTTCTTATTGAGTAAATAAAAGAAATATAAAAAGAAGGCATAATAAAAGTTCACAAAGGGTACCAAATATATTCTAAATATTGTTGTAAATGTCCAACAAACAAATTATACAAAGAAAGGTTCAAAATATAATTCAAATTTAAATCTAAAAAGGAAAACAGAAAATAGAAAACGAATAAAACAAATAAAAATTAAACCTGGCCGCAGCCCAATACCACTATACCTATCTGACGCCTGTGCAGCCCACAACAGCCTAGAAACCAGCCTAATCCTTTTTGATCTGAGACTGACAAGTGGGGTCAGGAGAGGACCACGGGTTAAGCTAAAGAAATCGCCAGGGGGTTATCCACAAACGACCATCGTTGCCACCGTGCATAGATGCAGTCATCATGAGCTCGTCGCCGATGCCGTCATCGCCGTCATTGCACCAAGATACTCGCCGCCGATGCCAGGAGGGGATAAGAAGGCCACCGCGACGCATTCCTTCTATCCCTATCCCCATTCCCTCCTTATCCTCTCAGATACAAACGAGACCGAACCCTAGCTCGCCGGAGCCACTCCTCGCCGTCAAGGGTAGGAGCTTGCATCAAGGGGAGCACCGAGCGCGAATTTGATCATTTTCCTTCGCAACAGTTCGTCGGAATCCTCGCCAGGGAGCTCGATTCCGACCGCGCCTGTCCTCGTCGACCACTCTATCATCATCAGGGTAAGCATACGCATCCCTGGACCCTAGTTTTGTTTGCGGATTCGCACTGTAGGTCTAGTTTGGTTGAGCACCGCCGCTGGCCGTCGCAGTAGCTCGTCGCCGATGACCCTCCGATGACCATTTACAAGCGGCGCTACCACTATTAGGTTCAGTAGGTTGCTCTTGTTCGAACTAGCCCTATTTCGCTTGCTGGGGTGCAGTAGATCGTCGCCGGTGACCACTCACCGACGGCGGTGGCGATGCTGACGCCATGCTTACCTCATGATCGAGCCACGTCAGCTGTTTGACTAGTCTTTGCCTCGCGTGGTGGATGACATGGCCCAAGGCCCATATGTCATCGACAGTGAGTAGAGAGGAGGTCATAGGCAAAAGCATTTCTGTGACCTGAGAGCTGAGGTGGACAATGGCCCACAGGTCAGTGACTAGGGCTAGCTCTGGACGTGGTATAAAAAGTATTTTCCATTTAGAAATAAATAAAATGTTATAATCCAATTAATATTATTCCAGAAATTTAATAAATGATTAAATCTTGTTTAATTAATAACTTTTGATTTATAATTCAGAAAAATATGTATAGTATATGAAAATTCTCAGAAAAATAAAATCTACCACTTAAAACTATTACCAAATATTATTATGATGATTATTTAAATAAATATTATTAAATAGGGGGGCCATGCCCCCCTTTCTTACTTGAGCATAAATACTAAAAATATTGTTAAGGAAATTTTATGGAATAGGGGGGCCATGCCCCCCCTCGTCTTACTTGAGCAGAAACGCCATGTGTACTCAGGCAGAGTGAATAAAGGGACCTTGTGTCGTGTTGTCCTAGTCCAAATGGTAAATTGTCAGAATCCGCATGTGAAGCAAGATTCTTTGGGCAAAATAAACACTGCGAAATTTTGGTGCCCTGGTTCTCGTTTAGTAGCAGACTGTCACTAGATCACTGTTATTGGTAGTATGCATTTCTTCTAAACTAGTATGCATGCCCTGTTGTTTCAGTGATGGTACTGTTCCATGGTTTTAGTTTAGACTTTCTCTTCATAGTTCATATACATGACTACCCGTATCATAATTTACCCACGAGATATTTGAGTACGGTAAACTTAAAAATTGAGCAGGAGGGCGTCGGGCCCTGTCCCCTAACTGAAGATTAGAACACACCAACACCTGTTGGGCAGTTTTTCCTGTGTTTCTCTGAATCTGTTGGACAGTCCTTCAGTTGGGAACCTGAGGTTGTGACAGACAACCAATCTCCTCTTGTCACCCACATCCCTTTTGATGTGCGGGAAGTAGTATTTCCTCCACCGAAGCCGAGAACGTCGGTGAAGACGATGCACGGAGCCGAGAAGTACGAAAATGGCTCAATTCACATTGTATCTTCACTAGTCAGTAGTGCCTCTGTGTCTCTGTTGTTTCGAGTTTTTCAGTGGCGGAGCTTAGTACAAGTCTGGGGGGCCACCGCCCCCCTAGCTTTGTACCAAATCTTGAAGAATTTTTTTTTGAGAAACTGATTATATGGAAAAAATAGTCTTTTGCCCCCCCGCCCAAACTCTCAGATTTTGTGTTTTGCCCCCCTGCTGTTTCTGCATTGTGTGGCTGACCTATTTTAATCATCATGAACTATACCTGCTTCCAAATTCAACTTCAGTACAACTCAAGCTTTACAGTTACTAGATCAATAAGGAAAAGTCGCCAGCTTTAGTTTTACGCGCACTCACTTGATCTCAGAATAATTGTGTCTATTATTCATCAAAACTTACCTGCATCAAGAAAAAGATGCCAGCTTCAGATTTACACTTGGTCCCTTTATCTAGACTAAACCAAAGGCGGATCAGCAAGATTAGCTACATCTTGGCTAAGTCCGCCGGCCAGCTACCGATAAGAGCATCTCCACCCAGACTCCACGAACGTGTTTTTGGCTCTGGATAGATGAAACCCCCAGCACCCCCAACGTCTTGTTTTCGGCAGGACTTGTCCTATTTTCCGTTCCGTGAACACAAGCCGAATTTAGAGCATCTCTAGTCGTGCCTGTAAATTTGAAAACTGTAAAACACGAATAAAGGGCATGGTAAATCAAATTCACAGTTCCAATTGGCACGGCGCAGAATGGAGCCCGTAGATTCAAACTGTAAACACGAATTTAAAATTAACGCGGGCAAGTTCGTCGATGAACAAGCATCGGAGATCGAGGTTCAGGGCATAATTACAAAGTTTTTTACATAGTGGCTAGATCAAAAGCCACGCAAATATTACGGAGGAGGGCGCTGCCGCGTCCTAAACCAAAATCGAGCTCTGGGGAGCTACAGGGCGCGACGACGAGCTCGAGCTCACTCGTCGGTGAGGTTGATGAGGTCGGCGAGCTCCCTCTTGGCGACACCGGTGGAGGTGGAAGCGCCGGCGGAGGTCGACGTGCCGGCGGTGGTGGAAGCGGCGGCCTTCTCCCTCTCCCTCGCCTCGCGGCGCTCGACCAGCGCGATGGCGCGGCGCACCTCGTCGGCCTCCATCTCGCCGGCTGTCTTGGCCACGAGCTCAGACTCGCGCATCGCGAGCTCGAACGCCATTCGCTCCTCGTCGAAGTCGTTGGCGAAGTCCGCGTCGATGACGACGCATGAAGGCGGCGGCGACGCGGCCGGAGGAGTCGAGGGAGAAGAGGATAACGGGACGGAGGATCCTCTCGCGACGCGTACCTCCGGAGCGAGTCGAGGCGGCGCTCCTCCCGCTACACGTGCCACCACGCCGGCGCGTAGGCGTGCAACGACGGCGGCGGCGACCGCCTCTTGTTCACGTAGGCGAGGGCGGCGTGTTTCTTCGCCCCCTCCGACCTGCTGAAGGCGAGCTCCTCCGGCGTGAGGCGCCGTCGACGGCTGCCGCTTCCGCTGCCGCTACGCGAGTAGATCGGCGTCGATCTGGGAGCGAGGTGGCGGCGATTGCTCGTCGGAGTTCGCGAGGGCGGCGGCGGCGCTAGGGTTGGGACGGCGGAGAAGTAAGGGTTTGAGCCCTCACTCGGCCACCGCGAAGGTATATATACCGAGCGACACGGGCCGCCTATGGGCCACGGTTAAAGAGTTCACGGGCCGAGATGCTATACGGGTTCGACTAGCTCGTCCGTTTTCATTTCGGCTCATAAACTCGCGGAATAATACAGTTTCCGGCCTTTTACAGGCACGACTAGAGATGCTCTCAGCGCTGGGTTCCCCTACAGTCTCCGGATGTATTTGCATGAAAAAGGCCCACCAAAAGTCCCTATCGGCCTTCTCTCTCCTCCTTTTCTTCTTTACGAGAGTCTGGGGGTGCACATGACAGGAATTAAAGGCCCTAAAAGGCATAAACGAGTGGAGATGCTCTAAACTAGTAGTAGAAGGCAAGGCGCAAGGGTTCTTTACGAGAGTCTGGAGGTGCACATGGCAGTAATTAATGTCCCCCTCAGCCCACACCCACCCAAAGGGCAAAATAGCCCGGATGTGGACAAATTTTCATTTAAAAAGGTCTAAAAGGCATAAATGAGTGGAGATGCTCTAAACTAGTAGTAGAAGGCAAGGCGCAGATGGTAGCGTTGCCGGTACTGTCATACCGGTAAATACGCAATACGCGTACAAGAACCCTCCGGCAGATCGTCGTCATAATCTTACTTTGTTTTGCTTTGTGATCCACAAAGCAGAGTTTTGTGATCCATCAAGACAAGCAGCTGCTAGCTACCTGTAGACGCGCTTATCAGGAACGGAAAATGAAGTTTCCCCTACGCATAAGGCGCCCACAAAAAATAGGTACCTTCAAATGTTGAGGGAACAACCTTTGTTTACCCACTCTGCGCAGAAGGCGTGCGTTTACCAACTTCTCCCATGGCCAACAACTAAAGAGTAAACATGATTTGCAAGTTAAAAACATCTCTTTTCTGGATAAATGATTTTTCAAACTTCTTACAGAAGATGGGGTCTGGTCAGGGCCGGCCCTGAGATGTCGGGGGCCCGGTGGAAAGACAAAAAATGGCCTCCTGTTCACAAATAGTTATAGAGCTTTTTTACAAAAAGTTAGCGTTTTTTATTATTATTTTGATAGCAACCTATATATTAAACACAAAAAAGGACCCCTATTTACAAATAGTTATCGAGAAAGGATTATTGCAAATGAAAAATTAGGATATTCTCGTTCGTTAATTCCCTCAAGAAGGATAGAAATCTTTAACAGAAGAGCAGCGTCATGATTGGAAAAGAACAAGGAGGAAACACTAAAGGCAGGAAGACAAGACGGCGATGGACGCAACATAGAGTGGAATCAGTGCACAAGTCTTCTTTTATTTAGCAATAACTGCATGCGTCGTTTGCCTAAGCTACTAGCGATTGAGCCAATTCCTTTTACAACTTTTTTCTAAGCAGATGGGCATGCATGCATGTAGCACGTACTTGTGTGGGGCCCATGTTAGCTTGGGGCCCTGTGCAGGCGCACAGGATCACCGGCTCAGGGCCGGCCCTGGGTCTGGTAAACCATTCAATGGAGTAAATATGTGGGCTCTAAAACTATGTCTCAAGTGGTTTGAAAACCATGTGATTCACACTTCTAGGTTGGACTGATGGCGTCCAAAAAACATTTCTTTTGTTTTGGTACCGTTAATATTAAATATGGATCACAAATTATATTCTGTAAAGATAGATGGCTCGGCCAAACTTCTCTTCGTAAATAATATCCGGCTTTATATTTGATTGTTAGACACAAAGGAGACACTCTCTCCACCGTAATGGGGTGTACTCATCTACTGTGTCTTTCAGAAGAAGTTTCATGGGTTCTAGACTGGTAGCTTGAAATAATATTTTATTACGATTATCCACAGTATAGTTGTCAGACGGTGTAGACGGTTTTAATAGATATTACTACATAGCGGTAAATTTTTAGTGGACTCATTGTATAGAGCCTTGATCCAACCTGATATCCCAGTCGATAATAATAATAAAATTTAGATGATAAAAATACCTCTGAAAACAAAGATATTCGCTTGGTATATATCCGTAAAGGGGTAATTCTAACTAAAGAAAATCTTGTTAAATGAAATTGGCATGGAAGCAAATAATGCGTTTTTGTCATCATGATGAGACAATCATGCATATATTCTTCTAATGCAAATTTTCGCGGACTATATGGTCAATCATCCAAGTAGCCTTCGATTTATCTCGCCCATGCTCGGTGGCCAATATTTTTGGTAACTGGCTGTATGAGAGAGGATAAATACATGACTTTATTTAGGGTGGGAGCGCTTGTCATTATTTGATCGCTTTGGCTATGTAGAAATAACAATTTTTTTAATAATATTGTGTCTTCTCCACTGCATGTTATCTAACGGACTACAACTATTCTCCAATCATGGATTACACTCAAACGTATAGAGTTTCGGGACATGTTTGCGGAGGGGTCTACGCAATTGGAGGACGCGTAGAGGGATATTTTTTCCGACATGGATGGCCGCGTGATCTGCGGATAGATCTACCATAGTACTAATCTACGGATAGATCTACCATAGAGTGTTCGTTGGTGTTGGCATCGTATTTTATAATTTCGATTGGCTACTCTAACAGTTAGTCCCTTTTTCGTGCGGCTGTGTGCATCTTAGCTATGCATAGACCGGGTTTAAACATTACGTGAAGTAATAAAAGCGCCAATTTCCAAAAAAAAAACTCCCTCAATTATAATGAATAACTTACGCACATTTTATTCGAAAAGGTAAGCATAGCCACAAATTATGCATCAACTGATCCACAAATCCGTTTATGGCAAAGTCATAAAGTTGCAGAACTTAGAGTTTACATCTCATGGGTCACACAAGGTGTACATAAAAATCAACCAACGGAACAAAAAAATCACAATTATGGATGGAACAAGAATGTAATGCTAGATGGTTGTTTCTCCTCCTTTTTGCTATCATGTTTAGATCTTGTGAGCTCCGTTCATGATCAAGATCATCTATTTGTAATCATACATGTTGTATTTGCGGGGATCCGATGGATATTGAGATTGCTATGTCAGATTGATTATTGATTCTATCATGTCTTATTGATTATTGATTCTATCATGTTTATGTTGTTTGTGATCTTGCATGCTCTCCGTTTCTAGTAGCTATATTGTCCAAGTAGATGCTAGTGACTCCAAGAGGGAGTATTTATGCTCGATAGTGGGTTCATGCCTCTATTAAATCCGGGGAAGTGACAGAAATCTCTAAGGTTGTAGATGTGTTGTTGCTACTAGGGACAAAACAACAATCTTTTGTTCATGAAACAATTGTATTGTTTATTTTACACACATTTCTTTGCTTGCAACTTAATACTGAAAGGGGTTCAGATGATAATCTAAAGATGAATTACTAGTCATAGATGCAGTTGGATTACGGTCTATGTATATTATTGTAATGCACAATCAAATCTCATATGAATCATGATGTCTAGTATTTGCATTATTATGCCTTGCTCAGTCCTATCAATTGCCCCGCTATAATTGGTTTACGCAGTATGTTATGTTATTTATCTTAAGGAGAACACCTCTAGTGAACTGTGGACCCGGTCTAATCTTTACCATTGTTACATCATCTACTGTTACCGTTTACTTTCTACAAGCAACAATTAACTTCCACACTATACGTTTAATCCTTTGTTTTTAGCAAACTAGTAAGATTTACATCCTTACTGTAAGTTGGGGCAAAGTCTTGAGTTTGTGTTGTGCAGGATTCCATGTTGTTAGCAACACCTTGGAGTTGTTTCCTTGCTCCTACTGGTTCGATAACCTTGATTTCATAACTGATGGAAAACTTGTTGTCGTGCTCATCATACCTTCCTCTTCAGGTCTCCCAACAAAGCTCTACTATTGAGCCACGTCATCAATCTATGAAGCATCCTCAGAAAATACATATATAGAAAAAATAGAAGAGAAAAAAATATCCACCATGCTCATGGTAAATAAAAGGATCACTGAGATGCTCATTGTCTGTTGCCTTGTCATTTTGAGATGGGATAGCTCCTGTGTCATGGGGCAAGGGGTACCCCGTTGGCGGTTCTCTATGATACACATACACTTACAATATCAAGAACTTACCGATAACTAAAGTTGAGTAGCATGAGAAATGGCCCACATACTCAAGGGACATGAGATTTCCAGTTTATGATCTGTTAAGCATATAACTCGTAGTTGGCCTCACTTTAAACTTAACCATTGATACGCTGGGAACGTATCTATAATTTTTGATGCTCCATGCTTGTTTAGTATCTACTTTGCTTTACTTGTCCACACTTTGAGGTGCTTCTTACATGTTTTTCTGGTACTAACCTATTAACAAGTTGCAACAGTGCAAGATGCCTGTTTTATGTTGTTTTTGGTTTTAGAAAAGTTAGTAAAGAAATATTCTCGGAATTGGACGGGAGAAAGGACAAAGTCAATTACTTTCCGTGGGGAACAAGAAGTTTAGAGGAGAGCCCGGGAGGCCGTCCAGACGGGCCAGACCCACCCCGCGCCTGGCTAGGGTTTGGTCGCCCTGGCGGCCGCCTCGGTCTCACCCTTCGCCTATAAGAAGCCCCCGATGCAGAAAACCTGGGTACCCGATCAGAAATCCAGAAAACCGTTTGTAGCCGCCGCCACCATTGTCCCTAGATCAGGGGGGATCTGAAGTTCTTCTCGGCACCCTGCCAGAGGGGAGATCATCCTGGAGGCCTTCTCTCCTGTATGATGCGTGAGTAGTTCCACCTTGGACTATGGGTCCATGTAGTAGTTAGATGGTTGTATCTCCTCCTTTGTGCTTTCATGTATATATCTTGTGAGCTCCGTTCATGATCAAGATCTAATCTATTTGTAATCATGCCTGTTGTGTTTGCGGGGATCCGATGGATATTGAGATTATTATGTTGGTTTGATTAATTGTTTTATCTTTATGATTCTATCATGTCTGTGTTGTTTGTAATCTTGCATGCTCTCCGTTGTTAGTAGCTATCTTGGCCAAGTAGTTGCCAGTGACTCCAAGAGAGGGTATTTATGCTCGATAGTGGATTCATGCCTCTAGTTTCCAAGGGAAGTGACAGAAATCTCTTCGGTCGTAGATGTGTTGTTTCTATTAGGGAGAAAACAACGGTATCTTGTTCATGGAATATGTGGACTGTTTACCTTACACACTTTGCTTAAAGTAGTTGTCTATTGCTTGCAACTTAATACTGGAGGGGGTTCGGATGATAACCTAAAGGTGGACTTCTAGTCATAGATGCATTTGGATGGCGGTCTATGTATCTTGTTGTATTGCCCAATCAACCTCATAGGATCTTTCTGACTAGTAATTGCATTGTTATGCCTTGCTCAGTTCCTGTCAATTGCCCTGCTGTAATTTGTTTACCCTTTATGCCATGTTGTTTAATGAGAGCACCTCTATTAAACTATGGACCCCGGTCCAATCTTTACCATTGATACATCTTCCACTGTTACTTGTTTATTTGCTGCAAACCATTACCTTCCACACCATACGTTTAATCCTTTGTTACAGCAAACTAGTGAGCTTGACAACCTCGCTGTTCGTTGGGGCAAAGTCTTGAGTTTGTGTTGTGCAGGTCTCCGCGTTGCTTGCAACACCTGTGTGACGTTTCCTTCCTCCTTCTGGTTCGATAACCTCGGTCTCAACCGAGGGAAGACTTGCTGCTGTGCTACTTCACACCTTGCTCTTGGGGTTCCCAACAGGCTCCACATCAACTGAGTCATCAACAAGTTTTTTGGCGCCGTTGCTGGGGAGGAAAGGTAAAAGGCACTCACACACGTTACCCCACGGCAACAGCAAGCCAGAAAGATCTTTTCTGGCACCGTTGTCGGGGAGACTAAGGAAATCTTCACAAGGGGAGTCCTTCGCTTCCTTTCTCTTTGCTTTGTTTCTTTTGCTTGGTTTTGTTTGCCTCTTTTCAAAAAACCCAAAAAACTTAGTCTAGTTTGGTTTGCTTGCTTTATTCAAAAACATAAAAAAATTAGTTCCTGCTCTAGTTGCTGCCATGTCTTGTTTTGGATCAACCTATATTTCCCCTATGATAGAAATCTCCACTTTTAAGCAAAAAAGTGAAGAATGTTTTAAGGAGGCTTGGTTTAGAATCTCTGCTTTCCAGAGGGAAACTGAGCCTGAGGTAAGCCTCAGCTTGGTTATTGATAGTTTTTACCGCGGTATTTCTCTTCTTTATAGATATGCTTTGGATGCTGTGGCTGAGAAAGATATTTTTCTTTGTATGAGGATGAAGCCTTTGATGCCATAAAAAAGTTGATTGCAATTTATAATACACCTAGAAGTCTGATTCCTCTTTCACAAATATTTTTGCCAGGTTGAACACTCTTGAGACTAGTATTGCTGCTATGAATAGTTGCTATCAGACGCTTAGGGCTGTAACACCCTCAGAATCGGACCTATGCAAGTTTTAGCGAAAACCCGCCAAACCCGCATAGAAACGATTCAAAGGTGCCCACCAGGCACTTTCGTGCGGGTGGAAAACTAAGTAATAACATTACACAACAGTCCTCGAAGGGACCCACAGAACAGATGTATATATAACAGCGACTCAATGAGTCAAGAATACAGATATAATATACAAAGATCCAATTCACCTTGAAAACGATAGAGCGTCCAGCTACGGACAAGATGCAAATGGGGCTAAGAGCCCTGAAGAATAACCAATGGCGTCCATAACCCTGCCAGCCAAGCGGAAGGGTAACCACGCTAACGACGCCGATCTCAAAACCTGCTCAAACAAAGGGTGCCGACAAAGGGCAAAGGAAAAGAGGAGCGTCAAGATCGAGGCCGATGACACCATGAGACTAGAATTCGCGGTCCTCGCCTACATAGGTATGGGTGAAGCGGCAGCATGCACTAAACAACCTATAGAGACTCGATACAACTGGCGGCGATCAGAGAGGGGTAAGAAAGACCTAATCGGAACCATCCTGAATCTAACACCAAACAAACCCATCCTGGCATTTCCCCTCGAGACTAATCGAGGAAGTCCACCGAGGAACTCACACAGTTGGCAGTTTTATTTATTCAGTTATCATTGTAGCTATTACTAGTCAGATGTAGATAATCATCCTGATAAAATAATCAGTGGGCCGTTTTAGTTAATCATTCCGTTGTAGTTGCAACAATTACTAATCAGATTCAGATAGCATGAGATAAACCCAAAACCCAGCAGTTGTTGGTACTTTTATTTAGCCATTCCGTTGTAGTTGCAAGATTTACTAGTCAGATACAATGGTCGCAAGCGACAATTCAAACAAGCAATGGTGGGCAGTATTATTAGCCATTCCATTATAGTGAAGCTGATTACTAGTCATTATAAAGTCAAATTTATAGCAATAAACTTTAGTTATTATTGTCTATGGTCGAGATACTGTGCTCCAAGTCGTCCATATCGCGGACACGGCTTCGAAAGTTTTACCCGGCGGGGTGCACCAATAGCAACACACTCGATCAACCTCGGAAAAACCAAATCAAAACCCAACGAGGCTTTCACGACAAAGCAATCACGATTGAAATATTTCAGGGGCCACCCCATTGAGTACACCATAGCGGAGTAAGCAAGCTCGAGACGGACTCAAGGTTTGCGTCAATGGTCAGAAATTTGGGAACCCGAAAGTGTGGCTGCTTGTCGATACCGCGAAAACATTCCGCTTACCTAAGCAGATGCAGTGTGCCTCGCAATCGTAAATCTGAAGTAGCATGGCATAAGTACAGGATAGTAAATAAAACCTCAAACTAGTTTGTGGCCCCAAGAAATAAGACTGAATCAAGCTCTGGCTCAGGGGGGTCCCATATACCTCCCGGATGTGGATAGCGCGATAAATCAAGGAACAGGTATCAAGTACTCGGGGTCCTACGGGACACAAGTGGGCGTTCGGAAACCAAATATTTTCTATCACCCACCGATGCCTCTGCTTACTTCAATTTTAGTTGTTAAACAGGAATTAAAGTGAACGATAAGTAAAACTATGATCAACTCCAACAGCAAACAGGCGGCAATTCTCCAACAACTGTGGCACTTGACAACACGCAACAGCACTTGAGCAAGCGACTACGACGCGCAGGGCCAACTATCTACCAAACAACAGGTAATAGGAGGTGTCCAAGGCTATATATGGCTGCAAGGTATATCACGGGTACGAAAACTATAGCATCGCAACACAGATAGCAAAAGATCAACAGGAGGGAAGAAATACTAGAAAAGTAAGATAGGTAGAAAGGGGAAGATGCTCGCCTGAAAACATTGTCGAAGGTTCATCCGAAGATCGGGCGAAGCTCACATCAACTCAACGGCCTTATTCACGAAGACACCAAACACTATAATAAACACCGGATGCAATATTTAATACAACGGCAGAAGATCGGCATGATGCATGTATGATGTATGACATGGCAAGATGCGATGCAATTAGGTCATATTAAGCGGAACCGGGGTCCCGACATTTAGTTAGATGGTTCTAGTTGTTTATCTACCCCACAAATTAAATGTTGTTTTAGCATGGCAAAAGATAGCACCGGGTTTGCTACACAAATTTAAATGAGGCCAATATAAGGCTAGATTTGCCCGCATATGGGCCCCATATTTAATTATTAGGTGAATCGGCATAAGGCCCCCAAACCAAAGATATGCATGCGAGAATGACAATTTTAATAAGCGACAAGTTATATTATGTTATAAAATAGGGTTCGAGGAAAAGGGGTCACACATCAGAGGGGGCTCGACGATCTTGGGGTTCCGGGGTTCGGGGTTCGGTCTCAGGGTTCGGATACGGTGTTCGACGGATCGGTCTCGGATGTGAGGTAGATCTTGTCGCATCGGAAGGCCTGTTTGGTGTCGGCGCATTGGATTCGCCTGGTTCGGTGTCGATCTTGTCGGCCCGCCATCGAGTCGGACTTGGCGTCAGGGTGAAGTGCTTGTCGTTCCATGGCGATCTTGGCGGCCGGATCGGAAAGGAGCACTCGACGTTCGGTAGAAGACCTTGGCGTCACATGTCGAGGTTGGCGGTGTATGCGGACTCGGATGAAGTACTTGGAGTTCCACGTAGATCTTGGTTCTCTTAAGGCATGTGGGCGACGAAGGTCTTGTCGACGTGTCGGGAATTGACGGCCATCGTACCGGTGACCTTGGTTACATGGACACGAAGCAACACGGCAGAGCAACCAAAAGGGTCGAGTGCACATGCAATCTTCACGTTGCCAGACCATCGATCACTTCCAGACAACAAACCAAGAGTACCACACGTTGGCTTCCCTCGGTACAGACAAAAGAGCAAACGCCCTCTGCACCTAGGTGCTTGGCCGATGGTGGCGGCCAGAGGTGAAGAGGGGGCGCGATGGGCGGTCGACGACGGGCGGTGGTCGGCGCAGACGGGCCGAAGGTGGAGGCCGGGCTAGGTGGCGAGGAGGAGGGACGTCGAGGGAAGGTTCCCAGGGGCGGCGCGACACGTAGAACGGGAGACGGCGGGAGCTCGGGCTCGGCGGCCAGGCTCGTGGAGGAGCTTCAAGGGCGCTGAGGCGAGGTCGCGGCGGGCTCTGGCCAGTGGCGGCAGTGACGGGACGGAGGAGGTGGGAAGGAGGCGGAAGAGGGGAGGCTCGCTTGGCGTCTTGGCCGCCTTGGTCGGTCGAGGCGAGGGTGGGGAAGCTCGGCGGGGAGGCCCGGTGGCGCCATGGCCGGGAGGCGGGCGCGGCCTTGGGCGGAGGAGGGAGGCGGCGGCTGTGAGGCGCTGGGCGTGGCAGGCGGCTTGGTGGCAGAGGAGGCGTGGTGGAGGCGAGGGGCGGGGCGGCCGAGACGAGGGGAGGAGGCGCGGGGCTCGGGTGCTTGGGCGCGTGGGAGGAGGAGGCGTGGCTCGATCGGGCGGAGGCTGTGGGGGAGGCTGGTGGGGCAAGGCTGGGCGGAGAAGGGGAGAGGCGAGGAGGTGAGGCGGAGAGGGAGGATCAAGGGAGCCCGGAAGGGCGAGGGGGAACAGGCCTGGGGGAGTGGGGCCAGGGGCCCGGGTGGGGATGGGGCCAGGTGGGGCCAAGGGGGTGCGCTGTGGGAGAGGGAGCGAGTCGGGGGAGTGGGATCCGGGGGAGGCGTGGCGTGAGTTGTGTGCTGGGTGGGGTGGGCCCAGGAGGAGAGAGGGGGAGAGAGAGAGAGGGGGTGGGGTAGGTGGCAGGGGGTGATTGGTGGATGGGGGAGAGACAGCTGAGGTGGCGAGCACCGATTGGATGGGGTGAGGTGGAGGAGGGGTGTGGGTAGATAGGTTGGTAGGTTTAGTAATAAGGGGTGGACCGATCTGTTTTGTACGGGGGTGGTCGTTCGGGTCGTTTTGGCCCGTTCGACTGCCCCACTAAAATAATTTAAAGATTTTATTTATTTCAAACAGGCCTTCTAGCAAACCGGTAGCAGACAAAATAAAATATTCCGGAGACCCGGGTTTGTGTTTGCAAACAAGACGGGCGTTTTAGAAAACAAAACACGCTTTGCGAAAATAGTTTTATGCAAACAATGAATGATGATGATGCAATGCACAAATTCAACGCGATTTTCTAGTAGTGGTTTTGCGGGGTGCCACAATTCGACACCACTAACAATGGATCTCGCCCTCGAGATCCGCCTCATGGTACCGGAAAGAAGGGCGGCGATCTGCATCTTCTCGCTTCGGGTAGATCCTCGCGACACCACTAACAAGGGTTCCTTCTTCATCTTGAAATCGGCGACACCACCAATAAAGGGTCGTTGTTCCTGATCGTCGAGAGAACACTCCGGAGAAACAAAGGACGAAGGTAGAGGTATCAAACGATAAGGCCACCTCTAACTTCCATTAGAAGAGGGAAAAGTTACATTGATCCTCCAGTTCGATGTACAGAGCGAATAGTAAGAGTCGGGTAGGGTGATCAGTCCATCCCGTACCCAAACTATCAACTCTATACATGAGTAGGAGAATCAGGCAACTCAACTCTCGAGATTTAGACTGAAGATCTTCCTAGGCGGTATCCGGAACAAAGGTATGATGCCAGCAGAATTCCTATGAAAGACACAATGATTAGGTTCCGCGATGGTTCCATTGGCATGAACAACACATGCTCAAGGTATACTCCAACTTCACCAAGGCTCGTCCTTCTCATATGTTTTTCAACGATACGGATATCCAGCAAGGAACACATATGGATAAAGAGGTCAAGAACAAAAGATTGGATGAAAGATACAACGGACAAGTTGCCGATTGAGGATCTTAGCACCTCCGTTACAAAAGGGAGAAAACGAAACCCTGAAGGTACGACGGAAACCCAACCACGAGAAATCCTGGACTCGAAGAGAAAGAAGAGAGCGGATTCAAAACACGTAGAGGTAAGAGGGAAATAGCAAAGGGGGAAGGAGTAAAATCAGACCTAATCAGAACTATCCAACCGATTTTGCAAAAATAGTTTTGACACTCTACTTCGGCCGTTAGCTAGGTCATCCTACAGGCTGGACTTGTGGAGTATCGCAACTGCTGAGCTCTGATATCACTCTGTAACACCCTCAGAATCGGACCTATGCAAGTTTTAGCGAAAACCCGCCAAACCCGCATAGAAATGATTCAAAGGTGCCCACCAGGCACTTTCGTGCGGGTCGAAAACGAAGTAATAACATTACACAACAGTCCTCGATGGGACCCATGAGCAGATATATATATAATGACTCAATGAGTCAAGAATACGAGATATAATATACAAAGATCCAATTCACCTTGAAAAGCGATAAAGCGTCCAGCTACGGACAAGATGCAAATGGGGCTAAGAGCCACGAAGAATAACCAATGGCGCCCATAACCCTGCGAGCCAAGCGGAAGGGTAACCGCTAACGACGCCGATCTCAAAACCTGCTCAAACAAAAGGGGTGCCGACAAAGGGCAAAGGAAAAAGAGGAGCGTCAAGATCGAGGCCATTGCAGCGAGGCTAGAATTCGGTCCTCGCCTACATAGGTATGGTGGATCAAGCGGCGCGGCAGATGCACTAAACAACCTATAGAGACTCGATACAACCGGGCGATCGAGAGGGTAAGAAAGACCTAATCGGAACCATCTGAATCTAACACCAAACAAACCCATCTGGCATTTCCTCGAGACCAATCGAGAAGTCCACCGAGAACTCACGTTGGCGGTTTATTTATTCGATTATCATTGTAGCTATTACTAGTCAGATGTAGATAATCATCCTGATAAAATAATCAGTGGGCCGTTTTAGTTAATCATTCCGTTGTAGTTGCAACAATTACTAATCAGATTCAGATAGCATGAGATAAACCCAAAACCCAGCAGTTGTTGGTACTTTTATTTAGCCATTCCGCTAGAAGTTGCAAGATTTACTAGTCGAGATACAATGGTCGCATGGCGACAATTCAAACAAGCAATGGTGGGCGTATTAGCCATTCCATTATAGTGAAGCTGATTACTAGTCATTATAAAGTCAAATTTATAGCAATAAACTTTAGTTATGCTTGTCTATGGAGAATCGTGCTCCAAGTCGTCCATATCCGCGGACACGGCTTTCAGAAAGTTTTACCCGGCCGGGGTGCACCAATAGCAACACACGCTCGATCAACCTCGGAAAAACCAAATCAAAACCCAACGAGGCTTTCACGACAAAGCAATCACAGGATTCAGAAATATTTCAGGGGGCCACCCCATTGAGTAGACCCGCAACGGAGTAAGCAAGCTCCGAGACGGACTCAAGGTTTGCGTCAATGGCTGTAAACGACTGGGAACCCGAAAGTGTGGCTGGGCTTGTCGATACCGCGAAAACATTCCGCTTACCTAAACAGTACAGTGTGCCCCTCGCACAATCGTAAATACAGAAGTAGCATGGCATAAGTACAGGATAGTAAATGTAACACCCTCAGAATCGGCCCTATGCAATTTTTGGCGAAACCCGCCAAACCCGCATAGAAACGATTCGAAGGTGCCCACCAGGCACTTGAGTGCGGGTGGAAAACGAAGTAATAACATTACACAACAGTCCTCGATGGGACCCACAGAACAGATATATACAACAGCGACTCAAAGAGTCAAGAATACAATATAATATACAAAGATCCAAATCACCTTGAAAATGATAGAGCGTCCAGCTACGGACAAGATGCAAATGGGGCTAAGAGCCCTGAAGAATAACCAATGGCGTCCATAACCCTGCCCAGGCCAAGCCGGAAGGGTAACCCTGCTAACGGCGTCGATCTCAAAACCTGCTTAAACAAAAGGGGTGCCGACAAAGGGCAAAGGAAAAAGAGGCGTCAAGATCGAGGCCGATGCAGCGAGGCTAGAATTCGGCGGTCCTCGCCTACATAGGTATGGTGGACTGAAGCGGCAGCGGCAACATGCACTAAACAACCTATAGAGACTCGATACAACTGGCGACTATCAGAGAGGGGTAAGGAAAGACCTATTCGGATCCAACCTGATACTATCATCAAACAAACCCATCCTGGCGTTTCCCCCTCGAGACCAATCGAGGAAGGCAACCGAGGAACTCACACAGTTGGCAGTTTTACTCATTCAGTTATAGTTGCGGCACTTTACTAGTCAGGTCTAAATAATCGTCCTGATAAAGTAAGCAGTAGGCACTTTTAATTAACCAATCCGTTATAGTGGCGACACTTACTAGTCAGATACATTTAGCATGAGATAACCCCAAAACCCAGCAGTTGTTGGTACTTTTATTTAGCCATTCCATTGTAGTGAAGCTGATTACTAGTCATATTGGATACAAGTCAATTTATAACAGTAAACTTTAGTTATAGTTGTCTATGATCAAGCACTGTGCTCCAAGTCGTCCATAACCGCGGACACGGCTTCTCGAAAAGATTAAACCCTGCAGGGGTGCACCAAAGTATCCACAGGCACTTCGACCCTTTTGCCGATCGGTTAACATACACCCATCGGTATGTCGGGGGCCTAAGTCACGACGTTCCTGCACCAAAAGCAAGCGGGGCCACCCACTAAGTACACCCATAGAAGTCGGCGGTCTCCGAGACGGACTTAGGGTTTGACAATGGCAGTAAACGGCAGATCCCCAATCGGGGTCGATACCGCATAAAACATTCCGCTTCCTAAAGCGATCTGCTCCTCACACACAATAAATAAAGCATAGCATGGCATAAGCAGGATAGTAAATAAATCCTCAAACTAGTAGTGGCCCCAAAGACAATACTTTGAAATCGGTAATAATCGATGGGGGCCCATATCTCCCCACCTGGTTAGCGCGCCGATCTCGGAACAGGTGTCAAGAACTCGGGTCCTACGGGACACAAGTGGGCGGTCGGAAACCAAATCTTACCTATCACCCACCGATGCCTCTGCTTAATTCAATTTTAGTTGTTAAACAGGAATTAAAGTGAAAAATAAGTAAACCATGATCATCTCCAACGTCAACGTGCGGCAATCCTCCAACAATTGTGGTACTTGACGACAAGCGAAAGCACTTGAGCAAGCGACTACGACACGCGGGTCCAACTATCTACCAAACAACAGGTAATAGGATGTGTCCACGGCTATATGTGGCTGCAAGGGATATCACGGGTACGAAACTAGAGCAACGCAACACAGATAGCAAGAGATCAACAGGAGGGAGGTAAATACTATAAAAGTAAGATAGGTAGAAAGGGGGAGATGCTCGCCTGAAAACATTGTTGAAGGGTTCATCCGAAGATCGGGGCGAAGCTCACATCAACTCAACGGCCTTATCCGCGAAGAAGCAAAACACTAGAAGAAACACCGGATGCAATATTTAATACAACGGCAGAAGATCGGCGTGATGCATGCATGATGGGTGACATGGCAAAGGTGCGATGCAATTAGGTCATATTAAGTGGAACCGGGGTCCCGACAACTAGTTAGATGGTTCCAGTTATTTATCTACCCCGTAATTTAAATGTTGTATTAACATGGCCAAGATATAGTACCGGTTCGCTACACAAATTTAAATGAGGCCAATATGAGACTAGATTTGCCCGCATATGGGCCCCATATTTAATTATTAGGTGAATCGGCATAAGGCCCCAAACCACATGATATGCATGCGAGATGACAATTTAATATGCAACAAGTTGTTATTATATTATAAAATAGGGTTTCGGAAAGGGGTCACACGTTAGGGTTCGACGACCTTGGGGTTCCGGTTCGGGTCGGTCTCGTGGTCCGAGGTTCGACCAAGCGTTCTCGGACTCGGTCGTTCTCGGATATCGGTAGAACTTGGCGTTCGGGTAGACGAACTTGGCGTGGCGTAGGGGCGCATCGGTCTCGCCCTGTACGGTATTGAACTTGTCGGGGCCGCGCAGTCGATCTTGGCGTTTCCGGATGATCTTGCCGACTCCATGCGAAGGCCTTGGCGCTCTAGGTCGGTCTTCAGGGTCTCGGCCTTAGATCCGGTGGACTTGGCGTTCCGTGTCGGCGAACTTGGGAATCCCTATCGGAGATCTTGGGGCACCAGCTTAGGTCCCATAATGGCGATCTTGGCGTCCGAGGGTCTTGGCGTTCGGGCTTCAATGTCGATGACGGACTTGACACGGCGTCGACCGTGGTCAAACATCTTGTCCAAACAGATGGCGGCTTCGCGAAGACCTTGTTGATGAGGGAGTTCTTGTGGTGTCGTTTTGGGGCCTCGGAGCTGGACGATTACACGGGGAGCTTGCGTCGGTGTGGCCTTCGAGAGATCTTGGCAAGAACCCGGGACAAGCCATATACTAAACATCACAGGCGTCTGCCGCAAGCCAACATGGGCGAACATGTGCGACTTGGGTTGGCTTCCCTAGAACCGCCAGAACCAGCAGGGGTAACGCGACAATGGGTCAAGAGGTGGCGGGCGGCGTCATGCGCCTACCCACCCTGAGGATGGGCGGAGGCCGGCAGCAGCAGACAGGGCCGGGCGGTGTCTTGGAGGCGGGGGCCAGCTCGGCGGGGGCGGTGGCGAATGGGGTGGCGAGGTGCAGGCGAGGCCGAGGCGGGGCGCGCCGGAGGAGCTCGGCTCGGCGGGCGGGACTCGCCTGAGGCGAGGCAGGGGCAGGCCCGGGAGCTCCCGAGGGGCTGGCGGGGAGGCTGGAGGCCAGCGGGGCGGGCCTTGGGGCGAGGCCGAGGAGAGGAGGCGTGGCCGGGCGGAGGCGCCGGGAGACGGGAGCTCGAGCGGGGCGGCAACGCCGGAAGGGTCGGGTGGCTGGGGGCTGGCGTGGGGGCGGCGGGGCTGGCGAAGCTCATGGCGGAGAAGAAGGCCATGAGGCCATGACGCCAGGAGGGCGGCATGGGATGGCGAGCGGGCGAGGCAGAAAGAGGAGGGCTTGTGGGAGGAGGAAGGAGAGGGCGACGCGACCGGGTCCAGGGGGTCGGTTTGGGGGTGGGGGCCACGCGGAGGAGGGGTGTGCTGGCTGGGGCCGGCTGGCAGGTGGGGACCCGCGGAGGTGTGTGTGAGTGGTGTGTCTTTGGGAGGGTGGTGTCTTTGGTGGAGAGAGGAGAGAGAGAGGGATGAGGATGATGTGGCAACAGTTGGTTGGTGGGAATATGGGGTGGCTGATGTGGCGTTCAAGGATTGGAGGGGGTGAGGTGGCCAGGGGGTGTGGGTAGGTTTCCTGGTAGCCTTAGGATTTAGAGGTTGGACCGATCTGTTTTATACGGGGGTGGTCGTTCGGGTCGGGTTGGCCCGTTCGACTGCCCCCACTAAAAATAATATAATTTTTATTTGTCTTATTAACACCGTTTGCAAACCGATAGCGGACAACAAAAATAAACCGGTGACCTGGTTTTGATATTTGAATAAAGATGGGGCGTTTTAGAAAACAAAACGGGCCTTGCGAAATAGTTTTATGCAAACAATGCATGATGATGACGATGCAATGCACAAATTCAACGCGATTTTCTAGTAGTGGTTTTGCGGGATGCCACAATTCGACACCACTAACAGTGGATCTCGCCCTCGAGATCCGCCTCATGGTACCGGAAGGAAGGTCGGCGATCTGCGTCTTCTCGCTTCGTGTAGGTCCTCGCGAGACCACTAACAAGAGGTCGTTGTCCGTGATCGTCGAGAGAGCACTCCGGAAACAAAAAGGTCGAAGGCAGAGGCATCAGCAAATTAAGCCACCTCTAGCTTCCGTGGAAGGAGTAAAATTGCATCGATCCACCATTCCATATACAAAAGCAAATGATAAGAGTAGTGGTATGGTCGCGACTCCATCCCGCACTCAAAGCATTACTCTGTACACGAATAGACAGATTATGCAAACAACCCTCAAGATTCAGACTGAAGATCTCGACAAGCTAGGTTCGGAACAACGGAGTGATGCAGGCTCTGCATCGGATCTGGCGT
Organism: Avena longiglumis; assembly: GCA_030063025.1. Lineage (NCBI taxonomy): Eukaryota > Viridiplantae > Streptophyta > Magnoliopsida > Poales > Poaceae > Avena > Avena longiglumis. The sequence goes on from CP125974.1 coordinate 97,190,978, forward strand.
AGATGATGTCGCCGCGTCGGAAAACACCGGAAGGCACAAACAAAGAACAAAGAATGGTACCACAATAGACGAAGGATTCCTCGGATAGCATGAATATCAGATGTAGCAACACCGTTATCAAAGAAGGAAGCGAAACCCTGAAGGTACGACGGAATCCCAACCACGAAAAATCCTGGACTCGAAGAAAGGGAAGTGAGCGGATTCAAAACACGCTGAGGTGAGAGGAGAGCAGCAGAGGGGTAAGGAGTAAAATCAGACCTAATCAGAACTATCCAACCGATTTTTGCAAAACTAGTTTTGACACTCTACTTCGGCCGTTAGCTAGGTTATCCTACAGGCTGGACTTGTGGGGTATCATAACCGCTCTTGAGCTCGATACCACTCTGTAACACCCTCGAATCGGCCCTATGCAAGTTTTAGCGAAACCCGCCAAACCCGCATAGAAACGATTCAAGGTGCCCGAGCACTTGAGTGCGGTGGAAAGCAGTAATAACATTACACAACAGTCCTCGATGGGACCCATGAGCAGATATATACAACAACGACTCAAAGAGTCAAGAATACAATATAATATACAAAGATCCAAATCACCTTGAAAATGATAGGCGTCCGACTACGGACAAGATGCAAATGGGGCTAAGAGCCACGAAGAATAACCAATGGCGTCCATAACCCCGAGCCAAGCCGGAAGGGTAACCACCTTAACGTCGATCTCAAAACCTGCTTAAACAAAGGGTGCCGACAAAGGGCAAAGGAAAAAGAGGCGTCGATCGAGGCCGATGCAGCGAGGCTAGAATTCGGCGGTCCTCGCCTACATAGGTATGGTGGACTGAAGCGGCAGCGGCAGCATGCACTAAACAACCTATAGAGACTCGATACAACTGGCGACTATCAGAGAGGGGTAAGGAAAGACCTATTCGGATCCAACCTGATACTATCATCAAACAAACCCATCCTGGCGTTTCCCCCTCGAGACCAATCGAGGAAGGCAACCGAGGAACTCACACAGTTGGCAGTTTTACTCATTCAGTTATAGTTGCGGCACTTTACTAGTCAGGTCTAAATAATCAATAAATAAAGTAAGCGAGAGGCACTTTAATTAATCAATCCGTTATAGTGGCGACACTTACGAGTCAGATGCATTGAGCATGAGATAACCCCAAAACCCAGCAGTTGTTGGTACTTTTATTTAGCCATTCCGTTGTAGTGAAGCTGATTACTAGTCATATCGGATACAAGTCAATTTATAACGATAAACTTTAGTTATAGTTGTCTATGATCAAACCTGCTCCAAGTCGTCCATAACCGCGGACACGGCTTCTCGAAAAGATTAAACCGCAGGGTGCACCAAAGTATCCAGGCACTTGACCCTTTTGCGGATCGGTTAACATACACCCATCGGTATGTCGGTGGGGCCTAAGTCACGTTCCCGGACCCAAAGCAAGCAGGGGCCACCCACTAAGTACACCAACGGTCGGCCGGTCTCCGAGACGGACTTAGGGTTTGCGACAATGGCTGTAAACGACAGCAGATCCCCAATCGGGGACTGTCGATACCGCGAAAACATTCCGCTTCCTAAACAGTACAACGTGCTCCTCACACAATCGTAAATAAAGCAGTAGCATGGCATGAGTACAGGATAGTAAATAAATCCTCAAACTAGTTGTGGCCCCCAGTACAATACTTTGAAATCAGGTAATAATCGATGGGGGGCCCATATCTCCCCACCTGTGGTTAGCGCGCTCGATCTCGGAACAGGTGTCAAGAACTCGGGTCCTACGGGACAAAAGAGGGCGGTCGGAAACCAAATCTTACCTATCACCCACCGATGCCTCTGCTTAATTCAATTTTAGTTGTTAAACAGGAATTAAAGTGAACAATAAGTAAACCATGATCATCTCCAACGTCAACGTGCGGCAATCCTCCAACAATTGTGGTACTTGACGACAAGCGAAAGCACTTGAGCAAGCGACTACGACACGCGGGTCCAACTATCTACCAAACAACAGGTAATAGGATGTGTCCACGGCTATATATGGCTGCAAGGGATATCACGGGTACGAAACTAGAGCAACGCAACACATATAGCAAGAGATCAACAGGAGGGAGGTAAATACTATAAAAGTAAGATAGGTAGAAAGGGGGAGATGCTCGCCTGAAAACATTGTTGAAGGGTTCATCCGAAGATCGGGGCGAAGCTCACATCAACTCAACGGCCTTATCCGCGAAGAAGCAAAACACTATAAGAAACACCGGATGCAATATTTAATACAACGGCAGAAGATCGGCATGATGCATGCATGATGGGTGACATGGCAAAGATGCGATGCAATTAGGTCATATTAAGTGGAACCGGGGTCCCGACAACTAGTTAGATGGTTCCAGTTATTTATCTACCCCGTAATTTAAATGTTGTATTAACATGGCCAAGATATAGTACCGGTTCGCTACACAAATTTAAATGAGGCCAATATGAGACTAGATTTGCCCGCATATGGGCCCCATATTTAATTATTAGGTGAATCGGCATAAGGCCCCAAACCACATGATATGCATGCGAGATGACAATTTAATATGCAACAAGTTGTTATTATATTATAAAATAGGGTTTCGGAAAGGGGTCACACGTTAGGGTTCGACGACCTTGGGGTTCCGGGGTTCGGGGTCGGTCTCAGGGTCCAGGGTTCGACGGAAGCGTTCTCGGACTCCGGGGTCGTTCTCGGATATCGGGGTAGAACTTGGCGCGCATCGGTCTCGCCCTGTACGGTATTGAACTTGTCGGGGCCGCGCAGTCGATCTTGGCGTTTCCGGATGATCTTGCCGACTCCATGCGAAGGCCTTGGCGCTCTAGGTCGGTCTTCAGGGTCTCGGCCTTAGATCCGATGGACTTGGCGTTCCGTGTCGGCGAACTTGGGAATCCCTGTCGGAGATCTTGGGGCACCAGCTTCGGTCCCATAATGGCGATCTTGGCATCCGAGGGTCTTGGCGTTCGGGCTTCAATGTCGATGACGGACTTGACACGGCGTCGACCGTGGTCAAACATCTTGGCCAAACAGATGGCGGCTTCGCGAAGACCTTGTTGATGAGGGAGTTCTTGTGGTGTCGTTTTGGGGCCTCGACGGGCGATTACGGGTAGCTTGCGTCGGTGTGGCCTTCGAGAGATCTTGGCAAGAACCCGGGACAAGCCATATACTAAACATCACACAGAGCGTCTGCCGCAAGCCAACATGGACGAACATGTGCGACCCCAGCTTGGGTTGGCTTCCCTAGAACCGCCGAACCAGGAGGGTAATGCACGGCGGTGAAGAGGTGGCGGCGGCGCATGCCTAGGGCCCACCAGGGACAGGCAGATGGAGGCCGGCTTGGCAACGGACAGAGGGCCGGGCAGCGGTGTCTGCGGAGGCGGGGGCCAGCTGCGGCGGGGACGGTGGCGAACGGGGTGACGAGGTGCAGGCGCGGCGGGCAGCGGGAGAGGCTTCGGCTCGGCGAGCGGGACTCGCACGGGAGGCGACGAGGGGCGCGCGACGGAGCTCTCGAGGGACGGCGCCGGGGAGGCACGAGCGGCGAGCTCGGCCGAGGCGCTGGGCGAGGCCAGCGAGGGAGAGGAGGCGGCCGGAGGCGCGGGGGGCTCGAGCGAGGCGACGCCGGAAGGGGTCGGGTGGCCGGGGCTCGCGTGGGGAGGCGGCAGGGCTGGCGAGCTCAAGGGCGGAGAAGAAGGTCAGGAGGCGACCATGTGAGAGGCGGCCGGGATGGCGAAGGCGGCGAGAGAGAGGAGGCCTTGTGGGAGGAAGAAGGAGAGGGCGACGCGACCGGGTCCAGGGGGTCGGTTTGGGGGTGGGGCCACGCGGAGGAGGGGTGTTGGTGCCGGGTGGTGTGGGGACCATGGAGGTGTGTGAGTGGTGTGTGCTGGGAGGGGTGGTGTGCTGGTGGGAGAGAGAGGAGAGAGAGAGGGATGAGGATGATGTGGCAACAGTTGGTTGGTGGGAATATGGGGTGGCTGATGTGGCGTTCAAGGATTGGAGGGGGTGAGGTGGCCAGGGGGTGTGGGTAGGTTTCCTGGTAGCCTTAGGATTTAGAGGTTGGACCGATCTGTTTTATACGGGGGTGGTCGTTCGGGTCGGGTTGGCCCGTTCGACTGCCCCCACTAAAAATAATATAATTTTTATTTGTCTTATTAACACCGTTTGCAAACCGATAGCGGACAACAAAAATAAACCGGTGACCTGGTTTTGATATTTGAATAAAGATGGGGCGTTTTAGAAAACAAAACGGGCCTTGCGAAATAGTTTTATGCAAACAATGCATGATGATGACGATGCAATGCACAAATTCAACGCGATTTTCTAGTAGTGGTTTTGCGGGATGCCACAGTAAATAAAACCTCAAACTAGTTTGTGGCCCCAAGAAATAAGACTGAATCAAGCTCTGGCTCAGGGGGGTCCCATATACCTCCCGGATGTGGATAGCGCGATAAATCAAGGAACAGGTATCAAGTACTCGGGGTCCTACGGGACACAAGTGGGCGTTCGGAAACCAAATATTTTCTATCACCCACCGATGCCTCTGCTTACTTCAATTTTAGTTGTTAAACAGGAATTAAAGTGAACGATAAGTAAAACTATGATCAACTCCAACAGCAAACAGGCGGCAATTCTCCAACAACTGTGGCACTTGACAACACGCAACAACACTTGAGCAAGCGACTACGACGCGCAGGGCCAACTATCTACCAAACAACAGGTAATAGGAGGTGTCCAAGGCTATATATGGCTGCAAGGTATATCATGGGTACGAAAACTATAGCATCGCAACACAGATAGCAAAAGATCAACAGGAGGGAAGAAATACTAGAAAAGTAAGATAGGTAGAAAGGGGAAGATGCTACTTTGAAAACATTGTTGAAGGTTCATCCAAGATCGGTGACTCACATCAACTCAACGGCCTTATTCGCGAAGACGCCAAACACTATAATAAACACCGGATGCAATATTTAATACAACGGCAGAAGATCGGCATGATGCATGTATGATGTATGACATGGCAAGATGCGATGCAATTAGGTCATATTAAGCGGAACCGGGGTCCCGACATTTAGTTAGATGGTTCTAGTTGTTTATCTACCCCGCAAATTAAATGTTGTTTTAGCATGGCAAAAGATAGCACCGGGTTCGCTACACAAATTTAAATGAGGCCAATATAAGGCTAGATTTGCCCGCATATGGGCCCCATATTTAATTATTAGGTGAATCGGCATAAGGCCCCCAAACCAAAGATATGCATGCGAGAATGACAATTTTAATAAGCGACAAGTTATATTATGTTATAAAATAGGGTTCGAGGAAAAGGGGTCACACATCAGAGGGGGCTCGACGATCTTGGGGTTCCGGGGTTCGGGGTTCGGTCTCAGGGTTCGGATACGGTGTTCGACGGATCGGTCTCGGATGACGGAGGTAGATCTTGTCGCATCCGGGAAGGGGCCCTGGTTTGGTGTCGGGGGCGCATTGGATTCGCCCTGGTTCGGTGTCGATCTTGTCGGGCCCGCGCCATCGAGTCGGACTTGGCGTCCGGGGTGAAGTGCTTGTCGTTCCATGGCGATCTTGGCGGCTTCGGATCCGGAAAGGAGCACTCGACGTTCCGGGGAGAAGACCTTGGCGTCACATGTCGAGGTTGGCGGTGTCGGTGCCGGACTCAGATGAAGTACTTGGAGTTCCACGTAAGATCTTGGTTCTCTTAAGGCATGTGTGGGCGACGAAGGTCTTGTCGACGTGTCGGGGTCAGCGAACTGGCCATCGTACCGGTGACCTTGGTTACATGGACACGACACGAAGCAACACGGCAGAGCAACCAAAAGGATCGAGTGCACATGCAATCTTCACGTTGCCAGACCATCGATCACTTCCAGACAACAAACCAAGAGTACCACACGTTGGCTTCCCTCGGTACAGACAAAAGAGCAAACGCCCTCTGCACCTAGGTGCTTGGCCGATGGTGGCGGCGGAGGTGAAGAGGCGCGATGGGCGGTCGACGACAGGCGGTGGTCGGGCGAGCAGGCGAAGGTGGAGGCCGGGCTAGGTGGCGAGGAGGAGGGACGTCGAGGGAAGGTTCCCAGGCGGCACGAGAGTGAGGGGACGAGGCGGGAGCTCGGGCTTTGGCGGCGGCGCATGGGCTCGGAGGAGCTCGGCGGGCGCGGGCGAGGTCGCAGCGGCACCGGGGCTCTCGGCGGGTGACGGGACGGAGCCGGAGGTGGGAAGGAGGCGGAAGAGGGAGGCTCAAGGCGTCGGCTTGGCCGCGCTTCGCCAGGCGGCCATCGAGGCGAGGGTGGGGAAGCTTCGGCGGAGCTCCTGAGTGGCGCCATGGCGGGAGGCAGGCGGAGCCTTGGGCGGAGGCGGGGCGGCGCTGGCCGTGAGGCGCAGGCAGTGGTGGCACAGGCGGGCGGTGGAGGGCGTCGAGGCGAGGGCCGGCGGCCACGGTGCTGAGGACGAGGGCGAGGGCTCGGGGTGCTGCAGGCGTGGTGGGAGGAGGAGGCGTGCGGCTCGGGCGGAGGCTTCGGTGGGGAGGCTCTGGTGGGGCGGCTGGCGGTGGAGAAGGGGGCGGGCGAGGAGGTGAGGCGGGCGGCCACGCCGGAGGAGGAGGACGGCCGAGGAAGGCGGGCAGGCGAGCAAGTCGGCGGCTCGGGGGATCAGGGGTCCCTGGCGAGGAAGAAGAACAGGGGCCGGGGAAGAGAGGGGAGAGTGGGGGCACGCGGGGCCCGGGGTCAGGGGCAGGGATGGGGCCAGGTGGGGCCAAGGGCGGTGAGGGGCGCGCGGTGGGAGCGCGTGGGAGAGGGAGCGAGCGGGTCAGGGGAAGGTGGGATCCGGGGGGGGAGTGCGTGCGTGGCGTGAGTTGTGGGCTGGGTGGGGTGGGCCCAGGAGGAGAGAGGGGGAGAGAGAGAGAGAGGGGGTGGGGCAGGTGGCAGGGGGTGATTGGTGGATGGGGGAGAGACAGCTGAGGTGGCGAGCACCGATTGGATGGGGTGAGGTGGAGGAGGGGTGTGGGTAGATAGGTTGGTAGGTTTAGTAATAAGGGGTGGACCGATCTGTTTTGTACGGGGGTGGTCGTTCGGGTCCTTTTGGCCCGTTCGACTGCCCCACTAAAATAATTTAAAGATTTTATTTATTTCAAACAGGCCTTCTAGCAAACCGGTAGAAGACAAAATAAAATATTCCGGAGACCCGGGTTTGTGTTTGCAAACAAGACGGGCGTTTTAGAAAACAAAACACGCTTTGCGAAAATAGTTTTATGCAAACAATGCATGATGATGACGATGCAATGCACAAATTCAACGCGATTTTCTAGTAGTGGTTTTGCGGGGTGCCACAAGGGCTTACCATGATTATGTTCCCATAAATTCCGAGCCTTCAAAGTGGTTTCCCACAATCAAAGTCTCTATAAATACTACACTTTTCGATGCTCGTTGTGATATCATGTCTGAATTTTGTCTCATGCCTAAAGATATTTTTGATTCCTTGAGTCTTTGGGGGCTTATTGAAGGAGGAGAGGGAATCTCTCTTACCAACAATGCCACTATATTGCCCATTGAAATAGCTGAGGGTGTGTTTACAAAAATCTCAGGGAAAATGGTGTCTACTGATTATCTTGTTATTGAATGTGTAGGCAAAAGAAAAATCACACTAGGAAGATCTCTACTAAACACCTTGGGGCAGTAATAGATGTGGGAAAAGGCATCATGCACTTTGCTCCCCCGGTAAGCAATCATATCTTCCCCAAGGAGAAAAAGAAAGGTAATAAAAGAAGGAACCCGCGAATATCTTTGCTTCGGAACAAAACAAAAACCTGCAATCAAATACAAGAGGGGCAATGCTTCTTCATTTGAAAATACTTGATTCTTCTTGCTTCTTGTGCCTAACTTAAAGGCGTTAAAGAAAAGTACATGTTGGGAGATAACCCAAGAGTTTCCTTGAGTCTTGGAAGTTATTACTTCAGTAATGACCTCTCCTTATCCTTTTTGTTTGCTTTTTGTGCCAAGAATGACCTCTAATGAGAGGGAAGTAAGATTTGGGGAATTGCTGTCCCGAAACACATTTCTGTCCTCCACCAAAAACATTCCTGAGGAGCCTCTGTAACTCGTATTGAGCTAACAATTTACGAATAAATCTCCCAGTATGTTATCTAACCTTAATTAGTTCAACACCTTTTGATTTGAGCAACAGAAGATGTTCGAAAAAATCGGTTTCTACCTGCTGGTCTGTTTTGACAGATTTCTGCCATTATTTGCATTTGCTTTTTATCGATTCCTTTTTTAGTTCTCTTCAGGTAAATTGAGCTTTTTGAAGGAGTTACTACAGTAGCTTGTGTTTTTAGTGAAAAGCCTTGTTATTCCAAAGCTTTGACAGTGGTCTAATATCTTTTGAATACACTATTGTTGCTAATGAAGATTGTGTGAAGTTTTGTATGAAGGAAAAATTTCAGATGTAGAGAGAGAATGATGCAAAGAGATGAAGAATGGACAAAAGCTCAAGCTTTGGATGCCACCATGGTGTCACCCCAATAAATATCTAAGAGGTACAAGCGTCAAAGCTTGGGGATGCCCAAGGAATCCCCTTCTTCATCAATAAAAAGCTCAGGTCTGTCTAGACACTTCGTTTTTATTGTTTCATGCACAGTTGTGTTGTTCTTGGAGCTTCTTAGTTTTCGTTTGCTTTGCTTAGGTTGTTTAGTTTGCTTGCATAAAGTAGTTTGGACCCCCGTTCTCGCTGTGTTGTTTTGCAAGTAAGGTTGCTTGGTGTTTCGAAAGGAGTAGTAAGTTCTTACTTGAAGTGCAAGAGGAGCTTGCATTGATTGTGACTTAGACTTTAGCATGACATTCTAGGTGTTGTTTTAGCATTATGCTTAGTGATTATTTCTGTAGCATGTCTTGTTCCAAACAATTGGGATTGCTTAGTGTGCCTTGAAGAAATTATGCCTTGTTTTAGCATGCAAAAGCATAGTATTGTGGTATTCTCATTTGATGTTTTGCTTGGGTTGACTTGGCACATGCTCACACCATGTTATGACTATGACAAGTCACCATTAGACTCTATGATCATTTAGTCCTTGACTTGTAGTACCACTCTTTGCTTTGATTAGTATGCTTTGTTGCATTGCATGATTATGGCCATTATTGCTCTCTTAGTTGGTTGCTCCCAGTCTTTTGCTAGCCTCCACTTGTATGAGTAAGTTCTACTCATGCCTCCAACTCCCAAGAAACCAAGTTATTCCAAAGTGTCCACTATAAACTCCTATGCATGGTGTGTTACACCATTCCAAGTATATTCTTGTTTTCAACTATCTTTCAATTAAAAACTATTTTGTTATGTGAAAACTTAGTGATTAAAGCCCTCACGAACTTGATGGCACACTTTATATTCTTTGCCCCTAATAAACTTGAACCATTGTGTCTTCTATGTTGTATATGCTTGCACTTATACGTTGGAATTAGCAGAACCATTCTGTCACGGGGAACTTTTTCAACATTGCACTTGTACTTTGTACTCAGTTGATATCATGTTCTTTTGTCTATGGATGTCACCGGTGTGAAATAAAGAGGGAACTTGTAAGTCCATGGAGTTTGTATCCTGTGTTAGAGAAACGCCTGAGCCGCTAGCCTAAGTCATGCCTAATCATGGTGGAAACTTACAGCATCACCATAGTGAGCTATCTATGAAGCATCCTCAATAAAAATAACTATGCATATGGTAAATAAAAAGATTGCTGAGATGCTCATTGTCTGCTTGCCTTGTCATTTTGGTTATGGGAAAGCTCCTGTATCATGTGCAAGGCGTACCCCGTTGGCGGTTCTCAATGATATGCAAATACTTACAATGATAAGAACTTACCTGGACCCAAATTTGAGTATGCATGAGGTGTGGCCCTCGTATTCAACGGACTTGAGATTGCCAACTTATACTTCATCAAGCATATACTCCAGCTTTGCCACTTTAACTTTAACCACTTCAAGATGCTTATGATAGGGGCAATGAGGGCTGAAAGCTAACAAGTACCATAATTTTTGGAAGCTCTTTTTGAAACTTGTAATCCCTGCTTCCTTTACAAAATGCCTTTCTTCCACCATTATTTGAGTCTCCACCTTCTACCTTTAGGCACCATTAAGAGAGCATAGTTGTCATTCTGTGTGCAGTGTTCCAAAGCTTATTAATTGATGCATATTGTGTTATTACTTGATCTTGTGCTATTTGTTTCTAGTCACCCTTGTGAACTTTGCAGGTGTCCTATGCATTTTATTGCTACTCTATGAGGGACAAGCTCATTGCCACTATGCTATGTTTTCTTGCATGTGAAACAAACAAACGTTTTTCAATGCATGTTATTCATGATCTTTGTTTGTAGCTTGTCATGTTACATGCATAGTTACTATCTCCTATTGTTAGAACTCCATCTTTCATGCACATGTTTAGAGTTCTTTGATCCCAGCTTTCAATGTTTGCAAATGGTTGGATATTTGTGAGGGTGCATGTCACCTCGAAAATTATTCTGTTTATCACTTACCTACTCGAGGAGGAGCAGGGGTTAAGCTTGGGGATGCTGATATGTTGGGAACGTATCTATAATTTTTTATGTTCCATGCGTGTTTAGTATATACTTTTCTTTACTTGTCCACACTTTGAGGTGCTTTTTACATGTTTTCTGGTACTAACCTATTAACAAGTTGCAACAGTGCCAAATGCCTGTTTTCTGCTGTTTTTGGTTTCAAAAAAGTTAGTAAAGAAATATTATCAGAATTGGATGGGACAAAGGACAAAGTCAATTACTTACCGTGGGGAACAAGAAGTCCAGAGGAGAGCCCGGGAGGCCGGCCAGAGGGGCCAGACCCACCCCAGGCATGGGTGGGCCCCACCCCGTGCCTGGCTAGGGTTTGGTTGCCCTAACGGCTGCCTGGGTCTCCCCCTTCGCCTATAAGAAGCCCCCGATGCAGAAACCCTGGGTACCCGATCAGAAATCCACGAAACTGTCTGTAGCCGCCGCCACCATCGTCCCTAGATCGGGGGATCTGAAGTTCTTCCCGGCACCCTGCCGGAGGGGAGATCATCCCGGAGGCCTTCTCTCCGGTATGATGCGTGAGTAGTTCCACCTTGGACTATGGGTCCATGTAGTAGCTAGATGGTTGTATCTCCTCCTTTGTGCTTTCATGTATAGATCTTGTGAGCTCCGTTCATGATCAAGATCTAATATATTTGTAATCATGCATGTTGTGTTTGCGGGGATCCGATGGATCTTGAGATTATTATGTTGGTTTGATTAATGGTTTTGTCTTTATGATTCTATCATATCTGTGTTGTTTGTGATCTTGCATGCTCTCCGTTGTTAGTAGCTATCTTGGCCAAGTAGTTGCAAGTGACTCCAAGAGGAGGTATTTATGCTCGATAGTGGGTTCATGCCTCTAGTTTCCAAGGGAAGTGACAGAAATCTCTTCGGTTGTAGATGTGTTGTTGCTACTAGGGATAAAACAACAATATCTTGTTCATAGAACATGTGGACTGTTTACCTTACACACTTTGCTTAAAGTAGTTGTCTGTTGCTTGCAACTTAATACTGGAGGGGGTTCGGATGATAACCTGAAGGTGGACTTCTACTCATAGATACAGTTAGATGGCGGTCTATGTATCTTGTTGTATTGCCCAATCAACCTCATAGGATCTTTCTAACTAGTAATTGCATTGTTATGCCTTGCTCACTTCCTGTCAATTTCCCTGCTATAATTTGTTTAACCTTCACGCCATGTTGTTTATCTAAGGAGAGCACCTCTAGTGAACTATGGACCCTGGTTCAATCTTTACCATTGATACATCCTCCACTGTTACTTGTTTACTTGATGCAAACCATTACCTTCCACACCATACGTTTAATCCTTTGTTACAACAAACCGGTGAGCTTGACAACCTCACTGTTCGTTGGGGCAAAGTCTTGAGTTTGTGTTGTGCAGGTCTCCGCGTTGCTTGCAACACCTGTGTGACGTTTCCTTCCTCCTTATGGTTCGATAACCTTGGTCTCAACTGAGGGAAGACTTGCCGCTGTGATGCTTCACACCTTGGTCTTGGGGTTCCCAATAGGCTCCACATCAACTGAGCCATCAACCGCTTAAATATGCCTATGATATGGGCAATGAGAGATCAAAGCTAATGAGTACCATACTTTCAGGCATTTGGAAGACTTTCAAACTTTTCAAAACATTTTCACTTCTTTGTTGAGTCACCATTTATTCTATGAGAACCTTCTTGAATAGCATAGCTGTCATTCTTAGTGTAATGTGCTTGTCTCAGAACACGGTTAACTGTGGCATAACTTTGAAGCTTGTATCTTTGATGTTTTTATTTCTAGTCTTCAATTGAACTTCAGAGGTGCCTTGGCATTTATATTTTGCTCCACAATCAAAGGCAAGCGAGATACCACTCTATCATACCTTCTTATGAGCATTACAATGTTGCTTATGCTTATGTTTCATGCTACTTATTATTATTATTGTGTTGGAATATCTTCATAGCTTGCATGACTATTGAGTAGACTTAGTTGCATACTCCTTATTATGAATTGTCTAAGTATTTGATCATATGCTGAGAATATATACATCATAAGGCAAATGTGTTCATGAAAGTTTCTTTTATCGTAACCAGTTTTCAACTGAATTGCTTGAGGACAAACAATAAGCTAAGCTTGGGGGAGTTGATATGTCCTCAACGTATCTACTTTCCAGAATACCTTTTCTATTGTTTCTCCTCTAATTTGTGTGATTTGGATACAACTAACACAGACTGACGCTATTTTCAGCAGAATTGCTTTGGTGTCTAGTTTTTGTGCAGGAAATCAACTTTCAGGAAAAATCCTGGAAAATATCGCAAAACTCCTATTTTACCAGAAGACTCACGGAGCCAGAAGACGAGACGGAGAAGGGCCACGAGGGGACCACACCACCTAATGGCGCGGGCCAGGCCAGGCCGCGCCAGTGGGTGGTGTGGCCACCTCGGGCACTCCCTCGATCTCTCCCTTCACCTACATAAGCCCTCTGACCTAAAAACAAAGGGGGAGGGTTCGACGTTTTTCCCGAGAGAGTTCCGCTGCGCCGCTACCACCAGAAACCGCGATTCGGAACCAGAAACTCCGTTCTGGCACCCTGCCGGGACGGGGAATTGGAGGAGATCACCGCCATCATCATCACCAACGCCTCTCCATCAACCATCCATGTTTCCCCCATCCATGAGTGAGTAATATTCCGATGTAGGCTATGGGGATGGTAGGTATTGGATGAGATCTATCATGTAATTGCATCATATTATTAGGGCATGGTGCCTAGTATCTTTGTTTGTGCTTTTTGACATTGTTACAACTTGTTATGCTTAATTCTTGTCACTAGGGCCCGAGTGCCATGATCTCAGATCTAAAATGTTATTGATTCATGATGATATTATTGTTTGTGATCTTACCTGCAAGTTGTTTACACATATTATTGTCTAGAACCCGAGACCCTGAAGTGACAGAAATTGGGATAACCGAAGGGGATGGCTGTGATATGAGGATCACGTCTGTTCACGGAGTGTTAATGCTTTGCTCTGGTACTCTATTAAAAGAAGTACCTTAATTTCCAGTAGATTCCCTTGAGGCCCCGCTGCAACGAGCTAACAAGACAAAAGATGTTGTGCAAGTTCTTATTGCGAGCACGTATGACTATATATGGAACACATGCCTATGATTATTTAGTACTTGGATGCTTTATCATATTTATCTACAAATGTCCTTGATCTTGATATTACATGAATAGTCTTGTCCATGCAACACCCGTCCATCCATTCCTATGCATACCGCACTCAAATCCCGATGTTTGCTACTATTGTTACTACTCCCTTTATTTTACTGCTATTGCTACTACAAAAATTGTTGCTACTAATAAACTACTGTGAGCAAGACTATTTCTAGGTGCAGCTGAATTGACAACTCAGTTGTTAAGGCTTATAAATATTCTTTGGCTCCCCTTGTGTCGAATCAATAAATTGGGTTATACTTCCCTCGAAGACTGTTGCGACCCCCTATACTTGTGGGTCATCAGTGGGCTCTTAATAAGATGGCCAAACTATTCCGAAACTGGAAGAAATCATTATGGTTAAAGTATGAGAAGGACAACACTGCTCCAAAATTCGAAGGCTATCTAGCGAAGCAGCAGTCTTATTGGGATGAATTTGTGAAGTACAAAAATTTAGAATATGCTCAGAAAAAGTCAGAAAAAACAAGAAAAATGTTGTGAAAAATAAATATCACCATCGCCTGGGGCCAGGGGCTATGCGACTTCCATGACAAAGTGGGATAAAAAAGAGAAAGAGTTGTGTGATAAAGGGATTATTCCAGAACCAATGCGTGAACAATGGGATTTGAGGGCAAGAAATTGGTTTCTTGGGCATGGGAGTGAGTGTGGCGGTAATACAGGGGACCTTGTTTGTAGTGACGGGATTAGGATACCCAGGGAGACATGGCAGAAAGTGGTGAAATAAATTAAAGAGGGGAAAAAAGTTTCGTCCCAATAGAGAGAAAGACTTGCGGACAAAGGTCCTCGGGAATGACGAACACGGAGGACGAGTATGAGGCCTTGGCCCTAGTAATACGTGGGAGATTGGGTTTCCCAAAGACAAAGGTACTTATAGAAGCCGATCGAGAGAAAAGCAGTGACGGGATGAGGAGGATGAGGGAGACAAGTTCAACCAGTTGCTAGCAAGAATTGACAAGCAGCAACAGCATATTGACGAACTTAAAGGAGTAGCGCTCCTGGAAGATCCTGCACTCGATATTACTGCCAACCCATCTCATCGGAGAAGCAGCGTGGCTGAATCAGAGGTCCCTTCTGACGATGCACAGATGATAGATGGCGGTCCCGACTACCCCGTGGATGGAATCAAGGAGCAGATATCTTGTGAGATCCATCAGAAGGTGAAGAACATACCCCTGAAGGTGGCGGTTGGATGTGCTTTACCTTGTCCACCAGACGCACGCTGGCATAGACATAAAATTCTAGTTGGCTATGCTAAAGTCGGGTGGATGAAATCGTAATGGGGTGGGACTCAATGGAGTTTGACATCCCTGGACCTGAAGGTGAGAGGACACTCGGAGAAGTACTGGGTCGTATCATTCTATGGGAAAAGAACAACATCAAGCTCATAGAATCGGCGCCAAGGCCAACACCGCCTCCGAGTCGTCGCAGGTCACCTTCACCTCCATCACCTCCAAGAAGCCCACCCCATGACTACGGCCACCACAGCGCGAGTCCATCTCAATCTTCACCGTAGGGTCAGCCGTCTTTGCCGCCCGCTAAGGACAATAAGCGGAAGCGTGCTCCATCGATGAGTACTAACCGACGCAACAACCCAAAACGATAAATGTCGCCCCTCCCAAGGGCCCAATGTGATGCGCATTTTCGAAATAAGAAACCCGAGCCCGCCCCGGTATACATCGAGAAGCAAAAAGTGTATCCACTTGATTTTCTAAACACAAAATCTCAATATGAGTTGCACCATAAGACAGATGACTATCTACGCACACTTCAGAAGTAAGCGAAGAAGAGCAAATCAAGTAGAAGTGCAAGCGGGAGCAAATCAAGTAAAAGTGCAAGCGGGAAAAGAAGGGACGTTCCCTAGTTCGGAGAATAGGCTGAACAATCGATCCCACCCCTCAAGGTGTTATCCAAAGACATTCCCCAGCTGCTGCTGCAGGATATGGAAGAAGCTGCGAAGTGGGCGGCCGCTATGACTGTGAGTGTTGCTGAATTGCTAGGTTCCCAAGACGACAAGTTACCCAAGGCTGATGTAGTCCCTAGATATGTCCCAGGGATGGATTTGGTCAGCAAAGAGAAGTTGCAACAACTATCAACACAAATGCGGAATCTCCATGAGTGGCACTTGATAGTTGTAAAGGAGGACATAACAATGATCATGGCGAAAGTCCCACGTGAGTACTACTTCCGAGCCAAAGAAGTCCATGTTGAGTTTCTAGAACTCTTCCAGTTATACAATTTCGACGCACCCTCGACAAATCTATCATGAGTTGCTATTGTCTATAAGTTGTTGAATTCATTGTCTACATATAAGTTGTTCAGTTCATTGCATGTAATTATCCTCATTATATCTTTTTGTAATCTATTATGATGCATAATGAAGATCCAGGAATATAAAAGGACACTCTATAGTGTTGGGATCATTGACCCAGATAAAGTATATATAGATACGGTAAGGAAAAAACTCAAGGAGACGTAGGAAAACCTTCTAAGGTTTCTAACGGAGCAAAATTTCTGTGACCACATACTGTTTCCTTACAATTTCAAGTGAGGGTCTTACTCTGTTGTACACATTCACTTTTGCTTACTCGATGTTAAGTGTAAATGATGAGTTACTGATGTATATATAAAGGTGTGCAGGTTCCACTGGATTCTGCTAGACATTCAAATTGATAGGGAATAGTTTAAGTCATGGACCCATTAAAGAGACATCTGGAAGAGTTCCATGGCATGCAGGACATGCTCCAGAGGAAACTTCCGTGCTATATCGGTCTCTTTTGTTGATTTTCTGAGATATCAGGTAATGAATAACTCATTCATTCATTTTCTTTGTCGGGCAGGGTATAAAACATGTTCAAGTGTGAGGTTACATGTTCCTTTAGTGATAAGGTGACGTTTACTCCGGTCTCGGTAAGTAGTACGTGATATTTCTGCGTATCTCTTTACTTCTAGTTTCAATACAATTATGATGCTAGATTATTATTTTGATTGAATTCTATTATTGTAAAGTGCGCGATGTATCCACCGGGGACGAATCTATGTGGATATTATGTTTGCGAGTTTATTCGCATGTTTACCACTGAGCACAAAAATTATAGAGTCGACTTAAGCAATACTCCCTCCGTTTCAGGGCTTAAGGCGTCCTCGTTTTGCGTGTTTTTTCTTTGACCAAGAATTACTTTAAATATATAAAAAGTTTTGGTACAAAACTAGTACCACTAGAAAGTATTTTTCAATACGAATCCAACGGTACTAATTATGTACAATATAATCAAGATTTTGTTGTTCAATTCTTTCAGTCAAACTTTGCTTTGGAAAGCGTGTGCGCCTTAAGCCCTGAAACAGAGGTAGTACATTCACAACATTATTTTATTACCGTCACTTTTATTATCATGATTGATACTCATGTTGATCGCCTTTTCTTATATAGTTTGAGAGCATGCAGAATCAGCTCCTACTAGAGCAACACGTACTAGGAATTGCAGATGAACTGGCAGGATTTTTGTTGAAATAGACGATAGACGATGCTGGAGAATTTAGTGTGAATATGCGCTACTAATGACCCCCGGCAGTGTAATCGAATAGACGGGCTCTAGTCCCAGTAATTGTGATCTCCATGTAACTATCAAAATTTTATATATGTGTATGCTCGATCTCGTAAGACAGGTTATCTTATATATACACGAACGCGTACGGTATATGGTAGCGTAGAAATATTTGGAAAATATTTTGAAATAAAAAAGAAATAAATAAAAGAATACAAAATGAATTCTTTGCCGCGGCAGAGAAAGTGCCCAAAATGCTGCCGCGGAAGAAAACCATTTGTCACGGTCCATAACACCAACCGGAACTAATAGGGATGCACCCCGCGTGTGCCGCGGCAGCCACGTGGAGGACCATTTATCTTGGATGATAACCGGGCCAGGGCTAATGCATGGGCTTTTAGTCCCGATTTGTCAACCGGGACAAAAGCCCCTTACGGGCCAGGACTAGAGGCCCCTTCTCTACTAGTGGACATACATGTTCAAGATACGACCTGACTACCTACAAAGTGCAGCGGTTTTTTTAAAACACCCGAGCCATACACTACATGGAAATGATTTATAAAAAACATCGAAAATGACACAATTTGTCTGATCTAATTATCTAAATATATATATGGGTGAATAATGGCTCAAATTGAGCCTAAAAAATGGCTCAAACTGACCCTAAAACAAGTGCGTTACAATGTGGCTCGAATCGAGCCAAATCTCCTCCATTAAATATTTTCTTACTACTATATATTTTCATATTTTTTATAAATTTCTTCCTTTAACTAGATTCTTAATTGTAGATATCATAGAAATATTCTTGTAGATATCATAGAAAGATTCTGAGTATCCAAATTTATTAATTTCATTAATTATTATATGCTATGTATAATGCTTTAAATGCTTATATCTTATTCTTCTACCTACCCCTGCCCTCTTATCATGCGGGGAAAGGTTTTTCACACTATTTAAGATGACGATGCCTCAAGGAAAGGCATATCAATGTACTAGCAGTGCTTGTGTTTCATCTTGATCTCTAAATGGCGAATTCCCCTCAACCTATTTTGTTGTTTGTTCTGATAATTATTGCAAATACCATCGGAGGAGGGGGATGTTTTACTTCTATTGAAGAGGTAAATATTATATTTAGTATAATTTTATTTGAATTAGAGACAATAGGACACGATATTGTTATATTCTTTCTTGGTTTAATTCCCATCCTCAACATTTTGAAGCAAGGAAACTCAATTCTGCCATGGCCCTTCAAAATTCATTCAGAATTCTCTGCCACAAGTGAAAATCTTACCTCGAGTCAAAATAATGTACTGTATTATGTGAGTATCACGCGTATCTTGCACAAAATTTACTTCAGGAAATTTGAATCTACATCTTGGGGTATCCAATTTACTTACATACTAAAGCAACACTAACTACTTTTTTTACAGTTTTCGAGCCATGTTTTGCTCCCAGGATCTGGTAATGCTTTTTATGGTGCAGAGGCTGCATTTGATGTTTACAACTTTAATTTACAACCTGGGCAAATAAGCATGGCATCCATTTGGATTATTGACAGAGCTTCACTCAATGGAATTCAAGCTGGATGGCATGTAAGTTACCTTGATATGGAGAGCGAGAAGCATAACTAATACACTAAACTTCGAAATGATTCCGCATGATTTTTATATCTTGGGCATAACTCTTTTGTATCTTGTTTACAACACTACAATATATATTTTCTGCGTTGCATTGGGTGTGGCCTACCATTTCTATATAGGTAGCCTTGTAGTTGCAAATCAAAGTTTACTAGCATAAATCAAACATTTAGTTATATAAAAATAAAAAAACCGAAAGTTCATTCTGTTAATAAAACAACTATATATAGCTTGTTATATTTGTTGTTATAGCCTCACAGCATGAGTTACAAAAAGACAAAATTATATAGTCATGCCCCCTATTAAGAGTGCTTACTTTATATGGAAAGTAATCGAATACCCATGGGGGTAGCTAGCTAGAGCACTACTCACCGTCGGATCCATATTCTTATCTATGTACGGCTCACAAGTAAGTACCTGATTAAGTACAATTAAACCACCATGTTTTGTAGAAGGATGCCCATTACCACTACATGCACTAGCTCCACGTAGACATGCGTCTGGCATGCATTAGCTTCATGTCAGCAGGCATATAGCATCTGTATTCGCACTCGTGTTTATGATGAAAGTATGAAAATGGAAGTGGAAAGAACACTCATGATATGAACAAAAATATATATGCACGTAATGTACTATGAAAATTTTGAACAATGTTTACCTAAACTGATTTGTTCGATATGATTATATTGCTTCTATAGGATGCCCCAGTTACATAATGAATCTACAATCTAGTAATGCATGTTAATTAACTATATTACCAGTAATACATGCCTTTTTGTGTATCTATATTTACACTAACATTCTTTTTTCTAGATTTCTCCAAGGTTGTATAAGGATTCTCATACTCATTTCTATACTTCTTGGAATGTAAGTTTATCTTGTTCTCTGGAGATATATAATTAGGAACATTTAACACAGGGAGTTTATGCTTAGTTTTACAACTGGAAATTATATCATATATATCTGAGTAAACAAATAAATTGAATTTAAAGGCACGGCAAAGCTATCATGGCCCACTAGTTGGGAGAATAAATATATAATCAGACCACTAAGGTTCAAGACCTTATTTGGAAACTAAACTTGGGCAAATATTTTTATGATGAAGTATTTTTATTCTGATAATTGTACAACCACTCATGTGCTAATGCACTAGACATGATGATGCGACTCACTGAAAGTTAGTGTGACCTCCAAAGCTCCGTCCAATAACCCGTAATACTCCCACTGCTAGTAGGCACTGATATTGCGAGACAATAGCATAATGTTGAAATATAATGAAAAAGTCATGATTTTTTTGCAATGCCAATGGAAATATTCCGTCAATAACATGACCTAATGTTGTAGAATTTAGCGTTCGACCTTTGCAGGATGATGTGTCTTATGAATGGGTGCAGTATTACGTTCGTATGTCATTATTAGTATAGATTTTTTTCAATACCCATTGAAATATTCCCTATCTATGTAGCATACTTCTTCAAAATATTTAATTATTTAATTATTCTAGCATCATTAATATTTCACCACATGGAAAATGAAACATGGGATGTGCGTGATTTCAAGATTGTTTCGTTAATAATATTTTAATTGCAGAGTGGCCATCGCAAGGGTTGCACAAACATGCTTTGCCCTGGCTTTCACAGGACATCATCAAGCATCTCCCCAGGCGATGTCATTAGTTCAGATTCACATGTACATGGCAAAAAATTGTATATGAGACTTAGAGTATTCAAGGTACAAACTTGCTACCAAAGCATTCTAGATACGTTGTGTTGGTCTGGTGGAAAGAGCATCAACTTAATTTGCATACATTTTTGTTATTTATCCATTCCATATTGAGTTGTCAAAATTAGTTCACAAAATTGGAGCTATTAGTTAAACAAGAAAACTTTGAAAAAAACCCCTATCTATGTAGCATATAAAGTATAGTTATGCAAACAAAAAACATATAGATTTCCTAAAGGGGTGTACAATTATGTACTTATTTTTATCGAAAAGGAGGATGACCCCCGGCGTCTGCATCAATTGATGTTATAGTGCTATATTATGTAGGGACATGGTATGTCTTCTTAGAAGTATAGAATTAACTTTCTGAGATTTGGTGAAACTTTTTCTACTATAATATTAATTTTGAATAGTACACGTCAACTACTATATTTAACCTCTTGGTATTCTATGGAGACTTGAGTTCGTGGGGCTATCCAACGCATACCCAATGAGGTGATTGTGATCCTGCTCCATATTGAGGACCTCCTTGACGCGCCCGGGCGAGAATTTGAGATGGGCGGCCATGGAGGTGATGTTGGCTCTGGTCACGACAGGGACTAGAAATCTGTTCTGGATGAGGAGGCGATGCGGAAGTCGATCCCCCACCCCGAACTGGGGTGAACTCGGCAGCGCCGGCAACCTGGATGCAGCCGCACCGACGTAGGAGGTATAGACTGGGGCGCGGCACGATGAGCATGCAGACTATTGCGCTCCGACCGAGGCCGGCGGCGGCCGGTGCGGGCAGCACGAGAAGAAACCACGTCGGAAACTCGGGATACGATTTGGACGGCCAGTTCAATTTGGCGAGTATGGAGTTCGTCGAGGACGGAGAGAAAAATATCAAGTTGCCATCGAGGTTTGCCTAATTGCATTTCGAGAAAAACGACTAAGTAGTTTTTGCCAACACTCGGTTTCCTGGCTTAGTGGAAACTGTTATAATTGCGACAAGAAGATAACGAAGAACGAAATCAAAACACAGCAAAGGGGAGACAGATTTAACGTGAAAAAACCTCTCCAACAAAGAGAGGAAAAAATCACAGGCGCCAGCCAGCGAAACTTCACTACATCGGGGAGTGTTTGCAAACGCCGGGGATTTCACAGATACAACTCATCCCAGCCGGCGGTTTACAAGATGTTTATATAGAGGTGGAAACCTAGGTCATAGCATCTCTTCCTGGAAGTATATAATTAACTTTCTAAGATTTGGTGAAACTTTGTCTACTATAATATTAATGTTGAATAGTACACAGGAACTACTATATTTAACCTCTTGGTATTAAGTTTTTGGAAAAAGGGCCAGTAACCTAATTATGCCTAGATTTTAACACAAATTATATGTTTTATCGCAGGAAAAATCTTCTGGTGATTGGCATGTCCACCTTTATGGAGCTAAAGGTGATTCAAGACCAGTGGGTTACTTCCCTAAGTCATTGGTTCCGGGACTCATAGACAAGAATGTGGAGATAAGCTTTGGTGGCTATGTGTCTCACGAGAAACAGCAACCAAGTCCTCCCATGGGTAGCGGCTATGTCAAAGCCAGCGGCTACGCTGCATCATTCACTAGTCTCAAGCTTATTGACATAGATGGTAATGATCATATTGTTGACAAAGATCTCGGATCTTATGTCGACGAGAAATGTTGTTATACTCCTTCACACATTGATCCTACCGGCCGATTCTTTTACGGAGGACCCGGTTGTGTGGATTCGTTGTGCAATGTTCCACATATGTAAGGAGACTACATGTCATGTCTAAGAATTTGAATTCTCTTCTTATTATGTTATTTCCTACCACCTTCTCCCTTTTTGCGTTTGAAATGTCACGGACGTCTGGTTAATAGTTTTCATAAACGCACTAAAAACTCCGTGAGATGATATGGATGCTTGCAAGAATTTTGTCATAGTATGTTAAATGTTACTATTTGAAGAATATTATGGATGCCGAAAGGGGAAGAGTAGCTGGTGGTACTAATATATATCTAGATCTGATTATTTAGTACTTACCGAACTTTTGCTCAAGAGGATTACAACTATTAAACATCCTGGATCTTGGTCAAGCATTTTAGGTCTTGTTTGATTCAAAGGAATTGTGTAGGATTTTTTTAGGATTTGGATCCTTAGGAATTTTTCCTATAACTGCTGTTTGATTCAAATGATTACAATGCTTAGAAAATCCTTCAAAGGATTCCTTTGCACTCTATTTTGAAGGGAAATTTCCATCCACTCCAACCTCTTTGTACAAATCCTTTGATTTTCCTGTGTAATCAAACACTACTTGATCCAAAATCCTATAGGTACATAATCCTATAGGATTCAAGTGGGCATGCCACTCCAATCCTGTGGTTTTCCTATTCCTATGTTTTGTGAATCCTATGAATCAAACAAGCCCTTACTATGTCTCGATAATGCTCGCCACTGCTGACGGCGTGCTGGGCTCAACGATGCGCCATCCTATTCAGCATCACCGGGCTCCTCCATTGTGGCCAAGGAATGAACACAAATTCGGAGACGATGCCTGCCCATTCACCTCAGCAGCATCCTTGTCTTTATCATCATCTGCACAAAAAAAAATTCTCCTCTGATCCAACTCATTTTTTATGTCATAAATATACAGCTAGGAATAAACATGTTTGTCTGTAAACATTGGGAGTGAACCCAACACAAAAAGGCTGTCTGAAACTTCTTCAGATTTGAATCTAAACTGTGCAGTAGAAGCTGTCGGGAACCCAGCATCATCCCGTCCTCACAGATGTATACGTAGTGACTACTGCCACCCTGAATAACATTATACTTCATCCGATTCATATTAATTGTCGTTGAATTCGATGTATATCTAGCACTATGGATCTGAGGGAGTACCAAACAGGAGTTTATACCACTCTCAAAGGAGCGCTGATCTCAATGGATGTGTCAGTCCAGGCTGCAGTACGGTACAAAGTATCATGACGGGTTACTCTCTGATCCAACACCTGAAACTAGGAAATTCTGTTAAAAAAAAACTAGGAAATTATTTTTCATTGGTCAGTCCAGTCTAGTTAACGAAGAGATTATATAAAAGAAGGGCGAGGAGAATTTTTCGGAAGAACGAAGAAGCAGATCATTTATAGAAGCAGAGTACATAGAGATCTAATGTACATAACTACTTTTTTTTAAGGAATCAACGGCGGGCACAAGGCCGGCCTGAACCGATTTCATTGAAGAGCCAACATAGCGAAAGTCATTACAAAAAAGCCACAAGAAAGCAACCAAAGAAAGAGAAACTTAAAAAATAGCCTAGCTAGGAAATGCAAGTGTTTGTTAGGTTTTTAGGAAAATACATAGAGGTGAAAACTGTACACCAAGAAGATAAAATTAGGCTGAAGGTAGACTACTCATTTCTCGCAAGGTGGTAGAACCTCACAGCCCAATTCTCCGCTAAATATTTATGAGAAGGGTATTTAGTTCTATGAGACCATAGAGAGACGTCGTCGGCACACCTGCGAAAAACGAGATGGATAGGCTCGACCTCGTTCCTAAAGAATTTTGTGTTTCTCCGCTTCCAAATATTCCAGAGAGCGCATATGATTACCAAAGTTCTTGCTTGGCAAGCATGAGAGCCATCCCAGAGATCCCTGAGTGAGAAACAAGACATAACATCATCTTGCAAGGCAGACACCGCGATCCAGAACGGCAAAACCGAAGGGCAGTGAAGCAACAAGTGAACCGAAGAATCCGTCGAAGAGCAGAATGGTCAAGAATCAGATGACGCAATGCCTCTCCTGAACCTGCGCTCATTAGTGAAAATCCTATCCCGATCTGCCAGCCAGAGGAAGATACGGCACCGATTCGTCTCAAAATTCTTCCAAGTGGTAGTTGCGAAGGGGACCTCCTGCAAATGATCAAAAGCTTCCAAGTATGCTGTTTTAGTGGTTAGAGGCCAGTCGTCCGAACACGCGACTCTAACGTCCGGGACACTATCATTTAGGTTTACAGAGGCTACTAGCGCCTACAGATCTGAGAGCTTCGAAGACGCAGCATGAGAGAGACGCGGATGAGTGGCTAACAAAACGGAAGCCGATTGAAAGGAGAAGGCTGTCGAGCATTTTTTTTGTTTGTGATGTGGGAGTAAAGGGTTGGGAAACGAATGTCCAGGGTTCGGTCATCTATCCAAAGATCATGCCAGGGTTCGGTCATCTATCCAGACAGACTTCATCAGAGGGAGGTCAATCTCGGAGAACTTTATTTATGACACTGACATTGTGTAATCTTGTTTTAAGCGTAAAAAGCCTGCCATTGTTCTTAAACTTGATTTTCAGAAGGCATTTGACTCTATTAGTTGGGAGGCCTTGGATAAAATTCTGCTTGCCAAAGGTCTTCCTATGCTTTGGTGCTTCTAGATAAAAAATCTAAATTCTTCCAGCAAATCGGTCATCCTTCTAAATGGTAAACATGAAAGGTGGTTTCAATGTCGTCAAGGTCTAGGCCAAGGCGACCCACTATCTCCATACCTATTTAACATAGTTGCTGATATCCTACGCCTCCTGATTCTCCAGGCATCTGACAATGGTCTACTTATTCATCCCGTTGTCGATGACCTGGCTTGCCCTGTTCTTCAATACGCTGACGACACTATCATCATCCTTCATGCTACTCAGGATTGCATCTCAAACCTAATGCATGTCTTACATGCCTTCTCGGAGGCGACGGATCTTCAACTTAATTATCATAAAAGCACATTTGCTCCAATTCATGTGGAGCTGAACATTGCCCAGGCCATGGCCCTTGATCTTGGTTGCCATGTTGCCTCCGTCCCTCGGACCTATCTTGGCCTTCCACTTTCCACTCACAAGCTAAGACTGTCTGTCTTTCGGCCTTACTTAGAAAATCTTCGAAACAGATTGCCCGGGTGGGTTGGGAAAGCTACACCTATCAGTGGTTGTGCGATCCTGGTCAAAGCCACTCTTAGGTCCATGGCCTCCCACTTACTTTCGGCTATTGTCGTCCCTGCTGGAACCATTCTTGCTTTCGACAAAATTTGTCGGGCTTTCTTTTGGGAAGGCGATGACCATGTTATCGGTGGTCAATGCAAAGTTGCTTGGGATGAGCTTTGCGCTCCAGTTTCCAAAGGCGGACTTGGTTTCCGATGCATTAGGACTCACAATCAAGCTTTGCTTATGAAGTTTCTTTCTAAGCTTCACTCCGATAGTTCTCTTCCGTGGGTAGAGTGGTTGCGACGTAGATATGGTTGGTCCCAAAACCGCGACTTGGGGGACACCCATAACCTTGACTCAGTTGTCTAGCAGGACTTACTCTCTTGCTTGTCCTCCTTTCAATGGACATACCTACTTACTTTCTACAGTTACAGATACTTAGGGACATCTGCCGTTGGACTTCCTCGAGCTCGAGTCCAGAAGGGACAGACTGTGAAGAGCACGCCGAAGATGGTGGCGTGCTGCCAAGTGCAATCAATATTTCCCGATCAAAATGAAAGCACCACATCTGTCATCAAGAATTGAAGGGAGAACAACTTGACCGCTTGGAGAACGATCGTATTGCTACATTGCACAGTTAGCTCCTGCCTAAGAAAAATATAGGGGTCAGCTTTTGGTACTAGCATACACTTTTTTCCCAGCAAAGGATTAATTGACTAGTTGAACAAGTATAGATTTTTTTTTTGAGATTCAACCGAACCTTTTAAATTAATATGTCAAAATGTTCTGGTATACCTTTGGGCATGCTCTAGTAGATGAAAGTGACAACCAGTGATTTGTAAAACCTAGAAGATTGGTTTGGTTGTGGTTGCACGTGCTAGACCGCACGGTCCCCTGGACATACATATTGATCAATACAAGGGTTACAATTGTACACGATTAGAGTTAGGTAGAGTCCTATGCAAACACAACTGTCTAACACCCTCCCTCAATCTTAGCTACGTCAAGTAGTCTAAGATTGCGCCTACAAGTTTCGAACAAAGTCAAAGGCAACGGCTTGGTGAAGATGTCAGCAAGTTGATCTCTGGAAGATATGAATTTTATCTGTAGAAGCTTCTGTGCAACTCGTTCTCTAACGAAGTGATAGTCAACTTTAATATGCTTTGTACGGGCATGGAACACAGGGTTAGAGGACAGGTAAGTGGCACCAATATTGTCACACCATAGAATAGGTGGACAATCCTGTGAGACTCCAAGTTCCCAAAGCAAAGACTGTACCCAGATCAGCTCAGCAGTGGCATTGGCAAGAGCCTTATACTCTGACTCTGTACTCGACCGAGACACCGTGGCTTGTTTTAGAGCACTCCAGGCGATCAAATTAGGACCATAGAAGATGGCATAGCCCCCCTGTGGATCGCCGATCATCAGAATTACCAGCCCAATCTGCATCAGAAAACGCAGAGAGAAGACCAGAAGGAGCTCGCCGAAGATGAACTCCATGTGAGAGGGTCGCATGAACGTAGCGGAGAATACGTTTGACAGCAGACCAGTATGGATGGCGAGGAGTCTGCATATACTGGCAGACTTTGTTAACATCAAAAGACAGATCAGGCCGAGTGACAAGCAAATACTGGAGACCACCAACCATGCTGCGATACAAGGTAGCATCATCAGAAGATAACAGATCACCATCAGTAGCAGTGAGGCGATCAGTGGTGGTCATAGGCGTGACCAATCCTTTACACTTGAGCATCCCAGCACGACGGAGAAGATCAAGCGCATATTTCTTCTGGGTGAGAACAAGACCCGAAGACAGAGTAGCAACCTCAAGACCCAAGAAATAGTGCAGAGGTCCAAGATCCTTCACAACAAACTCAGAACGCAGCCCTGCCACAAGACGATCTATAGTAGTGGAAGAAGAGCTGACCACAATGTTGTCGTCGACATATACCAAGAGATACATGGTGAGTCCCGGTCGACGAAGCATGAAGAGTGAAGTATCTGCTGTAGAGGGAACAAAGCCATGAGCCCTGAGAGCACTGCCAAGACGTGCATGCCAGGCACGAGGGGCCTGTTTGAGACCATAGAGAGCCTTCACAAGCTGACACAAATGCTGAGGCTGAGCTGAATCAACAAACCCTGGAGGCTGACGCATATAAACCTCCTCCTCAAGTACACCATGGAGGAACGCATTCTTAACATCAAGCTGACGAAGATGCCAGCCATGGGTGACAGCCAAAGACAGCAGCAACCGAATAGTAGTGGGCTTGACAACCGGAGAGAAAGTGTCCTCATAGTCAAGTCCATAGCGCTGCTTGAATCCTTTTGCCACCAGACGCGCCTTATAGCGCTCAACAGAACCATCAGAACGACGCTTCACCTTAAACACCCACTTGCAATCGATGACATTGATGCCGGGATGGGGTGGAACAAGTGACCAAGTATCATTGCGGAGAAGAGCTTGGTATTCAACCTCCATAGCCTCACGCCAGTGAGGAACACGAAGAGCATCCTGATGATTGACAGGCTCGAGAGAGGTGTCAGAAACACCATGCGTAGTGCATGCAGCAAGCCATGCCACAAAACCATCGGTCCAGACTTTGGGCCGTGAATTCCCAGTCAGACTGCGCGTAGTGGGCCATGCTGGCGCATCAGATGACTGCGTGGGCGGCGGCGAACTAGTCGACGCCGAGGCAGGAGACGGCCCAGACGACGACGCGGGCGATGCGCTATCCGCCGCACTGGGCGGAGATGTGCTCGCTGGAGGGGGCGGCGCTGAGGAGCCAGTCGGCCCACAGGCCGACCCGGGCATGGACGGGGAAGCCGGCCGGCGAGGAGATGCATGCGGGCCAGGAGAAGCTGGGTCGGGTGACGCAAGCCGATCAGGAGCAGCCCGTGCATGATCCTGCATGGGGGCGCCGATCGACGTACTGGCCTGATCGACGTGATCAGGTTCAACAGCGTCATCCAGAACCTCGAGTCGTGCGCCACGTCCAGTACCTGCACCATGGTTAGGAAGAAGATCAGGAGCATACGCAATATCTGCAAATTGGTCAAGAGAGGTGGTGGTGGAATCAACAGGAGAGGTGTTAGATGGAGATAGCAATTTGGCAAATGGAAAAACACTCTCATCGAAGACAACATCCGAGAGATGTAGAATTGATTAGTTGGAACATGTAAACACTTGTACCCCTTGTGAATAGAACTGTACCCAAGAAAAACACACTTTTTGAAACCAAACTCTAATTTATGGTTATTGTAAGGGCGAAGATGAGGCCAACAGGCACAACCAAAAACTTTAAGAAAGGTGTAATCAGGGGTTTCATGGAGTAATTTTTCTAGAGGAGTGTTCATCTCAAGAACGCGTGTAGGCACTCTATTAATAAGAAAGCATGTTGTGGTAAATGCATCACTCCAAAAATGGAAGGGTACAGAGGCATGTGCAAGGAGAGTAAGACCAGTCTCAACTATATGACGGTGTTTACGTTCAGCAGCCCCATTTTGCTGGTGAGTATGGAGACACGCAACACGATGAGAGATACCAAGGTTCTGAAAGAACGTGTTGAGGTTGTGATATTCGCCACCCCAATCCGTTTGAACATGCAAAATTTTATGCTGCAGTAACCGTTCCACATGTGTTTGAAATTGGACAAAGACATTAAAAACATCAGACTTGCGTTTGAGCAAATAAAGCCATGTGAAGCGACTAAAAGCATCAATAAAACTCACATAGTTATGACCACTAACAGAAGTTTGGGCAGGACCCCAGACATCGGAATATATAAGCTCCAAAGGAGCTTTGATTACATGTGTAGATGATGAAAAAGGCAATTGATGACTTTTTCCTTGCTGATAGGCATCACACACATGAATATCTTTATTACTAGACTCAATAGGAAGAGCATACTTATGAATGACAAACAACTAGAGCAGCTGGATGACCTAGACGACAACGCCATTTGGAAGAGGACACTCTAACACCAGTGTAGACTTGTTTATTGGAAGAAGCAGCAACAGGATAAAGACCACCATGCGCCCGACCTCTAAGAATTGTTGCCCTCGTAACGCGGTCCTTCACAAGACAATCAAAGGGATGAATTTCCAAAAAAACATTATTATCTAATGCAAGCTTGTGAGCAGAAAGGAGATTACGCGTGACTTGGGGAACATATAGAACATTTTTAAGATGAAGTGGCCGACTGGAAGGAGTAGCAAGGGTGGATTGACCAATATGAGATATGAGCATACCTGAACCATTAGCAGTGTGCACATGGTCTCTCCCTTGGTATGGCTCCTTGGTGTGGATCTTGTCGACGTCGCCGGTGAGGTGGTCGGTGGCGCCGGAGTCCATGTACCAGGCGGGGTCGATCTGGTACGACGTAGAGGGAGCATGACCGTGATGGCCACCGTGGCTCACCATGGCCACCTGGCGCTCCATGTTGGCACCGTCATTGCCGACACCGAGAAAATCCTTGTCGAAGCGCTTCCAGCAGCGCGCAGCGACATGACCAACTGTGTTACACAGCTGACAGACGGGACGGTTCCCGTCCTGGGTGTTCCAGCGACGGCCACCACCGCCACCAGAACCACTAGGAGGCGCACCCCCACTGTTGTTGTTGGAGTGTGGGAGCTGTGCGGGCGATGGCGGCTTGGTGGTGAAGGATGGCTTGGAGTAGCCGGCAGGGGTGCCGTAGGCCGGCTTGGAGGGAGCACCGCGCCCATCACCCTTGAACGCCGCGTTGGCAGAGGATTTGGGGAAGCCGGTGCCAGCCTTGGCGCGCCGAGCCTCCACCCTCTGCTCGGTGAAGATAAGGCGGGAGTGCAGATCACAGGCAGAGATGGGCGTCTCGCGCCCATTGACGTTCTCAGCGAGGTTGTCGTAGTCCTCGTCTAGCCCCTTGAGCACGTACGCAGAGAATTCTTCTGGACAAAGGGGCTGTCCCAGCGCTGTAAGCTGGTCAGAGAGGTTCTTCACCTTGTGGAAGTAGGCGGAGACGGAGGAGTTGAGCTTCTGGATTTCGCCCAACTGCGTACGGATCTGTAAAGATTGTGCAGTAGACTGCTGGGAGAAGCTCTCCGATAGCGTGACCCACGCTTCCTCCGCAGTCGCGACGAACATGATGAGGCCGCCCACCTGCGACATCAAGGAGGAGACGATCCCAGAGAGGATCGCCTGGTCCTGCATGAGCCATGAGCGATGCTCGTGGTTCGAACGATGGCGATGCCGCCCTCAAGCTGTTGCAGGAGGCGCTCCGGTGGACACAGGTACGACCCGTCGACGTACCCCATGAGGAATCGTGAGCGGAGCAGTGGAAGGATCGCCGCACGCCAGAGGAGATAGTTCTCTCCTCCGCTCAGCTTGATGGTCATCAGGTTGCTGAAGTTGAACGGATCTGCGCCATGGGTCGAGGACGACGAGGACGCAACATGATGACCGGTGGAGAAGAGGCTGCCGACCGGGGGGGAGGCGGACTGTCCCAGGGTCGACGCGGAGAATTTCCCCGTGGACGCGGACACCGTCGAGGTGGTGAGCGCGCCAGAGGTCGCGCTCGCGAGAGCACCGATGGTGGCATCGGCGAGGGCGCCGTTGGTGGCGTCCGACATGGCGCCAAGAGTGGCATCGAGAGAGGCAGCGGAAGTCGTCATGGAGTAGCGACGGCGCTAGAGGGCGCGGTGGCGACTCGGAGCGGCGGCGGCAGCAAACCCTAGATGAGTTCGACGGCGACGGCTCGTTGCTCTGATAGCATGTAAAACCTAGAAGATTGGTTTGTTGTGGTTGCACGTGCTAGACCGCACGGCCCCCTGGACATATATATTGATCAATACAAGAGTTACAATTGTACACGATTAGAGTTAGGTAGAGTCCTATACAGACACAAGACACAACTGTCTAACATGATTGATTCATTTCATGTGAGTAATGCTTCCGTGGTGAGCTTACACTTGCACTTTAATCCCGTTAACCATTCTTTTTTAAATTTACTTTATTTTTTACTTTTTATTATTTTACTATTTATTTAATTTATAGTTTTATTTTAGTTTTAGTAATGCGAAACCTTCTGCTTGACAACCACCGGTGGAGTTGGGATACAAGGCAAAAACTTTGTTTCGTAGGTTGCTAGAAGAGGATATAAACCCTTTTACCACCCGCCGCTTGCTATAGCACTCTACACTTTGAATCCCAACGAGTTGATACACACAGAGTCGTTGCTATCACCTGCAAGCACTCGCTCTGATCAGACATTGATCGAATGCCGATGCCACTCTCTAGCTTGGAATGACACACTTGGTCTTAGGCAACGAGGCATTGAGCATCAGAAACATAGTCTGATGCTGCTCAGAAGAAAGAGCACCACAACCTATCGAGATCACGCCCGGCGGCAGGTTGATAGAATCACACCCAAAGCGTAGGTAGGCAACGCGTCGAGAACGATATTGACCAGCGCAGGAGCCCTCCGTGGGAGAGTAGGAACGCGCGCCAGCCAGAGAGATACTTGTCCGCCTTAGCAATCAGGGGCATGAATGCCGCCAGGTTCAGCTGTTCTGCCGAGAGAGGAAGACCGAGGTAGATTTGGGGAAAAGCCTCGACATGACATCCAAGGACATCCTGAATCGAGGCCAGAATGTCTGGATCAACATGCGTGGGATCCACCATGGTCTTGTGGAAGTTGGTGCCCACGCCGGTGGCTTTGGAGAAGCTCAAGAGGAGTTTGCGGATGCGTTTTTGCCACGCCCCACTACAGGATCAGATCTCTAGGCCGACGGCAAAAAGCCCTCGGCGTAGGCCCTTTTGCCGTCGGCGTACGGTATGCCGAGGGCAACCGTCGGCGTAGCGTCCTCGGCGGAGCAAAAAACGTCGTCGGCGTATGGGCTGACCGTCAGCGTAGACCTTGGCCGACGGCCGTAGTCTGCCCATCGGCGTAGCAGCCGTCGGTGAACGGCGGCTCTGCCGTTACACGACCAGCTAACGGCGCGCTGGATACGCCGATGGCCACGACCCTCGGAGTAGCCGGGACACGTGGCTAGCGCTGGCCTCCCTAGGAGGTGAGCTGTGCCGACGGCAGCCGACCCTCGGCGTATGGGCCAGGCGTACACCGACGGCCTGCCCCTCGGCGTATAGCTGGCACGTGGCAGCTGCTAGCCGTCCCGGGCCGAAGCTAGGCCGACGGTTTTAGCCCTCGGCGTATGGACTCGCATACACCGACGGCAAGGCCCTTGGCGTAGCTATGCCCATATGGCACGCAGCAGGGTCTACGCCGACGACAAGCATATATTTTCTTTTTACAGTTTGTTTCACAGATTTGTCTCCTGCACTTTTGTTTCACAGCAATATTGAATCAATTTCACAACAATATAGGGAAATATATTTCGCAGCAATTCAAACAAGATCACATATGCCATACATGTATCAAACAAGATCACATCATTCATACATCATTCAAACATGTATCAAACAAGATCACATCATTCATACATGTATCAATATCGTCACACATGCATAGACAATAAAACCCTACAGCTATGGAGGAGACGGGGTGGGACCGAAATCTCCCTAGGTGAAAAGAGGCGACCTCGAGCGAGGATGGCGTCCAGTAGAAGCAGCAGAAGAGCCATCTGGCGAGGGAGTAGCAGAAGTGTGAAGCTCGGAAGAACCACCGGCAGAATGGCCAGAAGGACCATTGTCATGAAGCGGTGTAATCTGACGCCCATCGAGGCGTGGCCAAACTGCCGGTTCCCAAAAGCTCTCGTTTCCTATATGTTAGCAACTTGCGAGGCAAAATAAAGCGATAACCAGTGGGTTAGCAAAAAACTTACCGGTGTCGATAAGTAGCATGTCCTAGCGAAGCTGTCCCTCGATGGCAAAAATGGCGTCGGCCTGGCATGAGAGGCACAGGCCCTAAATCTGTATTCTGTGGGCTGGCGACATAGGTAGCCTGGCTCGTTGCTACGCCGACGGCTCCGATCTTTAGCCGCACAGCGCCATTCCTGTAGTGCCCACGTCCGTGTCCAGGATAATAAGGTTGTCATCAGGGTACCGAGGGACCGGACACACGGCTCGCTATCAACGAGAGGGTGTTGGAGAAGATCATCCTGCTTGATGAGCGCATGTAGGATATATGGGACGGGCAGGAAAAGTTAGGGCGACAAAGGATCTCGTGCTGCAGGGCCACGCTTGAGATCGATACAGTGCCCCGAGATCCCATTTCCGTATACCATCAATTATTTGAAACTGAAGGTGAACTCTATCCTCAGTTTGGACAACTTTGACAGCACGCGGTTTGGTTCGAAAACTATGGCTAGCTTCACTTGTAGGTGAAAAAGAAGGAATGGCTATTTTGAAGAAGAGCCTGTGTCTCCACCGCGTACCCATCAGCACAGAGAGGAAGGAGGACCTGTTCATCCCACTAGTACAGTTATGAAGATAAAAGCCTACATTGATCTGATCATCTCGCAACAGGTTTCATCCGAATCCGACCATAGGCGTGGGAACTCTCGTGTAGGTTCTTGGTCTCCGCCGCCGGAAGGACTTCTGATGATTAATGTTGATGCGGCTTTATTTGTCTCCTCTCAAAGCATGGCTGCTGCTGCTGTGGTTAGGAACCATGCAGGAGATTTTATTGGGGCTTATGGAGAATGTTTTCATGATGTAACCAACCCCGAGCTGGCTAAAGCCATTGCAATCAGATCGGTTGTCTGTTTTGCTGTCGAAGAAGGTACAGACAATATTATTGTTGCTTCTGATTGTCTGTCAGTTGTTCAACGCCTTCAGGCCGAGGGAGAGGACCGGTGCAGTGTGTGGTCCTGTTATTCAAGATATAAAGACCATACTGGCTTCCTTTAATTTGTGTTCTGTTCGTCATGTTAGTCTCGCTTGCACAATGTTGCAGCGCATCGTTTAGCCAGGTTTTTTGAGTTATTGAGTAGATCTGTGTGGCATGGTGTGCCCCCGTTGTGTATTCTGGAAACAATTTATATTGACACTAGTCGAGTGTCCGTGCGTTGCCACGGCTTTTTTTTATCATACATGCAAACTCCACATGAAAATTGATATGTATAGAAAAAATAGCCGCAATATCTAAAAAAATTTCTATTTAATTAAAGTATATAACCAACAGTTATCTCTCATAGTTATGAGCAAGTGAGTCACGAAATAAAGTATATAAACCTCAATAAAATTGTTCGATTTGTTTCATGAATGCGCATGATGACCACACTATTATATGTTCCCTCCTTTTCGGTGACTATCAGTCATACTTATTCTTCCTTGTTCTATATCTTGTTGTCTATCATCACCATCTCACACGAAGGGACACGTCTTGTTCCTCATTTCTTCCCTCTCCTTCTCACCATGATACTCTGTATTTTTATTAGTTTTCTTCAACGAACAGCTATATAAACTGTAGCTTCAAATTGTGTCTCAATTAGTAAGTTCTAGTCAAGCATTCAACATTGAGGAATGAGCTGTCCATGTTTACCTTTAAGAAGCCATCGGGTTCTTGTAAAGCTTTGAGGGCATTATATCTATGAATTCGCAAGACTCCTCGTGTGAAAAAAAACTCGCGTGCGCTCCCCAGGGTGCCGCCGGGGGAGATCCCATCGCGTCTCCCAGCCGCACCCATCTCCTGCGCCTCTTGCCGCCTTCGCCGGCCACGGCGGGCCTGGCTGACGAAGGAGGACTGGGCATGGTGGCTTGCCGGAGACAGCCGCCGGGTCTGTTAGGGTGGAGACTGTTGGTATCTCGACGTGTAGTGTCCTGGGAGGCTCCCCTGGCCGGGGTGATGGCAGAGATCCCCTTGGCAACGCGTGGTTGGCTGTGAGGGTTGGGTTGCGGGTCAGCTCGGGACAAATCCTTGATCTCGATCTTGGTAGATCCCTATGTCGTCTCTCCATCTCCTTCTCACAGTGTCACGGACGGTTCTAGTGGTGGATCGACCTGCGCTACCGTCTCCTTGTGCGTCGCTGGCCATGGCCGTTGGTTGGGCTCAGTGAGACAGATCCCACAGGTCACCGACAGGTGGTGTGGGGGCTACCGGTCTGGCTTCCAATAAAGGGGTCTGGTCCTAGGATCCCTCTCACGCCAAGACAAGGTTATACTTGATGTTGGTCTTCCTTCCTCTGGCTGGAGTATCGGGTTCCGGAAGGCTCTGCTGGTGAACTCCAATGAACGACATGCCGGAGTTTGCCGGATTGGATGAATTTTGGTCGCGCGCAATATCAAGGACATGTCTTTAGTCCCATGGTGAAGTCAGTCTCGGAGAATGACATGGAAGCCGAGGTGTAGAACTGATAATGGTTGTTTGAATCCTAGTGGTGATGAGGTTTTGGCTTAGTGATTTGGGTCTTGGAGCAGCGACATCGAAAAATGGGGGCGATAGTACAGGAGGCATGATCGATGATCAAGGCAATGACAGTGTTTGTGCACTGTTCTCTTCTTGGAGGCATCGCTTTTGGAGAGGGTGGATTTCTGGTGCTGTCTCAGTGGTGTTTGGTCCGCTGTTGTAAGACATAGATCGCGGTAGCGGGACTTTTTTTCTTCTGCAATTCTTCCTTTTTTTAGTTGTATGCATCAGTAATGCCAATAGGATAATGCATTGTTGCAGAGGTTAGGTGTAATTGGTATCTCCACGATATTAGTATATGCGAAGGGCGACTCCTCCAAGTTCTTGCTAGAATACTTGTGACACACCACCTTCAGTTTGCTCTCAAGGACAATCAAGTGTGCGGACACCACGGTGTTTGCACAATCCCTGAAATCATCATAAAGAAGGTTGGTCGATCCCTTGAACATAACATTTTAAGCAATGAGAGATTTTAGTACTATGCATGCTTACAGTAGTTGTGATTCAGTATAGCCCGTATGACGATTTGAGGGTGTTAATCCATAGAGAACATTCTTGAAGGTGCTTCTGGCTGCTTAGACGGCAGTAGCAACCATGGAGATGGAGGGCTTCAACGGCACCAAAGTGTATTGCACCAGCTCAGCGTCGGTGAAAAATAACGCCATGTTCTCCATCTACATTCAATCAACCAAAAAAAGTTTGAAAATCTAGCCTGAAGGAACACTTGGATTATCCTTGATTAAGGACATAATGTCTCCCTCAGCTAGCTTCCTACAAAATTATGTGGCTTCAGCTTCTTTCCTTAAGTGGAATGCATGTATTACTGTAAGAACTAACAACATAATTGCTACTAATCATCTGAAAAAAAAAGAATACAGGCAAAATCACCATGGTATGTCACGTGCGAAAAAGAAAAATAGAAGAGGAATTACAATTGAAATCTTTGACCGTTTGGTTTGCATTTAAATTACATGGGGATAAATACAAAATCTGATTCTATTGCTGCACCTAAAAGGGAGGATGTATGAGCACTCCTTTTTTACGAGGGGCAAAGGATAGAATAGAAAATCCAATTGTACTGCATGATTATTTCAAATATAATACATATTTGCCCAACAAAAGGTGGTGTGGATTCAGGCGCCCGGCTATGCCATATGCCAGTGACTCCATGTTGCCATACGAAGACAAGTAATTCATTCGCACATTGGTTTCCTATTGTCCCGGTCTTACTCATCTATAAGGTATAGAATCAATTATTGTTTTTCCAAATGTACACATAAGAAGATTATTGACAAAATAAAGAAGGCTACCTACCCTGTGGGGAGGAAGGGAAATAGAATTTTACAAAGCTGGTATACAAACTGACGACTTATGCAGAGCACACAAAATGTACTGACCAAATAAACCAGGGGGAGGGAGTAAGGACAAAGGAAGCGGCCTAGGGGGTGGAGAAAAAATGCATTGTATGATCTACCCAAAGAACAATTTCCTCGAGCAGATTTACATGATGGCACCTTGAATTGAGGTTAGGCGATACAAGTATTTATTGGCATCTAGTGCATTGCTAGGTTGCTACATCTGGGGGGCAAACAATATTTTACAATCCCATCAAAATAACAATGACCATCTGTTTTAGAGGGAACTGTTATTTCCTAGCAAATATTGAGGTAATGTACATTCATCATAAACTACTTTATAAATTTTTTTCTCTATAAATTGGGATAATACGTATTTTAGAATGACGGTGATACCTTTAATCCTACTATGGGGCAGTCTGATACAGGCCAACCATGATCAGCAGCAGAGAAGGTCCATGCACCTTGAGATGTATGATGTACCATTTACTAAAGCCTCCACTGGAAGTCATAAAGAACCTTTCATAAATAAGTAACAGAAAATGAATCAAACAATGAATTGATTTGTCTAGAGAAATACCAAGAATTTACATGAGAACTTTTTATGCAGTCATGAGATAGTTTAAGAGTAGAACCAGTCATGAGCTAGTTTAAAAATAGGACCTAACTCTTCTGTGACTTCCATAGAGTATAACTTTAACTAAGATATCTTGTCCCAAAGTTGGGTACCATAATAACCCTGGAGTATATGACAATTTCACTACAATCTTAGTACATGCCCGAATACATATTAGCACTTTGTTTGTAGTAGTTACGCCTATATGAAATTAATCAATTGAAAAATAGAAACTATGCCAACTGAAAGTACTATAGTAACTTTGCATAGCACATGGAAAAAGTATACTGGTTGAGCAGTCACCTCAACTAAAAGTAAATATAAAACAGAGTCTAGGATATGACAGAAAATAACATGCATCTTCATGCCATCTTCGGCACCCACAAGTATTAACAGATCCTTCTAAATATGGAAACATTTGTGACAAAACAACATAGAATTGATGGGTAGTGTC
The DNA here is from genome assembly GCA_030063025.1 of Avena longiglumis. Classification (NCBI taxonomy): domain Eukaryota; kingdom Viridiplantae; phylum Streptophyta; class Magnoliopsida; order Poales; family Poaceae; genus Avena; species Avena longiglumis. Next base: position 97,229,405 of record CP125974.1, read on the forward strand.
CAAATCAAGAGATTGAACACACAGCAAGCTGTACACATCAGTCCAATGATGCTAGGGTCCCTGCAATTGTGGCCACCAACATGTGGAGTGTTCTCATCTTTGTAATTACTGAATTTTCTCCCAGACTAATACGCCAGAACTGGTTTAACATTTTGCGAAGAATCACCAATAGGATATCTTGTCCCAATGGATTAGGACAGAATAGATCTACCTACATTACAATTATAATAAAATCTGTCAGACAACGGTTTATAATTACAGCCTGCATAGAAATCCCTACCTAAAATCATACGTACTACAGACGTAAATTCATCTACTTCATAATGCTCCGAAGTAGTAAAATAGAATTGAGCTCACGAGACCAACCTCCAAGCCTCCAAGGCGATGCAATATTCAAGAAAGAATCTCAGTGAAGACAATTAATTCTTACATGACGATGACTATTGATAACACCTCCCAAAATGCGCTCATCCACTAACAATTGATAACACCTGCATCGTACATCCAAGAAGATGTGAGCAATAGGATGGAAACAGGTGCCTCACCTCCAGCTGCCCTCTCCTAGCAGCAGGCTCTAGGTGCGTCTCAGCGCGGATACAGGGGTGGGGGGCCTATCTGCGAGGGCCTTCGGACCAACGCCACGACGACCATGCCATGCCCACACCGCCTCGTAGCATCTGCACGGACAACACCTTGCGAGGAGGAGGCGGCGACCCCGCTGAAGGTCCGACGACGATCAACGACGGCACCGTACGAGGAGGCGGAGCTCCCACGGTGAAGTCCCAACGACGGCGGATCCGGGAGGAAGGAAGGAGGTCTGAGTTGCCTTGGTGGCGCTGTTTTCTCCGGTGGTCTGCGCGTATTCGCCGTTTCCCCGGTGGTCGACGCCGGAGCTCGAGGTGGGGCAGCGACGCAACCCTAGCGTTGCCTCACCTTTCTCTGCAGGAGGAGAACGAGGGTGGACCACGGATGAGAGGGTCGGGACTCGGGACAAGGGCCGGCGGCATCCATGCCTTCGGGGTGGGGGACGGCAGCAGCGCCGAGGCGTGGAGCGTCTCGGTGCCGTCAGAGGGAGTTGGTGGATTGAGTCAGGGAGCGGAGGTTTGTGGGAGGCGGCATGGAGTTTGTGGGCAGGGCATGTGGTTCCTTTTTAATTTTTTTCCTGGGACGTGGGCGATTTTTCTCGAGCGGAGCTGAGAGGACGACGTACCAACGATCACGTCGTCTTTCTCTTTAATGAATATAGTAAAGATTATGTCTCGATGATTAATAAAGCACACGCGTTCTCTCTAAAAAAAAAGTAATCCACCGATCGAAGGAGGTCACCGATCTGTATTCATCGTAGAATTGTGAAGATTGTGTAACCCGAAATTACCTGTTGGAGGTTTAACCGCTGAAGATTTATTTGTAGACACGTTTGTGAAAGACGGCCTCGTCCGTCGTAGTTTTCAACGTACGGAAAAAACTCACTCCGCACGGTCGAAAAAAAAAATAACAACTAATAGGTGCGCCTCGTCCGCTGAAGATTCCTCGTCTCCCAGTCTCCATCGCGACCTGGACAAATCCTCCTTCATAGGTGCGCCGCCGCCGCCACGGCTGCCGCCGCATGACTCTAATCCCCTCCCCATCAACAGCGAGGCCGCGGCAAGAATGGACGGGGGTCGCGACTTCTCCACGGACGTCTTGATCGAGATTCTCCAGAAAGTAACGCCGATCCCCCGGCGGCGGCTCCGCCTCGTCTGCCGGCACTGGCGCGACACCATCGACGAAGCCTACGCCGCAGACAGGGAAACCCAAAACCGATCAGCTAAGCCGCTTTTCCTCTCCTACATCAACAACATGGGGCGGCACTGCACGGCCCGCGCCTACGTCGTCGACGACCTCGTGGACGGCGGTTTACGCGAGGTGTGGAACAGCGGCGCCGTCCCGCACTACGGCGGCATCGGCATCGTCGGCACCTGCAACGGCATACTCTGCCTGTCCGAGAATCTAAAGCAGGGAGGCACCGTCTCCCTGGTCAACCCCGCAACAGGCGAGACGCTCGCCATCCCGCCACTGCCGTACTTCAGCCGGCAACCACGGTACGGGATCTCGATATGGCACTGGCACGAGCTGTACAGCTTCATGTACCGCCACATGACGGGGCAGTACAAGATCGTCCATGTCCCGTGCTACCTCGACCGGACGTGCGAGTTTGACACCGTGCAAGTGTTCACGCTCGGGGAGGCGGCGTGGAGGGACGTGCCTGTCAGCCCTTCGAGCTGCGACATTGACATCGGCCTAGTCAGCATCTGCAGTGTGCTCTATTGGGTCACGAAGGGCACGGGGAAGGTCATGTCGTTCGACCTTGAGGACGAGCGCGTTACACAGGTCAGCTCGCTGCCCGTACCAGCTGTATCAGGCTACAGCTGCCGCCTGACAATGTTGCGCGGGACTCTTGGTGTTGCCATTACAGTCCGACCACCGACGTTGGAGAAGATCGAGGTATAATTATATCTATGATCTACATGAACAAAATTATTCACAATTATTACTTCTATATCTTCATTACTATTCTGCTCTATTTCGAGCAGGTATGGATACTCGAGGGAGAAAAGGAGAAATTCAGTTGGAGCTGCCGGTGCAACGTGCAGGTTCATGGCCTGCAGCAGGAGCTCGCAAAGCCTCACTTTTCTCATGGCGAGTATCTCCTCACACAAGGGTCATCATCTGACCGACAGAACACTACCTTGTATGGACACAAACTTAGTGATGCGAGGAGGTTGCAATGCAGTGACGTGCGGATCAGCGAGAAGAAGCAGGGCACAGTGCTCGGCAATGCCGAGGACTACCTCCACCGTATGTGGACATTCCCCTACATCGAGTCTGCGGAGCCTTTAGCTATATACAGATCTGGTGAAGAATGACACAATATCTTAATATTTAGTAAATAAATCTTAGCATTAGCATGCTTAAATGCTGCATATCTCATTAATCTTTGCTTCGCTGAAATTGTTACTAGTGTGCAACTGAGCTATTTCTCAAATGTAGCCCTTTGTATGAACTGTTCTATCGTGTTTTAATTTCCATTGTTATATGGCATGTCAAATTTTAATCATTTGGGTTGAGTATGTATGTGGCAAGGGAATGCCGCTCAACGTCTCACCTACTATGCTGAAGCATGGGAGAGTAGTTGGATTAGGCATGCCATGGAACTTCTCGATCACCCAAACATGTAACGGGCCATATGCACACAGTTATCAACGCCGTAACAGGATAAGACGGGTCTTCCTTCCCCACGTGTACAATACTTGTGAGAGGATCTCTCGAGTGGATGAAGGTGGGTGATAGGATCCAAGCAGAGCCCAGCTGGTAGGCTGATGTGATCTGGGTTCTGTATCTCCATTCTGTCCATTTTGAAAAAAAATACCTCACACCTCTATCCCTCCATTTTCCCCTATTTTTTGATGTAATAAATAGTCACACAATAATTTTGTACTATTTACACTACAATATATATTCATATATTGGCCAAACACTAGCACCACGAAGAAATTGTCTTATTCAATTATAAACGACCAGGACAAATCAATATTAGGTAAAATATAAATAACATCATGCATGCATGTGCCCATGTTATATGTCCAAGTGGAGCCAACCATTATCTACAAAAACCTTTTCTGCGGTCTTGATGAAAATTTCCAATAAAAAATGTACCTAGCAACCTTATGTACAATTTTAGAAAACCCTGCAGTAGTTAGAATCATATAGAATCCACTGGCACGTTGTGTACTCTCGGCGCTTCAATAATTGCACACCCTCTCTCTTTTCTATACTGACTTCGAGTGAATACAAAGGTCGAAGCAGTGGTGTCGTTGATGGCCCTCGGCTCGTGCGTGAGGGTGCGGCCTGATCTTGGATTAACTTATTGTATTTTTGAGTATCTTTTAGATCCATGTTACCCGATTTGAATTTTGAAATAATTTTTTTCTCGTGAAAAGAGAGAGGGTATAATAGTGTTGCACCATATTAGTCGGAGTAAAAAGGAATGCATTAAATTCGCTAGAAGGTAGTAACGAAAAAAGAGGAAATGAACATCATAAAATCATGAGGAGAACACACTACGAACAGTTGGTTATGTGGAGTACATTCTCAATTACGGCACAATGTCAAAAGTTGTACGGATCGTTGTTGGTACATTTATTGCAGAACAATTTCATATTCAGTGGAAGGTCTTTGTAAATACCAGGTACATCCACCAATACATATAACATGATAATGTGGTGTTTTTATGTTATGCCTAATACCAGCTTCTCCCGCTCTTTTAAAATCCTATGAGCTGCTCCACTTAATTTCGCCTTGCTTGGTTTATATAGGCATGTATTGCAATATAAATAATATCAAAGTATTAGGTGTGAATATCTAATGAAACAAAACCGATCGAAAATGGGGTAACAAAGGGTGTGGGATCTTGGGGTTTACTAAGTGGGGCTAAGAGTTGGAGGTTGTATTTTTTTCCAGGGGTGATTTCAACTCAATTTCATATAAATTTAAAGAGTTTACAAACATACAAATATTTCCCACTTATGCTCTGGCTATTTTCTCTACAATTTATTGCATATCCATGCAAGTGAAACTATTGGCGTGATATAATTTTATTTAGCTTGCGAGAGACCACGATCTTACTTTAGAATTTAAACCAGATGCTCTAAAAGAACCCTTTGTAACTATAACTTTGGTTGTTGGGGGCGACTGTACTGTGTGGAGTTACATGCTTTGCATATGGATGGGAAGTGAAATACCATGGAAGCTACCTTCAGATTAGGAGGCAATGATAAAGGTAAGTTACATGATGTGCCGTTACATGATTTGAATTTTGAAATAATTTTTTTCTCGTGAAAAGAGAGAGGGTATAATAGTGTTGCACCATATTAGTTGGAGTAAAAAAGAATGCATTAAATTCGCTAGAAGGTAGTAACGAAAAAAGAGGAAATGAACATCATAAAATCATGAGGAGAACACACTACGAACAGTTGGTTATGTGGAGTACATTCTCAATTACGGCACAATGTCAAAAGTTGTACGGATCGTTGTTGGTACATTTATTGCAGAACAATTTCATATTCAGTGGAAGGTCTTTGTAAATACCAGGTACATCCACCAATACATATAACATGATAATGTGGTGTTTTTATGTTATGCCTAATACCAGCTTCTCCCGCTCTTTTAAAATCCGATGAGCCGTTCCACTTAATTTCGTCTTGCTTGGTTTATATAGGCATGTATTGCAATATAAATAATATCAAAGTATTAGGTGTGAATATCTAATACGTAAAACAAAACCGATCGAAAATGGGGTAACAAAGGGTGTGGGATCTTGGGGTTTACTAAGTGGGGCTAAGAGTTGGAGGTTGTATTTTTTTCCAGGGGTGATTTCAACTCAATTTCATATAAATTTAAAGAGTTTACAAACATACAAATATTTCCCACTTATGCTCTGGCTATTTTCTCTACAATTTATTGCATATCCATGCAAGTGAAACTATTGGCGTGATATAATTTTATTTAGCTTGCGAGAGACCACGATCTTACTTTAGAATTTAAACCAGATGCTCTAAAAGAACCCTTTGTAACTATAACTTTGGTTGTTGGGGGCGACTGTACTGTGTGGAGTTACATGCTTTGCATATGGATGGGAAGTGAAATACCATGGAAGCTACCTTCAGATTAGGAGGCAATGATAAAGGTAAGTTGTTATGAAGTAAAAAAAATGAGTCTAATGTGATGTGGTGTTCTAAACATCTTTCCCTACTATCTTGTAATCCTTTTACTTGTTCGTGATAATGACAATGTACTCACTTGGTTACTCTCTCTATAAATTTCAAAACACACACTTGCATGCATATTACCTTTTTCCTTCTCATTTAAAGAAATCATACACACCAACTACCATACCATCTTTCTTTGTTCTGACCAATCGTACTACCTCAGAGTGTTCTCCCTTGCAGTGCTTTGGAGAGGACTACATGGTTCAACACCAGTAACAGATTTGTTGAGAGATGCCTCACTAACATCACTGCCTAAAAGGCCTCACCTTTAATTTAAGAGGATACACATTAATTGATCAATGGTAACATCTGGTAGAAGAGTACGGTGGTGGAGGCTAGAGATTTGATGCCCAGATGTTTTGATGGCACAACCTTAGCAAGATGTGCATGTGTATTGGTTGTGATGTCACTATGTATGGTGTGAGTATTTATATTATATTTCTTTCTTATTGAAATATCTTGTAGAGCAGCTCATTTCTATTTCATATTAAATTATGTTTACTAGCATAATAAAATCAGATTAGGTTGCACCGTTAATTGGACTAGAACTAGACTATTGTGTGATCTTTCTTTGTCGTTAAGTTTCTCCACAATGTTGAAGTCAAGTTACAATTATCTCTTGCAATAACGCCTAAGAGACAACCTCCAAATATCAGACCCAGTCACTAAACCCTAAAACCCCACACACTCCATCACCCCGTTTTGACTTGTCTCGTTCTATGCAATAAATAATCACAAACTTAGTACTATTTTAATTGCAATATATGTCCATATTGATAAATCAAGGACATAATTAAATGGTTTGGCTCGTCAAAACTGGAATGATAATGCCAAATCGATAGTAGTGATGAAATAAAAAAAATCACATGTCCATGTTATGTGGTCCAGTGGAGGCACCCTTTAACTATAAAAGAACTTTTCATATGATACGGCTGAATATAATAAACATACAAAACAAACCTCTGTTCAGTCTTTGACACCCTAAGAATCTTATAAACCGCCTACAAGTTGTGTTCGATCTCTATATTCTTCAAGAGTTTCAACACCCCTCGTTTTGTACATATGACTAGCAAGTAAAACATAAAGAGAAGAAAGCCAATGGTACGCCGCCACTCTCCTTGTGGCCCTCCTAGCCGTGAACCCGGTCCTCGAGACCAAGGCCGCCGGCGGGTATACCCCTACCCACAACTGGCTTCCCTAGCCCCCATGCATGATAAGCTACCCAAGGGGCACAAACCCACTCACCACCACCATGCCAAGCCTCCCACCGGCGCTCAAAAGCCACCATACCGCTTTTCTCCTCCCACCTACATGCCGCCACCCACCTACACTCCGACCCCAACGTCATCTCCCAATCCACCGCCGTACACTCCATAGGCAAAGCTATGTGCATGTCAGGGGGGCCCCCCCCCCCCCCCCAGCTTTCAAATAATATGTGAAGAATTTTTTTGAAACAAGCTTAGATGGGAAATTTTTAGCATTCCCCCCCAAACATCTAAAATTCATATTTTCCCCTCCATCTATCTCTGTCTAGCTCCCGCACTAGTACACTCCAACCCCAAACCCCTCGCCTCTGACGTACGAACCACCAACGCATCCCAAGTCGTCGCCCAAGACGACTCCACCCACCTACATGCCCACCACCAAGCCCTACCCGCTGATCAACACTACGGCGCCCAAGCCTATGACGCCACCGACATACAAATACCTGCACCAAAGCCGACGACGCATACCTACAAGCCGGTGCCCAAGTCGACTTTTCCCACGTAAAAGCTGAGCAAATCATGGACCATGAGCCACCTCCGCCAGCGCCGGCTCCGCCCACGTACAAGCTAAGCGTCATGCACCGCACGCCACCTCCGTTGGTGCAGGATCCTCCCACGTACAAGCTAAGAGTCAAGCACCACGTGCCACCTCTGCCTAGATCGCACAACCACCTTAGTGAGGTTGTCCGTACTAGTAGGCCACGGAGCGCAATTATTGGAAAATGTATCTGTTATCTCATACATATGGATTTTTTTTGAAAAGAGGAGGGGGGGGGGGGGGCAATGGCCCCCCTTGGCCAAAACTGTGCTACACCATTGTACAACATTGTTTCATAGGTAGCTCTCTCTAGTGTTGTGAAGGGAGTAGTACTAAATTATGAACTAGTAGTCTCGCTGGCCGGTGTGGAGGAGAGTCTGGTTGTTTGACTAGCTATCAGTTGTGAGTGGGTGAAAGCCTGCACCATGTTAGTAAGGATCTGGGAGGTGCTTGACGACATGGCTCTCTACGGTTGAACTAGATTGTTAGTAGGAAGGGAGTGGAGATTGAGATGTTTGGTGAAAGAAATCGAGGAGCGAATGAGGGGAAAGGAGGAGACATGTTTCCATCTCTTAGCTAGTGGGAAAGTGAGGCATCCAAGGGGCACACGTGGTAGAGAGCTCGCAAAAACAACGGTGCCGCATTATAGGCATAGACAAAATATTCTCTTTTAACAAAAAGTTGTGAAGGAATGGAGATCTTGGAGTTTCACGTGTGTGAAGTACTCGTATGTGAAGTACTCTACTAGGATGTTATTATATGTAGTTCTAATGTTGCCATGCTAGGAAAATAAGTTTGGAGACTAATCAATGAACCGGATTCTTTACGTGCCAAGGTGCTTCGGGCTAAGTATTATCTGCATGGTGACATATTAAAGACAATGCCCAGAGAGGAGCTTCCTTCACTTGGCAAAGTGTCATGGGTGGACTACCTTTAAACGTAGATATATTTGGAGAGTCGGCAACAGGTAGAAAATAAATATTTGGACCGATTCATGAATTCCTAACAGCCCGAATAGAAAGGTTATTTCATCCAGAGGAGACACAATATATACAAAGGTGAGTGAACTTATTAGTTCTATTACTGGCAAGTGGGACGAGATATTTCTTCCTGAGCTTGTTATCACAGTGGACGTGAACCACATCATGTAGATCCCTCTGCACCAGTGGCGGACTCGTGATTTAGAAAAGACCCGGGCTAATTTCTACTGTCCAAAACTATGATTTTTTTTGCCTTCTAATTCCCTCTCGATAACATAATATATTAGCAAAAATACACTAAAAACTCATAGATGGATTTTATACGTGAAACATATGCCTGATGCTTAACCAACAATAAGAAAAGCACAAAAAAGTACGGTGGAATAATCACATAATCAAGACTGAATTTTAGTACCTAAACAACTGAAGGTTTTCTTTGATCCTAACCTACCATTTTCTCATCATTTATAGGAGAAGAACCAGTGTTAGCCTAGCTAAGCTCAACTGTCACGTTAAATTGTGTTTTCCGTTTTTCTGTTAATAACGAGCCGTGGCATCGCCGTGATCCATGGGCTCATGTAGTTAGTGGAGAAGTGCAGATGTGCATGTTCTCCTCCTCTCCTTAGTTCACTCCTTGTCAAGTTGCCGTTGTGGTTCAGGTCATGGGACGGCGCGGCTAAAGCGGATCACACCCAGCTGATGAGGAGATAGTTAGCTTTGTCACATATAAGGAATGAGAATAACAGAAAACGCTGCACGTTGGCAGCACAAAAACCTTATCCGTCTTTCGCTCCTACACCCTGAATTCTGCAACGATTCTTCAAGAGTGTTAGGATAGACAATGAGAACCAGAACCTACAAATACACGAGAAAATAGTTTGGATGGATACCTGATACATATATTGTATTGGTAATGAAGTAACTTACCACTAGCAGCATCTCTGACGTTTACATCAAGCTCCTTGATCAGTTTATGATGGCCAGCACTCACTACGATGTCATCTGGATTAAGCTCAATACTAGCATTCTCTTGGTCGAGGCTACTGTTATCCTCTTCTGGATTAACAACAATGTGAGGATCGGCATTATCTTGCTGGTAGTGTGTGGTACTAGTTGATCCATGTCCAAGAAATGTCCACTTCCATCGATATTTGCTGGTAGTGTGTGATTTGTCCATTACAGGACCGTTTCCTTATTGGGCTTGTATAGCCCTGGTCATTCTCAGCCCAAGACACGGGCTGGACTACTCATGGCCTATATTTTCTGTAAAATTTATAAGATATGCAAAGGTACAAGGTGGGCCACGACCCCAGCTGTAGCCCGGGCTGCTGCCAAGGGCCCAGGTCCGCCCCTGACTTCATCGATCAAGTGGTGATGGTGTGGTCGAATTGGTAGGAGCGACGATGTTCTTACTTGCTGCGTTTGCGCCAAATTTTTTTGTTTGGTTGGTAACAAAGCAACGTTTTTGTTGCGCCCTCCGGATTTCGCAGAGACAAGAGACATAATTATCTTATTTGCCGATGCTTTTTTCATGAAGTTTTGGGAATATTTATCTTATTTCTGATACTAAATCAGAGTTACCAACTAGTATGATGAAACAAAACAGTCAGTAGGGAAATTTGTCCAGCTAGAGAGAGTGACGTGTCAGATTAGATTCCTTTTCCAGTTCATATTGATTTTTCCGTTCTTGATGTCACCTATTCCCACCTTAGGTTGCGGTTCTCTTTCCCCTCTCCTGCAAATATTGTATCTGACAAGAACTCCATGAGAGGCGGTGAAACTTTTGAAGCATGGCAGGAGACATTATATAGACTCTAAGCCCGTGAGGGTTGTGAATGTCAGGAGGAGGCTGCATATAAACCTCCTCACTCAACTCACCATTGAGAAAGGCGCTCAACATCAAGTCGGGACACGCACTGCTGACGCAATGTAAGCAAAGAAGAAGAATACGCACCGTGGTCATATGAGCGACAGGAGCAAAGGTCTCATCATAGTCACGACCATGCTCCTGCTGAAAACCACGAGCCACAAGACGCGCTTTATAGCACTCAAGAGATCCATCAGAGCGAGTCTTAATCTTATAGACCCACTTACACGTGATAGGACGAACACCGGGAGGAGGAGAAACAAGATCCCAGGTGCCAGTGCGCTCAAGCGCAGCAATCTCCTCGGCCACTGCCATTCAGATGATGCTCAAGATCCCGATAAGAGGTCGGCGGAGGCGAGTAAAGACCATACTGACTAGGAGAGTAACGGTTGGGGGCACGACGCTGACGAACAGGACGAGTAGAGGGAAGATCATCAGAGGAAGACGATGTAGGAGACGATGATGAAGAGGGAATAGGAGAGGAAGACTCCGGAGAACGAGGAGAACTAGGAGAACTAGACGGAGGTAAGAGGACGGTGTCAAGAAGAGACATCGGGGAGGAGATCCAAGAAGACACAATAGGGAGAAGGAGGTGTGTCAGGGAAGAGAAGAAAAGATATATCTTCCACTGGGTAAGTACCAGCGGTGGGACGAGGATAGAAAGGATGCGTCTCATCAAAAGTAACATCACGAGAGATGCGCATCCGACGACCAACAGGGTCCCAACAGCGATAGCCCTTATGCTCATCACTGTATCCGAGGAAGACACACTCAACGGACTGAGCGGTTAGTTTGGTGCGTTCGCGAGGAGCAAGGAGAACATAGCAAACACAACCAAACAAGCGAAGCATGGAGTAGTCGGAGACTGCCCAGAGGCGCCAAGAGGGATACCACTGCAAGGCAGCAGAAGGCTGAATATTGATGAGGTAAGCCGACGAGCGATGCCTCACCTCGTAAATGCGCGGAGAGAGGAAGCAATCATCATAGCGCGAGTGGTCTCAAGAAGATGGCGATGCTTACGCTCAGCAACACCATTTTGGGCATGTGCCCCAGGACAGGAGAACTGAGCAAGAGTGCCATGCTCGGCAAGAACACCGCGCAACATCTGGGAGATATACTCACCAAGGTAATCAAGACGAAACACACGGATGGGGTAGAATATTGAGTACGAACCATGGCCGAAAACGCTGATATATGGAGAGCACCTCACTACGAGCGCATAAAATACAACCAAGTGTATCGAGAAAATCATCGATGAATAAAATATAGTAGCGATGGCCCCTTCGCGAAAGGAGGGACCCCAAACATCGGAATGAACTAAATCAAAAGGTCGCCGAGATACGACGCTTAGTAGGATAGGAAGCTGAATCTGTTTACCCAACCTACACCGACAATGCAAAGACCCATCTCCGAGATGCACCCGGAAGGCCACGATGAACTAATGACGACAAAGTAGAGTCACATAGGTGACCAAGACGATGATGCCACCGCTGAAAGGAGGGTAGTAGAGGCGACAACCGGAGAAGAATCCGGATGAAGTGGCAGCGAAGGAACGCAGCCTAATTCCCAAAGTCCGGAAGAATCACGGCTGCGAGGGCACCCAACCAGGCAGTGCGACGGTCCTGAACAACACAAGAGTCGATCAAGAATGACGCGACAACCAGAGTCGAAGTCGGCTAGCAGAGAACAGATTCATCTTAAGAAGAGGAACATGGGAAATATCAGGAACAAAAAAAGAAGAAGTAGAAAGGGTGCCCCGACTAGAAACAGGAAGAGAGGTACCATCAGCCGTAAAAACACGGGCAGGAGAAGGGAGAGAACGAAGAGCGGACAGAGAAGAAGACTCAAATGTCATATGAAAAGAAGCTCCAGAATCCAGATACCACGGAGACGCACTGATCGTAGAAGGTGGTGGTCGACAAGGCTTCAAGAGTCGATCCACAGAACCAGCAGCGTCGTCAAGAAGAGCTCAGAAAGCAAGCGCATCGAAGACTCTGATAATGTCCCGATCGAGAGAGCCACCGCTGAAGACCGGAAGGAGCCGATGTCCACGAGCCCGGTGCCTTGGCGAACCGGGGTCTCGTATAACAGTGGCCCAAGTGTGACCATCCTCGCTGTAAAGAAGAGTGTGAAGAGAACCACGGCGACCGACCACGAGCTCTTGGTGCCGACTGGACCCGAGGTCGGGTGCCGGAGCCGACCGACCGCCTCCGGAGGAGTGGGTAGTATCGGCGACGGCACAGAGACCGCGGGCGGTCGAGGAGAAGACGACAAAGGAGCACCACGAGTAGCAAGCGCAGATGGAACCGCAAGAAGACCAAAGACCACGGAGACGGGTCTCCCCAGCTCGTAGACAACACCTCGTAGAGCGGAACACGACCACGAGCATTCACCGAGCACGCCGGGGCTCAAACTCCCGACGGCCGAGACAGAAACTCATAGATGCGGTGAAACTCCAAGTCCGAGCGCACAACTGCAACACGAGCATGTGCCACAAACAGCAGACGGGAGAGAATCAAGTCGACGCCAGATGGCGGACTCGAGTATAAAACTCATCAATAGTGGAATCACCCTTCAAGAGCATGCTCTGGCGAACCACGACAGTAAAGAGCATCCCCACGGCCGATAACGCCGACGAAGATGGGCCCAGAGAAAAAGAGGGAGACTCATGAACTCAAGAAAGATACCGAGGCGGGACACTAGAGGTGAGAACAAAGAAGACGAGCATCCTCATCGACCCACCGAGTGTAGGCGAGCGTGGCGATAGGACTCGAGATCAAGAGAATATTGCTTGAACTTGGTCATAGGCGAAAGCAATATCATCGGCTCGAAAGCAGCCCTGGCCTCTCGAGAAGCATCGCAAGCACAATCGGCGTCGAGGCGAGGAGCCACAGGAGCGAGGCAGCGGACAAGGGACCTCGCCAGAGAGCACACCCCAAAGACGGAGACCGCGCATGTGAACGCGCATAAAGGCAGCAAAATCAGGATAATTCGCGCCATCGAAAATCACCGGGCAGCGAGGAATCGCAACGTAGCCCGACGCAGAAGACATTTTTTTTTTTTTACACCACCAGATCTAGATCTAGAGACAGCAAGCGGAGACGGCGGCGGCGGGAATCGCCGGCGGGCGGCAGCAGAGGGGGCCACACGGCGAAGCCAGGAGGGAGCTCACAAGGCAGCGTCGGGAGCCGTACTCAAGTCTCCGGCGGTGGCGTCTGCTGCGCGCTGGCGGGCGAGGTGGTCGATCCCCGCGACGTGGGCGGCGGGCGGCGTCGATCCCGCCGACCGTGGTGTCTGGCGTCCCCGCGTGGTAAGGCGTCGGCGGACCGCAGTATCGAAGCTTCAGGAGGAACCGCAGAAGAGCCAGGCGACGTGGAATCGAAGCGGTGATGTCAGGCGACGGGCGGGGTGGTCCTGCGTGACACTTCGAGGCGGAGACGGAGAGACCGTCCAGGAATCGATCCAGACCAGCGAGGAATCGATCCAAGACGGGAATCGATCCAAAACGGAATCCAATCTGGACACAAATCTGAAACGGCGGCGACCGGCGGTGGCGACGACGGCAAGGCCGGCGACGATAGGGACGGTGGCGGCCGGAAGTTGAGAGAGAGAGAACGGACTAACGTGGCTCTGATACCATATTAGGAATAGACAACATATATTCCACTGGGGGCCAAAGGCCACAATATATAATGCAATGACAAGGCAAATATGCGAAGTTTCAACATATGGAAATATGATACGATATATACATCTAACAGTGAAGAACTGTACAAAGAGTTGTTGGGTATATTCATTTTAGAACAGTTTCTTTCAGATTATTGCACGCGATGAAACATGCGCACATGCGAAGTACGGGCAAACATGGAGCTGGGACGAGATGCTCTACACTTAAAAGTAGGCCACACGTAGAGAAAATTAAGATTGAATTTTACCCATAGGTGTTCTTCTTCAATGCAAATTTTAGCCCTTCTAGTCTACTAGTTTCATCAGACTAAGCTGAGCATGAGCCTGCGACTTGTGTGTGTGGCCATGCGCGTCTTTTCGGGGCTCATAGGCGACATGGTACAGCTCAAGACCGGGTCTGTATGACAGCGCTGATCGGTCGTATCATGTCGCAAAGATCTGCTACGCTGTTGTTCCCTTTCAACTTTCATCACTAAATAAAAGGAGAAGAACCAGAAAATACAGCAAGCTGCCTTCTGCAAAAAAATCCTTTCTTCCCCTGCTTTCATGTGTGTTCGTGAGATTGTGGTTGAGAGATAACATGATTTCCCTTGCAAGGTTGCGTTGTTGAGTCTACCATATTCTGTTGAGTTTTACCCAAAGGAATGACTTGAACTCCATCTCATGTCCATGTTTTTCGGGGGTGAACCCCGGACAAGAATGCAACAGTCATTTTTACACACCTAGATTCTTCATCTGCCCCGATAGGTTGTTGTTGGTGACATGCAGTGGGCGAAGGACGAAAAATAATTTAGCTCGGGTAAGCTCTAAAGAGGACTTTTAGAGTCTTAGATCACTAATTCACATTGACCACAGCTAGGGAATTAAAAAATTCTCCACCCCACCTGCTAGCCACGGATGCACAGAATTGGAAAATTTTGGAGAAATAAATTCTTTTCGCCTTTGCAGCCCCTTCCCATTTTTGCACTTTTGACAAAACGTGGTTTGATAAGGAAAAGGCTTTGTCGTAATTCAAACAAAATCTAATAATAATACACAAGGACAAAATCAGTACTTTACAAAGAGAATATCTGAGAGAGCGCTTGCACTGAATACAAAAGAATGAGTACTGGACCAATCGATAAAGACAACACGACCATGGCATGTGCATACAGAAGAAATACAAGGCGTGGAGCATTAGAGCAAACCCTGCAAGATGCCCGAGGTAGATGGACAGCGCTGACGGACCTTGTTGTCGGCGCTGTCGCGCGCACTTCCTGCCGCCGTCACCGATCTGGCTGTCCGTGGTGGTGCGGTTCGCCATCCCGCAGTTGTGCGCCGCCGCTACTCCGCTAGTGATCGAGCCGTGCGGCCGCCGCCCACCCGTCTCGATTTGGTTTCTCTCTGCTTCGTGGCTCGGTCGGAGGAACGATCGAACCAATGGATCGGTCGAGCCGCACCAGGCCAGCAGACAACACTTCTCCAACTCGTATGAAAGAGGCCCAGTAGCCAGTTTTCCAGCCCATCTATACCCTTCGCATCCCGTTTCTTCTCCAATATAATCCATAAACGAACGGAACTGGCCGACGGGCGATGATATACTTGACCTTTTGCCAAAAATTAAGGCCGCCCTAGCTTGCCCAAAGGGGTCCTCCGCCCCTGGTGACATGGCCACCGGATCGGAGTTCCTCTCCATGGATAAAAACTGTAACCACGAGACACGATTGGATTTCAGAGCCAAATCATAATAATGGGCACATATGGACGGAAGTAATTCTGATTCAGGAGAACAAATACATGGGATTAGCTATGGCATGATCGGAACCTTGGCCATGAAGGATCCGAGCTCTACCTGGGTGAAGTGGCTCTGGAGAAAGGATACCCTATCGCTAATTTGGATCAATCAAAAGAAGAAATGTGGGGGATCACATCGACGAGGAATGGGTCAAATGGGGAAGTGGCGGTGGTCGAATTGGTGAGACATGTCGTTCGTTAATTTTTGGTTTTTGTGGTGGGATATGCATTCATGCTTCAATACTTTCGCACTTATCTTTTTGATGAAATTTTATAGATTGTGTTACAGCTCTCGGACAAAATCTTAGGAATGCTATTTCGAACAAGGAAGGTGCTATCTGGCTCATATCTTGATTCAGAGAGGAAAAGCTGAATAGTACCACATCCCAAAGAACAAGAAATGCCTCGAGCTAGTGAAACATTTTAGACCAGACCGCCTTTCCCCTTGTTAGAAAGTTTTACTTCCTCGATGTCTCTTATTCCCAAGATACCTTGCATTATCGTCCTCTCGTTAGCAAAGTGTCCAAAAGAGAGGTGTTGAAGCTCTTGAAGGAAGGGAAGACCTCACATCAGTGGTCATATCACTAGTGCAGAACACACCCTCTAACAGCGGTTTCAGAACCGCCGTTGAGGGTTCGGTGTTAGTTTCTTTAACATTGGTTCTATATCGAACCACTGTTAAAGGGTGGCGATGAAACTGCCGCAGATTCCTTTAACACCGGTTCGTAACACGCACCGGTGTTAAAGGTTCTCTGTCGCGGCAGGAAAACGGTATAAATCTCTGCCGCGACAGATTACGCCGCCGCCTGCTTTGGGCGGATTTTCGCGGCCGGGGACGGGGAGTATCGATCGGGAGAGGTATACACATATATCATCGGTACATACGAGTACATGAATAATTAAGCAACTATTATTATACACAAACATCGTCATTGTGGTATTCCCCGTACATGTTGAAGCATCAAGTACAAGACAAACACGTTCAAGCATATATACAATATAACATCTCCGTACACGTTCATTTTGGATATCTAAAGAGTTCTCCGTCAGGCGTGACGACCTCATCAAGTATGAACCCCGCCAATTCCTCTTGAATAGCTCGTATGCAGTCAAATGGTAGGAGTTTGTCCCGCATCCGTTCGATCTAAATATATATGAAGAATGGGGTCAATATATATATATATATATATATATATATATATATATAAGAATGAAACTCAACACGACTGATGGTAATAAAATAATGTTGTGTACTTCGTTTACTTACTCTAAGTTGTTCTAGTGCGGCTTGGCCCGTCGCACATATCGTGTTGCGAATGAACTCGCAAACATAGTATCCACATAAGTTATTGCCGGGTCCTTGATGCGCGCACTTTACGAGAATAGAGAGTTCAATCAAAATAATAATCAATAAAGCATGATATAATGGAATTGGAAGCAGAATCAAAGATATACGCGGACCTAGCTGGCTAGTATTACTTACATTTTGGTCTACAAATTTTAGTTCTTCTGACCATTCACCCACGGCCCTTCCCGTGAACCTTTTCCAAACCCTGTCCGGCAAAAAAATAGATAAATGAGTAATTAATTACTTGTTATCACGAAAGTTGCCGATCTAGTGCGGTAATATGATTGAAATTACCTCTGGAGCAACTCTTTAAAGTCTGCCCATAGCTCTTGATCTTTTCGTAACGAGTCCATGACAAGGACTTTTCCTGAGTCAACTTGAATGACTAGCAGAATAAAGTGGAACATACGCACGCAGAACTCATCATCAGTTACACTTAACATCGAGTAAGCCGAAACAGAATGTGTACAAGAGGGGATAACACTCACGAGAAGTTGTAAGGAAAAAGTATTTACCTTTTGGTTTGTTGTCTCAGTAAAGACGTTAGCAAGAAATCTTCTGCTTGCCCGGGTTTGTGTTTTACCACTTGTTCATAAACTCTATTTGGGTCAACGAACCCAATGTCAAAAGGGTCTCCTGTTATGCATTCCATAACATTTTTCCTGCATAATAGTATATACATATATAGTGAGCATATATATATATGCAATTAATGAATTGAATGATCTGAGATAGAAATTACACAAACAGTACTTACACACAATAAAGGCTGATGGCAGCTTTGTCGAGTTCCTTCTGATTGAATAAAAAATGCAAGTCTTGAATGTTGAAGGTGATATCGTTGTCTCCGCAGAAGAAAATCTGATCTCTTATATGCGCCGTGATCCATTCTTCCTTTCTCGTCTTCCAAAAATCAAGGTACCACTTATGTAATCTTCGCATTTTTGTTGGTAGATTCTTGAGCTCCTCTTTCTTGACGAGATTCTTCCCGTACTTCCATGGTTGTATGGGGTTGACATCGCCTTTGGGCAAGTGGTCTCCCATGATGTTCAAGTATGCAATGTAGGTCATCCCCATCTCATTGGCCTTTCTTTGTAGCTCTTCCTCGTAATCATTTACAGGAGGAGCTATCCATGTGTCGAACACTTGGAGCGGGGCGCACGATTGGTTTTCCTGCTCTCCGAGCATGGGAACTGTTTTCTGGGGTGCCGCATGACTACTACTTTCAGACTCCCTCCGCCTTGCATCCCCCTTCATAATTTGGCGCTCGTAGTCCGGCACAAGTGGAGTTTCAGGTTTCAAAAGATTATTTTAAAACATCTCCACTACCGCCGGATCTAGTTTCTCCTTTGGCTCAGCCCGTCTAGGTGCAAAGAATTTCTTGACCTCTTCTTCTGAGATCCTCTTGTTCTCCTCGTCGCTGCGATTCCACAGTAATACCGGCAATGGCTTGGCGGAAGGCTGCGGGACGTAGTTTCTTGAACTCTTTGGCGTACGGTTTCCTGTGGATTTCTTTGTGGCAGTGCTAGTGCTCTTCGTGGCAGTGCTCTTATGCTTACGCTGACGCGCCGGAGATGGCTGAAGTGTCGGAGATGGCTGGCGCGCCGAAGATGGCTGACGCGCAGGAGATGGCTGGCGCGCCGGAGATGGCTGGCGCTCAGGAGATGGCTGAAGCGCCGGAGACGGCTGACGCGGCAGAGAAGACAGGGGAGTATTCTGATGACTTAGAGACGGCTGAGGCGGCTCAGACTACTGACGCTGTAGAGACGGCGGGGGTGCTAGTGGCCTCCAATTTGGAAGGACGATGTGTTCCTTCTTCCAAAGAATGGTTGTTTTCACTACAAATTTGAGTTGAGTTTCCCCTTCACCTGTAGCATGGTCAAGCTGTGCTTCCTCATATTCCTTCACAGCCTCATGCACCCCGACAATAGCATAGCCATCTGGAATCGGTCGGCAGTGGTAAGTTCCACCAGCTACAGGAGGTAAGGCATAGCCGACCGCCACCTTAATGGATAAGCCCATTAATCTCACATTCAGCTCAGCGTGTTCGCTCTTCGTGATCTCATCCACGGGATATTGAGGACCCGTCATTTCAAGTGTGGGCTGCACGTTCTCCGTGGAAGCCACACCACTTTTCCGCGCAGAGTCTAGGCCACCGGCAGCTTCCAATGCAGGATCTCCGTGCTGCTGAGATGGGCTAGTAGCTTGCTGGCTATTTTGTGCATTCACTTGCGCCTGCAGCACCACAAGTGCATGTTCTATCTGTGCCATCCGGTATGTATGCTCTTTTTCTTTTCTGCCGCGCCATCTGTAAGAGTCGCCCCACTCGGCAAACCCATCCTTCCACATCATACCCCCTGTGCCTCGTCCAAGTCTAGGGTGTTCTCTTTTACTGATGGCGCATGTCAGCTGGTCATTCTCTCTGTCGTGATGGAAGGTCCTGGCGGCTGTTTCCTCGTATGCCGTGATGAGTTCAGTGACGGGTTTGGCAAGAATTGTTGGGAAAATACACAATCCCGTTTCTAGGTCCAACCTTGCCCCGATTCCGTAGAACCAAGTCTTTGCACGTAGGTCCCACCTCTCTGTCTGGGGTGTGATCCCTCTAGCGCCCAGGGCCTTCTCAGCTTCCTCCCACTTAGGCCTCTAAGATATGTAACCACCTGACCCTGTCCTCTGGTGATATTCCTTCTTCTGGGAATTTAGCGTATTGGTTTCTGACCTCTTTGTAGCTATAACACCTTCCTTGTATGCCACAAATTCGGGCCAGTGAGGTCTTATCTTAGCATAATACGTGTCTTCGAAATCTGGAGTCTCGCGAGCTTTGACAAATTTGTTCAATTTTGTCTTCCAGTTGTGGAAAGCGTCAGCCATCTTCTTTAGAGTCCACTCTTTGACCTTTTCTTTTATAACCGGTTTATTTGCATCCTCCTCTGGCGGTAGGGTAAAATTTACCAACAGCGAAGTACAAAGCGTTTATTTGGATCTTTCATCGATAAAGGTACCGCCGCCCTTCTTTGGCTTATTCCAATATTCAGTTCTGATTGGGATTTGGTCCCTAACAAGAACTCCAGCCCGACGTATAAATTTTTCTGTGGCCTTCTTAGACTCCATCGGCCTGCCATCAACACGGACTGCCTCTATCGTGAACTTTGCACGATATTTCAACCGATGTCTCGTGCCTCGCTTGCTCTTTTTCATAGAAGAAGATTGTTGCTAGCTGGTCGATCCGAAGGGATAAAAGAAGAAAGAAGCGTTAATTAATACATGTACATATATACAAATCAATCGGTGCAAGTCAGCAGAGGCTTAATCCATACATATACCTCGATGGACTTTGTAATCACTAAAGTGTGTTCACCAGAGTCATCATCTTCTCCATGACTACTTGAGTTGTCATCATGTCCCTCCAAGTTCAGATATTGTAAGGTGTCCTCGTGGATCATGTTCTCCATTATTTCTTCCTCTTCAAGGTTTCTACTGAGTGGATCCATAGTTTCTAAAACAATAATATTATCACACAAATATCAGTAATGCATCTATTGAAATGCTCAAGGAAGGATGATGATATGAAAAGTTAAAAGTATTGAAATATAACCCTAGCTAATACATGCTTGGTCATTCCAAACCCTAATTCGGAGAAACTCCGGATTCATATGAGAGGATACATTCGGAGAAACCCGAATTCATATGAGAGGATACAATGCATGGTTATTATAATGCTATATTGACAACTAGAGGTGTGCTAGGGCGGCGGCTGGCGGCGCTAGGGCGAGAGCGGGGCTGGGATGCATGGGGGTGTGCGTTCGAACCAGCACGACGTGGGCTACCTAAAATGGGCGACTCACCCTCGACGCGTGTGTAGGCTCAGCAAGGGCAGAGGAGGTCAGGGTCGACGATATTGAAAAAGTAATCGGTCAAGTGCAAACCGATTGAAAAAGTGAGCCCTAAGCCGACCACATGCAATCGGCCTGCTCCTCACCATACACATACACATACAAATATATACATATATAGATACAATATACATGTCTATGCAAAAAAAAAGATCTGGCTCCTCTGCTTCTTCCTCTGCGCGCACTTGATCGATCTGGCTGAGGGGGAAGAAGGAAGAGGTGTGTGGCGCCCCGCAAAAACCACTACTAGAAAATCGCGTTGTTTTTGTGCATTGCATCATCATGACCGCATGCTCATGTCATCATGCCACATTGCATTTGAGCATCGTCATCATCATGCATGGTTTTTTTCTAAACTATTTTCGAAACGCCTAGTTTTGTTTTCTAAATACTTCCGTCTTTATTCAAATTAAAACCCGGGTCTCCGGAATATTTTGTTTCGTCTACCAACGGTTTGCAAAAGCCCTGTTTTAAATAAATAAAATATTTAATTATTTTTAGGGCAGCCGAACCGGGCCGATCCGACCCAGTCGGCCACCCCAGTACAAAACCAGCCTACCCAAAATCTTGTCCTACCCAATCCTATTCTACCCACCCTTCCGCCACCTCACGCCCTCCAATCCCTTGGCGACACCTCACCACTCCCTTCCCCCTATCCTATCCCAGCCCACCTCGCCTCCCACTGGTCAAACCCCACGTCACACGCCACCCCACCTGGCTGGCCCACTCAGCCCATGCCACTCCCGCCTCCCGCCTCCCTTTATCTCTCTCCCCTGGCCCCACCCCGACCCTGCTCCTTGTCTTGCTCCTTCTCTCCCAACCGACGCCTCCTCGCCGCCTGCCTCTCTGCTTGGCCAGCGCCGCCGCCTCCACCTCCCATCCCCGATCCGCCGCGTCGCCCAGGGCCTCCTCCTCCCGCCGCTCGGGCTCGCCCGGGAGCCGCCGCCATCTTCCGCCACACCGGGCCCCTGCTCTGCTCCGGCCAGAGGCCCGCCTCGGCTGCCTCCATCGACCTCACCGGTTCTCGCCTCCTCTTCGCTGCTCTCTCCTCCTGCTGCCGGCTTTCTCCGCCAGAGCGCCGCCGCCAGGAGCTCCTCCGTCCCCGTCGTCCGGCCGCCGCCATGGCCTCTCTCCTCGTCGACGGCCGCCTCGAGCCCGCGCTCGCCGCCAGATCACGAGGCCGCACTCGCTACCGGGCCCGCCGCAACCCTCTCCACCGCTGGCCTGCCAAGCCCACCGCCGCCTCCGCTTCCGGTGCCTCATGCCCTTCCTTGCCGCCCGCTTCGCTCATCTGCGAACACGCCGCTCGTCTGCCCCTCTGTCCGGTGCGGTGACCTCGACTGCAGCCCTTTAGCACGCCGCCCTTCCCGTACATCAACAGCCTGTTGGTTCTCTGCTATGCATGTGGTGTAAACGATGTGTGTTTGGTCGATGGTACTGCTTGTGTACCTACATCAACTAATTCAACCTCGTCCGAGAATCCGAAGAATCGGTGTGATGCTGTCTGAAAACCACGCGACTACGTGTGGGTTCTCATCGCCACCAGAGATGCAAGACCAAACACTCGACATGCCCAGGTCTCCTTCCCGGAATGCCATGTTCTCCCTCACGGATGCCATGATCTTCGTCACGGAAGTCGAGACCCCCGAACCCGAAGACCGATCCCGTAACCGGCGCCACGCCAAGTGCTCCTTCCCGGACCCGAAGACCATCGGTCAAGTTCACCACCGACAAAAGACGGACGACAAGTTCTACTTCACGGGCACCGAGCGTCAAGATCGCCTTCACGGGAAACCGCAAGACATCCTTCCCGGGGATTTGAAGACCGAACCCTCGGCACGCCAAGGTCTTCTCCTCGGAACGCCATGATCTCCTTCATAGATCCGAAGACCCTAATCCCGGAGTCCGAACCTCGTTTCCCGTCGAACCGATCCCTGACAAACCCTGTCGAACCCCGAACCCCCCGGAACCAAGATCTTCTGAACCCAGATGTGTGAACCTTTTCCCGAGCCCTATTTTATAAATGCTATATATAAAACTTGTTGCATATTAATTGTTCATCTCGCATGCATATCATGTGGGTTGGGGGCATTATGCCAATTCATCTCATAATTAAATATGGGGCCCATATGCGGACAATCTAGTCTTATATTGGTCCCATATAAATTTGTGTAGCGAACCGGTGATATATTTTGCCATGTTAAGACAACATTTAAAATGCGGGGTATCTAAACAACATGAACCACCTAAATATTTGTCGGGACCCCGGTTCCACTTAATATTGCCTAATTGCATCGCACCCTTGCCATGCCATACATCATACATGCATCATGCCCGATCTTTTGCCGTAGTATTAAATAGTGCATCCGGTGTTTATTCTAGTGTTTTGTTTCTTCGCGATAAGGCCGTTGAGTTGATGTGAGTCGCCCGATCTTCGGATCAACCTTCGACAATGTTTTTCAGGCGAGCATCTCCCCCTTTCTACCTATCTTACTTTTATAGTATTTATTCCCTCCTGTTGATCTATTGCTATATGTGTTGCGATGCTCTAGTTTTCGTACCCGTGATATCCCTTGCCGCCTTATATTGCCTTGGACACCTCCTATTACCTGTTGTTTGGTAGATAGTTGGACTGCCCGAAGTCGCTTGCTCAAGTCTATGCGTCGTCAAGTACCACTTGTTGGAGTATTGCCGTGTGTTTATTGTTGGAGATGATCAAGACTTTAATTACTGTTTAACAACTAAAATTGAAGTAGGTAAATGCAGAGGCACAGGTGGGCAATAGATGTTATTTGGTTGTTAACCGTCCACTTGTGTCCCGTAGGACCCCGAGTACTTGATACCTTTTTCTTGAATATTCGCGCTATCCACATCCGGAAGGATTATGGGACCCCCCTGAGCCAGAGCTTGATTCATTCTTATTTCTTGGGGCCACAAACTAGTTTGAGGTTTTATTTACTATCCTGTACTTATGCCATGCTTTACTGCTTTATTTACGATTGTGCGAGGTACTGCACACTGTACTGTTTAGGATCGGGACACGTTTTCGCGGTATCGACAAGCCCAGTCACACTTTCGGGTTCCCAATGTTCTGGCCCACCCAAACCTTGAGTCCGTCTCGAGTCGCCTAACTGCTATGGTAGCTTAATGGGTGGCCTGAAATATTTTTGAATCCTGTGATTGCTTTGTCGTGAAAGCCTCGTTGGGTTTTGATTTGGTTTTTCCGAGGTTGATCGAGTGTGTGTTGCTATTTGTGCACCCCTGCAGGGTAAAACTTTCTGAAAGCCGTATCCGCGGTTATGGACGACTTGGAGCACAGTATCTCGATCATAGACAACTATAACTAAAGTAGTGCTATAAATTTGACTTTATAATGACTAGTAATCAGCTTCACTATAATGAAATGGCTAAATAAAATTGCCAACAATTGCTTGTTTGGGTTGTCGCTTGCTACCATTGTACCTGACTAGTAAGTATTGCAACTATCACGGAATGGCTAAATAAAAGTACCAACAACTGCTGGGTTTGGGGATATCTCATGCTATTTGTATCTGACTAGTAAGTGTTGCAACTACAACGGAATGGTTAACTAAAAGTGCCCACTGCTTATTCTATCAGGATGACTATCTATACCTGACTAGTAATTGCTGCAACGATAACTGAATAAATAAAACTGCAAACGGTGTGAGTTCCTCGGTTGACTTCCTCGTTTGCTCTCGAGGGGGAATTCCAGGATGGGTATGCTTGGTGATAGTTAAAGATTGGATCCGAATAGGTCTTTCTTATCCCTTTCTGATAGCCGATAGTTGTATCGAGTCTCTATAGGTTGTTTAGTGCATGCTGCCGCTGCCGCTCAGTCCACCATACCTATGTAGGCGAGGACCGCCGAATTCTAGCCTCGCCGTATCGGCCTCAGATCGACCGCTTCTCTTTTTCCTTTGCCCTTTGTCACCCTTTGTTTAAGCAGGTTTTGAGATCGACGTCGATAGCGTGGTTACCCTTCCGCTTGGCTCAAGGTGGTTATGGACGCCATTGGTTATTCTTCAGGGCTCTTAGCCCCATTTGCATCTTGTCCGTAGTCGGATGCTCTATCATTTTCAAGGTGATTTGGATCTTTGTATATTATATCTTTATTCTTGACTCATTGAGTCGCTGTTGTATATATATCTGTTCTGTGGGTCCCATCGAGGACTGTTGTGTAATGTTATTACTTCGCTTTCCACCCGCACGAAAGTGCTCGGTGGACACCTTTTGAATCGCTTTCGCGGGTTTGGCGGGAAGCGCTGAAACTTGCATAGGATCGATTCTGAGGGTGTTACAAGGTGCACGCGTTATAAATCCCCTCCTTTAACACCGGTTAGTGGTTGGATAAATATTATACATATTTTTATACAAATAATATTTCTATATACAAATTATATCTATACAATTTTATTTCTATAGTATTATTTCTATATACATATTTCTATATAATATTATTTCTATATACATATTTCTATATAATATTATTTCTATACAAATAATATTTCTATACAATATTATTTCTATATACCTATATAATATTTATCAACTATATACTGTTGGAATTTTGGCCCAAATATTCTAGCCCATTTTCTATTTCAATAATTCCTGAAAATCCTAGAGGCCCATGTGGCCCATTCATGCAAGGCAAGAGGTGGGACAAATGTTTAGTCCCACATTGCTAGTTGAGTGGAAGTTGGACCAGCTTATAAGGTGAGCTCTTCTACCACTTGGTAAAAGGATGAGAAGGAGAAGGAGAGAGTTCCACCGCAGCTCCTCCTCCTCCTCGCCGCCACGCCACGCCTCGCCTCGCCTGCGCCTCGCCACACGCCGCACATGGTTATGGCGAATCTCGCCGAGCTTTACACGCATGAATGGTATATCAACAATTTTGGGAAAGCCGATGCGGCTCTTTGAGATACATTGCTATCGGCTCTGGAGCATCGACTTATACGAAGGTGAAACGTTTGCTTTAAATGGACGTTAATGAGTTAAATGTGCTGCTCGTTTCATCTTACGCCGTCGCCTTCTCCTCTGCGCCTATAAGAGAGAGAGGTCGCGCCTCCTCGATTGTCTTACACATCCCTTGCCTCTAGTTCGAGCATCGCTACTTCCATCTTCCCCATCCCGTCTTGCGGCGTGCACCGCAGCCGAGAGGGCCTCCGAGACCCGCCGCTTGAGTCCCAGACGGGAGAAGGGCGATAAGGTTTTGGGGAGCTTATCGCGCGACCATGGCTTCACGGACTCCCTCACGATAGCGACGTCTTCCCGAGGACTTCTTCCCGACATCGCACTCTCTTCCTCGGCGACATGGCCAATGACGGTTCCAACACCGGCGGTTCTACTTCACCATGCCGTGTACAACTCTCCTCAATCTGCTCGATTCTATCCATAGTTTTATGCCTTGTAGTTTGTGTGGCTATATGCCTTATTTTGTATTCGCTATTTAACATGATTAGTATATTACCTATTATTCTAGTCATGTTTTATCTAGCGTTATTATGGATAATTCGCGATAAATTGCTCTATTTCAACAATCCAAAACCTTATTTCGGGCAATTTGCCCCAAGTGGCTTTGTTGCTTCTATGAAGCCACCGTGTTTGAAGGTGTGAATTACAAGCGGTGGCGTGCGAGAGAAATGCTCTGGTTTCACCATGAGCTGCTATAACGCCATCTATGGCGCTTTGAGGAACTTAATCCCGCCGGAAGAGGCGTTCAAAACTTGATACTACTTTCAAGGCTGCCTTGATCGGCATCCTTGGCGACAATATTGTCGATTCATATCATCATTCAGCAATGGCAAAGATATGTGGATGCGCTCGAGAGAAAATTTGGAGTCTCTCGATCGGGCGTGAACGTATGTCATGGAACAATTCTATGACTACAAGATGATTGATGACCGCTCTATTGTGGAGCAGGCTCATGAGATCTGATCACTTGCCGGGAGCTTGAGCACTTCACTTGTGTGTTCGGACAAGTTTGTTGCGGAGGCATCATTGCCAAACTTCCCGATCATGGAGGAATTTTGCTACTTCTCAAGCACAAGAGACAAGAGTTCTCCGTGACGGATCTCATTGGGACTCTTGATGTGGAAGAGAAGGCGAGAGCAAAAGACACACGTGCTCGAGGTACCGAGGGAGGTTCTAATGCCAACTGGTACAGAAAAGGAACTTCCACCTTACAAGTTCAAGAACAAAGGCAAGTTTGATGACAAAGGAAAGTTCGATGGAAAGAACAAGGCCTACGGTCTACCAGCTTCAAGAAGAAGGCGATAAGAGGAAAGGTGCTTGTCATGTGTGCGGTGATCCTAATCATTGGGCTCTGCTTGTCCCAACCGCTTTGACAAACGCCAACATGGGAAGAGCAGCAAGATCGCTAATGTTGTCATGGGCGACGTTGAGATGAAAGATGGGGTATGGTATATTACCTCTGTTCTTTCATTATGTCATTCTCTGATTGGTGGATTGACACGGCGCTAATGTACATGTACGTTCGATATTTCCATGTTTTCTTCATATCGTCGAGGGACTCAAACCGTCTTGATGGGGGAACGGCTCGCATGCTTCATTCATGGTGTTGGTACGGTCGATCTGAAGTTCACTTGGGAAAGACTGCGCTTTCAAGAACGTGCATCATGTTCCTCAATAAATAAAAATCTTGTTAGCGGATCTCTTACGTGTCGAGATGGCTACAAGATTGTATTTGAGTCGAATAAATTTGTAATTTCAAGTATGGAACCTTTATTGGTAAAGGCTATGAATGCGGAGGCTTGTTCCGCTTATCTCTGTCGACATTTGTAATAAAGTTGTTAATCATATTTACACAAATTTTGAATCAAATGTACGGCACTCGTCTTTTGTCATATTAATTTTGGCTGTATGACGCGGCTAGCCAAAATGAATTTAATCTCGATTTCTCAACGTTAAGGGATCTAAGTGCCAAGTCCGTACAAGCTAAACAACCTCGCAAGTCACATACATGTTGAAGTGAGAAATTTAACACCACTAGAGCTCATACATTCGATCTTTGTGAGATGAATGGTGTGTTGACAAAAGGTGGAAAGAAATATTTCATGACTTTGATCGATGACTCTCACGAGATATTGTCATGTGTATCTTGAAATCAAAGATGAGGCTTTGAGTTTCTTCAAAATCTATAAAGTGAGGCAGAAAATCAACTTGATCGAAAGATTAAGAGGCTTAGGTCCGATCGGTGGAGAGTATTTTTCCAACGAGTTTGATTCTTTTGTGCGGAACATGGTATAATTCATGAGAGGACGCCTCCTACTCACCCGTCAAATGGAGTAGCCGAAAGAAAGAACCGTACTCTAACAGATTTGGTTAACGCCATGTTAGACACATCGGGTCTTTCTAAGGAATGGTGGGGAGGCATTATTGATCGCGTGTCATGTCCTAAACCGAGTTCCCACAAAGAACAAAGAAATTACTCCATTCGAAGAATGGGAGAAGAAAAGACTAAAACTCTCTTACTTACGTACTTGGGGTTGTTTGGCAAAGGTTAATGTACCAATCCCCAAGAAGCGCAAGCTTGGACCAAAAACCATTGATTGTGTTTTTCTGGGCTATGCTTTTCATAGCATTGGTTATAGATTCTTGATAGTAAAATCTGAAGTACCTGACATTCATGTCGGTACAATCATGGAGTCGATTGATGCGACTTTCTTTGAGGATATATTTCCAATGAAGGATAAAACTAACTCATTAAATCCGGAGATACCTAGTTCATCTAATCGAATTTGCTATATTCTCGAACCTATCATTCGATTGAACACTCACGAAAGTCCTAAGGAGGATGACAATGAAATTCCTAAAAGGAGCAAGAGACAAAGGACTGCAAAGTCTTTTGGTGATGATTTCATTGTGTACCTTGTAGATGACACTCCACTTCCATTTCGAGCTTATGCATCTCCGATGTCGACTCTTTGGAAGGAAGTCATTCATAGTGAGATGAATTCCATCTTAGCTAATGAAACATGGGAGATCACCGATCGTCCTTATGGGTGCAAACTCAGGATGTAAATGGGTGTTCAAGAAGAAACTAAGGCTGATGGTACTATTGAGAAGTACAAGGCAAGGCTTGTAGCCAAGGGTTATACCCAAAAGGAAGGTGAAGACTTCTTTGACACTTACTCAGAGCAAGGTTGACCACCATTCGAGTACTACTTTTTTCTGGCTGCCTCACACGGTCTTCTCGTTCATCAAATGGACGTTAAGACGGCTTTCCTAAATGGAGCGTTGGATGAGGAAATCTCTATGGCTCAACCAGATGGTTTTGTAGTAAATGGTCAAGAAAGAAAAGTGTGCAAGCTCTTGAAGTCTTTGTATGGTCTTAAACAAGCACCTAAGCAATGTACGAAAAATTTGATAAAACCTTAACTTGAGGCTTTGTTGTAAACGGTACAAATGCGTATACTATCGCCATGGTGGGGGTGAGGAGTCATCCTTTGTTTGTATGTTGATGACATATCGATTTTGGAACCAACCTTAATGCAATTAAGGAGGTCAAAGATTTCTTATCTCGTTCCTTTGAGATGAAGGATCTGGGAGTAGCTGATGTTATCCTGAACATCAAGCTATTGAGAGATGATGATGGTGGGATTACATTGCTTCAGTCCCACTATGTGGAAAAGATTTTGAGTCGTTTTGGGTATAGCGACGTCAATTTTTCTCCTACACCATATGATCCTAGTGTGTTGCTTCGAAAGAATCGAGGAAATGCTAGAGACCAACTAAGATACTCTCAAATTATTGGCTCGCTTATGTATTTAGCTAGTGCCACGAGACCTGACATCGCCTTTGCTGTAAGCAAACTCAGTCGATTTGTCTCAAATCCAGGAGATGATCACTGGCATGCTCTTGAGAGAGTTATGCGATATCTAAAAGGCACTGCGAGCTATGGCATACACTATACCGGGTATCCAAGGGTACTAGAGGGTTATAGTGATTCAAATTGGATATCTGATGCTGATGAGATAAAGGCCACGAGTGGATATGTTTTCACACTTGGTGGTGGCGCTGCTTGAAGTCTTGCAAGCACCATCTTAACGAGGTCAACTATGGAAGCAGAACTCACAAGACTAGACCACGGCTTGTTGAAGCGAGTGGCTTCGTGAACTCTTGATGGACTTACCGTGGTTGAAAAACCTATACCGCAATTCCAATGAATGATAATCAAACCGTGATTATTAAAGTGAACAGTTCTAAGGATAATATGAAGTCCTCAAGACATGTGAAGAGGAGACTGAAATCTGTCAGAAAATGAGAAACTCGAGTTATTGCATTGGATTATATCCAAACATCTAAAAACTTGCAGATCCCTTCACAAAGGGTCTATCACGCAACGTGATAGAAAATGCATCAAAGGAGATGGGTATGAGACCCACAATTTGAGCTTTCCATAGTGGTAAACCATTCTATGTGATCGGAGATCCCGTGAATTAGAATTGGGAAACAAGTTGTTGGTTAGAGAGGAAAGTATCCCTACTTTAATAAACACCACTCCATAAAGATGCAATACTTTCCTATTCTCGCATGGCAGGTTGATTTATTATCTTAATGTGTTCTAAGTGGCTTATTCTAAGCAAAGATGTTGTCTGCAGAACATCTTTTGAAGAACACACCTATATGAGTCTCGATTAAAACGTCGCAGCCTATGAGAGTGGGGTGCTCTCTAATAAACTCATGAAAGGTCATGGAGTATGACGTATAAGCTCCACCGCTGGGAAGTACCACGGTAGCCCAAGATCGGTCAAGACTTTGTGAAGCTAGATTGCAGCAAACTTGCGTTCAAGGCATAGTCCACTGCATGTCGCAATCTAGTGTAGCATAGAATTCTAGGTGGAAGTTCAACTTAACAGCTCCACTAAAGTACCGTATATAAACAGTGTTTTGGAACCAAAGGCGATTACATGTGCCTCGGGATCCAGTGGGGATTGTTGGAATTTTGGCCCAAATATTCTAGCCCATTTTCTATTTCAATAATTCCTGAAAATCCTAGAGGCCCATGTGGCCCATTCATGCAAGGCAAGAGGTGGGACAAATGTTTAGTCCCATTGCTATTGCTAGTTAGTGGAAGTTGGACCAGCTTATAAGGTGAGCTTTACCTTCTACCACTTGGTAAAGAGGAAGGAGAAGGAGAGAAGAGAGAGAGTTCCACACGCCTCCTCCTCCTCCTTCGCCACCCCACGCGCCACGGCAATACGGCCAAGGGAATCACGGCGTGGAATCTCGCCATCACTTGTGTGCATATGGTTACGAGAATGAATCCGCCGAGCCGAGCTTTATTTTGCGCATGTGCTGCTCGTTTCATCTTCCGCACTGCCTTCTCTCTGCGCCTATAAGAGAGAGAGGTCGCCTCTCGGGCCAGTTGTTACATCCCTTGCCTCTAGTTCCAGAGCACCGCTACTTCCATCTTCCCATCCTGCCTTGCGGCGTAATCATGAGCCGGGACAAGAGGGCCTCCGAGACCCCGCTCGAGTCACAGACGGGAGAAGGCGATAAGGTTTTGGGGAGCGCGACTCAAGCGGCCACGGACTCCCTCACAGATAGCGACGTCTTCCCGACGAGGACTTCTTCCCGACATCGACTCTCTTCCTCGACGACATGGCCAATGACGGTTCCAACACCGCGTTCTACTCACATCGCCGTGTACAACTTCTGTCTCAATCCTGTTCTGATTCTATCCAGAGTTTTATGCCTTGTAGTTTGTGTGGCTATATGCCTTATTTTGTATTCGCTATTTAACATGATTAGTATATTACCTATTATTCTAGTCATGTTTTATCTAGCGTTTATTATGGATAATTCGCTTGGTAAATTGCTCTATTTCTCAACATATACCTATATAATTATTAACTATACAATATTTATCAACTATAATTATCAACTATACAAAATTTCTATACAATATTATTTCTAACAACTATAATTATCAGCTATTTCTATACAATATTTATCAACTATTTCTATACAATAATTATCAACTATATACCTATATAACGTTTACCAACTAATTAATTTCTATCAACTATATTTAGCAACTATATACCAATATTATTTCTATCAACTATATACCTATCAAAATTACCAACTAGTTACCTAATATAGAAATACTAATTAATATAAAACCAACTAATTAATTACCTATAGAGGAGGCCAGAGTGGGTGGCGCAGGCGGTGGCGGGGGAGGTGCTGGTGGTGGCGGTGGCTGTGGTGGTGGCGGGGGAGGTGCGGTGGTGGTGGCGGTCGGCGATGGAGCGAGGGGCGCAGGCGGTGGCCGCCGGCGCCGCGGGAGAGGTGCGCGGAGGGCGTTGCACGCGTGGAGAGGCGCGGGGAGCCAGTCGGTGGCGACACTCACGGCATGTGGAACGTCACAGCCCGGCGACGCTCTCCCACGGGACGACAACGGCGAGGGCGGCGACAACGTGGGCGTGGACGGCGAGGGCGAGGGCGTGGATGGCGACGGCGGCGACGTACGGCGACAGCTTCTCTCCTTCTTCCTCTGCGCGCGCTTGAGCGATCTGGCTAGGGGGAAGAAGGAAGAGGCACGCGCGTTATAAATCTCCCCTTTAACACCGGTTTGTGGCTAGAATCGGTGTTAAAGGGGGGAATTCATTTCGTGCCCCCCCTTTAACACCGGTTCCAGCCATGAACCGGTGTTAAATGGGGGTGGGATTTTGCGTACAAGATTTTAACACGGTTCGTGCTTAAACGGTGTTAAAGAGAACATTATTCGACATTAAAGGGATGGGGCATTTTTAATTCAAAAAATAGTATAGAATTTATAAAATTCATATCTTTTTCATTTCAACTTAGAAAAATATGAATAATATATCATAATTTTAGAAAAATAAGATCTATCCATTCATATAAAAACATTTTATAGTTACTGTAGATGAAATTTTTCAAAATGATTAAAATACTTACATATAAATTAAGACAAAAATAAAATAGTCATTTTGAAAATAAATTTATATGTAAGTGTTTTATATTCTATCCTATTTTGAAAAATAAATTTATATATAAGTGTTTTAATCATTTTGAAAATTTTCATCTATAGTAACTATAAAATGTTTTTATATGAATGGATAAATCTTATTTTTCTGAAAATTATGATATATTATTCATATTTTCTGAGTTGAAATGAAAAAAATATGAATTTTCTAAATTCTATCCTATTTTTTGAATTAAAAATGCCCCCACCCCTTTAATGTACGAAATAAATGCCCCCATCTAACACCGGTTCAAGCCAACCGATGTTAAAGGAGAGGCTGCGCGGGGCTGTGGTGCAGGGCCTTTAACACCGGTTCGTGGCTCGAACCGGTGTTAAACGGGGTGCGCCTTTTTTGCTTTCTGGACCACGCTGGTACGGGCGCCCCATTTAACACCAGTTCATAGAAGAACTGGTGTTAAAAACCATTTCCGACCTCAACCAAAGGCCTCGTTTCCACTAGTGTATATAGATTCTCACCCATCTAACGGTGTTCAGACATCATCAAGGATTATTGGGTACATTTATTTTAGAAAAACCTAATCCTAGTTGCACGGAGAATCTTTGTATATAACTGATGCACCCACCGCGAAAAATATAGCGCAGGCATGTGATGTTCTTATGGTATAGTTACTTGTATTAGTCATTTGAAATTCCATGAGCAAATTCATTTCATTTGTCCTTAGTTGATTAATGTGGCATATATTTCATTGGAAATAGTGCTAATGTATTATGTGTGGATGTTTAATACAATGAACATAAGTACATCTATTTAATGGAGCCGATGAAGGATTTCCTCTCTCTCTCTCTCTCTCTCTCTTTCTTTTCAAAAAGAAAAATGTTTCCAAAACCCTGTGTCGTGTGTAGTATCATCATATGTGTGATTTTGGGAGCACTTGTTGTGTAATGTATGTGTGTTAGGTTGAGGATTGAAAGCTTGGTGTGTAATATCCTTTTTTCCACTCAAATTCATATTACCCAACTCACTAAAAATTTCCTAGTTAGGATAAATGAGTTTCCATAATACTTTAACTTAGCAAATTGATGGCTTTAGTAAATAAACCTCAAGCCATTTCTTATCAAAATTGATGCATGTAGATATAGACTGATTTCACTTCTTGTTGTAAATTCGAAGTACATTCAGTGATGTACTTACTCGCAACATATTATGTGCACATAGCCACATACAAAGATTGAAGAAATATGTGTAAGGATCGCTGGTATACACTCAAAAAGCTACATGTGGCATTGATCTACTCGCTTATCTTAAGTTTCCTTTGTGGATTTAGTGAGTTTTGAGCTATGAAAATATCTAATAAACTTTGAATTATTTCGATTTGTGTAGTAATGACATGTGTTTTATATGATATTTCATAAATTGTGTGTTCTACCGAGTGATCCATGGACTAGGACTGTTAAGCATGGGCA
Source organism: Avena longiglumis (assembly GCA_030063025.1). NCBI lineage: Eukaryota > Viridiplantae > Streptophyta > Magnoliopsida > Poales > Poaceae > Avena > Avena longiglumis. The sequence goes on from CP125974.1 coordinate 97,264,022, forward strand.
ATTATGATCCTACACGATCAAAGGTCATTACAATAAATGAACCACCTACATTGTTGGTTCTCCCGGTGCTTCAAGAGTTTTGCCACCCCTATTTTCTAGACTAATATAAAAGAGAAAAGAAAGATAGTGAAAGCTAGTGCGGGAATTACTACTAGAGCACGGATGCTTGGACAAACATTACTACTATAGTTAATGAAATCTTGGTGTCTCATTTACTAATCACCAAGTGAAACCGAAAGAGCAAGATCTAAAGAAAGATTATCGGCGGTGTGAAACATTTGCTAGATGAAAGTGGTTTTGGATGAGATAGTGATAGGAAAATGGTAGGTGCACCACACAACATTTGGGATAGTTTTGTTTCTCGTATAAACAACAAGAATGACCTACACTTGTGAGATAAGTCATTTTCATACTATTATGAATTGTCTCCACTCTATGGCGATGATTTTGACACAAATGTTTCTTTCTGTTTATTAACCTTGGATCATACGTTTAGCATGTATTTTCTATGATGTTGACGAATATTGTTTAGTTACCTAGGTCGTTATGCTGAAGGGAGAACTCGTCAAGTAATGGATCATTAAGCTAGCAAGGCCAAGCATAGATCAGTTCCAAAACACGGGACACATTTGTCTAAATCTCCATCACCTACTATGCAAATTCCAAGTGAGTCAGATATACCACTCAATTCGGATGGAGAACTAGAGTGAGTCAATCTGGACCACATTCCTCAATTAAATACTACAAGGAAACAAGCGCGGGTTTCATCAGGCTCAACACACACATATCCTCGGAGAAAGTTGCACCTGGCTCAACACATATATCCTCGGAAAAATAAAAAAACAATATGTTGATGACAGTTTCCATGAGAGATATCTAAATCTGAAGAACAAAGAAATCGATCAATTTGTAGCTATTGAGGAGAGTATCGAAGATCCGTACAATATTAACAAGTGCATCACAAGAATTGAAGGTCTAAAAGACATACAACTTGGTGATATGTTGTTGGAGTTGGATATCTACAAAAGTAAGGAAACCAATGTAGTTTTCTTTTCATACTCTCGTGATGCACTATGTTGGCATGCATTAAAAGGGAGATTGCGCGTACGCAATCAAACCATTATAACTAGATGGTGATACATTTAGTTTAGAGATCATGTCATAGATATGACATTAGATATGCACTATATTTAGTTTAGAGATCATGTCATAGCGCGGTTGGAGGCGGTTGAAAAAAGGAACGAGGAATTTCAAGCACATGGCCTGTGACTCTGTGTATGTATAACCTTCCTCCTTGGTTGTGCATGAAGCGGAAGTTCATTATGATGCCAGTGCTCATCCAAGCCCCGAAGCAACCCGGCAACGACATTGATGTATACCTAAGGCCATTAGTTGAAGAACTTTTACAGCTATGGCACGGACAAGGTGTACGTGTGTGGTATGAGAACAAACTTGAGGAATTTAACCTACGAGCATTGTTGTTCGTAACCATCAATGATTGGCCTGCTCTTAGTAACATTTTAGGACAGACAAACAAGGAATACATTGCATGCACACACTGTTTAGATGACACTGGAAGTATTTATTTGGATAAGTGCAAGAAGAATGTGTACCTAGGGAATCGTCGTTTTCTTCCGCCCACGCATTCTCTAAGAAGGAAAGGCAAGCATTTCAATGGTGAAACAGATTACCGGAGTAAGCCTGTCCGTCGTACTGGTGATGCTGTATTTGATATGGTGAAGGATTTAAAAGTAATCTTTGGAAAGGGTCCTGGCGACAGATGCTCAAGGACGCCAAGGACATGCACCCATGTGGAAGAAGAAATCTATATTTTGAGAGCTACCCTTTTGGAAAGTCTTAGAGGTCCGCTCTGCAATCAACGTGATGTACCTGACGAAGAATGTTTGCGTGATACTGCTAGGCTTCTTGGGCGTGTATGAAAAGAATAAAGATACACCAGAAGCACGACAGGACCAACAACGTATGAAAGACCGAGAAGGCAGGCATCGAGAGTTGTTCCAAGGTAATGCCAGCTACGCTCTTACCAAGGAAGATAAGGAAATCTTTTTTGAATGCCTGAGTAGTATCAAGGTTCCTTCTGGCTTCTCGTCCAATATAAAGGGAATAATAAATATGGCAGAGAAAAAATTCCAGAACCTGAAGTCTCATGATTGCCACGTGCTTATGACGCAGTTTCTTCCGGTTGCTTTGAGGGGGCTTCTGCCAGAAAATGTTAGAGTACCCATTGTGAAGCTATGTTCGTTCCTCAATGCAATTTCTCAGAAGGTAATCGATCCAGAAAGTCTACCAGGGTTACAGAAAGATGTGGTCCAGTGTCTTGTTAGTTCTGAGTTGGTGTTCCCACCGTCCTTCTTCAACATAATGACGCACCTTCTAGTTCACCTAGTCGAAGAGATTACCATTCTCGGTCCTGTATTTCTACACAATATATTCCACTTTGAGAGATTCATGGGAGTCTTAAATAAATATGTCCATAACCGTGCGAGGCCAGAAGGAAGCATCTCCAAGGGATATGGAACATAGGAGGTCATTGAGTTTTGTGTTGACTTTATTTCTGACCTTAAGCCGATCGGTGTACCTGAATCACGGCATGAAGGGAGACTTAGTGGAAAAGGCACGCTAGGAAAGAAAGCAAAGATATGTCTGGACGAACATTCTTTCACTAAAGCACACTATACAATTCTGCAAAGTTCCACCTTGGTGGCTCCATATATCGAGGTACACAAGAATATTTTACGCTCGAACTACCTGGGGCAGTCTGACAGGTTGATTAGAGATGAACACATGAAGACTTTTGGCGGTTGGTTACAGACACATCTCATGAATGACACCACTGTTGGAGATCAGTTGTACTTGTTGGACAGGTCTCCATCTTCAACTATATTGACTTTCCAAGGGTACGAAATCAATGGGAATATATATTACACGCACGCCCAAGATAAAAGGAGCACCAACCAAAACAGTGGTGTCCGATTTGATGCAACGGACGAGAATGGGAAAAAGGACACATATTATGGTTACATAGAGGACATATGTGAACTTGACTATGGTCCTAATTTCAAGGTCCCATTGTTTCGATGCAAATGGGTCAAGATGACAGGAGGTGGGGTAACGGTAGACCAGCTGTACGGAATGACAACAAGTGATCTCAATAATCTTATGCGTTTTGAGACGAACCATTCGTCCTTGCCAATGATGTGGCTCAAGTTTTCTATGTGAAGGACATGTCTACTAGACCGAGAAAAAGAAAAGATAAGCAAAAGAATATAATATCATACGATGAGCCAAAGCGCCACATAGTTCTTTCAGGAAAAAGAAACATGGTAGGAATTGAGGATGATGACATGTCAGAACATTATGACAAATTTCATGAAATTCCGGCATTCAAAGTGAAAACTGACCCAAGCATATCGCTAAATAAGGAAGATGCTCCATGGTTACGGACAAGAAGAGAACCAAAACACTAGATGTGGATGTTGGTGACGTAATGTATTAAACCTTTTGTGAATTAATCTTATTTTTCATTTATTAAAGAAAGATGCTCCATGGTTAATATTAAAAACCTTTTGTGAATTAATCCTATTTTTCTGAGATTGCTGTAGGCAGGTACCAAAACTGTAGACTAGGTAACACTTAGACATTTATTAATATTAAAAATCGGGACAAACCGGGACTAGCTAACACTGAGGACTAAAGTCACCCCCTTTAGTCATAATCATGCCTAGTCCAATAGTACACAGCTTCAGGGTCTTCTTCGTCATCGTCATCATCATCGTCATCGTCACCTGCCACTCCAGAGATCCTCAGCCCAGCCATGGCATATACCGGGAGCACCTGCCACTCCGGCCTCGGATTCACGGCGGGCGGGGGTGGAGTCTCCTATAAGAAGAGGCCACCGCTGGGAGGGCCTTCAGGCTGTGGCGGGTAGACTTGTGGGCACTGCATGCGAGGATGGACTCTCCCGGCGATGTAGCGCATCACGCCGATGATAGTACGGTTTACCTACCACAGACGCCGACCGGCTTCATTGTGGTTCACCGGGGGCGGGCCATCACCCTCGTACTCGAGCTCCCTTTCCGCTTGTTAGCGAGGAAGGCATTCTGTGTGATAGTTTTCGGGATCCCACTGGGATCCATCCGCTCCGGCATGAGCTCGTGGTAGAAGTGGTTTGTGATGGTCACTGTCAAGGAGCCTTGAGGCAGGAGGACAGAACCCCTCCGGCCAAGATCAAGCCGCAAGGGGTAGTTGGAGGCCCACAACGCCTGGGTCTCCTCGAGGGTCAGAATGGCCCAGTAGGCACTGTGCATAGTTGTGCGAGAGGAAGGTGTGGATGTATGGATAGCCATGGCGTGGTCGGCCTATATATAGATGGAAAGTGTTGGAAAACATGGCGGGAAACGGTGGGATATGGCGGGAAATATCTTTAGTCCCGGTTAGTGGCTACAACCGGAACTAAAAGAACCATTCAGAGGGAAAGGGCGGGAAAACATGGCGGGAAGCGGTGGGATATGGCGGGAAATATCTTTAGTCCCGGTTAGTGGCTACAAACGGGACTAAAAGCAACGTTCAGAGGGAAAGGGCGGGAAAACATGGCGGGAAGCGGTGGGATATGGCGGGAAATATCTTTAGTCCCGGTTAGTGGCTACAACCGGGACTAAAAGCACCGTTCAGAGGGAAAGGGCGGGGAAACATGGCGGGAAACGGTGCGATATGACGGGAAATATATTTAGTCCCGGATATGTGTTGAATCGCTGCATAGTTTGTGATAGGGTACCCATATTGTGCATGCATGTGTATATTGGGATGGAGAACAATGTTGCAGGAGGAAGTTTTCCTTTCCGTCGCTCGGAAAAGCCATTTTCCATTTTCCGAGCGCAAAAAGACGGGTCGTTTTGTGAAGCAGCCACCAAAATGAAGTTTCCCATTTTTCTCAAATAGTATACCACCTTACGTGAACTATATCCCAACCGGGGGATCTCAAACCTTTCTGTACTTCCCGGGTGAAAAAGACAAATGTCTGCCGAATCGATAGGAAGTGAGTCCGGTTTGAAATACAGGTACATGATCTAACGTCCGTGATTTTTTGAAAAAATCATTTTTAGACTCACAATATGTCATTTTTTCATAGATCCAATGCAAGTTCTAACATTCTCATCCCCTATCTTCACGCACGCCGTTTTGACCTAAGTTCGAAACGGCAAAAAATTCAAAACGGGCATAAAAAATTCAAAAAAGGTCCGAACAATGTAAATCCTTCGCGTGGTGTGATATTATGTGACATAGTTGTAAGGAAAAATATCAAACTTGGTATACTGATTATGTCTCCAAAAGACCTTCACAAAATGACCTATCATGTTCGAGGTTTCATGGCTTTCGGTCCAAGAGACGGATGTTATGTGTTGAATCACGGCATAGTTTGTGATACGGTGCCCTTATTGTGCATGCATGTGTATATTGGGATGGAGAACAATGTTGCAGGAGGAATTTTTCCTTTTCGTCGCTCGGAAAAGCCATTTTCCATTTTCCGAGCGCAAAAAGACGGGTCGTTTTGTGAAGCAGCCACCAAAATGCAGTTACAGAATGCTACCATCCCATTTTTCTAAAATAGTAGACCACCTTACATGAACTATATCCCAACCGGGGGATTTCAAACCTTTCTGTCCTTCCCGGGTGAGAAAGACAAATGTCTGCCGAATCGGTAGTAAGTGGGTCCGGTTTGAACTATAGGTACATGATCTAACGTCCATGATTTTTTGAAAAAATCATTTTTAGACTCACAATATGTCGTTTTTTCAGAGATCCAATGCAAGTTCTAACATTCTCATTCCCTATCTTCACGCACGCCGTTTTGACCTAAATTTGAAACGGCAAAAAATACAAAACAAGTATAAAAAATTCAAAAAAGGTTTTGAAAAAGGTTTTTCGTTTTTAAAAAGTTTTTAAACAGACATATAATAATTAATTTTAAAAAAGGTTTTAAAAAAGGTGTTGAAAAAGCTTTTAAAAAAGGACATTTAGTCCCGGTTGGTAGCACAAACCCGGGCTAAAGGGTTTTCGGCGCGCGCCCTTTAGCGCCGGTTTGTGCTACCAACCGGGGCTAAAGGTCACCCTTTAGTCCCGGTTTGTGCTACCAACCGGCTAATATTCCACCAGGCGCTCGGTTCGCAGACGAACCGAGCACACAGATTGCCAGTAGCCAGAAACGTCTTCCTCCTCAGATCCGTCTCGCTGCCATTGCCGCTGCGTCGTCCTCGCTGGCCTCCGTCTGTCGCCACGCCATGACCGATCCTCCTCAAGGCCGAGCTCACAAGGCCGCCTTAGCTCAAGGCCGCGCCACGGCCGGCTGCCACCACCACTGAGCCGGCCCTCGATCTCAAGTGAGTTAGTGTAATTTTAGTCTATTTTTAGTGTTAATTATTTTAGTGTAATTTTAGTGTTAATTATTTAGTGTATTTTAGGATTTTAGTTGATTTTAGTGTAAATTATTTAGTTAATTTAGGATTTTTCTTAGTTACTGAATTTTAGGATTTTAGTTACTGAATTTAGTTAGTGAATTTTAGTGTATTTTTAGTGTTAATTATTTTAGTGTAATTTTAGTTTTATTTATTTTAGTGTAATTTTAGTGTTAATTATTTAGTGTATTTTAGGATTTTAGTTGATTTTAGTGTAAATTATTTAGTTAATTTAGGATTTTTCTAAGTTAGTGAATTTTAGGATTTTAGTTAGGGAATTTAGTTAGTGAAATTTAGTGTAATTTTTCTTAGTTTGTGAATTTTAGGATTTTAGTTAGTGAATTTTAGTGTAATGTTTCTTAGTTAGTGAATTTTAGGATTTTAGTTAGTGTTTAATATAGTTTATTTTTGTTAGTGAATTTAATATAGTTTATTTTAGTTGATACTATTTATTTTCATCATGTTTAAAGTATATAGGTGTAATTTAGTGTTTAGGAATATGCCGATTCCTCATCCTCGTTCACTCGGGGTGACCCCCGGAGCGCTACTAGACAGTGTCGCCGGGCATCCACGGGGCTGGGCTCCGCCGGGATGGCACTGGGAGGTGCTACCAGCCGGGGGACGATGTCTCGTGAGGAATCCGGGTGTCGTCGTCGACCCGGATCTTCTGTGGTGGCGGCCGAGTGGTCCAGGTGCGATGCAGAGGGAGCCGGCCCCCGACGAGGTGGTACAACGTCATGTCAGGGAGGAGGACGAGCACGTCCGGCGCTACATGCACATTTTAGGAGTCTGGGATGCTAATACCTGGCAGCTTCTTCAGGAACCTTACCCGAGATATTTTCCGGTGATGGTTCCTACACTTTGGATGCACACCTCCCGCGGCTCAGTAGCCGGGGCTCGACGTATTCGCTGAGCTATCTAGATGTGTAATAGGGTTGTATTGTTGTTTAATTGGTACTTTATTTTTGTACTAGCTGGATTATTCGAGATGTAATGTTGTTTAATTGGTACTTTATCTTTCTTTATCACATTGTTTAAGCTGGATTACTTTAATTATCTTCCTTTATTTTATCGCATTAAGCAAAATGGTTTTATCTTTATTCTGTATTAGTTAAGTTATAGACGGTAGAGACAACGAAGAGCACATCATGTACAACATGATAGATGAGGGTACAGGAGGTTACCATTACGATGGAGCAGACGATGATGGAGATGATGATGGCTCCCAATACCTCAACTTGGATGAAGCCGACGGAAGAGACGACTATGACAAATTATTTGGTGCAGACGACGGTGGAGACACCATAGCAAAGACCGGCGAGGTATATAAAGCCTCTGCTGATCACGAGCTAGTAGATGCATTAGTTGATTCATATATATATGTACTAACGACTGTTTCTTCTCTTAGACCTCTGCATCGCTTAATCTTACGCAAGGAAACGAGGCCCACCAAAAGTTGCCGATAGTATGTGTTTCACTATTGATCTAGTGTCTCGATTCGCTTAACCTTTGGAGCCGAAAGAGGCCGCAAGTGTATTTGTATACCAATGCGGAGCGATAGTCAGGGACGCCATCCCGATCACTACTCAGAAGTGGAATAAGCCAGGAAAGAAAAGTGATCGAGTTGGAGAAACTTTTGTCGATGACAGAGCCAAAGACGGTCTTTGGAATTCACTCGTGGCACACTTCTCTCTGCCTGAATTGGACACTCCTGAACTCACTGAGGCATTGAGGTTGCAAGTCAGAAAGTGAGCCCTTAGGAAGATGGGCGGACAGTTCAAGGACTGGAAGAAAAGATTGTACAACAACTATGCCAAGAAGGTGCTGACTCCGCCATTCACTGGCCCACTAGAGAAGGAGATGGATAACTGGACCCCATTTGTGAAATACAAGGAATCAGAAGCAGCTTCGGCCAAGTCAAAAAAGAATAAGTTAAATGCTGCCAAAAATAAATATCACCATACTATGGGGACAGGTGGCTACAAGACGGCCGCGCCAAAGTGGGAAAAAATCGAGGAAGAAAAATGCGTAAAAAAAGGGTCATGCCAGCTACAAATCAGTTGCCCGTGAGGTCAAAAAATTGGCTCCTTGGGCATGGGGGCTCGTATGACACTGAAACCGAGGAGATTATTGTTACAAAGAAGGCCATTACTAAACCCAGAGATGAACTTGTTAAAGTGATTCAACTGAGAAAAGGTGGAAAGTTCATTCCCGACAGAGAGAATGATGAGATGACATATGCCCTCGGGAATCCTGAAAAAGTCGGACGAACATGAGGCTTTGGCCCATCTTCCATGGAAGATGGGTTTCACCGACATCGACCCTTATAGAAGACGATCTAGAAAAACGAACCGGTAGAAGGCGGAGGAGGCAGCGCGGTTGGAGGCGGTTGAAAAAAGGAACGAGGAATTTCAAGCCATGTTCAAGCTGCAGTAGGAGCAGATTAATGAACTTAGAGTACTGGCCCGATAGCAAGATCCTGCGTTAGAGAGTTCGGTGGGCCCATCTTAGCGGAGAAGCAGCATGGCTTCCACGGAGGTTCACGCTAATAATCCAATGTTGATGGACAATAATGCACCGGTGATAGATGATACGCCCGGTGCAACGATGGTTCGCTACCCCGTGGATGAAGTCGAGGCAAGGATAGCTTGTGAGCTACATGTCATAGTGAAGAACATTTCTATGAAGGTGGCGCTCGGCTTTGCTTTACCTTGTCCACCGGAAGCGACCTACCATGGAAGTCGGATTCCAGCTGGCTATGCTCGTGTCGGTGTGGATGAAGTTGAACCGACGTGTTGATCACTTGAGCTTGACATCCTTGCAGGCGAAGGGGAGAAAACACTTGGAGAAGTGGAGGGTGTGATCATTCTTTGGAAAAAACAACACATCGTGTTTCCAGGCTGGGCGCCAAGGCAATCTTCTCCTCCAAGAAGCAATCCATCACCTCCAAGGCCACCATTACTTGCGAGTCCACCGTCTCCACCAAGAAACAATAGTCCACCCCTTCCTGAGAGGGATCGCAGCGCGACTGCATTTCCATCTCCGGCGCCTCCGCCTCCGCCCACTGAATCAAAGGGAAGAAAGCAGAAGAATAACACCGCTACGTCGAGGGAGACCCGAAGCCGAAAACGACAAGATCCCCTCCCAAGAGTACCGACGTCTCCTCCCAAGTTAGCTTATCACCGGACTGATGAGAAAAGCGCGGTGATCTCCCGGGCCGAAGTGAAGGCCCATTTTGCACCAAAACAACCCGAGCCACAGGTGCTAGTTGATCCAAAAGTCAAGAAGCACTTCAAGGCATTCCTTGAGCAACCACCCAACATGTGTTAAATAGGAAAGATGACTATACATGCTGTCTTACGAAGACACTAAAAGAAAAGTCATCAAGCAGTACTACAAGCGGGAGAAAATCAAAAGAAGTTTCCAGCTACAAACAGTAAAACAATCCATCGCCCGCTCAATGTGTTACCCACCACCCAAGGTGGAATAGATATGCATATAGCTATTAAATTAGCCAAGGAGTGAAACGCGTGCCTCAAGCACTTCTAGCCATGGAGATAATGTCGCCAAGGGATCAATAGCACAAAATTTGTCTACGGGAGCCTACGTCAGCGATGAGGTATTCGATGATCTTCCAACACATATGCGATTGCATATCCGGTACTTGAAAGTCACAAAGGAAGGAGACAATTTCTCGTATGTAAAGTTGGAGAGGAGTACTTCCCGCATTTAGATCTCCATTGAACTTTGTGAACTATTTCAGTTATTCAACCTAGACGCCTCGACAAGTCCCTCATCACCTGCTATTGTCGTAAGTAATTAAGTCACTAACTCCTGCTTCAATTTATTTCTGTCGTTATCCTCACTATATATCTCCTTCTGTATGCTATTATATATGCAGAATGAAGATTCAAGAATGTAGAAGAAAGTCAATCTACAGCATTGGGTTCGTTGACCCAAACAGAGTTAATGGACATACGGTAATAAATAACCTCGAGTAAACGGAGGATAACTTGCTAATGTTTTTAATGGAGCAACATTACAAGACACAAATTCTATTTCCTTACAACTATGGGTAAGAGTCTTACTGTCTTGTACACATTCAATTTTTGTTTACTAGATGTTAATTAAGTGTATATAAAAGTGCGCATCTATCACTGGATTCTTCTAAACATTAACGTTGACCGTGCAAAAGTGGAAATCTCGGACTCGTTAAAGAAGCCGATGGAAGACTACCACAACATAATTGATTACCTCCAAAAGTAATTTTAATCATTATCACACTATATCTGTCTCTTTCGTTCATTCTCTGAGATGTAAACTAACTAATAACTCATTCATTTCTTTTTTGCCGGACAGGATTTGGAAAAGGTTCACGAAGGAGGTTCGTAGTGAATGGCATGAGGAGCTCACTTTTCGTACGGTCCCGGTAAGTAGTACGAGATCTAGGGGACTAATTTATGTCGATACTATAATTATCATTTATACAATTATCATGCTTGATTATTATCTGATTGAATTATATTCTCGGTCAAAAGTAAAGTGACGCAGCCACAAGAGACTAATTTATGTGGATATTACGTATGCGAGTTCATTCGTGGGTGTTTGGAGCAGGGCACAGACTTTCTTCAAGTACGTAAACAATATATTCGCAATTTATTCTACACCAGAGTTTTTTGTTGAGTTTCATTCATAATGATGTACTTCTTTTTATATAGTTGGATGCGATGCGGGATAAGATCCTACCACATGAACGCTTACTAGCAATTTTAGAAGAGTTGTCGGGATTTTTGCTCAGGGACATCATAAACACAAAAAGAAAGTACAACGTGGATAGACCTTCGTGTAATCGTGGATAGACACAAAAGGACATTATCTGTTGTAATGATCTTGGTGTAAATCAATTAGACGAGCTCTAGTCTCGGTTGTGTATATATTTATATGTATTTATGTTATCGTGAATGAAATTATATTATATATGCATCAAATGAGTTGTTGTGTTTCAAGCATTCATATGATGATTTATTCAACCATGTTCTCTATCTTCCTTGTTTGCACAAGACTCTTATCTAAATGAGTATTACTTTGAAAGTCATCATTGTGAAAAACCTTTTATGTTTGAGAAAACGAGTACTCCTGTTATAAAACTTCTTCTACAAAAGCTTTATTTGAAAACTGTTTGCCAACTGTTCTTTGACCAAGAACAAAGTTTGCCAATCCCAATTATGATTTATCTTTATGCATCTTTATTGTGACTCCTATACTTGTTGCAAGCAAAGTTATATAATGGTGAGTTGCTTTCTTCTATGAGTTGTGTATTGGTAAGTGTGATGCTTCTTGTTCGTATTCTTTTATCGACACTTCACTCCATAAACATGTGGACATCTTTATTGAGCTTAGTTTTCGCTTGGGGACAAGCGAAGGTCTAAGCTTGGGGGAGTTAATACGTCCAATTTGCATCACCATTCTATATCATAATTTGCCTCTATTCATTGATATATTTCATATTAAGAGGTGATACTTATGTCTTTTCATCTGTTTTTGCATGTTGGATGATTCTTGGAGGATGGACTGCCGGAGTCAGGATTTTGATGGAAAAAGAGGTGTTTTGATGCAATTTTGCGAAGATCAGAAAAATACCAGAAAAACTATGGAAAATCCTATTTTTCCAGAATACGAAGAATGCCAGAAGGAGAGGCGGAGTTAGGCCACATGGGGCCCACCCCCCAGGCGCGGGCCACTCTAGGCCACGACTACAAGGGATGTGGCCACCCTGGCCCACCTCTGGCTCCGCCCTCTCGCCTATATCTTCTCCTCGAAACCCTAATACACTAGGGAGCGACCACAGAAAGATTCTGCCGCCTTTGCGGGGCGGAAAACACTGAGAGAGAGAGCTCCGGCAGACAGATTTCTGCAGGGAAAATTCCTTCCCTGAGAGGGGAGATCGTCGCCATCAACACCATCATCAAGCTAGACTTCATCGGGATCACCATCATCATCATCCACACCATCATCTCCACCAGCACCATCATCACCATTCCATCCCGCTATAACAATTATGTTGAATCTTGCATAATTCTTACGGTAACTTTCCCGGTGTTGATTACTATTGTTGTTGATGCTTGTGAGTGGAACCATTGAATTATTGTTTATGTTCAGATCGGTTATCCATCAACATATCACCTCTGATATTGATCCATATGATGTCTCGTGAGTAGTTCATTTAGTTCTTAAGGACATGGGAGAAGTCATGTTGTTAGTAGTGAAATTGTGTTGAGGTATTATTCAATGGTTTGATATTTAAGTTGTGGTGCTATTCTTCTAGTGGTGTCATGTGAACGTCGACTACATGATACTTCACCATTTATGGGCATAAGGGAATGCATTGTGTATTTGGCTACTAATTTTGGGGTTGCCGGAGTGACACAAACCTAAACCTCTGTTAGGAAATCTTTGCACAAGGGAGTGTAGGATCTTAGAGTTTAAGGCTGTGGTAAGGTTTATATCTTAATTGCTTTCTTGTAGTTGCGGATGCTTGCAAGGGGTTTAATCACAAGTATGTATTAGTCCAACTAAGGTCGGTACATTAGCATAGGTTCACCCACACAACACTTACCCAACCAAAGAAGACTACTCAGCTATATGAAGCGAAAGCACTTGACAGAATTCCCATGTGTCCTCGAGAACGTTTGGTCCTCATTATTATTTCCACCGGCTTGTCCTTTGCAAAGAAAGGATTGGGCCACTTGCTGCAATTATTTGCTGTCTTTATTTACTTGCACTTTATTTCTTTTCTTTATCAGAAAACCTCTAAAAATCTATTTGCTAAGTATTTACAGAGATTTCCTGCTCCATACCAGTAGTCAACACCTTCTGCTTCTCGTTGGGATCGACACTCCTATTTATCGAAAGTACTACGATACACCTCCTATACTTGTGGGTCATCAGACACAGCGCTAGACAAATAAAAGGTGACATGGATGCACGAGGATGCAGCAAAATCAGATAGTGGGGAACTCCTATTTAGATATAGAAGTTACTAATAATTCTCTCGACATAATTGCAAGGTTGTGGATGCTGATGGTTAAATAATTCCATGTAATCATGTGGCTTTTGACATTCCCTTCCTTGTTCTTGCAAATGATACCTAGTACTACGATATAAAGCAAGAAATTGTTGTGTATTTGGATAGCTATTATCCACAAGATAAATTTTTCCTAGAGGTACGGAAAAACAATGGTTAAGTGCATATTGTAGAACTCTTGCATCTGAAGCTAATCCCTCCCATCCGGGATGTACATGCACAAATTTCAAATCAAAGTCACATCTACCATAGCATTTTGTGAAAATGTTTTGCTTCCTATTACAATATGGTTCTTGATGATATTCTCCTAGTTTTAATTGAATGAGTGTACCAGCTATAACATCTATGTATTTTTACAAAATTAAGTGTACACATTGAATATAAAATTTTATCTGCTTAAATTGTATTGAACAAACGTGCTAAAACTAAAATGTCTAGACTGTATACATACCTTGAAAAGGGGGTAGAATTGTGGTACGCACAGTGTTGGATGCGGGTGTATAGAAGGTGTGCATAGACAAATTTGAGACATGCATATGATTGAATTAAGAAGTTATTTAAATTAGTAATTTCTGGTTTGCAAGCTATGTTGAAACTAATCTACCAAAGTATCAGTCATGTCATTCTCTGCCAATGCATACAAGAATATAACAACTTGCTCTTCCACCGAAAATGCATATCCATACGAAAGGAGTTTATTCTCGCACAACCGACGAACCAATTTTTTCGTGAATAGGACTCTGACATTAAAAGAAACATCGAATAGTACAAAGTAGAACGAAAATTGTTGGGTCGGCACCGACGGGAGGTGACAAAAACCTAGCCGTGTTTGCAGGATGGAGGAGAGGGAGGAAAATGGAACTGTTTATTAGTCCTCCACGAAAAACCAAAACTTTAATTGTAACCTCTATAATCAAGATTTTCTTGCATAGTTCTTCATGCCTAGCTAAAATTCGATTGACATGATGAGAACCTGTAAGCATTGAATTATGAATTGGTCTCCAGCTAGAAGAAGGTCCCATTGAATTTCCTCCATCCAAGGTCGTTGGAAGAACATAATGAATGAAATCATATTCAGTTTATGATCTGCGATGATAGTTTGGATCAATGAAAGCAAACTAAAGGATGTTGGAACAATCATCACATGGAAGAGTGACCACTATCTCAGAATTAAAAATGAGAAACTAATTGTGCTATGTACATGATGACTAACCTTAATTTTTTGTGAAGCTGATGAAATAAATCATCATTTAGAGCTTGCAGGGGACTTGGCTCTTCTGCAATGAACAATGGTGCAGGTCCAAGTGAGTTGTGCCAATAGGATAGGGCTTTAGTTAAATGCAAAGAGCAGCAAAGTGTATAACATGCAAGAACAGTATTACCGCTTTCCTTGAAAAGAATAATGTCATTTCTGCAATTCGAAATACATCAACATAAAGGCGACGCACCAAAATGTATTCACACTTTATTTTCCTTATAAACCCCCATTTATCCAATTTCCAAACATGTTCTTGATGTTGGTTAGAGGTGGTATACTATATGCAAGATAAACCATTCGCCAAAATATGCATGCAAAAAGGCATTCAATGACATATGTTCTATGGACTCCAATAAGTCACAAGAACAACATGTGTGACATCCGTTCCAGTATTTTAACCAAGTTATCCTTAGTCAGTAGAGCTTTATTAGTGAAGAATAAAGATCTTTATTTTTAGTTATATCTTAGCTAACATAGTACACCTTTTACACGCAATGATAGGCATGAAAATTTGCTAGCTCATGCATGAGCCCCAAATCATTATATGCATTAGCCCCTTAGATACACTCGTAAGAAACAATGCATTGAAATGATTGTTTCTTACGGTATATATACTACTACCTATGATAACACGCTTAGAAATAGTCCATTGTGAAAGTACTTATACTTCTTGGGTTCTGTTAATTTAATTCAAATGGTACAAGCTTTATGAGAGTAGTAGACATATAGCTTCTTTTTGGTGTGTTGTATGACACATATTTTTGTAAGCAGAGAATGTGCTGAAGAATATTCTGCAATGCTGCAACTCATAGAAAATAAAGCCATTGTGTGCATACTGCTAAATTCATCAAAAAGCTTGAGTTGCTCAAGGTAAAAGTGAACAAAGCCCTATAGGGATCAAGACGCGAACTATTATTTATCTAATATTTCTAAGGATATATGAATTAGTTGACACTGACGGGTTGCTTATACCAAAAAAAAATGTCTTTACGCAAGTGTAAAACGTGTGCTTGTACAGTTCCCTCTGAATTATACACTGGAGTTCTGCACCTGGGAGAGACGTAACCTGTCATGGAGCTTTTAACTTGTTTACCCTTAGCTCATGAAGTCTTTATTCAAAATCAGATTGTGCGAGGTTTCATTGTGGCCTATTTTTTTGTAGAATACATTTTCCATTAGCATTTAGAGTCACATCAAATTTGGACGGAAGGTGATTCAGTTCACAGACACCCTGTTTTTAGTTCTGGCCTTCTTTATTGGTCATGTTTTAAATGATTAAACTCTTACTACTGTTGAAACTACATGATCCCATGCAAAGTGGTGAAATATGTCGTTCGATAATTGCAGTTGTCTCTCGGGGCGCAGCGCCCTTAACCTTCTAGTACTAGTATGTATGTCAACATATTTGCACGAGTTGGCAAGGGGGGCGATGGTCCCCCCACACACACACCCACCTGACTAATTAATGCGAGTTGATGGAACATCTGGCAATCAACTCGGTGACAAGAGAAGGGGCAGCTTGCTCTCGGATTCTCAAAGTCGATGCGGGTCATGGAAGCCGATGTATTTACCGAGGGCATGAGGAAATCCAAACAGGCATGTTTCAGCTCGTGGCAGCTGTGCTGATGTCGGTGCTCTTGCACGGCCGCTCCTTGCAAATGAGAAGCCGACCCCTCGGTGTTGATGATGAGATATTGGACCTTATTCTGAGGATCGGCGGCCCTATGGATGAATTTCCCCATGTGGTGGCGGTACGAGAAGAGTGTTGTGTGGGCCGATCGGGTCGCAGCCACCAATACCACTAGTACTGGTATCATGCCCGGATGGTCCACACCGACAGTGTCGCGCTCCAGGGAATGTCACCTATAAAGCCTTATTTGTGGTGTTTAACTATTTCACACACCACCAGTAATATCAGCTATGTACCACATGGCGGACCTGTCACCAATAATAGGACCCCTGTAAGAGTTTTCCTACTAGTGTGAACCTGGCCACATCATTTTTTTTCTAGAGAAGATCCCACAAAATGTGTATTGCTTAATGGATGCAGCCACAAACTTCCCACATCATGCTAAGTTGCTAACCAATACTCTTCATATATAGCACTAACACATACCTTAGTTTCCTATAATTAAGTTACCTAAGGTTTACCAACTTTAGATGAATACATCATTACTAACACATAGCACCAATCGACAACATCAATATGTTTCTCTTCATATTAACCACAACATAATGGAGGAGAAAATATCATGTTGACACTAGAAACTTTTTTGTAGAATGGTCACAAATATTTCACTCCTCTTCTTTATAGAATGTAGCAAAGTATAAACTTGACATGTGAAAACATTCATGTGGAAGACTTTAGTTTCTTTTTAAGTAAAAAGCGCAAGAATAAGAAAGCCTTGTAGGGTTGCTAACAGTACCGATAGTCTGCTACTATTTGGATTCAGGGTCCTCAAATTTTTAGCCGCTGATGTTGCCTCAGATTCATGCTTCGAATTTGAGCAATTTTTCACAGACTGGGAGAGGACTGTGGTCTATGTTGGGCAGTAGGATAATAAGATCTCTTCACTACAACTTAATTGGGACGCAGGGCAGAATGCAACAAAAACTAGAACTTGCAGAGCTCGTGGAGATGCAAGAAGGACTTAACGTGCGTCAAACTATCTGGCATTAACAGTTACAGCCGTAGATATGCATGAAGTTTATAACAACGTAAAGTAAAAGAAGCCACAATTTTTTTGACATGCCCTGTAGAGATAAGTAAACTGGCATGTGTTTCAGCAAGGCCGTTTCCAGAAATTCAGGGTCCATGTGCGAAATACAAAATGGGGCTCTAAAGTTTTCTTTTTACATGATTATAGTTACTATAACACACTTGCACTTTATTATGTAAATGCAATGAGGACTTTTACGGTACCCCTGAATGATTTATATCCGTTCATTTTGAGCGATCGGAGGGCTCGTGCTCTCTTGTACTCCATCAGCAGCCCATGGAGTACGTGCTCGGAGACTCGGGAAAATCTGGCGGAGTACTTCAATCGGAGGGGTAAAACGGTAATTTCAACCCTAGCACCGAAATTGTGTGCCACCGCACCGAAATTATCTGTCAAGGGTAGGGCTATTAATGTCTTTTTGGGTTAGGTTTTTTTGGTCGTGGCTTTTCCCAGGGAACCGTTCATCAGAAATCGCATCCTTCCTATCAAAAAAAAATCGCATCCTCCGTTCACCAAAACTCTGGCGGCGTCGACGGTGACGGCGCCGGCGGAGCCGGCCGGGGAGGGGGACGAGGCGGCTCGTGTTCGTGGCGGCCAGCCTCCTGACATCAAGGCCCAGCGGGGCGCCGTGGCATCCAGGCCCAGCGGCTGCTGCGGTGCCGGCCAGGGAGGGGGACGAGGTCCCCGGCGGCTGCGGCGCTGCCGGCCAGGGAGGGGACGAGGTCCAGGCCCGGCGGCTGTGGCGGTGCCGGCCACGGAGGGGGCCCGGCGGCTGCGGCGGTGCCGGCCAGGGAGGGGGACGAGGTCCAGGCCCGGTGGCTGGGTCGGTTCCGGCCAGGGAGGGGGCCCGGTGGCTGCGGCGGTGCCGGCCAGGGAGGGGGACGAGGTGCCGCGTGGCCGTGGCGGCCAGCCCCCCGACCTTTGGGGCGCAGACGGCGGGGCGCCGTGGCTCCCAGGTCTGGCGGCGTCGGCTGCGGTGGATCCGGCCGGGGAGGGGGACGAGGCGCCGCGTTGTCGTGGCGGCCATCCCCCCGACCTGCGGGCCGCCGCGGTGCCATTCGCGTTTGGAAATGTTTGCCGCTGTGCTTCTTCTTTATCGAGTACGGCAGCTGCGCGTGCAAGATCGCAGTTCAGAAAGGCAAAGACGAAGGATTGCAGATGTGAGAAACATCCGTATACCAATCCCTCTTATTTTGTCATGGATGGATTGATTGCTGTCAAATACGTAGCTATGAAGTTATTATAACCGAGTTGTGATTGTGTGTCTTGTGGTATGGCTGATAAACACAATGAAACTTCTGTCTAGTTTGTTCAAGGTAGCTCCTAGAATGTTTGAAGTACATTTGTTCCTCTAGCCATCCACCACATGTGTTTTGCTTCATATAGTGTGGCAGCAAAATAGTTTTTAAATTACCATTTCTTTGTTGTATCCAATTCATTATACAACCGTGATAGAAGCATGCAGAAATTTAGAAAGGTACTTCTTTAGAGAACATGAAGTCATAAGCTGTTGAATTATGGTTAAACCAACCAAAGCTTACTGGAATCGGTATCTGTAACACCCTCGGAATCGGACCTATGCAAGTTTGAGCAAAATTCGCCAAACCCGCATAGAAACGATTCAAAGGTGCCCACCAGGCACTTTCGTGCGGGTGGAAAACAAAGTAATAACATTACACAACAGTCCTCGATGGGACCCACAGAACAGATATATATATAACAGCGACTCAAAGAGTCAAGAAAACAGATATAATATACAAGATCCAAATCACCTTGAAAACAGTAGAGCGTCCGACTACGGACAAGAAGCAAATGGGGCTAGAGCCCTGAAGAATAACCAATGGCGTCCATAACCCTGCCCAGGCCAAGCCGGAAGGGTAACCCTGCTAACGGCGTCGATCTCAAAACCTGCTTAAACAAAAGGGGTGCCAACAAAGGGCAAAGGAAAAAGAAGGAGCGTCAGTACTGAGGCCAGTACACGGCGAGGCTAGAATTCGGCGGTCCTCGCCTACATAGGTATGGTGGATCAAGCGGCGGCAGATGCGCTAAACAACCTATAGAGACTCGACAACTGGCGGTTATCGAGAGGGGTGAGAATGACCTATCCGGATCCAACCTGAAGCTAACACCACAAACCCATCTCGGTGTTTCCCCTCGAGACCAAACGAGGAAGTCAACCGAGGAACTCACCGCTTGGCGCTTTTAATTATTGATTATCGTCGCAGCTATTACTAGTCAAATATAGATAATCGTCCCGATAAAGTAAGCGGTGGTCACTTTAGTTAATCATTCGTGATAGTGGCAACACTTACTAGTCGAGATACATTTATCATGAGATAACCCAAAACCCAGCAGTTGTTGGTACTTTTATTCGCCATTCCGCTAGTTGCAATACTTACTAGTCAGGTACAATGGTCGCAAGCGACACACAAAAACAAGCAATTGTGGGCAGTATTATTTAGTCATTCCGTCATAGTGGAGCTGATTACTAGTCATTATAAGTCAAATTTATAGCAATAAACTTTAGTTATGCTTGTCTATGATCAAGAAACTGTGCTCCAAGTCGTCCATATCCGCGGACACGGCTTTCAGAAAGTTTTACCCGGCCGGGGTGCACCAATAGCAACACACGCTCGATCAACCTCGGAAAAACCAAATCAAAACCCAACGAGGCTTTCACGACTGAACAATCACAGGATTCAGAATTATTTCAGGGGGCCACCCCTTTGAGTAGATCCCGCAACGAAGCCAGCTGACTCCGAGACGGGCTCAAGGTTTGGGTATACGGCTGTGAACGACTGGGAACCCGAAAGTGTGGCTGGGCTTGTCGACACCGCGGAATCGTGTCCCGATCCTAAACAGTACAGTGTGCAGTACCTCGCACAATTTAAATACAGAAAGTAGCATGGCATAAGTACAGGATCGTAAATAAAACCTCAAACTAGTTTGTGGCCCCAAGAAATAAGACTGAATCAAGCTCTGGCTCGCTCGGGGGTCCCATATACCTACGGATGTGGATAGCGATAAATCAAGGAACAGTATCAAGTACTCGGGGTCTTACGGGACACAAGTGGGCGTTGACCAAATATTTTATATCACCCACGATGCCTCGCTTATTCAATTTTAGTTGTTAAACAGAAATTAAAGTGACGATAAGTAAAACTAGAATCATCTCCAACATCAACATGCGGCAATACATCAGCAACTGTGGCATATGACGACACACATCAGCACTTGAGCAAGCAACTACGACGCGCAAGTCCAACTATCTACCAAACAATAGGTAATAGGGTGTGTCCAAGGCAATATAAGGCTGCAGGGGATATATCGGGTACGGAAACTAGAGCATCGCAACACAGATAGCAATAGATCAACAGGAGGGAATAAAGACTATAAAAGTAAGATAGGTAGAAAGAGGGAGATGCTCGCCTGAAAACATTGCCGAAGGTTCAATCGAAGATCGGGGCGAAGCTCACAACATCTCATCGTCCTATCCGGGAAGAAGCAAAACACTAAAAGGAACAAGCAATGCAGCAATTACAACTAATGCGGAAGAATCAGCATGATCATGATATGATGAATGACATGGCAAGTTAATGATGCAACTATGTAGAAAAAGGGATTCGGGGTAAACACATTGATGGTTCAACATTCGTGAGGCACTATTAATAGTAAACATTTAGTTCCCACTTTTATTTATCATGTTTTCCTTGCATAAGCAATACTGATTATAAAACTGCTCTCAATACGTGATGCAAAAGATAACATGGATAGCATAAACAGAAAGGTCTCGTCGAGCTGATCATTTTAGACATATCATTTGCTAAATTTGGATTTATAAAACAAAAGTTATGAATTAATGAAAATCCAGTGGCATTTGATGTAATTAACATAAGCTTGGAATTTTACTTGTGTAAAATACAAAATGGATGGCATATTTGGAATCCTCTCATTTTTCTGATATTCGTACATATATTATTTGTCAAATTTGGAATTAGTATGTAAAAGTTATTAAAAATCTGAATAGAATTTGAATTTTTGAATTTATTTGAACAGGTTTTGAATTTAAAACAGTGTCTGAACGTTTTCCACTTCTCCTACTCGCTTCTGAGTCGCTGACAGGTGGGGCTAGCGGGTCCTGCCACCTGCGCCAGACGAGAACCTGAGGACCAGCGGGTTTAGGTTGGAAAAGCTGTACCTTTCTATAAAACTACCAGGACAACGACAAGCGGGCTGGATGGACCGAGTTGACAAAACAGAATCGGAGGGGTTTGCGCAAAGCGGCCAGCCTGTGTGGATCTTCCTCACGAACTGACGCGTGTCTGCCAGCGGCTGCTGCCAGCAGAGGAGTTGAACCAGCGCTCTGGCGCTTTAGCGGCGCTACCGCTGCGGGCTTAGGCTGGTGTTGGCAAGGGGGGGGTGTGGCTAGATAAAGGGCCTGCGAGGCCAGCGGGCAAGCAGCCTTCTGCGGCGCCGACCGATCGCGCCGACGGACGCCTGTCGCCGGCGGAAGCGGCGAAGGTTAAGGGCGTGTCTAGGGAACCGAGGACTCACCGTGGGCTCGGTGGGCTCGGTTCGGGTCGAGTCGGCAGATCGCGGGCCTTGGTGACGGTGCTAGGGTTTTGCGTCGGCGTGCGCTGGTCCTGGCGCTCCTGGTGCGTCTCCTCCTCGTTGGCGGGTACTGGATGATGCAGGGGAGTGGCCTGGTCTTCCTCGACAACCTCCAGGATGTCCTCGCCGCCTGGTACAGGGTAGCCGCGAGGAGACCGAGGATGCCGACGATGGCGAGCCGGTGGCGAAGGGGAAGGCAGGGTGTCTTCGGGGTGGATCTGGGGGGTTGGCAGGCAGAGAGGGATGTGGGGATAAGAACGCGTGGGGGAAAGGCGGCTAAGCGTGGGGAAGGGTAGGCTGGCGGGGCGTGGCCACCTCTCCTCTCACGTCTGCAGGCGTGGCCAGGCAAAGCAGGCACTAGGAGGAGGGGGTGAGGCTGGCAGGTGGGGTAGCTAGGTGGGGCGCAGGCAGGTGGGCCTGAGGGAGAGAAAACGAGAGGAGGGGAGAGGGCCGGCTCGGCTAGGGTCATCTTGGCAAGAACAAACCATGCACTAGACAAGCTCTAACAAGACCAAGCCTAGGAAAAGAGGGAAAAGGAGGTGATAGCAATAACACACAAGCAAGATATAAAATGCTCAAGCAATGCACCATATCACATGCAACATTTTAAAATATGATCCATGCAATGTTTGATATGATTCTCAAATGCAATGTGGTATGATGACATGAGCATGTGGTCATGAGGATGCAATGCACAAAAACAACGCGATTTTCTAGTAGTGGTTTTTGCGGGATGCCACAGTATCCCTGTTAATCATACCTATGAAACAACTACAAGATGGTAGGTGCTGATCTAGAAGTACATTTTGTTTACTTTTTTTCTCGTTGACTTGAACTGAGAACTTGCGCATGCCACTCCCCTTTCTGCCAACAACAAGATGATATCACCATAGCAAGCAACAATGCGAAGGCTTGATATAATCATGTTGTGTAGTTAGTTGATGATAACGGCAGAAGCCTAATTCAAAAAAGCAGAACTTTAGTGTGACCAGATGGAACCCAGAACATTCATCATGGGATCTTCAAACAAATACACATAGTAATTGACCTGGTTCATAATGACATATGACGGTGAACACGAAGTCTGACAAATCTTATTTCATACAAGTTTCTCACGAACTTAAATTTATGGCCTAACAGGAAAAATGTTTAATGTAAACTGCTTTGATGTGCCATAAGGCCGATCTACTCTTCAAAGCTCGATTTCTTGGAAAGATGTTCTTCTTGACTTTTTCTTTTTCTACCGGAAGTTCGGCGAGCAGGAACCGCATCTGGTTTTTGTGACATCATCATCTTTCTTGCATCGAGCTTGTTCCTCGCAGAGAAGAGCATGTCGCATGGTAACTTTTTCCTATCAATGTCTATATCTTTCTGCAAATGAATGGTGGTTTTTATAAATGAATCTCGTTAGGAAATTTAAAGGGCTTGTTGTATTTATTGCATACCAGTGTAAATTTTTTGGAAAGTATTTTTCCCGTCCAACACAGTATGTATCTAAGAGCAAACAGGCCACAAGAACTCCTGCAAGAAGTATCTAAACGTGATTAGAATTGCATAACTTGATATTGCAAATTAAGATTACATCACCTTGAAAGCGATGGGCGTCCACTACGGACAAGATGCAAATGGGGCTAAGAGCCACGAAGAATAACCAATGGCGTCCATAACCACGCGAGCCAAGCGGAAGGTAACCACCTCTACGGCGTCGATCTCAAACACCTTAAACAAAGGGGTGCCGACAAAGGGCAAAGGAAAAGAAGGGCGTCGATCTTGAGGCCGATTAGCGAGGCTAAGTGGTCCTCGCCTACATAGGTATGGTGGGTGGCGGCGGCATGCACTAAACAACCTATAGAGACTCGATAATGGCGGATCGGAGAGGGGTGAGAAAGACCTACCGGATCCAACACGAGCTAACATCAAACAAACCCATCTGGCGTTTCCCCTCGAGACCAAGCAGGAAGTCAGAGAACTCACTCACGTTGGCGGTTTAATTATTCGATTATAGTTGTGGCACTAGTCGTTTAGATAATCATCGATAAAATAAGCGATGGGCACTTTTAGTTAAGTCATTATTATAGTGGCAACTTACTAATCGGTCTGAGATAGCATGAGATAAACCCAAAACCCGGTTGTTGGTACTTTTATTAGCCATTCGTTGTAGTTGCAATATACTGATTACATAATCATATCAAATTTAGCCATTCCATTATAGTGAAGGATTACTAGTCATTATAAGTCAAATTTATATAAACTTTAGTTATGATGATCGAATCTTGCTCCAAGTCGTCCATGTGGACAGCTGAAAGATTTAACCTGCGGTGCATCCACAGCACTTGACCCTTTTGCGGATCGTTAACATACACCCATCGGTATGTCGGCCTAAGTCACGGCGTTCCCGGACAAAGCAAGCAGGGGCCAAAAGTACACCATAGCAGTCGGCGGTCTCAGAGGCGGACTAGGGTTTGGTGGATGGCGGTAGCGACGGTCCCAAAGGGAGTCGATCCAGCGCATCCTCAGCGATGCGATGTGTGCTCCCGCACAATCGTAAATAAGATAGCATGGCATAAGAAATGCAGGATAGTAATAAAACCTCAAACTAGTTTGTAATACTTTGAAATCGGTAATTATCAATGGGCCCATATCTCCCACTTTGTGGTTAGCGCTCGATCTGGAGCAGTGTCAAGAACTCGGGTCTCTGGGACACAAGTGGCGTTGAAACCAAATACTATCACCCACGATGCCTGCTTATTCAATTTTAGTTGTTAAAGTTAAAGTGATAATTAAAACTAGATCATCTCCATCAACATGCGGTTCTCCAACAATGGTGGTGGCGACACAAACATTAAGCAAGCTACACCGGGTCCAACTATCTACCAAACAAGGTAATAGGATGTGTCCAAGGCTATATATGGCTGCAAGGGATATCAGAACGAAACTAGAGCATCATAACCAGATAGATCAAGGAGGAAGTAAATACTATAAAGTAAGATAGGTAGAAAGGGAGATGCTACTTTGAAAACATTGTCGAAGGTTCATCGAAGATCGGTGACTCACATCAACTCAACGGCCTTATCCATGAAGAAAAACACTAGAAGAAACACGGATGCAATATTTAATACGGAGAAGATCGGCATGATGCATGTGATGTATGGCATGGCAAAGTGCGATGCAATTAGGTCATATTAAGCGGGCGGGGTCCCGACAATTAATTAGATGGTTCAAGTTATTTAGAACCCCATAATTTAAATGTTGTTTACATGGCAAGATAAGATAGGTTCGCTACACAAGTTTAAATGAGGCCAATATAAGGCTAGATTTGCCATATGGGCCCCATATTTAATTATTAGGTGAATCGGCATAAGGCCCCAAACCACAGATATGCATGCGAGATGAATGATTAAATATGCAACAAGTTGTTATGTTATAAAATAGGGTTCGAGGAAAGGGTCACACATCGGAGGGTTCGGCGATCTTGTTAGGGTTCGGGGGTTCGGGGGTCGAGGTCGTCTCGGGGGTCGAGTTCGGGGATTGTCCGGTCGTTCGGTCGGAGTTCGGGGTATCTTGGTCATGGCGGTCTGGCGTCCTTGATGGAGACTTCGGTTTTGATTGCGTTCATCGGCGGTCTTGTGCCATCTTAGTTGGTGTCGAGCTCGGGTGTTGTTGATGATCTTGGGGTTTAGGAAGGTCTTCGGTGCGTCGTGAAGGAGAACTTGAGGTCAGCGTCTCGGTGTTCGATCCGAGCAAGAACTTCGAGGCGTTGGTCTTGGTCAGGAGAACTTGGCGTTCGGGTTGGCGTCTCGTTAGGGAGATCTGGCGTCGGGGTTTTGTGAAGATCTTGTCGCGCGTCAGCTTGGGAGGAGATCATGAGGTTCCATCGGTGGTCCATCGGGTTCGATGGCGTCGGAAGCTCGGGATCACTTACGGCTTGGGCTTGAGTACTCGGATCGGGTTTGGCGTTCGAGCTTGTCGTTCGAGGTTTGGTGGGCGGATCCGGGGCGATCGCATAGGGCCTTGCGCGCGGGAGCAGCCAGACTTGGCACGGAGAGAGCGGACATGCGGGGTGGCGGCTCGAGGCGGCAGCTGCGGAGGGAGGTGGCAACTCGCGGGGCACAGCGGGCGGCAGGGGCCCGCATGCGGCTGCGGGCGCCCGAGGAAGGCTCGAGGGCGCGCAGAGGCGAGGCAGCGCTGGGGAGGCTGGAGGCGGGGAGGCCGGGGAGGCAGGGCTCGGCAGAACCGAGGCGCGGGCGGAGGCCAGACGGCTGAGCGGGCCGGCCGGCAGGGAGGCGGGCGGAGGGCGGCGGCGGAGGGCAGGGGCGGGCGGGCCGGGCGAGGCCGGCGGAGGCTGGGAGCGGGAGGCGGGGGAGGGGAGGTGGCGCGGGAGCGTGGCGGCCGGGCGGCGGCGAGGCAGGTGTGGCGGGGGCGCGGCCGGCGGGGCGTGAGTGGGAGCGAGAGGGAGGCGGGCGGCCGGCGGGTGGAGGCGAGGGAGTGAGGAGCAGGCGGGGCAGGCTGCTGAGTGGCCGGGCAGAGGCGGCAGGCAGGCGGGTGGAGGAGGAGGGCAGCGGGGGGGAGAGGCGAGGCGAGGTTGGGGGCGTCGGAGGCGTGGGGCAGGGGGAGGGTGAGGGAAGAGGTGGTGGTGGGTCGGGGTGGGTCGTGGGACCCGGCCAGAGGCGGGGGGAGATGGCGAGGGGTGGCCGCGTGCGTTAATAGGTAGGCGTGTGTTTGGGCGCGGTACGTGTTTGTGTCTGGCGATGTGGAGAGAGAGGAGAGAGAGGAGGGGTGAGGGTGGGAGGCGGGATGAGGTGGCGGTTGATTCGATTGGGTGGGGGAATGGACATGGTGATGTGTGGCGCAGGGGGATTGGCGGGGGAGTGAGGTGGAGGGTAGGTTGGGTAGGAAGTTATTGGTGGGCTTAGGATTAGAAGAAAGGCGGGTTTCAAGGGTGGGCCAGAGATTAGAATATAAAATGGTAAGATCGTTCGGAGTCGGGTTGGCAGATTCAGCGTGCCTACTAAAATTAATATCATTTTATTTGTTTTAATACAGATTTACCTGGCAAATGAGTGTTGTCAAACAAAAACAATCCGGCGGCCCGGGGTTTTGGAGTTTGAATAAGATGGGGCGTTTGGAAAACAAATCGGGGTTTTCGAAAATAGTTTTATGCAAACTATGCATGATGATGACGATGCAATGCACAAATTCAACGCGATTTTCTAGTAGTGGTTTTGCGGGATGCCACAACAGCAAAGAGGAATTGTTTGTACAGCTAGCAGATTCAGAACAGCAAATATGTGTGCACATGGGATCGCTTCGCACTCCATCTTGCGACAACCCCACATGATACCATTCACCAAGGAGCCATCAACTGAACAATCTACAAACAAAATACGTCGTCTCCCCCCTTCTTCTCCATCTTTTAACACGACTTCATACCGGTCAAAGCCATCAATTTCTGACTTCTCTGTAATCTCCCATGCACATGATCTTGATATACAATCTCTTACCCTCTTGAACATCTTTGGAGTATAGATACGGGCAGCACTCTTCTCTAACGGGTTAGCATTTATTCTAGTAAAAGGGACTGACTGCGAACAAATTGCATCCAGTTCAGCCTCATTCCTCCGAGTACGTGACATGAAATGCTCAGTGTGCTCAACCAAATCAACCATCGTCATTTTCCGGTCTAGATGAGTATGGAGCCTAGAATTCAGACTCTCACTGCGCTGGTTGCTCTGCATGCCCAAGAAATATCTTCCGTTCGTATAAGCCGCTGCCCACTTCTTCCTAAGTTTGTACATTCTGGACATCCATTCTTTCTTTTTCTTTGTATCATATTTCTCCTTGAACTGAACCCAGGCTTTCTCAAATTCATAACTCCTCATTCGCCAGTAGATGAGTTTTATGAAGTCTTCAAGCATGGGATTACGCAGGTGACGTATCATGTTCTGCTCAATATGCCAGCTGCATAGCCGATGGTCAGTCATTGTCAGAACTTTCTTAATAGCTTTCCTCATTGCGGAGTCTCCATCAGTGATCACAGATTTTGGGTGTTTATGACTCATTGCCTCTAAGAAGGTATGAAGTATCCACTCGTACGATGAGACAGTCTCGTCCGAAACAACACCTTTTAGGGGTTCGTAGCATGGAAAACAAAAAATTTCTATCGCATACAACCAAACAAGCCAAGATCTATCTACTAGATTGTAGCAACGAGTCGATGGAATAACTTACCCTCGAAGATTCCAAAGCGTTTAACGAGAGCGGATTCTCGTGGGTGATGTAGTCGTACTCTTTCCGATCTCAAGATCGTGTGAGCGATCCTTCGGCGTTGTTCGGCAGCGCTTCATGATCGGTCACGTTCGGTACTCGGCGAAGACCTTCCTCTCCCTTGTTCCAGCAGAAGCGGAGGTTGTAGCACTCTCCTCGCGATTACGGCGGCCTGGCGTGGTACGAAAGTAGAGGAAATCCATGACTCCGCCTTAAGCCCGAGCGAGTATGGTGGAGTATGAGAGAGGGCTATTAGTGGTCTAGGGATTAGACACACCAATTAGAAGGCTCTAAACATGAGCTAGAGCAATTAGAAGCTCTAAACCAAAGCGGCTCTAAACCGGAGATTAGAGGATAGGAACTTGTGTCAGAGGAGGAGCCCTCCCTCCTTTTATAGTGGAGGGGCGCCAGGAAGGGAGTCCTCCCAACTCGGCCTAGGCTGGCCCGGCTTGGAGGAGAGGACTCCTCCAAGTTGGTTTCAACCTCCTCTTGCTTGTTTCCCACGGTTTCTGTTTCCCACAGTTTCTGTTTTAGCCGTTTGACTTTCAAGCTGGCAGTTTGACTTTTCAGTTTTGGAACAGCAATAACACTTAGTACATGATGCAATCATTCAATGACACATTCATGTATCCTCCCGAGTCTTGACAATCCGAACCTTCTAGAACATTCGATGAAAACACGGAATCATTCCCGAACTCAAAGCGGGACTTTCCTTATATGAATCTTATTCTCCGGACCATTCCGGATCACCTCGTGATATCCGGATCCCATCCGAGACTCGAACAACATTCGGTCTCTTTCTCATAATACCATAACTACTCAAAACAACGTCGAATCCTTAAGTGTGTCTCCCTACGGTTCGTGAATTATGCGGACATGATCGAGACACTTCTCCAACAATAACCAATAGAGGAATGGAAATTCATATGGCTCCATATTTCTCACGATTACTTTGCGATCGAATGAACCACTTACATACGATACCAATTTCCCTTTGTCTCACGATAGTTTACTTATCCGAGGTTATGATCGTCGGTATCTACGCATACCTAGTTCAACCTCGTTCAAATAAAATACTCTTTTTCGTTCGTGATATGTGATCCCTTGTGACCTAGTCACATGCTTGCAAGCTAATTGGATGACATTCCACCGAGAGGGCCCAGTATATCTATCCGTCATATGGATGGATAAATCCCACTCTTGATCCATGTGTTTCAACCAATACTTTCCGAACACTCAATGCCACCTTTATAGCCACCCGATTACGGTGTGGTGTTTGATGTCATCAAAGCATCCATCCGGTAAGGTGATATGCATGATCTCATGGTGAAGGAATTAGGTTACTATGTATCAGAAAGCATATAGCAATTGAACTATTGAAATGACTTGATCTTTATGCTACGCTTATCTATAGGAGTATGTCCATCACATCATTCTCCTAATGATATGATCCTGTTGTTAATAACATCTCTATGTTCATGATCAGGAAACCATGATCATATATTAACCAACAAGCTAGTTTAACAAGAGGCTTTACTAGGGACTCTTATTTTAGTTTACAAATCACACAAGTATTAATGTTTCCGGTTAATACAATTATAGCATGGTATGTAAACATTTATCATAAGTGTGAAGATATGATAATAACCACTTTATTATTGCCTCTTGGGCATATCTCCAACACATCTACCCCAAAAACAACAGTAATGCGATGATGGTTCAGCCCAATAAATGGAACAAGTGGAAGATTGTAGCGGTTCACCCGATATGTGCTGTCAAAAACAACCACGTCACCGAATGCTTCATAATCAAGCTGAGATTGAGAATCTGCCCAGAATAAATTTCGGAGATGGCCTTCATCATTCGTAGTGTGTTTGAAGAAAAACTCAGCATCTTGTTCTACCTGCGCTTTCATGTGGTTCAGCACAAATTCAGCATCCCTGCCTAAGATTTTTTTTCTTATACCTGGCGAAGAAATTGTAAAGGTCTCGGGAAACAAACCCAACCTTATCAAAACCACCACTCTGGGTTACCATTACGTCCATGATTTCGCATGTACGAAGGCCACCTATTCCATATTCCACCGCATCAGCTTTTTGAGCGTCACTTAACCGACGATGCGACCTCAGGAAAACAACTTCTTCAGGGTTAGCAAGTGGGTGATTATGGACATCGACAAAAAATTTCACAAACCACTGACCCGTATCAGCAATTCGCTGAATCGCAAGCATAGCTTTACAGCCACAACGAGTTAGCGGCCTTGGCTCCCTCTTTTGGTCAGTAGCTTCAAAGTACTTCTGCAAATGGAACCCTTCTTTAGCGCAACAGAAACGTCTGGCTTTCAGTTCTGTGGTCCCATGGACATACTCTTTATCGTCCTTTCTGACACTAAACCCTTTGGCTTTTGCATAACTATTGTAATGCTCATAACCTTGTTCTTCACTTCCAAATATCTGACTAACCATCATGTGATATTGTTCTCTCTCCTCAACAAAATCATCATTACCATCCATCCTCCAAACCTGCAATTATGAAACCACCGTAGTTACTACATCTATACGTCATGTATGCTCAAATTAGAATAAAACACAGCAACTGAACTATTGTCTCTCAAATTCTAACCCTCAATATTACTCTGCATAACTACATATGATACCAGAGACACCATATTCATATTAAATGTCCTGAATCAGAATATTTTTTCAAAAATAAATTAATGAAACCAAATTTTACTAACAAGATAGATCAGCATGGTATTGTCTCTAAATTCTATCCCTCTACGTGCGTTACATACCAGGCGCGAGCTTCGATTGATCGAATGGCACGGGAGCGGGAGGCGCTGGCCACCACCTGCTACGTGCTCTGTATTCAGACTGGGACGGCTGCGCGTGCGAAGGCTGTCGATCTGGAGAGCAACGCCACGGGCGGTCAACACGGACCGGGACGGCGGAGGACTATGGAGGCCCTCGATCCGGAGAGCACGCGCGTCCGTAACGGGACGATCTCGGCGGCGGAAGGAGGCGGCCAAAACAGCAGAGACGGGAGGATGAGGGGCTAGACGGGGCGAGTATAGGAGGATGAGGGGCGGCGGCGGAACGAGGCGGGGGAGCAGAGACGGGCCGAGGACAGGAGGATGAGGGGCGGCGGCGGCGTCAGGCGCGTGGTGGTGTGGAGATCGGTGGTAAACTGCCCTGTCGATCACGTACAGGTTCAATCCACGTACAGGTATAGGTTCTATCCCACGTACAGGTTCTATCCTGATGGTTAGAAAGTCCAAACTGCCTTTTCTAATGACTCTGGGAAATGACGTGCTTGCCCTCGATCACGGCCGGTCTGATTTCGTTGGTACTCCAGCGGCTGGTTTTGGAGTACCAGGGTACCGTAAAAATCCTCAAATGCAATATGTGTTGTTTCATACGGTATGTAGAAATATCAAACATTGATCCTGCTGAAAAGTAAAAATGTAAGACTGAAGCAATAAACTAACCCCAAGTCATGTTTGCTAGAAGACATAATTACCCTGTTGCTTATAACAAAAAACAGGTAATTTTAATGAATTAAAATACTACATATATTTAACTTGGCAGTTGTCAAGATAAGTTAATATAGAAGGTACTACAAACCTTGATCTGCCTTTGAATTTGTGGTCTGGAGGTGGGGCGTCAGGAGACGGGAGACCAAGAGCAGGGGCCATGGGCCTGACCGAGAGGCAGGAGTATCTAGCGATTTTCGGACTTGCCGGCGCGCATAGAAAAGGATTAAAAAAAGGTTAAAGGGGCTTGCCGGCGCGCATGAGCGGAGCCTATAAACGAGCCCTGAGCGATAAATAGTATTAGGCATCTCCGCCCACGGTATCGAGAATGGGCTGACCTCGAAGCACATAAAAGAATCCTCACTTTGGTCGTGCGAAATGTGGGTGTTGCGACTTCGGTCTAGGCTAAAATTACACATGTGAAATAAACTATACATGTGGGCGTTGCGGGGCATGATTATGTTGTCGGTGTTCCATCACCGGTGTAGAATGGATGAAAGAGATAGAGAGAGAGGGGGGATAGAGAAGGGGGAACGGATGGGTGTGCGCCAGTGACTTTTGTACTGATGTAGAATAGAGTATTATTTTAGTAAAATAGAATGAGAAGTATCAACATACGTATCAACATAGCTGATGGAATCAAGGGAACCTCCCTTTGATTTGAATTCATTTTTTAGTCAGCCAACAGCATGGGCGACCTCACCCAATCGAACAGGTGCAGCATCTGCATCATTCTAATTACCAACAAGCAATTGACGTATGAGTGCACAAAGGGGGTCAGAGTGTGCTCACACGGACACATCACTTGTGGAGAAAAAACAGCTAAATATGGAGAAATCACACGTTCAGATAGATTAATAAAATGAATGAGGCCTTGAGATGAGGCAGCGTCGAGTGCTGCCGAGAGAGAGCTGTCATGTGCCGGCTGGCCGGAGGTCGTCGCAGCATAGAGGTCCGGCACGGCTGCTACTCAAGGGAGCGGTGGAACCGCGCAACCAAAGCCAGGTCGTTCTCCTCCCTCCATGTCGGCAGCAGCAGCATCAGGCGCCGGTGGTTGCTCCTCCTACTCAGCGCGCCGGGCGTCCCGGTTGATCTCTGACAGCGAGATATGGGGTCGATCTCTGACAGAAGGAGTTGGGCGGCGCGAGAGGCCACCGGATCGATCTCGGACAGCAGGATCCTGGCGGGAGGTTGATTTTATCGGCGGGAGATGCCGGTCAGCGGCGGTCCATAAGATGGGTGGCAGCGGTGCAAGATGGAACGGGTCTCACGGACAATTTTTTTTGTTTGCACAAAACCTTTTACTTATAGATGGCATTGGTGGGCAATTTGCTATTTGATGGGAGGGTAAATGTAACATCTCAGCATTATTAGAGTTTAAAAATAAAGTTGAACTTAGATGTGTGCATTGCATTCATGTATAAAAAATCCGAATAATTTTCGTGCTTTTAAACAAAATTTGTCAAAGTGATTGAAGCTTCTCTTAACTTGATGGAATTGAAGTAGATCATCAAGTTGACTGCGATAAGTTTCAATATGACTTTTGCTAAAACCTTATTTGGGAAAACATGATTTGATCTAAGGATAATAGATCAAATATAATAAAATTAAACCATAATGCATTGCTTAATGATTAATATCTGATCCTTAAGGGATCATATCATAATATTCCTCACAACAACTTATGAATACCAAGTTATAAACACAACTTAAGTAATGGAAATGTAACAAATTAATTTTGATCTATCTTAATCTCATCTACTTATACCATGAGTATCATGGTAATACCTAACCTTAATTCTTTAGTGAGATTGAGTAGGAAGGAAACCAAGTTAAGACCATTCACCATATATCTTTCTTTCTATATCAATCTTTACGAACCATATTTTAATATCTATTGTTCATCAATGTTGAGAAATCAACTGTTGATTCACCAATTCTTAATCCATCAATACATGATCTATTAACTCTTGTTTTTATCATATCATTCACTTTAAATCCTTTAGAGAAGGAGGTAAGGAAAGATAAGTGGTAATGCTAGATTTCAATATCATCTATAGGATGGGAGTGTTGGAAAAGGATTGAATCAATAGGATTATTGATGGAGTTAACCCACTCCTGAAATGATAGAAGAGTATCTGGGGTAAAGATTACAAGGATGAATATTAAAGATAGTTAATAGGAGTAATCCTATGGGATCAAGTATGTGTAGTCAAATAATAATATCTCTTAACCCAATAGAGATATTAAGAAGATGATTTCAATACAATTGTAATGTTGTATTGATGAATCCTTGACTAGGTCATTAGAAACCTAAACCATAAAGGATCAAAGTATTATAATGATCATGTTTTAGTCACCAAGATTGTATGCTTATATCCTGTATAAGTGACATTGGTGTGTAAGACATGATTGAACTCTAATATGTGATATTGGAGTCAAGTAAAGATAAGATTGTATGATTAGGATGATGTTAGAGCAGCAAAGAATTATAGAGTTAGTATTTTCCTCTAGGAAAATAGTAAACACTTGAGGTAAAGTAGGATTTGATGTATATCTAATTAGAAATACATCTACGGGAGTAATATTAGTGGTGGATGATTATGGAAGTGTATGAATGGAGTTGGAAGTAGCTACTTGTTGGATTTGAGGTTATCAGCAGTAGAGTAGTTGATATAACCAAGCAGAAACATGTGAAGATTAGGAAAAGCTTTATTGTCAAGCTCATTGGATTTATAAATGGGTTTAGAAGAATAAAAGGTGGATAAGAATGTTCTTGTGAAATAAAGCTCATCATGTTAGCACATGATGATGGATATAAAGAAGTAGAATATCTAGGAAAGGAATTCCTTAATCAGAAGTACAGAATTATGGAAGATAGGAATTCTTGGTAAACACTAAACCCTAAATCTATGATCAAGCTTAACATCCATCTCATCTGTGGATAAATCATTCTATCTTCACAATGCTTTATAGGAATATTTCCTATAGCAAATCACTTAAGCACATCTCTGTCATTTCCAATTATCATAACCATATGTGTTTAGGAGTTATCTTTATCAATTAATTTCAATCAGACATTCCAGTTAATAACTTTCTATTTTAAAAAGGTGATATCATTAAAGATCACAAACAAAAAGACAATATGCTTAGCCATAAACTTTTATCAACAAAAGAACATAAGTATATTAAGAACCCTAAACCCTAGGGTAAGGATTTACAATTCAAACCCTAATTCCTATATTAGTTATAATAAAATATATATACCTCATTAATCCCTAAGTTCATGGGAATAATATTAACCCTATTAATTCTTTTGTATATCATACAACAAATAATGATATAGGATTATAATATAAAAATTTCCATCCAAACTATGAGCTAACTAGAATTAAGTTTTATAAACAAGTAAGGAAATATCATATAATAAAGCCATGGTTTAGTATAGAAAGAAAATTAATAACAAAGTCTTCTACAAAATATTAAAAGGGATTCATATAAAGAAAATAAAGAAATATGAAAATATTTATCATAAAGGTTTACAAAATAAATCACAATTAATCCTAATTGTTGCTGCAAGTATTCAGCAAATAAACTTTATAAAGAAAAGTTCAAATTAAATGTTGAAAATACAAATCTGAAAATAAAACAGGAAATTAAAACAGAAAAGAATAAAGGAAGAAAACAACAGACAATTCTGGCCCATGGCCCAGTTTCTCTTCGCCCTATCCGTCGCTCCTGCGCGTCACACCACGGCCCACTTGGCCCAAGTCTGGCCCATACCGGTTCGTCGCATGTCACCCCTTCGTCATCCTCACGCAGGCAAGCAGCTGCGTGTGCAGCGCCGATGTCGTTCGCTGTCGCCGCTGCGATTCCCGCCACCGTCGAGGTCGCTCTGCGAGGATAAGAACGCCACGACGAAGCCCTCGTCCTCATCCTCTCACTCGTGCATCTCCACTCCTCCTTATCCTCTCTATTTAGAAAAGGGCCGAAACCCTAGCTCACCGGAGCCACTCCTTGTCACCGGTAGAAACCACCCCTGAGGTCATGGGGTAGTCGGGGAGAAGCGCCTCGCCATCCTCGTTGCATGAGTGGTAGCCGTGAAGCAAGGGGCGTTTGGAATCGGGAGAATTTCTCCGTTCCCTTCCGTCGGTGATCGTCGAAGTTCAAGCAAATTGGTCTGTACCAGAGCACCATCGTCTTCACCGGTCACACCATCGCGTTCCTGGTGAGTTGCTGAACACGCCAGTGCCGCCTTTCTTCTGGATTGCTTCCGAAATCACCACCGTAGTGGCCATCTGCCCGCGCCGACGCGGTACCTCGTCATCGGTCATCCTCTAGTGACCATATACTAGCGGCGCCACCACTATTAGCCTCGCCGTAGTGTACTGGTCCAAACCATAGCCGTCACATTCGCTAGAAGCCACCAAATCATCGTCGTCGTTTGCCATCTGAGCGTCACCGTCGAGATGACGTCATCATGACGTCAGGCTCACGTCGAGTCAACCAGTTAACTGCTTTGACTAGTCTTGCCCATGTGGCATGTGACATGGCCTAGGGCCCATCTGTCAATGACTGTGAGTAGAAATAGGCTCGGTAACAAATGAATTTACTAAAATGGGGTAAGTGATGTGGCCACTGGCCCACCGGTCAGTGACCTTGGGTAGGTTTAGCTTGGTATAAAAAGTATTTCTTGTTTAGGAAACAAATAAATGATATAAACCCAAATTTAAATATTCCAGAAATAAAATAAAATCAATAAATCTTATTAAATCAATAACTTTTGTTTTATAATTTAGAAAAATATGTGTAATATATGAAAATGTTTAGAAAAATAAAATCTATAATTCAACTTATTTATCAAACAATATTATGGTAACTATTAAAATAATTATTATTGAAGAAAGATTTTATAAGCAATAATATTTTGATAATTAATATTTTAATATTGGTAAATATTAAAAATATAAATAAAATACCAAAAATCTTAGAAAAATAAAAACAATACTTTAAAACTATAATCATACATTATTATTCCACTTAATTAAATATTTATTAAGTATTTTAAAGTAATAAATCTTATGAAAATCATATCTTATTATTTATAAATGTAATATACCAAAATGATCACAAAAATTATAACTACATGTTAAAAATATAATAATCCACTTTTGAGGTAAATAATAAATTAAAACCCTTTAGCACCTTGAATTTAAACCTATTTCCTTAGTTGTTAAGTCATATAAGGGTAAATAAAATTTGTTAATATTTATAAAATTAGTCAATGGAGTCTAATAAATAGTATTAGTCTTAAATACTAATAATTTGAAGTCATAATGGTTCAATACATTATAAATACAATTTTATTGAATTATCCTTCAACCATATGTGTAGTTTATTTTCTCCGTGGGGCTGCCGCAACGCTCCGGTGTTAAATGTTCTCTGCCGCGACAAGAAAAAGCCATAAATCTCTATCGTGGCAGGAAAACGGCATAAATCTCTGCCGCGGTAGAGTTCTGCCGCCGCCCCATTCTGGGCGTATTTCTGCAGCGCAGCGGGGATGGGGAGGGGGAGGGGGAATCGATCGGGAGAGGTATACACATACATCGTCGGTACATACGAGTACATGAATAATTAAGCAGCTATTATTATACACAAACATCGTCATTGTGGTATTCTCTGTAAACGTTGAAGCATCAAGTACAAGACAAACACGTTTAAGCATATATACAATATAACATCTCCGTACATGTTCATTTTGGTGGATATCTAAAGAGTTCTCCGCCAGGCATGACGACCTCATCAAGTATGAAACCTTCCAATTCCTCTTAAATGGCTCGTATGCGGTCAAATGGTAGGAGTTGGTCCCGCATCCATTCGATCTAAATATATATGAAGAATGGGGTCAATATATATATATAAGAATAAAACTCAACACAATTTATGGTAATAAAATAATGTTGTGTACTTTGTTTACTTACTCTAAGTTGTTCTAGTGCGGCTTGGCCCGTCGCACATATCGTGTTGCGAATAAACTCGCAAACATAGTAGTGATTGTCGGGTCCCTGATGCGCGCACTTTACGAGAATAGAGAGTTCAATCAAAATAATAATCAATAAAGCATGATATAATGGAATTGGAAGCAGAATCAAAGAGATACGCAGACCTAGCTAGCTAGTATTACTTACATTTTGGTCTACAAATTTTAGTTCTTCTGACCATTCACCCACGGCCCTTCCCGTGAACCTTTTCCAAACCCTGTCCGGCAAATAAAATGGATAAAGGAGTAATTAATTACTTGTTGTCACGAAAGTTGCCGATCTAGTGCGATAATATGATTAAAATTACCTCTGGAGCATCTCTTTAAAGTCTACCCATAGCTCTTCGTCTTTTCGTAACGATTCCATGACAAGGACTTTTGCTGAGTCAACTTGAATGACTAGCAGAATAAAGTGGAACCTGCGCAAGCATAACTCATCATCAGTTACACTTAACATCGAGTAAGGCGAAACAGAATGTGTCAAAGAGAGGTAACACTTACGAGAAGTTGTAAGGCAATAGTATTTCCCTCTTGGTTTGTTGTCTCAGTAAAGACGTTGGCAAGAAATCTTCTGTTTGCCCGGGTTTGAGTTTTACCACTTGTTCATGAACTCTATTTGGGTCAACGAACCCAATGTCAAAAGGGCCTCCTTTCATTCATTCCATAACCTTTTTCCTGCATAATAGTATATACATATATGGTGAGCATATATATATACCTGCAATTAATGAAGTGAATGAGATGAGATATAAATTACAGAAATAGTACTCACACACAATAAAGGCTGATGACAGCTTTGTCGAGTTCCTTCTGATTGAATAGAAAATGCAAGTCTTGAATGTTGAAGCTGATCTCGTCGTCTCCACACAAGAAAATCTGATCTCTTATATGCGCCGTGATCCATTCTTCCTTTCTCGTCTTGCAGAAATCAAGGTACCACTTATGCAATCTTCGTATCTTTGCTGGTAGATTCTGGAGCTCCTCTTTCTTGACGAGATTCTTCCCATACTTCCATGGCTGTATGGGGTTGGCATCGCCTTCGGGAAAGTTGTCTCCCATGATGTTCAAGTATGCAATGTAAGTCATCCCCATCTCATTGGCCTTTCTTTGTACCTCTGCCTCGTAATCATTTATAGGAGGAGCGTTCCGTGTGTCGAACACTTGGAGCGGGGCGCATGATTGGTTTTCCTGCTCTCCGAGCATGGGAACTGTTTTCTGGGGTGCCGCACGACTGCTACTTTCAGACTCCCTCCGTCTTGCATCCCCATTCATAATCTGGTACTCGTAGTCCGGCACAAGTGGGGTTTTAGGTTTCAAAAGATTGTTGTAAAACTTCTCCACCACCGCCGGATCTAGTTTCTCCTTTGGCTCGGCCCGTCTAGGTGCAAATAATTTCTTGAGCTCTTCTTCCGAGATCCTCTTGGTCTCGTCGTTGCTGCGATTCCATGGTAATACTGACAATGGCTTGGCGGAAGGCTGCGGGACATAGTTTCTTGAACTCTTTTGCGTACGGTTTCCTGCGGATTTCTTCATGGCAGTGCTAGTGATGCTCTTCGTGGCAGTGCTCTTCCGCTTACGCGTAGGAGATGGCTAAAGCGCCGGAGATGGCTGACACGCAGGAGATGGTCGACGCAGAGAGATGGCTGGCCTTGGAGATGGTAAGCCTTGGGAGGCGAAGGGGAGTATTCGATGACTTGGAGACGGCCGAGGCGGCTCAAATCTTGACATCTGGAGGCAGGCGGGGTGCCGGTGGCCTCCAATTTGGAAGCACGATGTGTTCCTTCTTCCAAAGAATGGTTGTTTTCACCGCAAATTTGAGTTGAGTTTCCCTTCACCGTAGTAGCATGGTCAAGCTGTGCTTCCTCATATTCCTTCACAACCTCATCCACCCCGACAATAGTATAGCCATCTGGAATCGGTCGGCAGTGGTAAGTTTCACCAGCTACAGGAGGTAAGGCATAGCCGACCGCCACCTTAATGGATAAGCCCATTAATCTCACATGCAGCTCAGCGTGTTCGCTCTCCGTGATCTCATCCACGGGGTATCGAGGATCCGACATTTCAAGCGTGGGTTGCACGTTCTCCGTGGAATCCACGCTGCTTTTCCGCGCAGAGTCTAGGCCGCCGGCAGCTTCCAATGCAGGCTCTTCGTGCCGTTGAGATGGGCCGGTAGCTTGCTAGCTCTTTTGTGCATTCACTTGCACCTGCAGCGCCACAAGTGCATGTTCTATCTGTATCATCTGGTCTGTATGCTCTTTTTCTTTTCTGTCGCGCCATCTGTAAGAGTCGCCCCACTCGGCAAACCCATCCTTCCACGTCATACCCCCTGTGCCTCGTGCAAGTCCAGGGTGTTCTTTTTTACTGATGGCGTGTCAGCTGGTCATTCTCTCTGTCGGGATGGAAGGTCCTGGCGGCTATTTCCTCGTATGCCGTGATGAGTTCAGTGACGGGTTTGGAAAGGAGGGTTGGGAAGATACACTATCCCGTTTCTGGGTCCAACCTTGCCCCGATTCCGTAGAACCAAGTCTTTGCATGTAGGTCCCACCCATGTGTCTGGGGTGTGATCCCTCTATCGCGCAGGGCCTTCTCAGCTTCCTCCCACTTAGGCCTCTGAGATATGTAGCCACCTGACCCCGTCCTCTGGTGATATTCCTTCTTTTGGGCATTTAGCGTATTGGTTTATGACCTCTTTGTAGCTATAGCACCTTCCTTGTGAGGTCTTATCTTCGCATAATATGCGTCTTCGAAATTTGGAGTCTCACGAGCTTTGACAAATTTGTTCAATTTTGTCTTCCAGTTGCGGAAAGCGTCAGCCATCTTCTTTAGAGTCCACTCTTTGACCTTTTCTTTTATAACCGGTTTATTTTCATCCTCCTCTGGTGGTAGGGTGAAATTTACCAACAACAAATTCCCAAGCGTTTCTTTGGATCTTTCATCGACAAAGGTACTGTCGCCCTTCTTTGGCTTATCCCAATATTCAATTATGATTGTGATTTGGTCCCTAACAAGAACTCCAGCCTGGCATATAAATTTTCCTGCTGCCTTCTTAGGCTCCATCGGCCTGCCATCAACACGGACTGCTTCGATCGTGAACTTTGCACGATCTTTCAACCGATGGCCCCCGCCTCGCTTGCTCTTTTTCGTAGAAGAAGATTGTTGCTGGCTGGTCGACCGGAGGGCTAAAAGAAGAAAGAAGCATTAATATATACAAATCAATCGGTGCAAGTCAGCAGAGGCTTAATCCATGCATATATATACCTCGACAGACTTTGTAATCACTAAAGTGCATTCACCGGAGTCGTCATCTTCTCCATGACTACTTGAGCTGTCATGATGTCCCTCCAAGTTCAGATATTGTGAGGTGTCATCGTGGATCATGTTCTCCATTATTTCTTCCTCTTCAAGGTTTCTACTGAGTGGATCCATAGTTCCTAAAACAATAATATTATCTAGAGTAAGAGAGTAAACATTCAAGTGGACTTGGATTCATATACAAATATACATATTATTCATACAAAAATACACAAATATTATCTAGAGTAAGAGAGCGACCTAGAGCGCGCGAGCAAGCGCGTTCGACTCAGCGTGATGGGGCCTACCTAAAACGGGCAGCGCCGCTACTAGGGGTCACCAGAGCGACGGCAACGACGACGACCAGCGGCGGCGCTTGCAGAGCAGCGAGGCGACGGCGGCTCCGAGCGAGAGGGAGCGAGCGTAGGGGCGGGTGAGCACCGTGGGCGCGACGGCGACGGCGGCATGGGTGGGCGCGGCGGCGACGGCTCCTCTCTCTGTGCTCCTCTGCTCCTCTCTAAACAATCCTAAAACAAAATCGTAAAACAAAATATTCTACCAAATTCTCTAACTGTGTTTGGATGTTGGAAAAAAGCCTTGGAATTGAATTGGGCTGAAGATTCCAAATCCAAGATGAAAAGGAAATGGCCTCTATTTCCAATTCTGCCGTTTGGATGTGTAAGGAATTTTCTATTGGAATCAAAGGATAGTACCCAATTCCAAATCATGTTTGGATGTACATAACATGGAATTGAATGTTTTTTGAGATTTGACAATATAAACTGCCCTACACGTGTATGCACAATAGTATATTATATATTTGAGGTTTATATATTATTTTTCACACATGACAACATAAAAGTATAATGAATAAAGTCACCACAATAACAAAATTGTAAATGAAGCATGACACAAAATAGTTATTAAGTACCAACGACAATCACAACACGGATAATAAATTTGTCTCTTACAAGTAGCAGAAGTAGACAGTTTATGTCTCCTACACATAATGCACTCATAATAGTAGTGGACAGTTCACAAACAACAAAGTAGATAGTAACTAATAAGAACAAGCACTCATTGTAGCAACCATCAAGGCAAGGTAAGTAGATAGTTATTCTTGAACTTCTCAGGAAGTGAGATGAATGCTTCATGTAAGCGCTCATTGACAATCAACTTTGCATAAGCTGCTATCATATCAGATTCCTCCAAACCATCTACTTTCTCAAGCGCAGCAAGGATTTCAGTCGGAGGAGTCACCTTTGGCATAGAAAATGGCTCGGTTGCTTTCATAGCATCATCGAAAGATGTACTCATCTTTCCTATCATAAATCGATAAGAAACACAACAACCAATAGTACATATCAAGAAGTTTATACCTTCAATTGGACTGCGGTGGTACTAATTCTTGTAGAAATATGCAGTTCACATATATAGAACTAATTAGGTGTTCATACAAAGAAAAAAATTACAGCAAAAATCATTGGAGAAGAAGGGGAGTGACGAAGGGAGAGGGAGGGCGCCACCTACAGCAACCTACTACCATGGGAGAGGGAGGGCGCCGCCTCCAGCAACCTCCCGCCGACGCTAGGGCATGCCGCTGCCATGGGGTTAGGGTTCGGGGGAGAGGGTGCCCCCAGCTATTCCAAGCAGGGGAGGGAGGAAGGAAAGGGGAGGGACGGGGGAGGGGAGCTCACCGGCGGGGAGGGGTGGCGAGCGGCGCACCTCTCGCGAGAAACATAAGCGGGGAGGGTCGCGCGGGGGGAGGGTCGCGCGGGGGGGAGGGTTTTTCCTTTCCAAGCTGTTTCCGAGCGGACCGGCTCGGAAAGTAGAACCAGGGGGCGCACGCTCGCGGGGGGAATGCTTGGAATTGGTCCCTCTTTCCAGGTTTTGATTTCCATGCCTTTCCAAAGGCCTGAATTAGCTCTACTAATTCCAGAATTCCAATTCCAAGGCTTTTTTCCAACATCCAAACACAGTGTAAACAAAATATTCTAACAAAATCCTAATACAAAATATTCTAACAAATTCTCTAAACAATCCTAAAACAAAATTATCTAACAAAATTCTCTAAACAATCCTAAAACAAATATCCTAAAACAACGTGTCAGGCTGGGGACGGCGAGGGCGCGGTGGCGGATGGCGCTGGCGCGGTGGCGGACGGCGATGGCGCAGCCGAGCAGCCTTTCGGCGTCGCTGTTGTTCTCCGTGTGCTCCTCTGCTCGATCGATCCCAAAATTTGCTAAGTGTCAGGCTGGGGAAGAGGATGCGCGCGCTGCATTATAAACCCCCCTTTAACACCGGTTCCAACCACGAACCGGTGTTAAAGGAGGGGGAATTTGTTTCGCACGCACAACCGCCTGGAACCGGTGTTAAAGGGGAGGGTGCGCGAGCGAAACTAAATAAATGCCCCCCCTTTAACACCGGTTCGTAGCTGGAACTGGTGTTAAAGGGAGGGCATTTATTTCGTACATTAAAGGGGTGGGGGCTTTTTTAATTCAAAAAATAGGATAGAATTAAGAAAATTCATATCTTTTTCATTGCAACTCATAAAAATATGAATAATATATCATAATTTTCAAAAAAAATAAGATCTATCCATTCATATAAAAACATTTTATAGTTACTGTAGATGAAAATTTTCAAAATGATTAAAACACTTACATATAAATTTTGATTATTCAATTAAGACAAAATTAAAATAGTCAAACCCTAAACTTTGAACTTAAGAAATGTTAAGCATCTGAAAAGGAATGTAACCATATTTTATTAGATAAAATCATA
Organism: Avena longiglumis; assembly: GCA_030063025.1. Classification (NCBI taxonomy): domain Eukaryota; kingdom Viridiplantae; phylum Streptophyta; class Magnoliopsida; order Poales; family Poaceae; genus Avena; species Avena longiglumis. The sequence goes on from CP125974.1 coordinate 97,308,079, forward strand.
TTTTATTTTGTATTAACATTTTTGAATTGTTTGGATATTTAAATTTAGCATCTTTTGTACACTTTGGAATCTGACAAAACTTTCAACATGAAAATTGTTTGTATTTGAATAATTAATCCTAAAACATTTTTTTGTTTTTTAAAAATAAAATTCTAACTATTCAAACTAGTAACATATGGGAAAGGGTGGGCAGAATGGGCGAGAGGAAAAGGGAGGGAAGAAAATTTTATTACGATAGAACTGGAATTAAAGTCATAATGCAACTAACAAAGCACGACCGAAAATTAAGATACATAGAAGAACTGAAAATTAAGATACATCCAGATTAATTCACAATCGGCCGAACTTGTTTTGAAATATTGGAGTGATTCAGCCATGCTCCTGCCTACACCTGTAATACTCGCCACTGTAGTCGTCGTACTCGCCGTGGCCATCGTCGCTGTCGTCGTCGGGGTCACCATAGTTGAACCTTGAAGGATGAGTACGCGTGGGCTGGACTTGAGGGTAGCGCGGACGGGGGTTACAGTCGGCGGCGGTGTCGTAGGCCATGACGCTCTGGAGAGTCCGACCGCGCCACCACAGCCGACGGCCGCTGACATGGTTGTACCCTACGGGTGCGTGACCTCAGCATACCTAGTCCAGCCCAAGGAAGGCCCACGGCGGATGTATGCGGGCCCATGAAGACTTTCGGGTGGCCCAGGCCCATGACGCCTTCGGATCCTTGGAGAGCAAGACTAGAGTAGATAGGAAATTCAAAGGGGTAAAACCCTAGAACCTGTAACCGACTAGGACTATGCCCGGGACATGCCTAAATCTATATAAAGGCCCGGAGGGCACGACCTAGATCGGTCGACTCATACTTTCGTATACGCACCTCCACGCCAGATCGAATCTGCGCACCCTGTAATCTTCGGTTCCGCCGTAATCAAGAGCAGACAAGCAGGAGTAGTGTTTTCCCTCCGGGGGCCTAAACCTGGGTAAATCTTGTGTCCCCTGGTTGCTTGTCTGTTAACCGTTCCACGATCTCCAGCATCCCCCTCTTCTCCAAAACCCAAGTCCATAACAATGGGCATTGACGAGTCGAAACCTCGTCAATTGGCGCCGTCTGTGGTAATCGGGGCTGTTGATTCTGCGGTCGTGACGGTCCCAACCCGGTCGATCTACAACTCTGCGGCGATGGAGAGTCACCTCCTCTTCGGCGCTTTCGACTTCACCGCCCACTCACGGCCATGAAGGACTTGAGCCGCAGCCAGCGGACTCGAAATATTGTTCGAGCTTCGCCTGGTGGGGCAAATTGGCACCCTCCGCCTCCCTGAGCGGGTGCCCCTACCATCAATCAGGCCCGCTTAATGGGCCCCACACCCCGTGCTACGCACAACATCATCAGCAGATGATTCCTATGACAGCAGCAGCTGCAACTCCGATCTGTGCGATCCGCCATCGGATGCAGGGACCTACGATTCCGGATCTGAAAGCTGCGGCAGCAGCGGAGCGATCTACGAGCGCTATCAATGCGCCGCAGTCATCCAGGAACAACAAACGCCTAACCCGACACCCAACACGAACCCCAACCCGCAGGACAGAAATGGCGGAAACGGCGGGAACAGAAGAAGCCAGTCCCCACCACCCGACGAGAAAAACAACGGCCACGTCATCCAACTTAGCAAAGAAGGATGGGTCCAGGCACGCCGCGCCGTAGCAGGCGACATAGTCCTGCCCGCAGACGCCTCACGTGAACTACTCATGGCATACCACTTCCTCCTCATCGAGGAGCATAAGAAGCAAGTCAAGATGCAGGAAATACTTGACAAACGCAAGCAAAGCGCCTCGAGTCCACAGCGACGAAGGCGCTCCGCCATGTCCCCCGGCTCTAGCACAAACGGAAACCAGGGAAACAAGCACCGCTCTCGGGTGGAGAACATGGATCCCAAGGAGCGCCGTGACGTGACACGAACTCTCCACACATCGTTCATGGAGATGGATGCAGACGGCAACATCATCCTGAAGACACCACAAGCAGCAATCATGGCATCCACTGCGTATCTCGCGGCCCACCCACCTCCGGAGGGGGACCCGAAAAGAGCCATGCATAAGTCCGCACTCACCGGACTCGGACTTGTCGGAGCAGCGCTCCACGAAGACGCTCCTACGGAGCCAAAGAAGAAAGCTCCGGCCAGGCGCGACCGGAGCCCCACCCCTTTATCCGAAGAGGAAGAGGAACACGACCTTCCTCGAAGGAAGAAAAGCTCGCGTCGCCATAAACGCGACTACGACGCCAGAGACGCGCTTACACAGCGCAAAATCGACAAAGCGCGGGCCAAACGTGCATGCTCGTCTGAATCCGAGATGGACGAAGACGAAGGAGAACTCTGTGGAGCTCGATGCTTCAGCAGATCTATTTGGCGAACACAGATGCCACGCAATTTCAAGCTTCCTTCGGATACTCCGAAGTTCAACGACACGCAAGATCCAAAAGCCTGGCTCAGTGACCATCTGTCATCCGTCAAGCTGCACGGCGGTAATAAAGAAACCGCCATGCAATGCCTTCAGGTGACATGAGCGGCAGCTGGTCCGTGACCTTATCATCAGGGTCCATCCGAAGCTGGGAGGATCTAGCTTACAGCTTCATCCGAAATTTTAAGGGCACCAACAAGAGGCCCGCCTCAATCGAAGAGTTGCGAGCCTGCACTCAGAAAATGGGCGAATCTATTCGCTTGTACATATTACGCTGGTCTACCACCAAGAACTCCGCAGCACACATCTCCGAAGAGAGGGCCATCGACGCCTTCAGAGACGGCGTCAAACGCCCAGATTTCAAGGAGGAACTTGGGCGCGTCAAACCCAAAACACTTGACCACCTCATGGACATCGCCAACAGGTGGGCCGACGACGAAGATTGCATCCACCGAGCACAATCGGATGAAGAGGACGACTAGGCCGAAGATGGGAACGCCGCAGCAAGAGGAGATCGCGCGTCTACGACGACTGCGACGGACCCGACATGGTCGCGGCCGGCTACGCCGATCGTCGCAACGACAACAGCCGCAACAGCAGAGGATACCGCGGAGGAAACTTCCGCGACGGCGGACGCCAAAGACGCTCGGGTAACGCCGCGACACGATAACGGACCTCAAAGACATACGACAAACTTTCGGGTCCATGCACCATCCACTTCTACATCAACAAGCAGGATGGCAAAAATAAAGCTAGCCACATGCTCAAGGATTGCCGCGAGTTCCAAAAACTCAGCAAAAGCATGGTGCAGATAAGGCAACAAACCCCCCAATCCCTGCGTTCGGAAACACACCTGTGCAAGGTGAAATAGCGCATGGAGCTCCTCCACCGCCGCTGATCGGAGGCCCAAACCAACCAGTCGCACCCGCACAGAACAACGCTGGGAACGGGTACCCCCCACCGAAAGGAGCACTAATGATGATCCAGAATGGACGCACCATGAATAGGGTGCAGAAGAAAATCACCCGACAAATCAACCTGGCCGTGGAAACCCCACCTGCCATCCCTGAGTACCTCAGCGGATCGGAGTCCTGCATCACATTCACTCGTGCAGATCACCCTTGACAGATCCCCCACCAGTCATGCCGCCTGGTGCCGAGGCCCAGATCGGAGGTTTCGAGATGAGTCGCGTCTTCATGGACGGCGGCATCAACCTAATGTTTGCAAGCACTCTAGCAAAGAATGCGGATCCCGCAATGCGCCTGAACAATCGACACAACGCTCCATGGCATCGTTCGAGGAAGGGCATATTTCCCTGGGCAAAATAGGGCTCGGCGTCATCTTGAAGCCGACAACTTCCGCAGAGCGACTCAATTTGAAGTGGTGGATCCGTCACAATACCACGCCATCCTTGGGCGTAGCATTCAGAACACCCTCGAATCAGCCTATGCAAGTTTTAGCGAAACCCGCCAAACCCGCATAGAAACGATTCAAAGGTGCTCACCAGCACTTTCGCAAGCGGTGGAAAAAGTATTAACATTACACAAGTCCTCGATGGGACCCACAGAATCGAGATATATATACAACAAATGACTCAAAGAGTCAAGAATACAGATATCATATACAAAGATCCAAATCACCTTGAAAATGATAGAGTGTCCGACACGGACAAGATGCAAATGGGGCTAAGAGCCTCAAGAATAACCAATGGCGCCCATAGCCCGCCTGTGCCAAGCCAAGGGTAACCTCGCTAACGATGTCGATCTCAAAACCGCTTAAACAAAAAGGGTGCCGACAAAGGGCAAAGGAAAAAAGGAGCGTCGATCGAGACCAAGACACCATGAGGCTAGACCAAGGTCCTCGCCTACATAGGTATGGTGGACTGAAGCGGCAGCGCGGCATGCACTAAACAACCTATAGAGACTCGAGATAACTGTCGGCTATCAGAGAGGGGTAAGAAGAACCTATTCGGAACCAACCTGATACTACCACCAAACATACCCATCCTGGTGTTTCCCCCTCGAGACCAAACGAGGAAGTCAACCGAAGAACTCACACCGTTGGCAGTTTTATTTATTCAGTTATCGTTGCAGCAATTACTAGTCAAGTATAGATAATCATCCTGATATAATAAGCAGTGGGCACTTTTAGTTAACCATTCTGTTGTAGTTGCAACACTTACTAGTCAGATACAAATAACATGAGATAACTCCAAAACCCAGCAGTTGTTGGCACTTTTATCTAGCCATTCCGTTATAGTTGCAATACTTACTAGTCAGGTACAATGGTCGCAAGCGACAACCCAAACAAGCAATTGTGGGAACTTTTATTTAGCCATTCCATTATAGTGAAGCTGATTACTAGTCATTATAAAGTCAAGTTTATAGCACTACTTTAGTTATAGTTGTCTATGATCGAGATACTGTGCTCCAAGTCGTCCATAACCGCGGACACGGCTTTCAGAAAGTTTTAACCCGAACGAGGTGCACAAATAGCAACACACACTCGATCAACCTCGGAAAAACCAAATCAAAACCCAACGAGGCCTTCACGACAAAGCAATCACAAGATTCAGAAATATTTCAGGGGCCACCCATTGAGTAGACGAACGGTTAGCCGACTCGAGACGGACTCAAGGTTTGCGCCAATGGTCAGAACGATCGGGAACCCAAATCGGGCTTGTCGATACCGTGAAAACACTCCGCTTACCTAAATAAAGCAGTGCTCGCACAATCGTAAATAAAGCAGTAAAGCATGGCATAAGTACAGGATCATAAATAAAACCTCAAACTAGTTTGTGGCCCCAAGAAATAAGACGGAATCAAGCTCTGGCTCAGGGGGGTCCCATAATCCTCCCGGATGTGGATAGCGCGATAAATCAAGGAACAGGTATCAAGCACTCGGGGTCCTACGGGACACAAGTGGGCGGTCGGAAACCAAATATTATCTATCACCCACCGATGCCTCTGCTTACTTACTTCAATTTTAGTTGTTAAACAGGAATTAAAGTGAACGATAGGTAAAGCCAGGATCATCTCCAACATCAAACATGCGGCATTACACCAACAACTGTGGCACTGGACGACACGCAACAGCACTTGAGCAAGCGACGACGACGCGCCAGTCCAACTATCTACCAAACAACGGGTAATGGGATGTGTCCAAGGCAATATAGGGCTTCAAGGGATATCACGGGTACGAAAACTAGAGCAACGCGACACAGATAGCAATAGATCAACAGGAGGGAATAAATACTATAAAAGTAAGATAGGTAGAAAGGGGGAGATGCTCGCCTGGAAACATTGCCGAAGGTTCAACCGAAGATCGGGTCGACACTCGCATCAACTCAACGGCCTTATCCGTGAAGAAGCAAAACACTAGAAGAAACACCGGATGCACTATTTAATACTACGGCAAAAGACCGGGCATGCTTATGATATGATGCATGGCATGGCAAAGGTGCGATGCAATTAGGTCATATTAAGCGGAACCGGGGTCCCGACAATTACTTAATAGGTTCATGTTATTTAGATACCCCGCATTTAAATGTTGCATTATCAAGACAGAAGATAGCACCGGTTCACTACACAAATTTAAATGAGGCCAATATAAGACTAGATTTGCCCGCATATGGGCCCCATATTTAATTAGAGGTGAATCGGCATAAGGCCCCCAAACCAATGATATGCATGCGAGATGAACAATTAAATATGCAACAATTTATAAATATGGCATTTATAAAATAGGGGCTCGGAAAAAGGTTCACACATTAGAGGTCGAAGATCTTGGTCCGGGGGTTCGGGGTCGATCTCAGGGTTCGACGGGATCGGTCTCGGATATCTGAGGTAGATCTTGTCGCATATGGGAAGGAGGACTTGGTTCGGTGTCGGGGCGCATCGGACTCGCCCTGGTCGGTGTCGATCTTGTCGGACCCGCGTATCAGGTCGGACTTGGCGTTCGGGGTGCCGTGCTTGACGTCCTTCGGTCCCATGTTGACGGCCTTGGTGTCCTCGATGGAGAACTTGGTGTACCCGTGTCGTGGTTCTTGTCGGGGTTCTCGGCTTCGGGCGCCGGGATCGGGCTTCGGATTCCGGAAGTGGATCTTGAGGTTTCCATGACGGAGGTCTTGTCGTGCCATGAGGGAGATCTTGGGTTCCGACAATTATCGGTTCCATGGGAAGTACTTATTTTCCCTTTGTCGGTGTCAAACTTCGAGGATTGATGGTAATTGTGCATCGGCGTCGATCTTGTCGCCCCAAATATCTTGATGGAGGTATGCTACTTGAAGTGCTTGCGTTCGGTGAACTCGGTGGCGTGCTAGTATCAACGTCATGCCCAGGGATTGATTAACCAGGACACTGCCTACCACGGATAGCAAAAGTCAAGCCCGTCGTCCACGAAGGGAACCACACCACAGACAAACAAGGCAAGCACGGAGCAGACAGGGGATGGCCACGGTCCGGAGGCCCTGGGAGATGCGCCCGGCTGTGGCTCAAAGATGAGGTGCAGGGCCCGATGGGGGAAAACAGGAGGCGTGACTCCGAGGCACAGAGGTCGACGGGGAGGAGCTCCGCAGGTGTAGGAGATGCCCGGGGAGGAGATCCAACGGCGCTGGCGGGGCGACGACGGAGAGCTCGGGCACGAGGTCGGCCGGAGGTGGGGAGGCGCGGAAGGAGGGGACCGACGGCGAGAGGCGGCTGCGGGAGGCGAGGTGAGAGCGGTCCGGGAGGGAGGCGGCCACGGAGGCGAGGTCGACGGAAGCGGCCCTGCAACGGCGGGCAACGGGCAGGAAGGCGAGGGCGCCCAAGGGGATGCGAGGCGGCGCCAAGGGACGCAGTGGAGGGTCACGGAGAGAAGGGAGAAGGGTGGGAGACGCGGAGGCTGGAGGGAGCTCAGGCGGATCGCACACTGGAGAGGTCAAGGAGGAAGGCCCGAGGCGAGGGGTCCGTGGCGCGTGAGGTGAGGGAGCAGCAATGGCGGGGCGAGAGAGGAGGGAGACGGGCCGGAGGCGAGGGCCGGGCGGGAGCTCACACGGAGGGGGGAGGGAGGCCGAGGGGCGCTCGAGGTCGGGAAGGAGGGGTCATGGCGGGCTGCTAAGGCGGCAAGCGCGAGGAGGAGGAGGCGGCGTGAGCGGGGCCGAGGGAGGGCGACGACGCCGTCCGACGGTGGGGAAGGAGGAGGGAGCGGGAGGTAGGGGGAGAGGGGTGCGTCGGGGAGAGCCAGGGAGAGAGGGAGGAGCGGGCGCGTGGGTCAGGGGAAGGCGGGTCCACATGGGTAGGCCCAGGTGGACCAGTAGTGGGGTTGAGGAGGGCGGAGGCCCTGTGTGTGTGTTGTGGTGTGGGGGGCAGGTGGCCTGGAGAGAGAGGGAGGGAGAGGGGTAAGTGACGTGGGCTAGGGGAGTGGTGGAGGAGAGAGAGGAGGTGGCGAGAGAGGATTGGGTGAGGTGGGCTGGAGGGTGGGTAGAATAGGATTGGTAGGATTAGGAATTTAGGCGACTGCTTTATTCGGGGTGGTCGTCGGGTTAATCGCCCGCTCAATGCCCCTAAAATAATTAAATATTTTATTTATCTCAAATGCATTTTTGCAAACCGATAGCAAACAAAACAAAATAATCCGGTGACCCGGGTTTTGCGTTTGAATAAAGACGGGGCGTTTAGAAAACACGAACATGTTTTTCCGCCAATAGTTTTATGCAAGCAAATGCAAGATGATGACGATGCTCAAATGCAATGCGGCATGATGACATGAGCATGCGGTCATGATGATGCAATGCACAAAAACAACGCGATTTTCTAGTAGTGGTTTTGCGGGATGCCACAATTCGACACCACTAACAATGGATCTCGCCCTCGAGATCCGCCTCATGGTACCGGAAGGAAGGTCGGTGATCCGCATCTTCTCGCTTCATGTAGATCTTCGCGACACCACTAACAAGAGGTCGTTGTCCGTGATCGTCGAGAGAACACTCCGGGGACAAAAGGTCGAAGGCAGAGGTATCAACAAATAGAGCCACCCCTAGCTTCCGTGAACGGAGCAAAGTTGCTGGATCCACTGATTCGATGCACAAGAGCGTATGATAAGAGTAGTCGGATGGTGATCAGTCCATCGCGCACCCAAACCATTACTCTGCACACGAATAGGCGAATGGCGCAACCAACTCTCGGAATTAGACTGAAGATCTCGACAAACGAGGGTCGGAACAAAGGAGTGATGCAGACTCTGCATCGGATCTGGCGTAGATGATGTCGTCGCGTCGGAAAACACCGGAAGGAACAAAGAATGGTACCACAGTAGACGGATTCCTCGGACAGCATGAAGACCAGATGTAGCATCACCGTTAACAAAGGAGGAAGCGAAACCCTGAAGGTACGACGGAACCCAACCACGAGAAATCCTGGACTTGAAGAAAGGTAAGAGAGTGGATTCAAAACGCGTAGAGGTAAGAGGAGAATAGCATAGGGGTAAGGAGTAAAAATCAGACCTAACCAGAACTATCCAACCGATTTTGCAATAAAAGTTTTGACACTCTACCGCCGTTAGCTAGGTTATCCTACAGTTGAACTTGTGGGGTATCGAACCGCCGTGCTCGATACCATCAGAACACCCTCGATCAGCCCTATGCAAGTTTTAGCGAAACCCGCCAAACCCGCAGAAACGATTCAAAGGTGCCCACCAGCACTTTCGTGCGGGTGGAAAACGAAATAACATTACACAATAGTCCTCGATGGGACCCATGTAACTGATATATATACAACAATGACTCAAAGAGTCAAGAATACGATATCATATACAAAGATCCAAATCACCTTGAAAGATAGAGCGTCCACCACTGGACAAGATGCAAATGGGGCTAAGAGCCCAAGAATAACCAATGGTGTCCATAACCCCTTGTGCCAAGCCGGAAGGGTAACCCCGCTAACGACGCCGATCTCAAAACCGCTTAAACAAAAGGGTGCCGACAAAGGGCAAAGGAAAAAGAGGAGCCAAGATCTTGAGGCCAAGACACGACGAGGCTAGACCATGTCCTCGCCTACATAGGTATGGTGGATCAAGCGGCGGGCATGCACTAAACAACCTATAGAGACTCGAGATAACTGTCGGCTATCAGAGAGGGGTAAGAAGAACCTATTCGGAACCAACCTGATACTACCACCAAACATACCCATCCTGGTGTTTCCCCCTCGAGACCAAACGAGGAAGTCAACCGAAGAACTCACACCGTTGGCAGTTTTATTTATTCATTTATCATTGCAGCAATTACTAGTCAAGTATAGATAATCATCCTGATATAATAAGCAGTGGGCACTTTTAGTTAACCATTCTGTTGTAGTTGCAACACTTACTAGTCAGATACAAATAGCATGAGATAACTCCAAAACCTAGCAGTTGTTGGCACTTTTATCTAGCCATTCCGTTATAGTTGCAATACTTACTAGTCAGGTACAATGGTCGCAAGCGACAACCCAAACAAGCAATTGTGGGCAGTTTTATTTAGCCATTCCATTATAGTGAAGCTGATTACTAGTCATTATAAAGTCAAGTTTATAGCACTACTTTAGTTATAGTTGTCTATGATCGAGATACTGTGCTCCAAGTCGTCCATAACCGCGGACACGGCTTTCAGAAAGTTTTAACCCGGCCGGGGTGCACAAATAGCAACACACACTCGATCAACCTCGGAAAAACCAAATCAAAACCCAACGAGGCCTTCACGACAAAGCAATCACAAGATTCAGAAATATTTCAGGGGGACACCCCATTGAGTAGACCCACAATGAAGCTAGCTGACCGAGACTCAAGGTTTGCCAATGGTCAGAACGATCGGGAACCCAAAGCGGGCTTGTCGATACCGCGAAAACACTCCGCTTACCTAACAGATGCAGTACCTCGCACAATCGTAAATAAAGCAGTAACCATGGCATAAGTACATGATCGTAAATAAAACCTCAAACTAGTTTGTGGCCCCAAGAAATAAGACGGAATCAAGCTCGCTCGTGGGGTCCCATAATCCTCCGGATGTGGATAGCGCGATAAATCAAGGAACAGTATCAAGCACTCGGGTCCCACGGACACAAGTGGTCGGAAACCAAATATTATCTATCACCCACCGATGCCTCTCGCTACTTACTTCAATTTTAGTTGTTAAACAGAATTAAAGTGAACGATAGGTAAAGCCAGGATCATCTCCAACATCAAACATGCGGCATTACACCAACAATCGTGTAATCGGACACGCACAAAGACTTGAGCAAGCGGCGACGACGCTACCGGTCAACTATCTACCAAACAACGGGTAATGGGATGTCCAAGGCAATATAGGGCTTCAAGGGATATCACGGCACGAAACTAGAGCAACGCGAATACGTATAGCAATAGATCAACAGAGGGAATAAATACTATAAAAGTAAGATAGGTAGAAAGGGGAGATGCTACCGAAACATTGCCAAGGTTCAACCAAGATCGGGTCGACACTGCATCAACTCAACGGCCTTATCCGTGAAGAAGCAAAACACTAGAAGAAACACCGGATGCACTATTTAATACTACGAAAAGACCGGCATGCTTATGATATGATGCATGGCATGGCAAAAGGGCGCAATTAGGTCATATTAAGCGGAACGGGTCCCGACAATTACTTAATAGGTTCATGTTATTTAGATACCCATTTAAATGTTGCATTATCAAGACAGAAGATAGCACCGGTTCACTACACAAATTTAAATGAGGCCAATATAAGACTAGATTTGCCCGCATATGGGCCCCATATTTAATTACAGGTGAATCGGCATAAGGCCCCCAAACCAATGATATGCATGCGAGATGAACAATTAAATATGCAACAATTTATAAATATGGCATTTATAAAATAGGGGCTCGGAAAAAGGTTCACACATTAGAGGTCGAAGATCTTGGTCCGGGGGTTCGGGGTCGATCTCAGGGTTCGACGGGATCGGTCTCGGATATCTGAGGTAGATCTTGTCGCATATGGGAAGGAGGACTTGGTTCGGTGTCGGGGCGCATCGGACTCGCCCTGGTCGGTGTCGATCTTGTCGGACCCGCGTATCAGGTCGGACTTGGCGTTCGGGGTGCCGTGCTTGACGTCCTTCGGTCCCATGTTGACGGCCTTGGTGTCCTCGATGGAGAACTTGGTGTACCCGTGTCGTGGTTCTTGTCGGGGTTCTCGGCTTCGGGCGCCGGGATCGGGCTTCGGATTCCGGAAGTGGATCTTGAGGTTTCCATGACGGAGGTCTTGTCGTGCCATGAGGGAGATCTTGGGTTCCGACAATTATCGGTTCCATGGGGAAGTACTTATTTTCCTGCCTTTTGTCGGTGTCGAACTTCGAGGATTGATGGTAATTGTGCATCGGCGTCGATCTTGTCGCCCCAAATATCTTGATGGAGGTATGCTACTTGAAGTGCTTATGCTCGTGAACTCGGTGGCGTGCTAGTATCAACGGCATGCCCAGGGATTGATTAACCAGGACACTGCCTACCACGGATAGCAAAACAGCTGAAGCCCGTCGTCCACGAAGGGAACCACACCACAGACAAACAAGGCAAGCACGGAGCAGACAGGGGATGGCCACGGTCCGGAGGCCCTGGGAGATGCGCCCGGCTGTGGCTCAAAGATGAGGTGCAGGGCCCGATGGGGGAAAACAGGAGGCGTGACTCCGAGGCACAGAGGTCGACGGGGAGGAGCTCCGCAGGTGTAGGAGATGCCCGGGGAGGAGGTCCAACGGCGCTGGCGGGGAGACGACGGAGAGCTCGGGCACGAGGTCGGCCGGAGGCGGGGAGGCGCGGCCGCGGGAAGGAGGGGACCCGACGGCCGGCGAGGAGGCGGCCTGGGGAGGCGAGGTTGAGAGCGGGCCGGCGAGGAGGGAGCCGGCGCCGGCCGGAGGCGAGGTCGACGCGGGAGGCGGCCCTGCAACGCGGGCGTGGCAAGCGCAGGGAAGGCGAGGGCGGGGATGCGAGGCAGGCGGCGCTCGGCGGGACGGTGGCGAGGGGGGGTCGCCGGAGAGAAGGGAGAAGGGGTGGGGGAGACGCGGGCGGCCGGAGGGAGCTCGCGCAGAGGCGGTTCTGCCTGGGGGAGGTCGAAGGAGGAAGGCCGGCGAGGCGAGGGGTCCGTGGCGCGGTGAGGCAGAGGGGAGCAGCGGCGGTGGCGGGGCGAGAGGAGGAGGGAGACGGGCCGACTGAGGCTAGGTCAAGGCGCCGGGAGCTCTGCGGAGGTGAGGGAGGAGCGGGGCGGCTCGAGGTCGGGAAGGAGGGTCGGGCGTGGCTGCTGGGCGGCGGCAAGGCCGCGAGGAGGAGGCGTGGCGAGAGGAGGCGGAGCGGGCCGAGGGAGGCGACGACGCTGACGGTGGGGAAGGAGGAGGGAGCGGGAGGTAGGGGGAGAGGGGTGCGTCGGGGAGAGCCAGGGAGAGAGGGAGGAGCGGGCGCGTGGGCTGGTGGGGAAGGCGGGTCCCGCGGGGTAGGCCGCGTCCAGGGGTGGACCAGGCAGGGGGGTTTGAGTGGAGAGGAAGCTGGGTCCAGGGAGGTGGGGGCCCTGTGTGTCTTGTGGTGTGGGGCGGTGAGTGGCTGGAGAGAGTGGGGAGGGAGAGGGGTAGGTGATGTGGCAGCTAGGGAGTGGTGGAGGAGGGAGAGGTGGCGAGAGGATTGGGTGGGGTGAGGTGGGTGGTGGGTAGAATAGGATTGGTAGGATTAGGAATTTAGGCGACTGCTTTATTCTGGGTGGTCGTCCGGTCGAATCGCCTGCTCGATCGCCCCTAAAATAATTAAATATTTTATTTATCTCAAATGCTTTTTGCAAACCGATAGCAAACAAAACAAAATAATCCGGTGACCCGGTTTTGCGTTGAATAAAGACGGGCGTTTAGAAAACACGAACAGGTTTTTCCGCCAATAGTTTTATGCAAGCAAATGCAAGATGATGACGATGCTCAAATGCAATGCGGCATGATGACATGAGCATGCGGTCATGATGATGCAATGCACAAAAACAACGCGATTTTCTAGTAGTGGTTTTGCGGGATGCCACACATTCGCATGGTTCCTGGCTGTCCCACACTACGCATACCTGCTACTCAAGATGCCAGGGCCGAAGGGCGTCATCACAGTCCACGGGAGCTTCACCGATCGGACCAATGCGACAGGGATTTCAACAAAATCTCCCAGTCTTTCGGCATGCAAGACGAGCTCGTAAGACTCCGCGAGGTGACGGACAATGGGGCACCCCCAGTCACAAGGAAAAACGCACCTGCCATGTCTTTCGACTCCACCGTCAACACAAAGAAGGTGCAGGTCCATCCGACGGATGCCTCCAAGACGGCCCTGATCGCCAACGACCTCAGCCCCGCATAGGAAGGCGCGCTCGTCGAATTCCTCCGTGAGCTGGAAATCTTCACCGGTGTCCTGCGGACATGCCAGAGTTCTGTGAATTCGCCGAGCATGCACTCAACGCCTTTCCGCATACCAAGCCAAGCCCATCCGAGACCGTTCGAGCCACGAGCCGAAGCTATCGGCAAGGAAATCAACAGATTACTCGATGCAGACTTCATCAGGGAAATCAAGAAAAGCGAGTGGCTTGCAAACACAGTCATGGTCCCAAAGAAGGACACGGACATCCTGCGGATGTGCGTGGATTTCACGTCACTAAACAAGCATTGCCCAAAGGACCACTTCCCCCTTCCTCGGATCGATCAGATCATCGATTCGACTGCGGGTTGTGAGAAACTCTCCTTCCTCGACGCCTACTCAGGCTATAACCAGATTCGACTCAAGGTCGAAGATCAGGAGAAAACGGCGTTTATCACACCGTTTGGAGTATTCTGCTACAACACAATGCCCTTCGGGCTAAAGAATGCAGGTGCTACATACCAGCGATGCATGCAGGACTGCCTCAAGGACCAGATCGTTCGCAACGTCCAAGCCTATGTTGACGACATAGTGATAAAAACCAAGGAGGCAAGAACACTTATCGACGATCTCCGTGAGACGTTCGACAACCTCGATCGCTACAGGATCAAGTTCAACCCCGAAAAATGCGCCTTCGGCATCCCATCGGGTCAGCTGCTTGGGTACTTCATCTCTCAGCGAGGGATCGAGGCGAACCCGAAGAAAATCAGAGCCATCATGGCGATGGAGAAGCCGAAAAACCTCAAAGGCGTTCAGCACCTCGCAGGACGAATAGCGGCGCTAAGCAGGTTCATCAGCCGCATGGGCGAGAAGGCCCTACCATTCTACCGGCTGCTACGCAAAGCAGATAAATTCGAGTGAACACCGGAAGCCAACAACGCATTCGAAAGCCTCAAGCGGCTTCTCTCCACCTCGCCCGTTTTGGTCACGCCAAAAGAGCGCGAGCCTCTACTGCTGTACATAGCAGCCACACACCAGGTGGTCAGCACCGTGCTAGTGGTCGAACGACCCGAAGAGGGCAAGACCCACGGGGTCCAACGCCCAATCTACTACCTCAGCAAAGTACTCACGCCAACAAAGCGTAGGTACCTCACTACGAAACTTCGCCACGGCGTGTTCATGACGGCTCGGCGGTCGAGCCATTACTTCGGAGCACCGGTAATGGTCGTCAATGAGGCACCTCAACAAAGATCCTGAATAATCCAGAGGCCACAAGACGCGTGGCAATCGTGGGCATCGAATCACCCTTGGACATCGCTCACGAGAAGCGACTCGCAATCAAATCTCAAGTCCTTCCGGACTTCACGGTACATTGATGGAGCTGCCGCTGCAGACACCCAGATATGTCGCGATCATGGACGATGCGCTTCGACGGCTCCAAGCGAGAAGTCGGAGCAGGCGAGATCATATCGACCTCCCATAAGCGACAAGATGAAGTACGTCCTTCGGATGAAATTCCAAGCTTCTAATTATGAGGCCGAATACGAAGCCCTCATCCACGGCATGAGGATGGCAAAGATATGCGGTGCAACACGCCTGGTCATCTACGGTGACTCCAACCTCGTCGTCCAGCAGACAATGAATGAGTGCGACGCACACCGAAACATGATGATCGCGCATGCCGCCTACAACGCACTCGAAGGATAATTCGACGGCTGTGAGCTTCGGCACGTCGGAAGAGAAAGAAACGAGGAAGCCGACAGACTCGCCAACATCGGCTCCACCTGCGCAAAGGTGCCACCAGGTGTGCTCCTCGAACAGATCTGCGTGCCATCCATCAAGCGGAAATTCCCCAAGGGATCACCCGAAGAAGCAGAACACTCGGGGGCTACGCTACCTGAAGGACATGAAGGACCCGAAAAAATGGACACAGAGGTAGCCATGGTCAATCTAATGCAGGTCATGGCAGTCAAAGAAACTTGGACGCGACCATACCTACAGTTCTTGATAAACGGAGAACTGCCTGACAGCCCCACAGATGCCCGGCGCATATCTCGCCGGTCAAAAGCCTTCACCACCATCAATGGCGAGCTGTACAAGCGCAGTATTACGGGTGTACTGCAAAGGTGCGTCACCATCGGTGACAGGAAGGCCATCCTCCAAGACATCCACGAGGGCATCTGCGGCCATCACGCAGGCAGCCGCTCCCTTGTTGCCAAAGCTCTACAAGCCGGATTCTACTGGCCAACGGCCATGAGCGACGCAAAAGACATCGTCCGAAGATGCAACGGGTGCCAACGGTTCGCCGACAAACCACACGCGCCCGGATCGGAACTCAGACCCATACCTATAGCCTGGCCCTTTACTCAATGGGGCCTCAACATGATTGGCAAACTGCCAAAATCTTCGAAAGGGGGACACGTTTACCTCCTGGTCGCAGTCGACAAATTCACCAAGTGGATCGAGGCCATGCCCGTCACAAACCAAAAGGGCAAAACTGCGGTCAAGTTCTTCGAGTCCATTGTCTACAGGTTCGGCGTACCGCATAGCATCATCACCGACAATGGATCGAACTTTATCTCCAAGGAATTCCAGGACTTCTGCGAAGGCCTTGGGATCAACATCACGTACGCCTCAGTTGCACACCCGCAAACGAACGGGCAAGTGGAAAAGGCCAACGGCCTAATCGGCGCCGGCATCAAGAAGCGCCTCATGAGTCCACTCGAACGGAAAGCTGGAGCCTGGACGAAAGAGCTACCATCCGTCCTATGGAGCTTACGGACTACGCCAAACAGCTCCACAGGCTACACGCCGTTCTTCATGGTGCACGGAGCCGAAGCCGTGCTACAGGGCATACACCACCAGGCCCCGTCGTCACATGAAGCCGTTTAATCCACGGCCGCATCAAGACGCCTGGCCGACACACTCGACGAGCAAGAGACATAGCAGCAACTCGATCGGTGTACCAGCAGAGTCTCTCAACTACCACGCCGGCTGCTCAAGGTCCTTCCTCGAAGGAGACTTCGCCTTGCGACTCAAGCAAGAGCGACTTAAATTCGAGTCACCATGGGAAGGACCCTACGTCATCACGAAGTCATCCTGGTGGCGCCTACCGCCTCAAGCACGCTGGAGTCCGAGTCGCATACTCCAACCCATGGAACATCTCGCACTTGCGACGATTCTACCCCTAGCTACCTACCCCCTTTACTTTCAATAAAGCTTCCAGCCAAGGCTATTCAGCCAAACAATGTACTTCCTCCATTACGATATAAATAAAGTTAAGTGTCTCGCTTCAAACTTCATTCGCTTATTTTGCAAACTTTACTTTATGCTACAAACACACTCGGGGGCTCCCCCCACCTCATGATTTCATCGACTGAGGATCACGCGTGTACACCTGAGTAGCTGACAACGTCAGGCAAACGAAAAGGACACGTACTCAAACAAAGCACAGCATGCTTACAACAAACAAACCTTTACAACAAGGGCACAACACGCCCAGTCGAAATATACAAATTTTACATTTATCTCTTTTACACGTACTACCTATTCTGAAGAATAACCTGAGCACGCTGCTCAAACAAATCTACGACATTAAGCATCGCCTTACAGCGTAATGTGGACGCATGTCCCACTCATCGCCATCCGCCGAGGTGGCCCAACCACAAAGAGCCAAATCTACATCGGTCGGTGCAGCCTTACAAGAGACAAAGCAGCCTTCACTCCCGCAGCGAGCTGTTGCCGCACCAACTCCTTGACATTGCTCACGCTCCGAAACTTCGACAGAAGACCCGCAAGGCTCGTCGGTACGGCATCCAAAGGAAACATGACGTGCAACACCGAGGCAAGCGACGTCTGCACTTGGCGAAGCACCCGCGAAACCTGGTGCACACGATCCGCACTGCCGCCGCGAGTCATGGCGGTCACGATCCATCCAGAAGAAGCCGCCAGCCTCCATGTCCTGTTGAGTCAAGCAATTGACCCGAACAGCGACACGCTCTTTGTCTTCCCTCGGAGCAAGGTTAGCACCTGTGACAATCGCACAAAATAAGAGGCAAGTCCAGTAGGCTCACTCGAAGAACTGAGCTGCAGCACGAAACAAAGAACAACTTACACTGAAGCTTCTCAGACAGCCGAAGCAGTTCCGCCATCAAGTACTCCTCTCTAGCTGCACCACGATCCGCCTTGGACTTCCAAACATCGGCGTGACCTCGCAACCCAAGCAACTCCTTCTCAAGACTACGAACACGATCCCGAAGAAAAGCGAGTTGCGAGGAAGCATCCAAAGATGGACGCAGCTGCGCTGCAGGCGAGGTGTCAATAGGGTCAGCACCCGAAGGAACCTAGAACAGAAGAAAAGCAAAGGACACAAACATTCAGACAGTGGTCGAGCACAACTCAGGCGAATTTATTCAGCACATAAAAGTCCACTATGTGACACAAGAATTGTGTTCATCAAAATAATTACAGAAAAAAGCAGACTACAAAATATCCTACGTCTACAACGCCTGAGACACGGCACCCTGAGTCGCCTCGGAGCCGGACTGCCTAGCTTTGGCCCCGCCCTGCTGCCGCAGTGCATATACTCGACAAAGAATCAATGAGCTTCGCCCATGCGCAGTAGTAGGCAAAGGCTACCTCGGATCCATCCGCGTCGTCGGCATCCGGAGGTGATCTGGGTGTCCAGCTCCAGCCGCCAAAGCCATCGCCAGCCCGACGGACGCGCCGATGCCCTTCTGCTTGCGCTTGTACGCCGCAGGCGCTTCGGCTGACAAAGCCTCCGCCAGAGCATCCACATCATCGAGGGCCGCGCCCTTAGGGACAAGCTCCCTGTAGAAGTGGCCAAGGACCTCCTTCGCCTTGGCAAAGGAGCTAACGACAGTGCTGCAGCGATCTTCGACCACTACAGTAGCATCATCTAGAGCACTACCGTGCTCTAGAGCGCTGCGGTCAAACTCGATGCCTACGGCATCTGAGACAAAAAAAGGGGAAGACAAGAAGAAAAGTAGCATAGAAGAAGACAAGAAACATGAAGAAACAAGCACAAAAACAACACTTACCCGAAACAGCCTTGGCAGCAGCCATGAGCTTGCCCGCCACCTCTCTCTCACGAGCAGCCGCAACAGTGGCCAGCTGCTCCTCACGGTCCGCGGTCTCCTGCTGCAGACGCTCCTTCGCTTCGACTGCCTTAGTCAGCTCTAGCTCGAGGCGTTCCTTCGCACCAATGGCGGCCTCGGCCTTCTTCTCCGATTAACCAAGGCTCTTCTTGAGAGCTTCGACCTCACGGAGAGAAGTATTATGCTCCGCTGCATTCAAAACAAGCAAATGTCAGAGAGCAGGAACAGAATAAACGAGAGAAGCACCAAAAGCAAACAAGTACCTTGAAGCTGCCGAAGGTTAGCCTCAGACCAGCGCCCTGCACCGCTTGGCCTCCTCTGCACAAAAGGTCAGAAAAGAAACAAGAAGAAGAAAAGGACTTGGGGGCTACGCCCAACACAAAGGAATAAAAGCAAAATTCGCACACGAAGACACTCGGGGGCTCCCCCCGTGGCACGAAGCAGAGGTACTCACATGCTCGGATGGCGACTCCGAAGGCCCGCTGGCGAAATTCTGAGGCGCAACCACCTGCACCTCCTGCACAGGCGGATCCGGAGCGGCGCCCCCCAAAGTCGCCACCGTCTGAGGAGGAGGAGACGCAATTTTCGACTCCCCCATCATCTCCCGCGCACCATCACTGGAGGAATCGTGGGAGGAATGCCTGCATACGAAGCAATCAGCATAAGTGCAAAATCAAGAAGGAAAAAGGACAGTAGTACAACAAGAAACTTACGAGCCCAATGAGCTCAGGTCGAAGACAGGAGGAGTCCTTCGGGCTCTCTTCTTCTCCTTCTTCTCCTCCTTTTTCTCTTCCTTCTTTTCTTCCTTATTCCGCTTCACTGGCGGGTGCGGTGCTACAGCCCGCATAGGAATGGCAGGAATGGGAGAGGAAGAGCCTCCATGCCCGTCACTATGACGATCAAGGCACAAAGGGTTTCTGGGAGTCGGAGGAGTCGAGGCATCCGAAGACTCGCTGGAGCTCCGTGATTGTTTGCGCGTATGGTCCTCACTCGACTCGTCGGCATCTTCGGCCGGAGATCGTGCCGACGGCAGTTCGGACACGGACTCAACCACTTCATTATCCGGGGCATTCGGATACTTTTCGGGCAATGGCGGTATCATGCTCGGCACTTTGAAGCTCTGCAAAACCAGAAGGGACTTTGTTAGCAAACAAAGGAAATAAATACGATCGACAAAAAGCACTACAGACAAATCTACACTGGAATGTACCAACGCCAAGAAAACGGTGAGTCGGCGACTTCGTGGATTTCCTCTTGCCTTGAACTTCAGCTAGCGAAGGGCCTGTCAAGATCCCTCGAGATTTTCTCACCAAACCTCGTCGGATCACGGCGCCCAGAATAAAGAAACATCGGGTGCGCCCTCGCTTGGAGAGGCTGCACCCGACGCTCGAGAAACGTCCGGATGATGTCCATGCCGTTCACTTCCTTCTCCGAAATCAGCTGGAGATCCTCCACCCGACGGTAAAGGGCCTCTATCTCCGCCACCTCGCCATCCAAGATTTTGTTTTTCCAAGACCTTTTCGGCTTAATCATTTGGGAGGGGTCAAAAGGAACAAGACCAAAATCTTGCCTAGGCACTACGGAGTCGCGGATATAAAACCATCGCCTCCGCTAGTACTGGACAGATTCGGACATGGAAAAGGAAAAGAAAAGAAGATTGGGACTAAGGGAGATGATGCAACCCCCAATGGGATAAACACCATCCGAACCAGACTGCCTCTTCATGGAATAAAGTTTCCGAAAGAGGCCAAAGTGCGGCTCAATGCCAAGCCAGCACTCGCAAAAAGTGATGAAGCAAGCAATGTGGAGAAGAGAGTTGGGCGACAGATGGTGAAGCTGAATGCCATAGAAAAAGAGCAATCCACGGAGGAAGTTGTGGACTAGAAAATAAAACCCACGCATAACGAAGGCGAGAAACATAACCCGATACCCAGCTGGGGGACGGGGGATTACCTCGTTGCCGGGGAGTCTGACGGCCTCCCTATCTTGCGGGATCGACCGCCGCTAAGCTTATGGAGATCGCTCTCCGCTCTCTGATCGCCGCCACCACCGTCGGTGACACGGTAGGTGGCGCCTTTCTTTCTCCGCGGCGCTGGTCCCAACTGCAGATGACGATTTCTTGGTTTCCCCATCGCGGGCGGCGGTGAAAGCGCAGAAGAAGATGGAAATGTGGAAGGAAATCCCAGCAAAGAAGAATCGCTAGAGCACAAGGAGGTAGTGAAAACAAGAACGATGCGGTGAAACAAACCGCGGCTTTCCCCAATGATTATAACGAAAGACGACGACGGCCGGGCCCATCCAGAAGACCTAACGCCAACGGCAGATCCGACCGTACACGTGTCAAGATCACAACGAACCGTCGTTACCACGCCGCCCACTACGCTGGAAATCGAGGAGACGCCAGAATTATCTCCACGCCAAGGTGACCGTCAATTCAAGGTCGCAAGTGGGACCCACATTCGCCCATCAAGTCATCTCGCGTAGGTGACGCTTGAGGTCATTTGATCGCCAAAGAATGATGTCATCAAAAGCTATACTAGCACCAACTACAATTCTTCGCTCCACATTTAAGAGTACTCACTGAATCTTCGATTCGACTAAATACTGGGCTACTCTATTAGGAGCGCTCCGCACCGAAAGACGAATAAAGACAATATATCTTCGAGTCCCACGTCGAGTCACGACTCCACTATGGACTCGGCTACTCCCATAGGGAGGATGGATTTAAGCATCCGAATTTTTTATGTCCCACGGACTTAACAACGAGCAATGTTTGAACTAAAGTCTCCGCCGAGTCACGACTCAATGACACTGGGGGCTACTCCATAGGGGCGCTGGTCACGCACCCTATGAAATCTTCGATCGCGATCTTCGGATCAGCATGCAAAAACTTATCGGCAACTCTGCCCCAACAAAACGCTAAGTGAGCAACGATCTTCTTACACCAAACACCTCATGGTGACAAACATTCGATGATGTGTCTGCGACACAAAGATAAGACCTAGATATCATCCGATGGCACGCAACGCACACGATCAAGGCTCTGCTAGTAAAAACCCGTGCTAACAGGTGCGACGAAAAATTCTGACGGACGCATTGGGTACATAAATTAAATCCATTGGAATTCCACTTCTGTAAGTCCTTCGCGGCCTGAGTCAAATTACGCAGCATATGTTCCAGTTTCGAGTTGAGGGTCTCGAACCTGAGGAAGATCGTGTTGTTTCGTCCTAAGACAGTTAACTGACCCTGATCCGTCGGGTGAGTCAGGCACACGCATCAACGATCCCTACACACATACTGTTAATACATAGTTGCACCCGAAGGATTGAAGAGTCCTTAGCCGAATCTACGATTCGACTGATCACTCGGGGGCTACTGACATGGTTGTACCCTACGGGTGCGTGACCTCATCATACCTAGTCCAGCCCAAGGAAGGCCCACGGCAGATGTACGCCGGCCCATGAAGACTTTCGGGTGGCCCAGGCCCATGACGCCTTCGGATCCTTGGAGAGCAAGACTAGAGTAGATAGGAAATTCTAAGGGGTAAAACCCTAGAACCTGTAACCGACTAGGACTATGCCCGTGTGGCATCCCGCAAAACCACTACTAGAAAATCGCGTTGAATTTGTGCATTGCATCGTCATCATCATGCATTGTTTGCCAAAACTATTTGCGCAAAGCCGGTTTTTGTTTCTAGAACGCCTCGCCTTCATTCAAACACGCAAACCCGGTCTCCGGATTATTTTGTTTGAATGCTAACAGTTACAAAGGTGCTTTTAAATTAAATAAAAGTTTATTTATTTTAGTAGGGCGGTAACGGCCAACTTCAACGATCACCAGATTTTAAAACGGTCCAACTACACCGCTCCTAAATCCTAAAGCCACCCACTAACCTACCCACACCCCTCACCACCCTCCAATCACACGCCACCTCAGCACACCCCAAACCCCCCACCAATCCCCCGCTGCCACTTGTCCCTCCCTCTCTCTCCCTGGACCCTCTCAACCCAAACCCACTCAACACACAGCAACCACCCGCACGCCTGCGTGGCCCCAGGCCCCACGCGGGACCCGCCTCCCCTGGCCCTGTCCCCGTCCTCCCCTGTTCATCCTCTTCCCCGTGCACCTCCTCCCGCTTAGCTCGCCGACCGACGCCTCTCCCTCTGCCGCCGCTCCTCCAAGGCCCCTCATCGCTGTTCCGCCCCGCCCAGCCTCGCCGCGCCAAGCTGCTGCCACCGCCAAGCAGCCGTGTTTCCCCACCGAGCCGCTAATCACTACCGCTGACGCGCCCGCCATTTCGCCCCTCTGCGACGCCTGCCCCGTCGACGCGACGCCGCCACTGCCACCCGCATGCCGCCTCGCGCCAGAGCCGTCCTCCTCCACGACCACACCGGCGCTTCGCCCCGCTGGCCGCCGCCGAGCTGAGCTCCTCGCCGCCGCCTCGCCTCCTCTTTCGCCGCCTGCCTCCTCCGCTGCCACTGCTCACGAGCCTCCGCCTGCGCTCTTCTCGGCCCGCGGCCGAAGCTCCGCCTCGGCTCACCATCACCCCGCCATCCCTGCCGCCACCGCCCGCCTCTGTCTCGCCTGCAGCTGGCCGCCTCGGTCCCTCGCTGGCAGCGCAAGCCGCCACTGCCACTGCGGCCGCCGCCCGGCCTGCCGCCGCTGCCTTGCCACCTCCGCCAGCGCCTCCCGCTGCCGCGCCGCCGTCGCCGCCGAGTACCTCCGCCCGCTGCTCGTCCCGCGCCCCGACCTTCCTGCCGCTGGGCCGCCTCGCCAGCGTCGACCTCCGCTGCGCCCGCCGCGAGGCCTCTCCACGCTGAAGCTCGCCATGGCGAGCCCCTGGCCCGCTGCCGACCTCGCCGAGCTCGCCGCTGGCGAGCCCGCCCGACCGCTGCCCCTGGGCCCCCTCGCCGTACGCCTTCTCCGCCTCGAGCCCGGACGTGTCCTCGCTGCCAAGGTGCGGTTTCCCCCGCCTGCGTAGCGACTGCCCACGCCCGCCACCTCTAGATCGTAGTTGGGCCGTGTGGTGACGCGAAGAAGACCCGGAAATCTTGTAGAGACCCTCGGATGCCGACAAGAACTCCTGCATCGATCTGATGACCAAGCTCCCGACGTCCGATCCCGGTGACCCAAGGGCCACGCCAGGACCAACTCAAGGAACCTAAGATCGCCATGGAACAAGTACCACAACGCCAACGACAAGAGGCCGAACAAGATCTTCGACACGGAACGCCATGATCGCCAACCCGGAACACCGAGTGCGCCGACACGAACCCTAAGACCACACCTCAACACGCCCAGTTCACCAAGAACCGTTCCCGGAGTCCGGTTGTCGAGCCAAACCCGTGGAACCCCGAACCTCCCCAAGATCTACGCTAAGGCACGACAAGGTCTACCTCACGGACACCGAGAACTTTCCCCTGAACGCCACGACCGTCGACATGACCCGAAGACCCCGATGCGACAAGACCTACCCCGGAGTCCGAGAATGACCCCGTCGAACCCTGGACCCCGAGACCGACCCCGAACCCCGAACCCCGGAACCCCAAGTTCGTCGAACCCTAACAAGATCTGCCGAACTCTAAATGTGTGAACCTCTTCCCGAAACCCTATTTTATAACATAATACAACTTGTTGCATATTAAATTGTCATTCTCGCATGCATATTGTGTGGTTTGGGGGCCTTATGCCGATTCACCTAATAATTCAATATGGGGCCCATATGCGGGCAAATCTAGTCTCATATTGGCCTCATTTAAACATGTGTAGCGAACCAGTTCCATCTGTTGCATTGCTAAACAACATATAATTTGTGGGGTAGACAAATAACTTGAACCACCTAATTAATGTCGGAACCCCGTTTCCACTTAATATTGACCTAATTGCATCGCACTTTGCCATGCCATGCATCATACATGCATCATGCCGATCTTCTGCCGTGTATTAAATATTGCATCCGGTGTTTATTCTAGTGTTTTGCTTCTTCGCGGATTGGGCCGTTGAGTTGATGTGAGCTTCGCCCCGAGCTTCGGTTGAACCTTCGACAATGTTTTCAGGCGAGCATCTCCCCCTTTCTACCTATCTTACTTTTATAGTATTTACTTTCCTCCTGTTGATCTATTGCTATCTGTGTTGCGATGCTTTAGTTTCCGTACCCGTGATCTACCGTGCAGCCCTATATTGCCTTGGACACACCCTATTACCTGTTGTTTGGTAGATAGTTGGACTTGCGCGTCGTAGTTGCTTGCTCAAGTGCTGATGTGTGTCGTCGTATGCCACAGTTGCTGATGTATTGCCGCATGTTGATGATGGAGATGATCATAGTTTTACTTATCGTTCGCTTTAAATTCCTGTTTAACAACTAAAATTGAAATAAGCAGAGGCATCGGTGGGTGATAGTTAATATTTGGTTTCCGAACGCCCACTTGTGTCCCGTAAGACCCCGAGTACTTGATACCTGTTCCTTGATTTATCGCGCTATCCACCTCCGGGAGGTATATGGGACCCCGAGCGAGCTTGATTCAGTCTTATTTCTTGGGGCCACAAACTAGTTTGAGGTTTTATTTACTATCCTGTACTTATGCCATGCTACTTTCGTATTTAAATTGTGCGAGGAGCACACTGCATCGCTTAGGTAAGCGTAATGTTTTGCGGTATCGGCTAGCCCCGATTGGGGATCTCGCCGTTACTGACCATTGTCGCAAACCTTGGGTCCGTCTCGGAACTTGCTTACTCCGCTATTGGGTGTACTTCAAGGTGGCCTCAAATAATTCTCAATCTGTGATTGTTCATCGTGAAAGCCTCGTTGGGTTTTGATTTGGTTTTTCCGAGGTTGATCGGCGTGTGTTGCTATTAGTGCACCCGCCGGTAAAACTTTCAAAGCCGTGTCCATGGATATGGACGACTTGGAGCACAAGATCTCGATCATAGACAAGCATAACTAAAGTTTACTGCTATAAATTTGACTTATAATGACTAGTAATCAGCTTCACTATAATGGAATGGCTAATTAATACTGCCCACAATTGCTTGTTGGTTGTAGCTTGCGACAATTGTATCTGACTAGTAAGTATTGCAACTACAACGAAATGGCTGAATAAAAGTACCAACAACTGCTGGGTTTCGGGATTACATCATGCTATTTGTACCTGATTAGTAATTGCTGCAACTACAACGGAATGATTAACTAAATGTGCCCACTGCTTACTTTATCAGGACGATTACCTAAACCTGACTAGTAAAGTGCCGCAACTATAACTGAATAACTAAAACTGCCAACTGTGTGAGTTCCTCGGTTGACTTCCTCGACGGTCTCGAGGGGAAACGCCAGATGGGTTTGTTTGATGGTAGTATCGTTGGTTCCGCATAGGTCCTTACCCTCTCCGATTGCCGCCATTGTTTGAGTCTCTATAGGTTGTTTAGTGCCGCTGCGCTTGATCCACCATACCTATGTAGGCGAGACCGCCAATAGCCTCGCGTGTCGGCCTTTAGTACCGACGCTCCTCTTTTCCCTTGCCCTTTGTCGGCACCCCTTTGTTTAAGCAGGTTTTGAGATCGACGTCGTAGGTGATTACCCTCCCGCTTGGCCGGGCAGGGTTATGGACGCCATTGGTTATTCTTCGGGCTCTTAGCCCCATTTGCATCTTGTCCGAATGGACGCCTATCGCTTTCAAGGTGATTTGGATCTTTGTATATTATATCTGTATTCTTGACTCATGGAGTCGTTATATATATATCTCGCTCGTGGGTCCCATCGAGGATTGTGTAATGTTATTACTGCTTTCCACCCGCACGAAAGTGCCTGGTGGGCACCTTTGAATCGTTTCTATGCGGGTTTGGCGAGTTTTGCTAAAACTTGCATAGGACCGATTCTGAGGGTGTTACAGCCCGGGACCTGCCTAAGTCTATATAAAGGCCAGGAGGGCACGACCTAGATCGGTCGACTCATACTTTCGTATACGCACCTCCACGCCAGATCGAATCTGCGCACCCTGTAATCTTCGGTTCCGCCGTAATCAAGAGCGCATGCTGTGAGTAGGGTTTTCCCTCCGGGGGCCTGAACCTGGGTAAATCTTGTGTCCCCTGGTTGCTTGTCTGTTAACCGTTCCACGATCTCCAGCATCCCCATCTTCTCCAAAACCCAAGTCCATAACAATGGGCATTGACGAGTCGAAACCTCGTCAGCCGGCCTCGTTGAAGTTCGAAGGAGGTGGGTCATCCTCCTCGTGCCTGGCGAGCGCCCTCTCACGCCGATCCCCGAAGAAGGCTTCCCAAGTCGGGAAATAGTCGGGATGCCATCTAGGATTCCTTCGTTGCTCCGGCATGAGCTCGAAGTAGTAGTGGTTCGTGATGGCCATTCGGCGCGCCACACCTAGAGGGACAGGAGGAACCGGCACGCCTCCGGCGCTCAACATCCAGCCGACGGGGACGCAGTAGCCCGGAGGGCAGGGGTAGTTCGAGGGGCAAAGAGCCTCCGCCTCCTTGGGGGTTAGTGGTACGGTGGAAGCCATGGAAAAGAGTGATGAGGTTGCAGATATTAGTCTAGAGATGTGCAATGACAATGGAGGCCAACCCTACATATATATAGTGAGAAATGGCAGGAAGATAACTGGAGGGAAGAACTAGCGGGAAAAACTGGCGGGAATAAATGGCGGGAAGAACTGGCAGGAATAAATGGCGGGAAGAAAAAATGGCGGGAAGAAAAATGGCGGGAAGAAAAATGGCTCATTTAATACATATAGTGTTAACAGAAGAAATATGACATTGATTTCCATATTGAGATACATATGTGTGCCAAAAATGGCTCAATTAATACATATAGTCAATCTTATGATCGCGTCGACCGTAACCATGGAGTATCAGCACCGTTTAACAGGATGGTTGGGTTAGTCTTCACTCTGAAGGGTGGAATTTCATCAAACTTATTATAATCTTCTGACATGTCTGTCTTGTCCTCCACTCCCACAATGTTTCTTTTCCCTGAAAGAACTGTCTGACGCTTTGGCTCATCGTGTGATGTATCTGTTTGCTTATTTTTTTCTTTTTTCGGTTTCGTAGACATGTCCTTCACATAGAAAACCTGAGCCACATCATTGGCTAAGATGAATGGTTCGTCTAAGTTCTTGTCTACCTTCATAAGATTGTTGAGATCCACTGTTGTCATTCCGTTCTTCTTGTCTACCTCAACCCATCCTCCTATTAGCTTGACCCATTTGCACCGAAACAAGGGGACCTTAAAATTAGGTCCATAGTCAAGTTCCCATATCTCCTCTATGAACCCATAATACGTGGTCTTTTGCCCATTGTCTTCTGCTGCATCGAAGCGGACACCACTGTTTTGGTTGGTGCTCTTTTTATCTTGGCCTATCATGTAAAATGTATTCCCATTTATCTCGTACCCTTGGAAAGTACATACAGTCGAAGATGGTGTCATGGCCAACAAGTACAGCTGATCTCCAACATTGGTGTTATTCGTGAGAAGCCTTTGCAGCCAGCCGCCAAAACTTGCCATGTGTTCACTTATAATCCATTCATCAGACTGCCTCGGGTGTTTGAGGCGTATAAAATTCTTGTGTTCATTGATATACGGGGCAACCAAGATAGATCTTTGTAAAACCATGTAGTGTACTTGATTGAGAGAATGTCCGTCCCTACATATCATTGCTTTACATCCTAGGGTGCCTTTTCCACGCAGTCTCCCCTCATGACGTGATTCTGGAACACCAATCGCCTTAAGGTCAGGAATAAAATCAACACAGAACTCAATGACCTCCTCTGTTACATAACCTTGGAGATGCTTCCTTCTGGCCTAGCATGGTTATGAACATATTTCTTTAAGACTCCCATGTACCTCTCAAAGGGGAACATATTGTGTAGAAATACAGGACCGAGAATGGCAATCTCTTCTACTAGGTGAACCAGGAGATGCGTCATAATATTGAAGAAGGATGGTGGGAACACCAACTCAAAGATGACAAGACATTGGGACACATCTATCTGTAACCCTGGTAGGCTTTGTGGATCGATTACCTTCTGAGATATTGCATTGAGGAATGCACATAGCTTCACAATGGGTACTCGAACATTTTCAGGTAGAAGCCCCCTCAATGCAATCGGAAGCAATTGCGTCATAATCACGTGGCAGTCATGAGTCTTCAGGTTTTTGAATTTTTTCTCTGCCATATTTATTATTCCCTTTGTATTCGACGAGAAGTCAGACGAGACCTTGATACTTCTCAGGCATTCAAAAAATATTTCCTTCTCTACTTTGGTAAGAGCGTAGCTAGCAGGAGTTAAGTGGCATCGTTTACCCTTCTCGTTCTCAGGATGCATAGGCTCTTCAGGGTCTTTCATAAGTTGCTGGTCCTGCCATGCTTCTGGTGTATCTTTTGTCTTCCCATACACTCCTAGGAAGCCTAGCAGGTTCACGCAAACATTCTTCGTCACGTGCATCACGTCGATTGAAGAGCGGACCTCTAGGACTTTCCAATAGGGTAGGTCCCAAAATATAGATTGCTTCTTCCACATGGGCGTGGTCCGCATCGTCATTCGGAATGATAGACCAGACCTTTTCCAAAGATTACTTCTAGGTCCTTGACCATACCAAATACCTCCTTACCGGTATGGAGGACAGGCTTCCTCCGTGGTTCTGCCTGACGTTTGAAATGCTTGCCTTTCTTTCTTACGGGATGCAGGTTCAGAAGAAATCGACGATACCCTAGGTACACAACCGTCTTACATTTATCCAAATATACACTTTCAGTCTCATCTAAACAGTGTGTGCATGCATTGTATCCCTTGTTTGTCTGCCCTGAAATGTTACTAAGAGCAGGCCAATCATTGATGGTTACGAAAAGCAACGCTCGTAGGTCAAATGGCTCCCCTTTGTGCTCATCCCACATACGTACACCTGGTTTGGCCCACGGCTATAAAAGTTCTTCAACTAATGGCCTTAGGTACACATCAATGTCGTTGCCGGGTTGCCTCGGGCCTTGGATGAGCACTGGCATCATAATGAACTTCCTCTTCATGCACAACCAAGGAGGAAGGTTATAGATACATAGAGTCACAAGCCAGGTGTTGTGACTGCAGCTCTGCTCACCAAAAGGATTCGTGTCATCTGTACTTAGACCAAACCTTAAGTACCTTGCGTCACGCATAAGTCCGGTACTCGCCGACTTTTCTCCACTATGACCCATCGTGGGTGTCTCAACATCGCGTCTTTCTTACGGTCTTCCATGTGCCATCGCAACAACTTGGCATAATCTTTATTTTTGAAGAGACGTTTTAACCATGGTATTATAGGAGCATAGCACATAACCTTGGCAGGAACCTTCTTCCTAGGGGCCTCGCCCTCAACATCGCCAGTATCATCTCGTCTGATCTTATATCGCAGTGCAGTGCATACCGCATGCATCCAAATTCTCGCATTTCACCGCGGTAGAGGATGCGATCATTAATGCAGGCATGTATCTTCCGTCGCCTAATCCTAGAGGGCGTATAACCTTCTTTGCTTGGTATGTACCGGGCAACTCATTATTTTTGGAAGCAGATTCTTCATTTTACCAACAACTTTGAAAATGCTGTGAGTCACACGTTCTCGCCTTCCATTGCAGCAAATCCAGTGGTACCTAGCTTTTGTGGCCATCTTCGCAAGTTGGGTACAACAATGTTTTGTGATCCTTTAACGTCCGTCCGCTTCTCCTTCTCCTTTTCGTTTCACATTCTTCCTTTGCATCAAGAATGGCCCGACCAAGATCGTCATCGTGGTCCCATCACGCCTCTTGATCTTCATTATCTACCCCGTTGCAGATCATCGTATTCGGGATACATATTATGATAGTTGTCATCATCCTCTTCTTCTTCGTTGTCTTCCATCACAACCCTTTTTCTCAGGCTTGGTCCAACAATTATAGCTAGGCATGAAACCGGATCGAAGCAGGTGGGCATGTACGGTTCTGGTATTTGAGTAGTCTTTCTTGTTCTGATAGTGAACACACGGACAACACATAAAACCATTTTGACCACGGTTTGCATTAGCCACAACGATGAAATTTTGGAGGCCCGTAATGTACTCGAAGGCGCGTCACCGTACATCCGCTGTTTCATCTGCATTAATATATAGTATATTAAAAATTAATAGGGAGATGACCATTTATATAGTACATCAATGACACATGAAAGAATAAAGTTGCCGACCTCGACCGAGAAGGAAAGAGCAACGAGAAAACTTATTTCGAGCGCTTGGGCATTTCACCGAACACCTCTTGTGCATAGGAAAAAAACACGAACTAGCACACCTCTCACCCTCTTGCTATGCTCCAAAATGAGAGAGTGAAAAAATGAGAGAGAGGGGTGTCATGCAGAGAGTTAAGACTCTTTAACACCGGTTCAAGCCACGAACCGTTGTTAAAGCGGGTCACAACATCGGTGTAGGGCCTTTAACACCGTGGCTCGAACCGGTGTTAAAGGGGGTGCTCCTTTTTGCTCTATGGACCACGATGGTACAGGCGCCCCCTTTAACACAGGTTCGTAGAAGAACCGGTGTTAAAACCCATTTCCGACCTCAACCAAAGGCCTCGTTTCCACTAGTGACTCCACTCGCCCAGACTGCCGCGAAGAGCTCCCAGCGCCCCCTGTCACCATGACTTCGTCGGCGGATCTCTTGCGCGCCGAGACATGCCAACGCCTATAGCTACGGTCGCCGTAGTTACCGCCCAACACAACGCCTTCCAGCCGATCTCGCTGACCTAGCCTCTCCGTAGCTCTGCTTCGCTACGTGCTCCCACCACCACGCCCGCCAAGTGTTTGACATTTGGAAAGATTCAGCCATGGACTCCGACGGCGACGAGATACTCGCCACTGACTCCGACGAGGACGAGATACTCGCCATGGACTCCGACGACGAGGAGATGCTCGCCGTACTCCTGGAGGAGGAGTGCGCCGAAGGTGAAGAGCACTTGCTGATCCTCGCATCTCTCACCTAGCTGTATATGCAGATGGCGAAGCCCAAGCGCGGTGGTTCGGCGCCAGGTCGCCGGAAGTGCAAGGCGAGACAAAGGATAGAGGGCTACTGCATGTTATACGCCGACTACTTCGCCGACCAGCCACTCCATGGAGAGGACGTGTTTCTCCGCCGTTTCAGGATGAGCCGGAAGCTCTACCTCAAGATCGTGCATGCCATCTGGGAGTTCGACCCATATTTCCTTTGCAAGAAGGACTGCACCGGCTTGGTTGGGTTTTCCTCGCTTCAGAAGTGCACCGTGGCGATGGGGTTGCTTGCATATGGAGCGCCGGCTGACAGTGGTGATGACTCTCTCCGCACCGCCGAGTCCACCGCCTTGATTGCTTGTATTGTGTTCGCAGGCGTTTGCAGAAATTGGGAACAAGATTTGAGATCACCCACTGTTGAAGACACTGCTCGGATCCTCAAAGTCAATGAAAGTAGAGGATTTCCTGGTATGCTTGGGAGCATAGATTGAATGCATTGGTAGTGGAAGAACTATCCATTTGATGGCAAGGAATGTACAAAGGCCACAAAGGAGGATGCACTGTGATACTTGAGGCAGTTGCTACACATGATCTTTGGATCTGGCATTCCTTCTTTGGCATGGCAGGATCGAACAACGACATCAACGTCCTCAACTCCTCAACGGTCTTTTCCAAGCTTGTTGAGGTTCATGCTCCCCCTGTGGAATTTGAGATCAGTGGACACCACTACAACAATGGATACTATCTAGCTGATGGCATCTATCCAAGATGGCCAACATTTATAAAGACTATCTCAAGCCCAATGCTCCCCAAGCATTCTCACTTTGCCAAGGAACAGGAAGCTTGCAGGAAGGACGTGGAGCGGGCATTTGGTGTGCTCCAGCAGAGAGTTTGCAGTTGTCCGATTCCCTGCTATGACCTGGTCGAAAGATCAGATATGGGAAGTGATGAACTGTTGTGTGACCTTGCACAACATGATCATTGAGGATGAGAGGAAGGATCCAGTGAGTTTGCTCGAGGAGGACGAGCCATACTACAGACAGGGTCCTCTTGGCAAACCTGATCATCAGGTGCCTCCAACATGGGTTGCATTCATCGCAATGCGTCAGGAGATCCGAGATCCGGCGATGCGTCAACAGCTGCAGGATGATCTTGTTGAGTACCTATGAATACGCAGGGGCAACACGTCATAGATGACCAGCGTGAACTAGGCCGAACTTGGCCGAAATATGTTGTATTTTCACTTCTGGCCGAACTATATTTACATTTACTTTAACTCGCTTAAAATTTCGCCGAACTTTGGTCTTAAACTGTTCTGTATCCATTGTATGACGAACTATGCCGAAATCTGGACGAATTTGAGCCGAATTTGAGCGAAAACGGGCAACCCGGAAACTTGTCCTGAGTACACGAGTGGGAAACTGGGCGTACCTAGGCCGAAAACTTGCACCGTCCGGCCAAAGTTTGGTTCGGATTTCGGCATGGGTTCGCCCAACGAGTGGAGATGCTCTAAGCTCACCAGCAAGATAAGCAGAAATGTTGGTAAGAACGGTGGCATCCTCCACTGTCCAGGAACACTTCCTCGTCAGTCAGCACTCAGCAGAGATATGGTCGATGTCGAGGGCGTCACCACACGTACGGTGGCAGCAAGCATGATGGAGTGGCTGGCTGTAAGTAGTCAGACATATAGCAGCAGACAGTGCAACGATACTGCTTCCCGAACATTCAGTCAAACAGGTGGCACACGTACGGTGGATACGTACGTACATTTGTAATGTAAGCGGCCGGGCTCCCGGAGTGAGGTACGTCGTCCCTGGTGGTGTTGCACGACGCTATAGTGGATCAACGGCACTGGTTGGCGCCTACTACAAGCAGCAAGTCATAGCAGATACGCCGAGCCCCTAGCTAGAGTGAGGTCGTCGTTCATGCAGGCTGGTATCGCAGTACTTGAAACTGAATTCGTCTGCGCGCACTGCGCTGCTTATCATATATATTTCGTCGCGGAGATGTGGTCCACCATCACGTCGTTGATCCACTGTATATATAGCGTCGTACGTGCTTGGGGTTGACGAAGCCGGCGAGGTTCTGGTCGGAGTCGTGTGGGATCTCCGCTAACGAAGTCGCTCAACGCCTTCATACTCGGGCACAGTCTTCAAACCATAACTCGGAATCTCAGATCAAAGTCATATACTATAGAGGTGGTGGGGAGGGGGAAAAAAGGAGGTAAGGGATGAACAGAAGAAGCTACAGACGCTCCAGTTTCTCAGGTCTCGACCGAACCCGCCGTCCAATTCCTTTCAAGCCCACTTGGTCCACGTCGTCCCCTTTGTTGAGGTTTCCTCCCGTGGCTTCTGAGTGGGCCAAAGCCCAGAAGATGGCAGCCCACCTTCCGACCCAAGTCTAGTATTTGAAGGGGTCGCTGACAGACAGACAGCACCTCTGTCGATCGATCTCATTTGCCTCTCCTACGCCAGCGAGGGTGCGAGGCTGGTGGCCTCTCCTCTCCCACCCCCGTGGTCAGAGGCGAGCAAGATGGAGCAAAGTAGCGATCCACGGATTCAACCTGGCCATGAAAGTGAGGTGTATGATGCCAGCTGACGACGTTGTGGTGGCTGCCCGGCGGAGCTATTTGGCTGCACGCTGTCGGTTCCGGAGAGGGACAACTCCCTCCAGCGAACCCCAGGTTCAGACATTGCACAACTGAAGACAAGGTATGCAGGTTGAGAAAGTCGACTCGCTAATCAATGACTGTCCACAAAAAAAAATTCGTAAGTTTTTTTATACATGTGCTGAATCTACAAGTGATGATTATACAGGCGTTAGTACATAGTATTTGATAATGATGATTGCTCTAGAAGGCTACAGACTTTTCCTGCCCTTATTTTTCATCATCTGCTAATTTGTTCATTACCAGTTGAGGGGCGCCGCCCTGTCTAAATATTGAACCTGCATTCAGCATTGTACCAAGAAGAACGGTGGCGGACCCAGGATTTGTGTAAGACCGACCCGGGCTAATTTCAAAGCCAAACACCTGACAAAAAATGTTAACTTCTCATCTCCACTAAATAACACAATTTATTAGCCAAATCACACTACAAATTAAATGCATGAACTGCGTTTTAACATGGAAAACAAGCTCAATGTGTAACTAATGAGGAAAGCACAAAATAAAGCACGGTAGTGTAATTGCATAAACATGACGCATTTTTCTACCTACATAATGAAGATTTCCTCTGTTCCAGCCTATCATTTACTCATCAATTGTAGGATAATTATCAGAACCTACAAAAACAAGAAAAATAACGGCCCCACGGACACGAAGATGCTCTAATGATGGCCCCAGGTGAGCTCGTTGGCTTAGTGGGCTCATGTGAGTAGCCCTCCGTTGAGTAGCCCTGGAGGCGGCAATTCGGCAGATAGGTGCAAATATATTTATTATGAAAAAACATATTTTGAGATATTAAAAATAAAAAAAATTGTATATATATATTCGGATATTTTATGCTGGTTTACAAGTTTTTGGGACGAAAGAACATTTTATGTGTCGTGTATAAAAAGACAAAAAATGTCAACTTTTTATACACGACACATATTATGTTCTTTTATCTCGAAAACTCGTGAACCAACATAAAATATTTGAATGTATATGTAGATTTTTTTAATTAACATTTTAAAATACCTTTTCTCACAATGGGTGCATTTGCACCCACGAGCCGAAGTAAATATCCGAGTAGCCCTGGTCATTCTGGACATAAGACACGGGCTGCCCTACTTGTTGTCTAGGATTTTTAGAGAAACTATTAAGAAGATACCAACAGCACCTAGCCCAAGAACCGGGCTGCCCGGGCCGAATATAAGCTGCAGAAAACTATTTGATAGTGAGCCCGGGCTGCCCGGGGCCGAATATAAGCTGCAAAAACTATTTGATAGTGCTGTTAAATTTAGACGGAACTCGTTGTTTACAAAATCTCTTGCTGAGTCAGATTTTCTTATTTTCTAAATTCCCATATGATAAATACACAATTATGCAGTTCACCGCAGAACGTAACATCAAATTCTCTTGAAACTCATGTTCGCATATAGCAGTAAATAAGATTCTCTTTGACAATTCATATGCTTGGTACCAATAGATATTCTTAAGTTCAGTTGACTATGATAAAGTGCTCATTGTGCTAACTTCTACTACATCTATACCATAATATAAAACATTTGGGTAGGATAATTCAGCATACCAAAACACATCAAATTATGGTGTGGGGTAGTATAAGTTCCAAAATATATTTATTCCGAATTTTGGAGCATTCATATTTTCCCCTATTAGTGAATATGCTTGGGACTTTTTTCTGTGGGTATGGAAAATCTGTAGATAATTGCTTTTTTTTTTTTGGAAATGGACGCTTTTATTACCTTAAGTAATATTTACAAGTGGCCTGTGCATAACTGAGATGCACACAGCCGCATAAACCACACAACTAGGGAGTAAAAAAAAGTAGACTAAAATTACAAATAACGCAATCAAAATAAACGTGCTCAAGTAAGCTAAGGCAGATCATCCTCAAATCACGCGGTCATTCATGTCGAGAGAAAATATCTCTCGTCATGTTCCAATCGCGTACACCCCTTCACAAATAAGTCGCGGAAACTTTATACGTTGGATAATAGTCCATGATCCGAGAATAGCCGCAACCCGATAAATAACCTGCATAGGACAAGACACAATATTATTAAAAATCTTGTCATTTCTATAAAGTCATAGCGACCATATAATAGCAAGCACTCCTATTCTAAGCA
The DNA here is from genome assembly GCA_030063025.1 of Avena longiglumis. Classification (NCBI taxonomy): domain Eukaryota; kingdom Viridiplantae; phylum Streptophyta; class Magnoliopsida; order Poales; family Poaceae; genus Avena; species Avena longiglumis. The sequence goes on from CP125974.1 coordinate 97,344,783, forward strand.
AAGTCCTATATTTATCAATAATTTCATGCAACCAATTATCAAAAACATTGGTCACTGAACGTGGAGGAGATAAACCTAAAGCTATTTGGATGAATGACCATATAGAACGAGCAAATTTATAATGGAAGAATAAATGACGAATCGTCTCATCGTGATGATAAAAAACGCATTGTGTACTTCAATGCCAATTCATCTTTACAAGATTATCTTTTGTTAGAACCACACCTTTACATAGATCCATGCGGATATCTTCGTCTTAAGGGGTATTTTTATTTTCCAAATTTTACTATTTTCATCGACCAGGATATCAGGTTGAACCTGTAGGGTTCGCAGCATAGAAAACAAAAAATTTCCTACGATGTGAACTATGTACCAAGATCTATCTATTAGATACAAACAACGGGCGGATATATATCCGTAGAGAACATACCCTTGAAGACCGACAAAGCTTAACGAGTTCATGGTTGATGTAGACGATCTCTTGCCGATCTCAAGATCGAGAGAAAGTCCTAGCGCCGCAAATCAGCAGGGCATCCGTGCTCGCACACACGTTCGAGGCACCGAGCAACCTCCGCCTACTTGCTCCAGCGATGCAGCGAAAGCACAACTCTTTCTTGCTGAATAGCCACCGGGAACATGTATCTCGCTAGTCCGAGACCATGGGGCATAAATTCTAGAGGGGGAGAGAGATCCTTCACGAGGAGGTGTGAGAGACAAGTGAGAGGAGGGGCTCCTTTATAGGGAGGGGCAGCCAGGGGCATGGCACGCCATGGAGGGTGTCCCCACCTCCCTCATTCATGTGGGTGGACACTCCACTCACAAATGGCCCTTCAATTTTCTTCACTCAAAATCCACTCAAATTCCCATTAAATTTCCACCAAATTTAATGCAAACTCTCATTAAATAAAACTCTTTATTTTATTCAGAATTTTGTCAATTATTTTAATGACAAACATTCACAATAACCCCTTGCTAGAATTCTATTTCACATGCATAACCACTTTATGCAATTTCACCAATATCTGCTTTCGGATCTAGTGAAATAAATTCGCGCTTTGTTCATTCTTTCGCATGAAACTTTTGCTCCAATTGGATGTTGGTGTCTCTTATGTGTCACCCTACGGTTCGTGAATAATGCGACATGATCGAGACCCTCTCGGATCAATAATCGAAGCGGATCCGAGACCCATACCGACTCCCACACATTCAACGATGACTTTCTTGTGATCGCTGGAACCTTTCGCTAGTATCTTAATCCCTTTGTTTCACGATATATTACATGTCCGAGATTCGATCATCCAGATCTCCATACCTAGTTTGATCTCGCATCGACATGCACTCTTTTCGCTCCGTGATATAACATTCTAGTGATCAAATCACTTGCTTGCAAGCTAATCAATGTGATATCACCGAGAGGGCCCAGAGTATATCTATCCGCCATCGGGATGAACAAATTCCACTCTCAATCCATGATCCTCAACATACCACTTTGTTAGTTCTGAATCCATCTTTATAATCACCCTGTTACGGTGTGATGTTTGATGTTATCAAGAAACTCTTCCGGTGTTAGTGATTGACATGATCTCATGGTCTAAGGATTAGGATCACTTCGTAAGTTGTTATAGCAATATAAACTCAATGACTTTGATCGTAATGCTATACTTCGGATGAATGTTCATCACACCATTACACTAATGTTGTGATCCCGTTATTAACAACATCCAATGTCCATGATCAGGAAACCTTGATCATCTTGTTAATCAACGAGCTAGTTTATGAGAGAGGCATAACTAGGAACTTTCTGTTTGTTTATTAAACACACATGTATTAATGCGTATTAATACAATTATAGCATGCAAAATAAACATCTATCATATACTTGGAATACACATAATAAACACTTTATTATTGCCTCTCAGGGCATATTCCCTTCAGTCTCCCACTTGCACTAGAGACAATAATCTAGTTACATAGTGATAAATCTAACACCCATTGAGTTCTGGTGTTGATCATGTTTTGCTCTAGGGATATTTTTAGTCAACGGGTCTGCTACATTGAGATCCGTATGTACTTTACAAATCTTTATATCTCCATCCTGACATGCTCGCGGATGGAGTGAAACCGGCGCTTAATATGCTTGGAATGCTTGTGAGACCTTGGTTCTTTGGCATTGGCAATGGCACCATTGTTGTCACAATAGATCACCATTGGGTCCAACGCATTTGCAACCACTCCTAGTTCGTATATGAACTCCTTCATCCAAACTGCTTCGAGCCGCGGCAAACAACATATTCGCCTCCATTGTTGATCCCGCTACCACAGTTGTTTGAGCTCCTCCAACTAATCGCCCGCCATTCATGAGAAATACGATCCGGATTGAGACTTAGAGTCATCCGGATCGGTGTCAAAGCTAGCGCCAACATAACACTTAGCGACGAGCTCTTCTTCACCTCAGATACAAGAAACATATCCTTAGTTCTTCGTAAGTACTTAAGGATATTCTTGACCGCTATCCAAAGGTTCAACACGATCCGATTGGTACCTACTAGTCAAACTAATAGCATGTGCCACATCCGGTCTTGTACATAGCATGGCATACATTATAGATCCTATGGCTGAAGCATAGGGGACTTTGTCCATTATCTCTCTTTCTTCCGTCGAAGCCGGACTTTGAGTCTTACTCAATGTCTTGCCTTGCAACATAGGTAAGAACCCCTTATTACTTCCGTCCATTTTAAACTTCTTTAAAATCTTATCAAGGTATGTACTTTGCGATAGCCCTATTAGGCGCCTTGATCTATCTCTATAGATCTTTATGCCTAATATGTATGATGCTTCACCTAGGTCCTTCATTGAAAATTTGCTGTTTAGATAACTTTTAACACTCTTTAAAAGATCTATATAATTTCCGATCAATAATATGTCATCCACATATAATATCAGAAATGCCACATTGCTCCCACTCACTTTCTTGTAAATACAAGCTTCTCCATAAGTTTGGACAAATCCAAACTCTTTAATCACCTCATCAAAGCAGAGATTCCAACTTCGTCATGCTTGCTTCAATCCATAGATGGATCCCTGAAGCTTGCACACCTTGTTAGCATCCTTAGGATCGAAAAAACCCTTTGGTTGTATCATATACAACTCTTCTTCAATATTACCATTGAGAAACGCGGTTTTGACATCCATCTGCCATATCTCATAATCGAAATATGCAAAGAATTGCTAACATAATCCTAATCGACTTTAGCATCGCTACGGAGAGAATGTCTCATCGTAGTCAACTCCTTGAATTTGTCGAAACCCTTTGTGACAAGTCGAGCTTTATAGACGGTCGATTACCATCAACATCGGTTTTCCTTTGAAAATCCATTTGTTCTCCATGCCTTTCTACCGTGAGGTAATTCCACCAAGTTCCAAACTTGATTTTCATACATGGATTCCATCTCGGATTTCATGGCTTCTAACCATTTGTTGGAACCGAGCTCATCATCGCTTCTTCATACGCCGCAGGTCATCATTTTCATCAACCATGAAATTCATGACAGATTTCGACAGCCGGAGTCGACGCGCCCCTGCTTGACCTGCGAGGTTTGGTAGTACTCTTCGAGTTTCATGATCATTATCATTAGTTCCCTCTTCAATGGTGGAGCCAACTCCGAACAACTTCCTACGCGCTACTCGCCGCCATACTTTGAAGAGAAGGTTCAATAACCTCGAGTTCTACCTTCCGACTACTCACACCTTCGAGAAACTCTTTCTCTAGAAAGGATCCATTCTTGGCAACAAAAACCTTGCCCTGATTCGTGATAGAAGGAATACCCAATAGTTTCCTTAGGGTATCCTATGAAGACGCATTTTTCCGCTTTGGGTTCGAGTTTATCCGGTTGAAATTTCTTCACATAAACATCGCATCCCCAAACTTTAAGAAATGACAGCTTAGGTTTGTTTCCAAACCACAATTCATACGGTGTCTTTTCAACGGATTTAGATGGTGCTCGATTTAAAGTGAATGCAGCAGTTTCTAGTGCATAACCCCAAAATGACAACGGCAAGTCCGTCAGAGACATCATAGATCGAACCATATCTAATAAAGTAGAATTACGACGTTCTGACACACCATTTCGCTGTGGTGTTCCGGCAGGCGTGAGTTGTGAAACAATTCCACATTCTTTCATGTGAGTGCTAAACTCGTAACTTAGATATTCACCTCCACGGTCGGATCGTAGAAATTTGATCTTTCTATTACGATGATTTTCCACTTCATTCTGAAATTCCTTGAACTTTTCAAAGGTTTCAGACTTGTGTTTCATCAAGTAGATATAACCGTATCTACTCAAATCATCCGTGAAAGTAACAAAATATCGATATCCACCTCGCGCCGACACACTCATTGGACCACATACATCAGAATGTATGATTTCCAATAAATCTGTCGCCCGTTCCATTGAACCGGAAAACGGCGTTCTAGTCATCTTGCCCATAAGGAATGGCTCACATATATCAAATGATTCAAAATCAAGTGATTCCAAAAGTCCATCCAAATGGAGCTTCTTCATGCGTTTAACGCCAATATGACCTAGACGGTAGTACCACATATATGCGGATATATCATCATTAAGTTTAATCCTTTTAGCATCAACATTATGAATATGTGTAACATTATCATCGAGATCTAATATAAATAAACCATTCATAATCGGTGCATGACCATAAAAGATTTCATTCATATAAATGGAACAACCATTGTTCTCGGATTTAAATGAATAACCACTTCGCATCAAACATGATCCAGATACAATGTTCATGCTCAGTGCAGGCACCAGATAACAATTATTCAAGTTTATACTAATCCCGGCGGAAAATGGAGAGGCAGCGTTCCGACGGCGATCACATCAACGCTTGATCCATTGCCGACACGCATCTTGACCTTACCCCTTGCTAGCGGTCGCTTGTTCCGTAGCCCCTGATTCGAGTTACAAATATTAGCAACTGAACCGATATCAAATACCCAGGTGCTACTGCGAGCACTAGTCAATTTCACATCAATAACATGTATATCATATATACCTTTGTTGGCCTTGCCCGCCTTCTTGTCTGCCAAATACTTGGGGCGCTTGCCCAAAGGGCTGGCCCCCTTACAATAGTAGCACTCGGTATCAGACTTAGGTCCAACTCGGGGTTTCTTTTCAGGCACGGCAACAGGCTTGCCGCCCTTACTTACCTTCCGTTTTCCCTTCTTGTCTTTCTTGAAACCAGTGTTCCTATTGATCATCAACACTTGATGTTCCTTTTTTATCTCCACTTCTGCAGTTTTAAGCATTAACAGAAGCTCGGGGAGAGACTTATTCATGCCTTGCATATTATAGTTCATCACAAAGCTCTTATAGCTAGGTGGCAGAGACTGCAGAACATGATGTATGCCTAAGTCAATGGGAATCGTTATTCCCAAGGACACAAGCTTATCAGCGTAACCCGACATCTTGAGTACATGCTCACTAACGGAGCTGTGCTCTTCCATCATGCAGCTAAAGAACTTTTCTGAAGCGTTGTAGCTTTCTCTGAAGATGTGTGTCGAAAATCATTTTCAACTCACCCATTGTATCAAATGCATTGCCATTTTCGAAACGCTTTCGAAGTTCCGGCTCTAGCCCATACAATATGCCGCAATGAACTAAGTTGTGGTCCTCCTGACGAGTCTGATAGACATTCTTCTCCTCGTCAGGGGCATCCTCAAAAGGTGGGGGGCCTAGTGGCGCTTCTAGCACGTATTGCTTTTGTGCAGCAGAGAGGACAATCCTCAAATTCATGGCCCATTCGGTAAAGTTTCTACCGTTCGTTGCTAGATTCTCTTTCTCCATGAACACATTGAAATTAAAAGCAGGTGGTGCCATCTACAACAGAATTTGTAAAGTTTAGACTAAGTGTATGATAGATTGAGTTCAACTAATCCATATTACGAATGAACTCCCACTCAAAAACGACATCCCTCGTGCCTTTTTGGTGATTACATGAACCAAATCCACTATACCAAGTCCGATCATCACGTGAGTCGGTATAGCTTCAATGGCGAGCATCAAATGGGCATCATATCAACTATATGACTCATGCTTAACCTTTCGGTCCGTGTTCCAAGGCCTGTCTGTACATTCTAGGCTCGCTAAGTTAGAACCTTAGTATTCGCATGTGTAACTGTTTTACACCCGAAATATGGTCGTGGATCCAAGAACACCCGATCATCACGTGATGTCTTGGAGCGACGAAACATAATCGGTGCATACTAAAGAAATAACACATTCTTATCTTGATATTTAAATGAGGGATCATCTTATTATGCTAACAAAGCGCTAAACAAGCAATATAAGATGCTATTAAACATCACATGTTTATTAGTGAAATGTTATGGTTCCCGCAGATGATCTCTATCATGTGCATCGTGGTATGATCACTATCATACCTATATGTGTAAATCCAAGGTCTATGGAGTTTACACGCTATGTGTGTTGTAAGAGTATCATCTCATACTTCTACTTACAACATCACCATATCATAATACTAGCCCAGCAACAATCTAAATTAGACGCCTCTAATTTATCCATTGCAAGTTTTACGTGGCTTAGGGCTTTCGAGATAGAACCGTTCTTACCTACGAACATGAACCACAACGAGGATAACCAAATTGTTGAAAATTCGTTGCAAAATAGATATTGACTATAGTAGGAGAGACAGACACCCGCTAGCCACTTATGCAAACTAGTTGCATGTCAAGCGTGGAACAGGTCTCATGTGCGAGGACATGTAAAGTTTGTCCGGGCCGCTTCATCCCACTATGCCACCAATATCCAAAATTACAACAAAGGAGCAACATGTAGCATCCCAATTGTCTAACAACTGTAATGCTACTTGATCTAGTAATATAATTGCCACTTCCTACATATAATTGTTGCATCATCATCATATCATGTTCATGTCATCATGCCACCTTGCATTTGAGCATCATATAAAACCTTTGGTGTTTTGGTTCTTATCTCATATGCATTATTAATTGTATTTGCCTCTTGATACTGTAGTTGGATCTTGATATATTGTTCAAATGCCCAAGTTGAGTTGGGGGCATATCTTTATTGACTCCACCACCTTTTCTTCACCACCTTATAATTCCACCATCCAAGTAATATGAGCTGGCATTTATTTGAGTTTACCTAGCTCATGTGGGTTGGGTGGATCCAATACTAGTCCCTTTTTGCTTGGCCTTATTCCACCTTTTGGGAATGCATGGAATAATGCCATGTGATTTTATGTTGTTTTCACAATATGAATACATGGCATTTATTATTGCATGGGCCATGCAGAACCACCACATCTAAGCCATTTGGATTTTATCTGAAATTCTTGGAGTAGGTCTTTCTCTCATCTCTCTCTCTCCTTCTTTTGCTTGATCCAGCTAGAGCCATGCAAGTACCACCTTTTTACTTGTCATTTAAATTTTATCTGTTTTCTTTTGCATGGATCATCTCTTTTCCTTTGCTTGATCTTATTTTGTCTTGTCAAACACTCAACCTCACCCCTCCTCTCTCTACCTCTCTAGCTATCTCTAAACCTACCCCCCTAATAACCATACCCCCATCTAACCCCAAACCCTACCCCCCCTCTCTCATAATCTTCTCCCTAAACCTACCCCTAATCACCTTACCCCCATCTAACCCGAGTCATCCCCTCTCTAGCTAACCCTAGTTCCCCATCTAACCCTAGTCCTCCCCCTCTCTCCCAACCAGCTCGGTCCCACCTGACCACCCCCTCCCATGTGCTTTCCCCTGGCCCCTCTTCTCTCCAAACCCTAGCCAAAACCGAGGCCCCCCTTTTTCTCCCTTTGTGCATAAAGGTGGCACCCCTCCCTTCTCCCCTCTCCTTCCTTATCCCCAACCTCCCCAGTACTTCTCAGATCGAGACCAGGAGCCCCAGGCACCCCACCTTCCTCCCTCCTTCCTCTACCAGATGGCCATAGCCACCACCTCGCAAAAACCCTAGCTGCCTCGGCCTTGTCTGCGATCTGCGCGTCCTGCTTGTGGCATCCCGCAAAACCACTACTAGAAAACCGCGTTGAATTTGTGCATTGCATCGTCATCATCATGCATTGTTTGCATTAAAACTATTTCGCAAAGCCCGATTTGTTTTCCAAACATCCTGTCTTGTTTTCAAATTCAAACCCCGGGCCTCCGGATTATTTTGTTGTCGGCTATGTTTGCAAAACGTTGCGTTTTAGAATTAAATAAAAATATTATATTGTTTTGCGGGCGATCGAGCAGTGAGCGAACGACCGCCCCAGGTTTTAAATCGGGTCACCTTTATCTAATCCTAAACCCACCTGGAACTCTACCCAACCATCTGGCCACATCACTCTGGCCAATCAAACCTCGCCACCTCATCTTACCCCTCTCCCTCACCCAATTACCCTCTGCCACCTAATCCTACCCCACTCTCCATCTCTCCCCCTCCTCTCCCCGGACCACACACCCCAAACCCCACACACGCCACACACAAGGCCTCGACACGCGGCCTCCTCGGGATCCCAACCGGGCCCCACCACGACTGCCACCACGCTGGCCCGACCCCAACCCGGCGTCCTCGCCCTCCTTCCTCTCTTCCTCGCCTCTCTGCAACTGGCTGCTCGCTGCAGCGTCCTCCTCCCAGGCCCTGCGCCCCGCTGCCACCTCGCCGCTTCGCCGCCCTCAAGTGCTGGCCGCCCGCTCCGCCACGGTGCCCTCCCGTCGCCCCATCTCGCCGGACCTGCCAGCGACCCTGCCGCACCTCCTTCCCGACACTGCTCCCTCCGCCTCGCCGCCAACTCCACCGCCTCGTGCCGGCCGCCATGAGCCATGCGCCGCTCGCCAAGGGCGTCGCTGCCCCGCGTCCGCCACGGTCCCGTCGCCGCCGAGCTGCGGCGAGCTCCAAGCCGCCTCAGCGCCAGTTCCAGCAGCCTCCGCTGCCCGCCTGCCAGCCTTCTGCCCGACCTTCGCCTCGCCGGCGCCTGCGCTCGCCCAGGCCGAACCTCCCGCCGACCTCCTCCGTCATGGAACCCGCCATTTGCCGTCGCCGTTCTCCGAGCCTCCCCATCCTCGTCAGGCGGCCGCCAGACCCGCTTCTCCGCTAGGTGCTGGGTCCGCCGACTGGGTGCCTGTCTTTTGCCTCGACCGCAAGGGCCACGTCGGCGCAGCCCGCTTCGGCCGTAAATGCAGTTCGAGGCGAGGTAACCTGCCGAAGCCAAGCAGGCCAAGTGCACAAGGAACAAGATCGCGTGAGCACGACAAGAGCTGCTGCCCGGAACTCGTGGAACCGACTCCGTTGCATGTCCTTCACCGACCGTCTTAGTTGGAACCCAGAGTACCTCCCGAAGATCGCCAGCGTCAACACTCAAGCTTTGCACCTCGATCGAGCCGAACCCTCAAGATCTCCGACATGAAACGTCAAGTCCTCCTTCACGGACCCGACAAGACTCTCGCAACGGCAAGATCGACCCCGCTGAACCGACAAGATCGGCACCGATCCAAGTTCTGCTCCCCGGACATCGAGACCCCGATGCGACAAGATCTACCCTAGTCAACCGAGAACGCTCCCGCCGAGGCTGAACCGAACCACGGACCCGACTCGAACTCGACCACGGACCACCGACCCCGAACCCCGGAACCCCAAGTCCGTCGAGACCCCTCAATGTGTGAACCCCTTCCCGAAAACCCTATTTTATAACATAATAACAACTTGTTGCATATTGAATTGTCGTACCCGCATGCATATCTGTGGTTTTGGGGGCCTTATGCCGATTCACCTAATAATTAAATATGGGGCCCATATGCGGGCAAATCTAGCCTTATATTGGCCTCATTTAAACATGTGTAGCGAACCGGTTCCATCTGTTGATTTGCTAAACAACATTTAATTTGCGGGGAATCTAAACAACTTGAACCTCCTAATTAATTGTCGGGACCCCGGTTCCGCTTAATATGACCTAATTGCATCACATCTTTTGCCATGCCATACATCATACATGCATCATGCCCGATCTTCCGCCTTTGTCTTAAATATTGCATCCGGTGTTTCTTCTAGTGTTTTGCTTCTTCGCGGATAAGGCCGTTGAGTTGATGTGAGCTTCGCCCCGATCTTCGGATGAACCCTTCGACAATGTTTTCAGGTGAGCATCTCCCTCTTTCTACCTATCTTACTTTTATAGTCTTTATTCCCTCCTGTTGATCTATTGCTATCTGTGTTGCGATGCTCTAGTTTCCGTACCCGATATATCCCCTGCAGCCTTATATTGCCTTGGACACACCCTATTACATTGTTTGGTAGATAGTTGGACTTATGCGTCGTAGTTGCTTGCTCAAGTCTTGATGTGTGTCATATGCCCGATTCTTGATGTATTGCCGCATGTTGATGTTGGAGATGATTCTAGTTTTACTTATCGTCACTTTCATTTGTTTAACAACTAAAATTGAAATAAGCGAGGCATCGGTGGGTGATAGATAATATTTGGTTTCAAACGCCCACTTGTGTCCCGTAAGACCCCGAGTACTTGATACTGTTCCTTGATTTATCGCTATCCACATCCGGAGGTATATGGGACCCCTGAGCGAGCTTGATTGATCTTATTTCTTGGGGCCACAACTAGTTTGCGGTTTTATTACGATCTGTACTTATGCCATGCTACTACGTATTTAAATTGTGCGAGGAGCACACTGCATTGTTAGGTATGCGGAGTGATTACTGTATCGACAAGCCCAGCCACACTTTCGGGTTCCCGCCATGCTTACCATTGGCGCAACCTTGAGGGCCTCGAGCTTGCTTACTCGTGCAGATCTACTCAAAGGTGGCCCCAAAATATTTGAATCTGTGATTGTTGATCGTGAAAGCCTCGTTGGGTTTGATTTGGTTTTCGAGGTTGATCGAGCGTGTGTTGCTATTGGTGCACCCCGGCCGGGTAAAACTTTCTGAAAGCCGTGTCCGCGGATATGGACGACTTGGAGCACAGTATCTCGATCATAGACAAGTATAACTAAAGTTTACTGCTATAAATTTGACTTATAATGACTAGTAATCAGCTTCACTATAATGGAATGGCTAATTAATACTGCCCACAATTGCTTGTTTGGTTGTCGCTTGCGACAATTGTATCTGACTAGTAAGTATTGCAACTACAACGAAATGGCTGAATAAAAGTACCAACAACTGCTGGGTTTAAGGGTTATCCCATGTTAGATGTATCTGACTAGTAAGTGCTGCCACTATAACGGAATGGTCAACTAAAAGTGCCCACCGTTTACTTTATCAGGACGATTATCTGAACCTGACTAGTAAAGTGCATAACTATAACGAATAAATAAAGCGCCAGCGTGTGAGTTCCTCGGTTGACTTCCTCGTTTGGACTCGAGGGGAAACGCCAGATGGGTTTGATTGATGATAGTATCATGTTGGATCGAATAGGTTTTCTCACCCTCTCGATAACCGCCGTTGTATCGAGTCTCTATAGGTTGTTTAGTGCATGCTGCCGCTTCGATCCATACCTATGTAGGCGAGGACCGCCAATTCTAGCCTCGCCGTGTCTTGGCCTCGATCTTCGACGCCTCTTTTTCCTTTGCCCTTTGTCGGCACCCTTTTTGTTTAAGCGGTTTTGAGATCGACGCCGTTAGCGGGGTTACCCTTCCGGCTTGGCACAGGCAGTTATGGACGCCATTGGTTATTCTTCGGGGCTCTTAGCCCCATTTGCATCTTGTCCGTAGTCTGGACGCTCTATCGTTTTCAAGGTGATTTGGATCTTTGTATATTATATCGTATTCTTGACTCTTTGAGTCATATATATATATCTGCCTGTGGTCCCATCGAGGACTGTTGTGTAATGTTATTACTTCGTTTTCCACCCGCACGAAAGTGCTTGGTGGGCACCTTTGAATCGTTTCTATGCGGGTTTGGCGAATTTTGCTCAAACTTGCATAGGTCCGATTCTGAGGGTGTTACACTGCTGCTCCCCGAGGCCCCCAGGAGCACCGACGAGTTCCCCTGCATCTCCTTCGGTGGCTAGCACCAGAGGGAGCGACTGGAAGGCCACCGAGCGCCGTCGCCGTCGCCATGGCCGGAGGAATCTGAAGCTCCCCGTCACGAGCCCGCCGCTAGATCCCTTCCTCCCCGAGCCTCGTCCACCACGCCCGTCAAAGCTTTGGTGAGCCCGCTACCCCAGACAAGGTCCTCTCCTCTCGCGCCCGTAGCCCGCCTTCCGACACGCGCTCTGCGTGCACGCAAGGCGCTGACCGGCAGCTGCAATAGCTGTTTCTCGCCTCGCCGCCCGCCCATTGTAGCCCTCTGCGATGCCACCGAACGAAACACAGAGCCCGTTTAGCCCTCTCCAATTTTGGTCTTTGCGGCATTCAGTAATTCCCAGTGGGTTGCTCGCCAACGTCGACCAAACCCCGGCCGATCATCGGTACCCTGCAGAGCGGCGCGCCGCTGCAGTTCCGACAGCCGCCGTTGTTTTGTGCTTAGACCCCTGCAGAAATTCCCGCCTAAACCCGCAGTCCCCCGAGCCCCACCGTCGTATGCTGCCGTTTTGATCGGCCCTCGGCTTTGGTCTCCAACCCGACCCTCGGATCGCACACGTGGCACGCCCGGTGGCGGCAGCGTCGTCGTGGCTCTGCCACAGCGCACTTTGTCATTCCGCTGCGTCTAGCGAGCCGGTGTAAAATCTTCTTGGCGTGGCGATCCGATCAGTCATCCCCACATCCTTTGGTGGGTAGGTCCTGGCAGAGTACCAAAAGTTCAGAAGCTGTTCTTTTCCCAAATTCAAAATCTTTTCAAAATTCAAAAATCAATTTCAAATCTGTTTAAACCAAAATGAATTCATAACTTTCAAATGGAGGGGAATTTGAATTTAACCTTAATATGGAAAATGTTTTATTTTTGAATGTGAATTCAAATCTTTAATCAAATATTTTCAGAATTAATTTAAATAGTCAACCTTTGACTTTGACCCTATTAAATAATTTTGACTTTTCATAAATTTAAATTCATAATTCCAAATAATACAAATAATATATGTTTTTGAATCAGAAAAATGTGAGGATTTCAAATATGCCATCCAAAATCTATTTTTAACACTTTATTTTCCAAGTTGAATATAATTACAACAAAATGCCCCTCACCTTAATTAATTAATAACTTTTGATTTAACAGCAAATTTAACAAATGATATGTCTAAAATGATTAGCTCAGAGACCTTTACATTTATCCATGACTTCAATTGCAGCATGCATCATATAAATATATAGTATGCAGCAACTAATATGACAATAAATGTGACCAAAACCCAATAAAATGTTATTTCTTGTATTCTACACCTACCCATGCCATGCTACATTATTGCCATGCAACTTGTGCATCATTCATCATGGCATGATTGTTTGCTAATGATTTTATTCCTATGCTTGTGCACTTTATTTATGTTGGCCCTTGTTTGTTTGGTTCTTCTTGAATAGACCTTGAGCAAGGGATATATCAAGAGAACCGGAGCACTACGGATCCGCCTCTCGCTTCAACTGAGTTGCCGTGCAAGCACTACCACATGCTTGCATACATACGATACCTATTGCCTCTATCTTATTCTTGCATCATTGAGTCGCGATTGCATTAAAGAATCCCAAGTATTGCATAGCCTTTACTTTTAAACCCCACCAAGCTTGTTCCTCCATCCCATGAGCCTTTACTACGGAGTTGTTTGAGCCATGCGAGTCGTAGAACAACATGTGTAGGGTATGTGAGAGTCGATGGATAACGAGGTACCTAAACAACTTAACTGAGTAGTAATGGGATAACTAATGAAAGTGGCACGTGGGCAATATCGCTATTTGGTTTTCCCGCTCACTTGTGTCCGTGGGACCCCGAGTACTTGATTCTGTTCCTTGATTATTCGCGCTATCCACATCCGGGAGGCTTATGGGACCCCTGAGCGAGCTTGATTCATCTTATTTCATGGGGCCACAAACTAGTTTGAGGTTTTATTACTATCACTGCTTGTGCCATGCTCTGTTTATTTACGATTGTGCGAGGAGCACACCGCTTGTTAGGAATTGTGACCCGTTTACGCGGTATCGACAAGCCTTTTGGGTTCCTAGTAAACATGGCCGGCCCCAAACCTCGGTCCGTCTCGAAGTCGGCTAACCGTTATGGTGTACTCAAGGTGGCCCTGAAATATTTCTGAATCCTGTGATTGCTTTGTCGTGAAGGCCTCGTTGGGTTTGATTTGGTTTTTCCGAGGTTGATCGAGTGTGTGTTGCTATTTGTGCACCCTGCAGGTAAAACTTTCTCGAAAGCCATGTCCGGTTATGGACGACTTGGAGCACGATTTCCGATCATAGACAAGCATAACTAAAGTACCGCTTTAATCTAAGTAATTGACTAGTAAATATTGCAACACTCATGGAATGGTTAATAAAATTGCCAGCGGATGGGGGTTGTTCGTCTTCCTCGTTGGTAGCGAGGAGGAGGATGGATCGTGGATATTCTTTATTATAACTGTTGTCATTAATTCACGGACATCCGCTATCTTTGGTTAGGCGGATGGTTAGCGATATCTATAGAACTGTTAGGGTTTATCTTTTTTGCAATTCGTCACCCCGAGTTGTGTCCCCTTTAGAGGCATAAAGACTTCTTTGAGTACCCTTAGGGTCTCACACTATAAATTATTGGTTCGGATGAACAGTACACTCAGGGCGGATCTTTGGGTGGAAGAGACCGATGATGTGGGCAACGATCGTCGGTGTAGAGATTCCTGAACGGGATCCGTGAGATCCGTGGGGTGTGCTTATTTCTGTGGCATCTTATGCCGATTTGCTTCTTATCCGTACTCGGACCTTGTTTGCCGTTTCCGCCTGATACACTGATGTGTGATGTATGAGGAAATATCCTAAAATATTATATCTATCTAGGTCATTTGAATCTTGCCGTATGGCGTTGCTATATTTCCTTTCTTTTTAGATGGTATGGCTCTGATGTACTATTGTATGGTGGCTTGCATACATACTCATTTGTGTATGTAGTTGATCCCTTCGCCTGCCGATTACGCCGCCCGTACTTGTCCCGATGACTGGAAGTGGTTGGGACGGCCGAAAGGTCTACCCGTGAGTGGCTTTTGGGGCCCCACCGTACTATTTCAACCACTTCCGCTCATCCAGGCTTGTATCTAGGAGCGTAATTCACCGAGGTAGTTACACAACAACATGATCATCATCGCTCACATACTCATATGTGTACTACCCGTGTAAAGCATCTACGCATAGATCCGGCTCTGATACCACTGTAGGTTTCGCAGCATAGAAAACAAAAATTTTCCTACGATGTGAACTATGTACCAAGATCTATCTACTAGATACAAACAATGAGCGGATGTATATCTGTAGAGAACATACCCTTGAAGACCGACAAAGCTTAACGAGTTCAACTCGTGGTTGATGTAGACGATCTCTTGCCGATCTCAAGATCGAGAGGAAGTCCTAGCGCCGTAAATCAGCAGTGCATCCGTGCTCACACACACGTTAGAGGCACCGAGCAACCTCCGCCTCCTCGCTCCAGCGCTGCAGCGGAAGCACAACTCTTTCTTGCCGAATAGCCAGCGGGAACATGTATCTCGCTAGTCCGAGACCATGGGGGATAAATTCTAGAGGGGGAGAGAGATCCTTCACGAGGAGGTGTGAGAGACAAGTGAGAGGAGGGGCTCCTTATATAGGGGAGGGGCAGCCCAAGGCGCATGGTCACGGCCATGGAGGGTGCCCCCTCTCCTCATTCATGTGGGTGGACACTCCACTCACAAAATGGCCCTTCAATTTTCTCCACTCAAAAATCCACTCAAATTCCCATTAAATTTCCACCAAATTTAATGCAAACTCTCATTAAATAAAACTCTTTTATTTTATTCAGAATTTTGTCAATTACTTTAATGACAAACATTCACAAATAACCCCTTGCTAGAATTCTATTTCACATGCATAACCACTTTATGCAATTTCACCCGAAAATCTGTTTCGGTATCTAGTGAAATAATTCCTGCGCTTGTTCATTCTTTCGGCATGAAACTTTTGCTCCAATTGGATGCCGGTGTCTCTTAAGTGTGTCATCCTACGGTTCGTGAATAATGTGGACATGATCGAGACCCCTCTCGGATCAATAATCAGAAGCGGGATCTGGAGACCCATACTGACTCCCGCACATTCAACGATGACTTTCTTGTGATCGTCGGAACCTTTTACGCTAGTATCTTAATCCCTTTGTTTCACGATATATTACATGTCCGAGATTGGATCATCGGTATCTCCATACCTAGTTTGATATCGTTACTGACATGCACTCTTTTCTCGTTCCCGTGATATAACATTCTAGTGATCAAATCACTTGCTTGCAAGCTAATCAATGTGATATCACTGAGAGAGAATCCACAGTATATATATCCATCAGCGGGATGAAAAAATTCCACTCTCGATCCATGAGCCTCAACATAACACTTTGTTAGTTCTGAATCCATCTTTATAATCACCCTGTTACGGTGTGATGTTTGATGTTATCAAGAAACTCTTCCGGTGTTAGTGATTGACATGATCTCATGGTCTAAGGATTAGGATCACTTCGTAAGTTGTTATAGCAATATAAACTCAATGACTTTGATCGTAATGCTATACTTTGGATGAATGTTCATCACACCATTACACTAATGTTGTGATCCCTTTATTAACAACATCCAATGTCCATTATCAGGAAACCTTGATCATCTTGTTAATCAACGAGCTAGTTTATGAGAGAGGCATAACTAGGAACTTTCTGTTTGTTTATTAAACACACATGTATTAATGTTTCCGTATTAATACAATTATAGCATGCAAAATAAACATCTATCATATACTTGGAATACACATAATAAACACTTTGTTATTGCCTCTCAGGGCATATTCCCTTCAAAACCAATGCTATATATAGTGAGCCAACAGAAAATTTACCACTTTCTAGTAATTCCCATTTGAACTCGTTCACACCGTCCGACAACTGTATTGTAGATAATCGTTATAATAGATTGTTCCAAGATACCAGTCGAGGACCTATCAGACTTCTTATGAAAGACACATTAGGAGGATTATCTTCCATTACTATGGAAATTGTATCCCCTTTGTGTCTAACAATCGAATATAGAGTTGGATATTGTTCTTGAAGATAAGTTTGGACAAGCCACTTATCTTTCCAAAATCTAATTTGTGATCCATCCTTAATATCGAAAGCACCAAAATAGAAAAAATGTTTTTTGGTCGCCATTAGACCCGCCCAAAAATGTGAATCTTCCAAACTGTAGATAATTGCCTATTGGTTTTCATCGGTCACATGAAATCTATTGATAGTGCCATCCGATCCATGCGAAAAGCAAATGACATATGATTCTGTCAAGCTTTGTTTGACAATGTCATTGCTTTTGTTAGACCTTTCTTAATGTAGTTCTTGTTTTGTGATTTAAATCAATTGCCAGTTTCGCTATATTTTCTTTGATTGATAGGAGTGGGCCGAGAACATGCAGGAGGACTATATGTGTATGTATTAAGTAAGAGAGATATGATCAGGAGCCTGATCACAAGACTTTTGCAATTGTTTTCTTCCCTGAATCCATCTTTCGCTTGTTCTGTCACTTTACTTGACATATATAGGAGGTAAATTCTAGGTTCCATCGATAAAATTGAAGATGTTTTATACTCATAGTTAATGAAGTTATACTTGCTGAAAGTTTTGATAGGAAGCAACTAATAGCTACTTGGGTTCTTGAATTGTCAATGGAGTCTTAGGAACCCACACAACACTCCATCTCTCATCCTACCTTAAGTTGCAGGTTTGCAATCTGCGGGGCTTGCACTTGCTTTCATATAAAAGTTTTAGATTGACAAACTTCGTTTCCATGTTTCTCGCAGACTAACATTGTAAGTCAAACCCTATTTCAGTTGCATATGAGATTTTATTTGCTACACATTGTGAGGGTAAAGTACTTGTTAGTGTGATGAATAGATGAATTCTATATCAAAAAGAGTGTCATGCGCCGGCTCCTCCCACGTACAAGCGCAGCGTCATGGACCGCGTGCCACCTCTACCAGCGCCAGCTCCGCCACGTACAAGCTAAGAGTCAAGCACCACGTGTCAACTCCGCCCAGATCGCACAATCACCTGAGTGAGATTGTCCATGCTACTAGGCCACTGTGTGCAATTATTGAAAATTGTATCTGTTATCTCATACGTATGATTAAAAAAACTGTTTCCGAATCTTTTGTTTTCTCTGTGTATTTGTCATACACTAGCACGCTCATACTCTTTCTTTCTTTTACCGTTTCATGATGCGCATGAGAGAACTACCCCTTCTGCCATACTTGCGAAAGTGTTCGTATGTTTTTCTTGTGTTAAACATGGCCAAATTAAAGTATTTGACAAATTTATGGTAAAAAACAGATAAATACATAGTACGAAAAAAAACTGAACTAGGGGGGCAATGCCCCCCCTTGGCCACAACTATGCTACACCATTGTACACCATTATTTCATAAGTATCGCCATCCGGTGCAGTGAAGAGAGCAAACGTGGCTCACTGGCTGGTGTGGAGGAGAGTCTGGTTGTTTGAATGATCCTTGATTTTGAGGAGGTGAAACCCTGTCACCGTGTCAGTGAAGATCTTGGAGGTACTGATCGCTACTTCTCGTCGTGTGGGGCTCAGTGTGAGTGGGGGAAGAGAGTGGAGATTGTGATGTTTGGTGGAATAAATTGAGGAGCGAAGGAGGGGAAAGGAGGAGACATGTTTCCATCTATTAGGTAGTGGGAAAGTGAGGCATCCAAAGGACACAGGTGGTAGAGAACTCGCAGAAACAACAATGTCGCATTATAGGCGTAGACAAAATATTATCTTTTAACAAAAAAGTTGTGAAGGAGTGGAGATCTTGAGTGTCATGTATGCTGGTGGGGCGGGGGGGGGGGAGGTGTTGTTAAATTGCTACCTTATCATGTGTGAAGTACTTTACTAAAATGTTATTATATGTACTTTTAATCTTGCCATGCTATGGAAAGAAGTTTGGAGACTACTCAATGAACCAGATTCTTTATGTGCCAACAGGGGCGGTCCTGAGATTTTTAGGGCCCGGGGCGGGACCAAAACTTGGACCTTAATATAGGCATCATGTTGGGAGTCCTAAGTTGTAACGTGTGTGTTGTAGAGGGGGTAAATTGTAAATAGTAACCTGTATATACCTGTGCTGAAGCAATGGTAGAGGGAGCACGAGGATTCCAGAAAATTCACCCACCTTCTCATCCATCTTGATCTTGTTCCTCAGGCGACCCATCGGTGATTGAGCTTGATATATCAACATGGTATCAGAGCAGCGGTGGCCAACCGTCCCGAGCTCCGGTCGGCGGTGATTTGGTGGCGCTGGGTGGTGGCGAAGATGGTGTGTGCTGATTTGGCGGTTTGCCCGTGAAGAGGAGGTGTTGATTTGGGGATTTCCTGATTCGGGCTTGAGGCAGAGCGCAAGACATCAGGGGGGAACAAGGGGGCGTGCAAGAGGCTGGTGGTGTGTGGCTGATTGAAATCGAAGGTATCGGTGGATGCCGGCTGCCGACGGACGGCTCGTGTGTGGGCAGGAGAAAACAAGGACGTGAGGTGGAGTGTGGAGGCAGTGTAGCTAGCTAGGAGTGAGCGTGCACTGCAGCAAGGTGCAGCTAGGTCTTGGAGGAGGAGAGGCGACTGCAGGAAAGAGCCTTGGAGGGCGCGGCCGGCAGCGCACATCCAGCGAGTTTCTGGTGGTAAGCTCCAAGGGGAAGTTCGTGTGCTGTTTTGTGGAAGCTTCAGAAGATGGCCGACAAGGATGATGCTCCTGCGACGGTCACTGCCGGTGAAATTGCAGCGGTACTGCAAGCCATGGATGACAAATACAGACCCCTGTTTGATGCTCTTAGCAAACTGGGAGGAGGATCAAGACCCGAGGTTGAGGTCAAGGAAGAAGTACATCCACTTCAGATGCCTCTTGTGAAACTTGAAGGATCCGAGAGCTATGCGAGCTGGACTGAGCACGCCGAGACAATCTTAGTGTCTAGGAAACTTGAAGGCTATATACTGGGCACAATTGAGAAACCGGCAGAAGAAGGCTCCAAGGAGGGGCAGAAGTGGAAGATGACTAATGCTCTGGTGAGAGCATGGCTGTTGAGTTCCCTTTCTCCCCAAATTGCTAAACAGGTTGAAAGGATTAAGGAGGCGTCTGAAATTTGGCGCCTTCTAAAGGGCACTTATTCTGGAGTTAGAAACGAGATGTTGGCATGTAGAATCCAGAGGGAGGTACAGGAGTTACGACAAGGTGAGAAGTCTGTAGTTGAGTATGTGTCGAAGTTAAAGAGGTTGTGGAGCGATCTTGATTACTTTGACCCGGTTGAACTGGAGTGCGGAAAATGCATTGAAAAATTTAACAAGTGGACTGAAAGAAGGTGTGTTAGGGATTTTTTAAATGGCCTTCATCGCAGGTTTTAAAACCGCAGGGATGCACTATATGGCAATGGCCATGGAAAATTGCCAAGCCTAGAGCAGGCAATTTCGGCAATAATGAGCGAGGAAACACGACTAAAACTCGAGACAGTAGATTCTGTCGAACAGAGCATGGTGCAAAAACGCTCAGCCTTTCTCGCTGCAGGCAGTGAAAATTATCAAAGGACTGCAACAAGTTTTCAGGAAAGGAAGTGCTTCGAGTGTGGCAACCCAGGACACCTAAAGGCAGCATGCCCCCTGTTGATTGGGGCAGGGGAAGGCCGTGGCAGAGGCCAAGATTGGCGTGGTAGAGGCCGCGGGCGATCTTTTGATGCCCGTGGTGGTGGTCGTGGAAGAGGTGTGCATCCACCGGGAAGGGCGAACACATGCACTATTGTTGAGTTGACTGCTGATGAGTTAGAAAGGTAGCGTCGATTCAAGAATTTGAGCCTTGATGTTGGACAATCTTCAGAAGCACATGGAGCATCATCATCAGCAAATTTCTCTGGTAACTTCTCTTATACTGCAGCGTGTGGTGATGATATTTCAACATGTGCACAATGGTTAATTGATTCTGGTGCTTCTCGACATATGACTGGCTCTAATAGTGAGCTTTATAACTATGTTCCTGATCTAAAAGGGGGGAATGTAAAATTGGCTGATGGTTCTACGCAAGTGGCTGTTGGGTCCGGAACGGTTCATTGCGGCCCACATATGTCCCTTTCTTCTGTGTTGCATGTTCCTGCATTTCCAATTAACCTTTTGTCAATAA
The DNA here is from genome assembly GCA_030063025.1 of Avena longiglumis. Taxonomy (NCBI): domain Eukaryota; kingdom Viridiplantae; phylum Streptophyta; class Magnoliopsida; order Poales; family Poaceae; genus Avena; species Avena longiglumis. Next base: position 97,366,114 of record CP125974.1, read on the forward strand.
GTTGCATCACCAAGGAACTAAATTGTGCTGCTATATTTTTATCTACGTGGTGCATATTCCAGGAACTTGGGACTGGAAGAAGGATTGGGATGGGGAGCATGCATGATGGATTGTATTACTTAGACTGCAATATCCCCCATGGAGTTGCTGCTGCAGTGTCTACATCGCCACTAGAAGAACTTCTACTTCAACACCGTCGGTTGGGACATCTATCTTTTGCTGTATTGGGTCGTTTATACCCTAATCTATACCGTAAGGTTAGCAAGGTGAAATTAGTATGTGATGCATGCCAGTTTGGAAAGCAAACTAGAAGCTCTTATTTGTCATCGGATAATAGGAGTAATGTTCCATTCCAAACTATACATTCAGATGTGTGGGGTCCTAGTGGAGTGACATCTCTAAATGGATACCGCTATTTTGTCACATTTATTGACTGTTGCACTAGAACTACTTGGGTTTATGTCCTGCGAAATAAGAGCGACGTGTTCCAATGTTTTAAAGATTTCCATAATTTGATTAAGACTCAGTAGAATGCATGTGTTAAGATACTTCGTACTGACATGGTACCGAATATGTGAATAATGAATTTGATGATTATTTATCAAATTATGGAATCATACATCAAACCACCTGCCCTGGTACTTCTGAACAAAATGGCCTGGAAGAGAGGAAAAATAGACATATTATTGAAATTGCACGGTGCATAATGTTTGCCATGAATGTGCCTAAATTTTTGTGGAGTGAAGCGGTGATGACCGCAGCTTATTTGATGAACAGGATGCCTTCAAGAGTACTTGGATACAAGACACCAATTGAGTGTCTAACAGGGAAAACTACATATGTGGTTCCCCCAAAGGTATTTGGATGTACATGTTTTGTAAAGGACAATAGATCTTTAGTTGGTAAACTAGATGCAAAGGCATTAAGGTGTATATTTGTGGGGTATTCTGGTAAGCAGAAGGGATATAAATGTTGGTGTCCATCTGCAAGGAGGATGTTTGTGAGTATGGATGTGGTATTTAGAGAACATGAACCATTTTATGGGGAAGCAACTGATTTGAGTGATGTATTCCCTGATCTATTTGCTAATGATATTTCAGATTCAGACTGTGAGACAGGGGAAAACAAGGAGGAGAAAGACAAGCATGAATCTCCTGAGGTTATCATTGGAGTGATACCGAGTGAAGACATGAACACAGCAGAAAACGAGCAAGTACAACGAGAGGGGGAGCCACAAGGTCTACGGTGGTCTAAACCAAATGAAGAGCATAATTTACAGGTATATACACGAAGGCACCAGACTGGAGAGAAACAAGCTCAAGGAGAACGAATCCCACCTTTGGGACATTCTGAATCCCAAGTACAAGTCGATTTGCATGATTCAACTTCACATGAAGGTACATTTTTTCCTCCATGTGATGACCTAGATGTCCCTATTTCTAATAGAAAGCAACCTCGGAATACCGCTGGAAAATTGCCCTCAAGACTATCCCAATACCTTGTCTCCAATCATGTTTCATACTCATTGGTCGGTTCGGAGTATAGATCATTTATAGTTGCTCTAGATTCAACTTCTATACCTCGTGACTGGCAAGAAGCAAAGAAAGATCCTAGGTGGAAAGAAGCAATGCTAGAAGAAATGGAAGCACTTGATAAAAATAATACATGGGTTCTTACCACAGCTCCCGTGGGAAAGAAAATTGTGGGTTGCAAGTGGGTGTTCACCGTGAAGCAAACACCTGAAGGCAAGGTAGAAAGATATAAAGCTAGACTAGTGGCGAAAGGATATAGCCAGACTTATGGAGTGGATTATGATGAAACATTTGCCCCAGTAGCAAAAATGAATACCGTTAGAACAATGATATCAATAGCAGCAAACTGTGGATGGAAACTATTCCAATTGGATGTTAAAAATGCATTTCTTCATGGAGATCTACAAGAAGAAGTTTATATGGATATTCCCCCAGGATTTAATAGTAATGAAACTAAAGGAAAAGTGTGCAGGCTTAAAAAATCTCTTTATGGCCTCAAACAGTCACCGAGAGCGTGGTTTGGGAGATTACGCAAGGAGATTCGCTCCCTAGGATATCAACAAAGCAATGCAGATCACACTCTTTTCTTTAGACACCGTAATGCTAAGATTACTATACTTGCTATCTATGTTGATGACATTGTGATTACAGGAAACGACGATGAAGAAATTAGGTGTCTAAAGAAGACTCTGGCAAAATCATTCGAGGTTAAAGATCTGGGATATCTACATTATTTCCTTGGAATAGAAGTTGCTTACGGTGCCCAAGGTATTTACCTATCGCAGCGCAAGTATATTCTTGATTTACTTTCTGAAACTGGGATGCTTGAGTGTAGACCAGCGAGTACACCGATTGAACAAAACCATGGGATCATAGCAGACTCTGGTGATCCTATAGATAAAGGGGAATATCAAAGATTAGTTGGGCGCCTAATATATTTATCACACACAAGACCAGATATAGCATATGCAGTGAGCATAGTAAGCAGATACATGCATGATCCTAGGTCTGGTCATTTGAATGTTGTGAATAGAATTATGCGATATCTTAAGGGTTGCCCAGGTAAAGGCATCTTATTCTCAAATCAGGGACATTTGCGGGTAGAAGGTTACACTGATGCTTGATTGGGCAGGATGTTTGGATGATAGAAGGTCCACATCAGGCTATTGTATGTTTGTAGGCGGAAATCTGGTCAGCTGGCGGAGTAAGAAGGAGAGTGTAGTTGCACGGTCTACTGCAGAAGCAGAGTTTAGGGCAATGGCCTCGGGCTTGTGTGAGTTGATGTGGCTAAAACTCTTACTAGCTGAACTCAGGTTATGTGGTAACACATCACTCCAGCTATACTGTGATAATCAGGCCACTATCAACTTGATAAATAATCCGGTTCACCATGACAGAACAAAACATGTTGGAATTGATAGACACTTTATCAAAGAAAAACTAGACGAGGGAACACTTCAAGTTGGGTTTGTCAACACGGTAGATCAGCTTGCTGATGTATTAACTAAAGGTGTTAGTGTTTTAGTGTTTGAAAAGCTATGTAACAAGATGGGGCTTATAGATATATTTGCCCCATCTTGAGGGGGAGTGTTGGGAGTCCTAAGTTGTAACGTGTGTGTTGTAGAGGGGGTAAATTGTAAATAGTAACCTGTATATACCTGTGTTGAAGAAATGGTAGAGGGAGCACGAGGATTCCAGAAAATTCACCCACCTTCTCATCCATCTTGACCTTGTTTCTCAGGCGACCCATCGGTGATTGAGCTCGATCTATCAACACATCACAATAATATTAATAAAAATATACTTGTAAAACATATGTTTTCAATAAAATTTATATGCATCCAAAAGCACATATCAAACAATTTATACATATTACTTTAAATTTTTCTTCTAGCATTTCTCCATGCAAAGTCAGTTATGATGGCGTTGATGTCGATATCATCCAATAATTCTTTTGGCTCTTTTCCTTTTAGCATGAAAAAATGGGCACTTTCTCAGAGGACACACAATGCTGAAAAAAAATACATCAAATATTGAATGGTACAAATTATGCATCATATACTGAAGGTAAATATTAGGTAATACTAATAAAATATTCAGTATACCTAGATCGGTATTCTTGTGATCGGGGGCCTAGAAATTGAAATCGGCGATACAGTGATTCGATGGACTGGCGATCAGAAATTAGAATTAGCTAGGCAAAATTTTAGGGTAAACAAGAACCCTAAATCGGCGGATCTGCATGGCTGGCCGCATCAATTTCTTTTTTGGATTGTTACCATGCGCAGCTGGAATCACTCATCGGCTGTTGCTCGCGTATGTCAGATCGCTGGCGGTAGCTGTGAAGATTTCTCTTGCCGTGCTGATCGCTGGCAGTGGTGGCCTGGACGCAGACATCGGTCGCCAGTTACTGGAGCGTGCACCGGTGTGTTTTTTCCGGGAAAATAGCTCCTGTGAGACGTTTTTCCTGTCACAAGAGCAACAAAAAAGCTCACATAGTGGTTCTGATTCAGATCTCTTAGAAAAGACCAAAATCTTCTGATTGCTAATGTTTTGTTTTAAGGGACTTCAGGTTTCCAATTGATTTAAAGCTTTAGTCTCATAAGAGGACAACGGTGATGAAGGTCGCCTACCAGCCAGAGAAAGAAGATCAGCCAGCACCAACATGACATTCAAATAAAAGACCATGGTAAACTCAAAAAATTACAAAGTATTCTCTGTTATAGGAGGTCTACAAATCAAGTTTTAGTACTTATCATTTTCAGACTTGACAGCAGTACAGCAGTAAACCAAATTATACATCTCTGCTCGTATGACACGAGTGAAAGTCCAGCGTCAAAATAACTGCACCTACAATGCGAGCGGATGTCAGTTGATATTCTTCCTTGCTGCAAACTATTGTCTTTGTAGCTTACAAATTAGAACAAAGTACAGATTACATTATATATGGCCTAATGTTTTAAAAAATAACTGAAAATTCAAGTTTTTACAAAAGAAGAAGAAAAAATTAACATTGTTGTGACAAGTTTTCTGTATGCAGGCATGTTTCTGCCACCAGTTTTATTATATTAGTGTTCAAAGGCCTCCACAAGCAGGTAATAATCCTTCATCATCCTAATTTCCAATAACTATAGATGCCATAATAATAATGCAAGTATTTCAATAAGGTTGATATTTTAATTTACATTTTGACCATACATGCTATGATTTCAAATTTACATCTTGACCTGCACAAAATATTTTAAATACTATACAAGTTTTCCATTATGTAAAAATATAAAGTATGATTACTTAAAGTATTAGTGCCAAAGAAGTCACTATGATGTAAGGATCTGTTGATGTTGGTTGCGTAATGCATGCCACGAGCTCCCCTGCAGTACCAATGTAGGAAAAAAAATAAAACATCATGTATTGAGCTAGATATAAGGTATGAATTATTAATATAGTTCCATTATGTTAGCCAGGATTTATTTTCTTTCATACCAGTCAGAAGGTTTTCGTTCCCTTCAATATGAAGTGCTCGCCTCTGGTATGTGTCATTTCTGCTTAGCCATCTTATATCTTTGTCAGGAGCCAAAATTTCCTTTTTCCAATGCAACGTCTGTTAAAACCAATGATAAGATGATTTAGTTTCAGCATAAACATGGAACCATCAAGTGATATATTTTACAGTATATGTTCGAGCTCACCTTCACTAATTGGAGTATTTTGTAGCTGAGTAAGCACATCTGGATTTGTTTACAGTTGCAACATCTCTTGATAATGAATAGTTTCATGAGCTTTCTTTTGATGATAGGCTTCACGAAGCTTCTTGAGGAGTTCTTCTTTCTTCTGTTTATCCATTTGCGCATATTGCTCCCTAGCAGGTTGCCTTTTAAGTTCTTTCGAATCTGTAGATGTTGGTTGCGTGATGCATGCCACGGGCTCCCCTGCAGTACCAATGTACATAGGAAAAAAAAACATCATGTATGGGGACTTGGGGTACATATAAGGCATGAATTATTAATATAGTTCCATTATGTTTAACCAGGATTTATTTGCTTCTTTTTGACATAAACATGGATTTATTTTCTAACCTACTAAACCAAGGATTAGATGGTTTAGTTTCAGCATAAACATGGAAACCAACAAGTGATATGAATTGGTTTAGCAAGTTCAGTTGTTTGGAGTTCCTTTCTCCATCGCTGCAATATATACCTTGTCGATGGATTGGGTTTAAATGAGTTCTTTGATAAGTATTGAGTCTTCCCTTGTCTGGTACAATCAAGTGTAAACTAATTTTAGATAGTGGTTCTTATTACACAATCCCTTCTTTTTGACATAACATTTGTATACTATCGGTATCATTCCCTCATTAGGTTCCAGCATCACTAAAGCATCATCATCTTCGTTAAATACTGTATGTTGTTCTGCTACATCATCCGAAGTTAAATTTTACTCCATCGCCTATCTAAAATTGCCAATAAAAAGATCAAAGACGTTGTTATGTGAGGCCTGTAAATTAAGTCTGGAACATTTAAAGATATTTGGATTTGGGTTTGGGCTAGGCTGGGACTTGGGCACGGGAACAACACAGGGTACGAAATTAAATAGTGTTTCCGTCCCCTTGTAAAAAAGTTAGCAGTGTGCAGGGAAGCATCGCACAAGGATGGGATACAAACTGTCGTGTGTGAAGCAATTCTAAAATAGCAGCAAAAAAATATCCCATGCTCTTAAATTGTTAGTTATGAATTGAAAAGCTTGGGCTTGGTCGTATAGACAATTTGTTGACTTTCTTAATATGTCAGTTTGGAATGCTTTATTCTGTTTTGATATCCCGATGGCTTCCTTTTCGAGAAAAATTAGAAAGATATGTCGCAGTGCTCATAATCTTTCTTGCCATATAAACCATACTATGTAATGGAGCTGAAAATGCGATAACAAAGGTCTCTTCAGTTTATGCAGGTTTTGTAACGATGTATTAGCCACTTCCCTCCTATAGGTCTCTTCGGATTTGTGTATCATTGGCCTTGAAGTTCCACTTACCCTCATATAGCCCTCTTGGCGTATTGTCTGTTGTTACATGGGAAATTATGTTTGTATATCATTGTCAATAAGTTTTGGAAATTCTGTTGCAGTAATTTTAGTGGCTTTATTTCTGTATGGCTATACCCCTTTTTTGTTTATTTGATTCACAAAATCATATTACTGGTTTTGTTTTCACAATATATGCATTGATCTAGATCTGTTAGTTTTGGCCATGCAGAGGTGCTGCCTCAGGTAAGGAATTGATGGTGATCAATGGTATGACCAAATCTGCTCTAGCAAATTACCTAGATCGCTGAAAAGTTATGGACGTGAAGGGGGTTGCAAGGGATTCATGTTTACACTTCAGGGACATCGAGTTGTTGGAATCTCACTGTCATATATGCAGAATTTGAGTTTATATATCAGCAACTCTTAGAGTTCTTGTAATTGAATTATGCCTATGTTTGTTATTCAGGCACCATACCAAGAGGTGGGCTGTCAGGCACCACCGTCGCCAGTGGCTATCCTTCACCTTTTCCCCCAACTGCATCAAGAGCATTATCTTTCACCCCTCTCACCATGCCTTGTGTATCTTTCAGTGACATCTTTGACTGGCAGCTAAGTTTATATCAACCTCCTGAATTCAGTAAGCTTAGTCGTCGCACCTCTTGTTTCATTCTTACTTGGTAGTTCTTTTCGAGAAGGCAATATATGTTTAATAGTTATGTTTGTATGAATCAACACATACTGAATTGAAAATGCACTATTGTTAGTACCTTCAGGATTCTGTTTACACCATCTTTTAGCAGCTCAGATTTGGCTTACTATTTATCTCAACATATTAAAAGATACATATGGTTAAATTTTATGACCAAATTTCTTAAATGGAAATACAAATTTAGATTAATTCTGATGACTAATTAGTAGGCCCTTATATTAGACATTTTGAGCAACTACTGATAACACATACATGCAGAATGGGTTTGTTCCTATACTGCTGCATATCATGGAAATTTGTATTAATCGGCTTGCATTTCCAGCGTAAAAATTAATGGTACCATATGGATGATAATGTAGTTGCTAATTACAATCACTAATGCTGTAAACACGAGCATGATCATATGTTCCGGAAAAGATAACTATCTGAGGCTTCCAACTATGACCTAACAGCAATTATTCTCCAATCTGAATTAGTGTGCCTATCATCTTGGCAGGGGTATCCATTATGTTTACCTGAACATCCCCGACTCCTTCAGAACGGATTTTTCTTATCTCGAGTGACAGAAGCCTGCCAAGATGATGAAGCGTTGCTCTCTGTGCATCACCAATCTTCCTACCAATTTCTCCTCGCTCCGTCGCCCGTCCATCTGCCCCTCGTGTAGTTGGCGCGGCGATGTCTGGTAGTTCGAGCTGCTGCGTGGGAAAGCTGGCGATGTGGCCGGTGAGCATGGCGGCAGGGATCCTATGGCGCCCTTGATGGCTCAAGGAACTTCTGAAGCTGGCGTGTACCAGTGGACTGCGGTGGCCGGGATCGCGACATCACTGATCAGATCAGCTAGGCTGGGCAGCGCTGCATCAATTAATGACGGATGCTGATGGGACAATCGTCTAAAGATAGCGTGTACCTGCATCGTACCAGTGGATCGCAGCGGCCGGGCGGCAAGTCAGCACTGATCGGATTGGCAGAAGGCGTTGCGGCGGCGACGGGCGGCTACCGTGAGCTCCCTTGGACCTGTCGGTAGGCGTCCATGCTCGGCGGCGTTTAGGATTTTGTTTTGGTGACGCCTGGATGGTTGGATCGTGTTTGATGGAGGTTTTGGTTTTGATATTATGGAAGAGTAAATGACACCGTGGATCACTGAATTTGTCCCGTATGTACACTTAAGTCACACATCTTAAAATTGAACTAACCGGTCACATAACTTGCAACCGTGTGCACCCGTGGTCATAAACCGGTTTGTTGGCCTTCTTTAAAAAAAACCGGTCATGTGTGAGACACGTGAGGGCATGTAGACTCTTTTGCAAAATCTAACCTATATTTCTATTTTGTTACATATCGATTCAATTACCACATTATTCATCCTATTTAAAAAAACATTTATGGGGGGCCACTTGTCAGTGCTGGAACTAGTATTCAAAATAAAATGTGCTCCGTAGGATTCGATCTCACGACATGGAAAGTGCAACTTTCAAATGCTTGCCAGTACACCGCAACGGCTCATCACTTGTACTCCCTCCGTTTCAAAATATAAGACGCTTTGGGTTTATGAAGAAAATGAATCTAGACGCTTTGGGTTTATGAAGAAAATGAATCTAGACTTTTTATAGTGTATAGATTTGTTCCAAAATATAAGACGTTTTGGGTTTATGAAAAAAATGAATCTAGACTTTTTTTAGTGTGTAGATTCATTTCAAAGTTGAATAAACTACATACTAAAATAAGTCTAGATTCGTTTTTCTTCACAAACCTAAAACGTCTTATATTTTGGAACGGAGGGAGTATATTAATAGGACAATGATATCTCTTATATAACTGTATGAATATGTTAGAATAGAATGCACGTGTGTGAGAATCATGGAGCACTAATTATAGGCATGTAATTGGTTGCAGGTTAGTCTTTTTTAGGAAATAACTCTGTTTGCACGTACAAATAGATTATGCTTTTAGTTCTATTTAGAATTTAGAATTCTCTAAATATCAAAATCTTTTTATAAAAAAGGGTGAGCAGTTCAGAGCGTCGATCGGTAAACAGCCGAACTATGACACTGGCTGATTTGGTTTTTAATAAACGCAACACACGACAAGACGGATGGAATTGTGTTTGCTTTTATATAAAATGTTCATGTAGTTAGATATGCGTTGTCCTAAATTAATTCAAGCGAAGTTGTCTGGTGTATTGGTAAGCTTTCGTTAGTCATGTTGGTAGGCTTGTTAGTTCGAATCCCAAATAGTTCACATTTTATTTTGAACACTTCTTCAACAGCTAACAAGTGGCCCCCTCATATAAAACAGTACATGATCCATATTAACAAATAAAAAAATAGATGATTGTTTTTACGAAAAGTTTGTCTATTAACAAATAAAAAAATAGATGATTGTTTTTACGAAAAGTTTGTCTATTAACAAATAAAAAAATAGATGATTGTTTTTGCGAAAAGTTTGTCTACCTTGACCCACACCTGACTGTTTTTTGTTAAAATGTGACCACGGCTGCACACAATTGCAAGTTATGTCACCGGTTAGTTCAGTTTTTAAGATGTGTGACTTAAGTGCACATACGTGACAAGTTTATTGACCCATGGTGTCATTTACTCGTATTTGAAGGCGCGAGGATCACGGCGTGCGTGGATCGCGGGGTGTGACTTACCGTATTTTTAATGCGTGAATGCGCGACTTGCGCGCGGTTCACAATTGTGTTAATGCCCGACAAAGTGGACCAATGCGAGCGACGAAGGACGAAACGGAGTGGCAGAAAACGGAACACCAAAGTTTTTTTTAGATAGTAGAGATTGATACTCGTGATGTGTTCCTTGTTTTGAACTTGTGTTCCACATTTTTGTTCGGCTTGTAGATGTTATTTTTCTTGGGCACTAAATTTATTCTAAATGGTCAAGTGGTCATCAACTAGATCCGTCGGTATACCGTATGCCAATATACGCAAGGAGGCGGTGACATTCTGGTAGGTGCTATGCCCAAACTCGCCGGCGGCATTCCTCCTTTGCTCAAAAAATTGATCATGCTTCATCACCTCCTTTTTTTTTGACAAAAACAGTAGGAAAGACCCCTACTGTGTCATTATATATATATTTTTAGAAAAGACTACATGATGGCATAGTTCCCTGCCTTACATTCACAAAGTGTCCCTGCCTTCATCACCTCCTTTGCTATGTGCTCAAACAAACCGGTGCTCATCCGAAAACGCTAATGAAAATAGATCTCGGAAAATGTTGCATCTTCGTTGAGACACATCCGCATTAATTTGTTGTGGCCTTCGATTCGCTTCCTCTACAACTTTCGCCTTCTAAAAATCGAGCCACCAATCTTCGGCTTTTTGTTGGCGCGCCATGCCAATAGCATGGAGATGTTCTCTTCTTCCTCAATATCCAATTCGTCGTCGGACGAATCGTAGGACGAGCGCGACTACAATGAGCTAAAACTACCAACAAAAAAAATCTACAAGAAGGGCGCGTACCCGGCGGCACATAGCTTGTGGGCATTTCGGCGAGCACGTAGGGTGCGCCAAGTAGCTTCGCATCTAGAAGAGGACATCGTCGGTGCCGCGGGAGCACGGTGACCCCAAAATCGACCGAAGCGTGGCGCGGCGCTAGAAGAGGACATCGTCGGTGCCGAAGACAGCGCGGCGCAAGGACAGCCGTTTGAGCAGACTTGAGAGCAGCACAACATGGCATAGGTAGCTTTTAGTCTCACCTCGCTGATGGAACTTTGGAAGTACCAGGTTAATAGAACTACGGAAGAACTACACTAGCAGCCTCGTCATAGAGTGGATGGTATCCTGTTCGATCGGCCTGCTGCACAGCTCACAAATCAACAAACTTTTAATGGGCCTAGTCATTAATGGTTTTTTTGGCAAAAATCATGGGCGGGCCATGGCGCAGGTCGCCCCTATGGTTGTGTTTGGTAGGCCGTGTCAATCCAGATTGTCTATCTCTACTCATACATGCTGACCTTAGCTTAGTTGGACTGAGATTTTATCATGTGTTTCGCAGCCTGCATGTGTTGACATATGTTGAGCTGAGAAGTTGTTTGGTAGAGTGTGTCTGTTTAGATATGGCTGAGCTGAGATGTTTTTATAGAATCCACTAAATTAGAAATTAAAAATGCAAACGAGTCCAAAATTCTTACACACAGAACCTAAAAAATGAAAATAAAAAGCAATCAGGTCCTCATGGGGCTGTGCGTTGGCGAGGTTGTGCATCTGGTGGCGTTGGGGTGAGTGGGCGCCGGTGAGAGGAGCAACCGAGGAGGCCATCCTGGGCGCCGGTGGCTGTCCTGGGCGCCGGTGAGAGGAGCAAGCGAGCAGGCCTTCATGGGAACCGATGAGAGAATCAAGCGAGGAGGATGTCCTGGGCGCCGGTTCCAGACGAGGTCGACGAGCAGCAGCCGGTGGCGAGCACGCTCGTCCAGCGCGTCGGCGGCGGCGGCTACAGAGGGAAGGCCGGTGGTCTTCGTCCTCCTCCCATGCGGGGTCTATGCTACAGAGGCGCGGCCGGTGGTCCCTATCCGGCCCCGTTGTCCATGGCGGTGATGCGGCGCCCCCGGCGACCAGAGGCGGGCAGCGCGACGAGGATGAGGGACGGGAGGGAGCTCCGCTTAGAGAGAGTGATAGGGGGCGCTGAACGGCAGCGGGGGACGCTCAACAACGACGGAATATAGGGATGGGATGCTCGGGGTCGGAGCGGGCGATGCGTTTTGAGGATAGAGGAGAAGGAATGCGTGGGGGCTCGGGGTCGGGGTGGAGACTGGGGGTGCGAGGCGGACAGGCGGAACCGGTTTTTCGGGATGGAGGCAGCAGGGCTGAGGTGCGAAGCTCGTTTCCAGCTTCGCAACCGGGCACTGCCCACTGTGCCCAGAGGCCATTTTCGTATGAGGTGGGCAGTGCCCAGATCCCGGAACCAACCTACCAAACATCTGAAAACGAGCTGAGGTGGGAAATTTTGGGTTGAGCAGGGCTACCAAACACGCCCTATGTAGCTCCGCCGGTACTACACTCCATAGGCAAAGCTATGTGCATGTCAGGGGCCACCGCCCCCACCCAGCTTTCAAGCAATTTGGGAAGATTTTTTTTGGAACGAGCTTAAATGGGAAATTTTTAGCATTTCCCTCGAAACATCTAAAATTCATATTTTGCCCCTCCATCTGTATCTGTCTAGCTCCCGCCACTGGTACACTCCAACCCCAAAGCCCTCGCCTCCGACGTACGCACCACCAACGCATCCCAAGCCATCGCCCAAGCCGACTCCACCCACCTACATGCCCACCACCAAGCCCTACCCGCCAAAGCTGCACCGAAGCCGACGACGCATACCTACAAGCCGATGCCTAAGTCGACTTCACCCACGTAAAAGCTGAGCATCATGGACCACGAGCCACCTCCATCGGCGCCCGCTCCGCCCACATACAAGCTGAGCGTCATGCACCGCATGCCACCTCCGCCAGCACATGATCCTCCCACGTACAAGCTAAGAATCAAGCACCACGTGCCACCTCCGCCCAGATCACACAATCACCTTAGTGAGGTTGGTCGTGCTAGTAGGCCATAGAGCGCAATTATTGGAAATTGTATCTCTTATCTCATACGTATGAAAAGAAAATTGAAGGGGGGGGGGCAATGGCCCCCCTTGGACACAAGTATGTTACACCATTGTACAACATTGTTTCATAAGTAGCTCTCTCTGGTGTAGTGAAGGGAGCGGTACAAAATTATGTACTAGTAGGATCGCTGGCCGGTGTGGAGCAGAGTCTGGTTGTTTGACTAAATATTAGTTATGAGCAGATGAAACCCTGCACTGTGTCCATGACGATCTTGGAGGTGCTGGACGACATGGCTCTCTATGGTTGAACTAGATCGTTACTGCTCGACGTGTGGAGCTCAGTGTGAGTGGATGAAGGGAGTGGAGATTGAGATGTTTGGTGGAAGAAATCAAGGAGCGAAGTGGGGGAAAGGAGGAGACATGTTTCCATCTCTTAGCTAGTGGGAAAGTGAGGCATCCAAGGGGCACACGTGGTAGAGAACTCGCAAAAACAAAAATTCCGCATTATAGCCATAGACAAAATATTCTCTTTTAACAAAAAGTTGTGAAGGAGTGGAGATCTTAGAGTTTCACGTGTGAAGTATTCATGTGTCCAGTACTCTACTAAAAAGTCATTATATATACTTCTAATCTTGCCATGCTAGGAAAACAAGTTTGAAGACTAATCAATGAACTAGATTCTTTATGTGTCAAGGTTCTTCGGGCTAAATATTATCTGCACGGTGACATATTAAAGGCAGTGCCTAGAGCAGGAGATTCCTTCACTTGGCAAAGTGTTATGGGTGGACTGAATACCTTTAAACGTGGATATATTTGGTGAGTCGGCAACGGGTAGAAAATAAATATTTAGACCGATTCATGGATTCCTAACAGTCCGAATAGAAAGGTTTTTTCATCTAGAGGAAACACAATATATACAAAGGTGAGTGCACTTATTAATCCTATTACTGGACAGTGGGACGAGATATTGCTTCATGATCTTTTATCACGGTGGACGTGAACCGCATCATGTAGATCCCTCTGCATGATCGAGGATTCGATACTTTTATAGCCTGGGTCTTATATCGACATGGAAGGTATATTGTGAGGTCGGAGTATCAAGTACAATGGAGACATCATTTTGGTGCCTCGGCAGGTCAACTCGCTTTTCTAGGATTGTCAGTTAATAATCTGGTTTGGAAAATTCTTTGAAAATTACCAATTCCAAGTAAAGTCAAAATATTTATATGGAGTGCCCTCCATGAAATTGTTCCTATTAAGTGTATTTTAGCTAATAGACACGTGGGTACATCTTCAGAATGCCCTTTATGTTAGCAAAACCCGAAACACATCCAAGATCTCCTATACCTGTTTCCTACCGCTCAAAATATATGTGGACAGGTCTTGGTTTAAAAAATATGATCGATGATGATTTGTACGTTGACCGTGCTGGATTAGCCATACTAGAATTTCTTTTACGAAGGGAAGACAATGATTACATGGGATTTGATAATATGGTACTAAAAGAGATTATTTTCATAGCTTGTTTTGTATGTGTGGTGGGTGAAGAAGGCGAATGCGAGTCTCCTCTATTCAATTGCAAGATGTATATCTTAGCTATTGTTGGAAATTCAGCCGAAGTGGGGAAATCTGCCGTTACGGAAACAAATTAAACAAAACCTGAAGCTAGACAGATAAAGATTAATGTGGACGGTAATGGCAGATATAAGATTAATGTTGCAAATTCAGCCGAAGTGGGAAAATCTGCCATTACGGAAACAAATTGAACAAAACCTGAAGCTAGACAGATAAAGATTAATGTGGTCTCCTCTATTGTTTTGTTTTGTGCTGGTGCGGCTGGTGCTATGGCTAGAGATTACCAAGGCTACTTTGTTGCAGCTGCTACCATATACCTTCTCCATGTAGCATATGCTTCAATGGCAGAAGCGTTGGCGATGAAAGAAGGGCTCCTCCTAGCGATTAGACTTGGCTGTAATTCGGTGGTGGCTTAATGCGTGCACTGGTGAAGATCTTGGAATTTGGTGAGTTTTGGTATGTTGGCTCATTAGACAAATTCTGAAATTTTCTTTTACCCACTTATGTATGACAACTTATGGCTATGCTAGTAGTGCTAAAGTTTAGTCCCACATTGCTAGTGGAAGAAGAGTTGGACCACCTTATATAGTAGAGTGTTGCACCACTCACTAAGTTGTGATAAGGAGAGAAGCCCTCGCGCACTCCTCCTCCGACGCCGTCCGCCTCGTCACGACGTGCGCGCACGGGTTGCGGTAATCTCGCCGAGCCGAGATCTATTTATGAGTCCATTACGGAAGCGTTAATTACAGTCATTTCCAGTTTTTATGGATCGTGGGATGTTACCGACTTGGACGTGGGTTGTGCCCCACGATCTCCCTGACCAGCACTATATAAGCGTCTACGCTAAACCTAATCGGTGATCAATCCACACACGCGCTTACCTCCAGAACCTTGCGCCGCCGCCTTCGCCTTTCCTGATTTTTGGGAAGCGCTCAAGCGCGACTACTGACAATCACGACGTCGTCCAACAACGAGTTTTCAAACGACAACTTCTTCCCGGACGTCACCAACCTCTTTAACAACCTCAACATGAGCGACACTGCTGCGACCGCTGCGGCTGCTACTGCCGCCGCTGCTATTCAGCCTACTGTATGTAATCCTCAACTATACTTTTTAGATTATGCTAGAATTCTTTGTTCTAGTATTTGGTGTAGATGTGATAGGTTTATCTTGTATAGATGTAATTTGTTCATCTATTTTGTTGATCTGCATAATTGGTTTTAGTATTGTTTGTATGATTATTCTTTATCAGTTTATTATTCGGATTAAATCATATGGATTCTTGCTTATATTTTCAACAGAAGATACATGGTAGATGGAATCAGCTGTGATTTATGCAGACTGCATGGACGCTACAACTAATATTGGTAGTGTTATTTTTAAGCATTGTTTGAGGGAAGCAAATAGTCCAGCTCATGTGCTAGCTAGGTTTTGTTTTCTTAATAAGGATTCTTGTACTTGGGATGATGATCCCCTAGTATTTTTCTTAATAGCTCATAAACAATGTAACAATTTTCGATAATTAATAAAGCTCACATGACGGAGTCCGGCTGTTTCCCTTAAAAAACAAATATTATTTTATGTAGAGAAAAAATATGATGACTAGAAACCGAATTCCGAGTCATAGGCAGCATCTTTACTGCTGACCCGTTTGCGGTGATGGTACGTCTCTCACCCATTGTCCAACTACTCTCAATTAGCGCTAAAATCATTAACACTAGTTGAATGCCCGTGCTACGGGTCATAAAATTAAGATGTCATCATCATGCCGACCTGCTTCAAGTTACCTCGTTCTACAATGGTACTATGCTACAGTTCCCATGTTTTTGGTTAAAAAAATTGTCGATCCTTGTATTACCATTCAAATATAGTTCGAGATTATTCAAAAAAATATTTAAAAGACATCAAATTACTTTGAATTTGAACACATTATGTGAAAAGACGTAAATATAAATATTGGTCGGTAATTTTCCTACTTGTGGGGACCATAAGAACCGGTTGCCTAAAATCTAGATAGGGTGAAAAATCTAATTTTGGTGATTTGTTGATAGACCGAGAGGAAAGGCGTGGGGGCTTAGACGTGTTTTACTTCTATGTGAGAGGCCAGATGGAGACACTATATTTATGGATCATGCCCGACAAGAAGGTTACGATGCCGAGACTCTCTTCTTTGGGATAAGATCTTGTCATTTACTTGATCTATGGTAGGGATGATATATTGTTGTGGTTGACTATAAAATATTTAGCAACAAACTTTAGTGCTCTTCCACTCAGCCACCACGATCTTACATGTCGGCTTCTTGGCTACTACTACACCGGTCATTCTAATCCCCAACCCCGGGTCGCCTCCTCCCATCTCTGTCAGCCGTCGCCACTCTCTCCCCCACCAACCGCTGCCTCCAGTATCGCCGACGGTGGTGGCCACGCCTTGGCCGTCGAAGACGACGGGCGGGTCTCTCGCACGCATTGCTGAATTCCCTTCGGGAAAGGGGACAATGGGGGCGGCGCTGGTGTTACGTGCGGCGGCGGCCGGTGGCGCTTACCGGAGTGGCACAGGTCTGCATGTGTTTGGGAGGCAGTGGGGGAGCAGCAGCGGGCAAAGATGGTGTAGATCTGAGACGGCCGTGGTGCTTCTTCTCCCGCTCCCGTGGCCAACATGTTTCTTCTATATTACACTCATTATAGAACAATAGTAGTACATGTCTGTCGTGGTGCAAGGACTTTCGGCTCTTCGTCATTGACGCTGCTAGCACCCTTGACGTCTGGTGGACGAAGATATTGCTTCAAGGAAGATGTCGTTAGGCTTAGGCAGTATGACATGAGCACTTTCCGACATGAACGAGGACGAGTATAGCTTCCGGGGGACGTACAAATGGTAGCAGCACCTCACATCCAGCCCAATACGATCTGTACTTGTCCAACTGCAAAGAAAAACAAAACTCTTTATAAATCATCAAGAATACGTAGGGCATGCAGGGGAAAGAGCTCCACATAAATGATGACTGTTCAGATTAGAATCGCAATTAGAATCAATCACCCTTATTTATATCTCAAATCTCATAATGGTTGCATAAACCTGAAACCACAATAGTTCATACTACTGTACTTCACCCAAGCGAACTACAAACCCCAAACTGGATTAATGTAGTTTTGTGCTTCTGCTGCGGCCTGTGCCGTTGTTGAGCTGAGCGATGAGGAGCAGGAAAACGTCGATTAGCCTAGTATATACACGGTCGTTTGGCCCCTGAGGAGTCGGTGAAGGATCCGAGGATGCGATAGACGTGGACAAGATTGTCGCACAAGCGGACGACGCCGGGAACGCGAGGGGTTTCATCGATTCGACAGAGGCAATGGGCACCGCCGTACTCCATCTATTTTCCTTGCGCTGCATTTCCCAATTGTCGGCTCCGGCGTGCAGCGATCGGCCACGCAGGCGGCCACGGAGCTCGATCACGGCATCCATGGGTGGAGCTCGACCTCACCCACGTCGTCTGAGTTTAGTGATTCTGCAGCGTCGTGGAAGAAAGGATCCGAAGCACGCCAATGATGCCCAAGAACCGCGCCACGAATCGAGAGCGGAGATGAGGCGTCGGATTCAGCAGCAAGTCGATTTGGTCTGTCGGTTTGCGAGGGAGGAAGAGGTTGCGCACAGGAGGTCGAGCTCCTTCTCCGTGTTAGAGACGTATATGGATATCAATCAGGATACAAACCTTTGCCCGTTCAGATTCTAAAGCACGGGCAGACGAACGAACCTAGGAAGAGCGATTAAACGGGCAAGGGTGGGACGACGGACGAAAATTCGGGGTGATGAAAACCACCTTAAAGAAAATTATATAGTAGAGATTGACTCTCATTACACTAATCGCATGCTTTCTCTTCACGCAACGGAAGTTGGCCCGTGGGCCCCCACTAGCAAGAGATGCCCAACCAAATGCATCATTAATTTAGTGGGAGGTGAAAAATATTTGTTATGTTTTAAACAATTTATTTTAGGTGTGTGAAATTATTGTTGTCACGATATTATTTTGAGTATGAAATTATCTCTACTTCTAAATATAAGATGTTTTGATTGTGCCTTTGGGTGACCTCCGGAAGAATATTGATCGGGTTTTTCACGAGCGGAAAAAAGGAGAGCTCCTCCTGCCGCTCCCTTGAGTGACCGGAAACCTAGTCCCGCCGGCTGCCTCGCCGCCATTGCCGACGGCAAAGCCCGGTCAGTGGCGGGGCTCTCCACACGCTGGCGCGGCGGGCAATCAGGCGGAGCTCGGCGGGCGAAGGGTCCTGGCGGCGTGGCCGGGGCCTCGTGGGCGGCTGGGAGGGATGCGTGGCGCGGTCGGCGTCTGGAGACGGCGACGCCCTGTTCTCGCCCCAGATCTGGCGGCGGCGTGCCAACAGCCCTAGTGGCGGTGCTGCGGGTTGCGGGGTGTTGGAGATATGCCCAAGAGGCAATAATAAAGTGGTTATTATCATATCTTCACACTTATGATAAATGTTTACATACCATGCTATAATTGTATTAACCAGAAACATTAATACTTGTGTGATTTGTAAACTAAAATAAGAGTCCCTAGTAAAGCCTCTTGTTAAACTAGCTTGTTGGTTAATATATGATCATGGTTTTCTGATCATGAACATAGAGATGTTATTAACAACAGGGTCATATCATTAGGAGAATGATGTGATGGACATACTCCTATAGATAAGCGTAGCATAAAGATCAAGTCATTTCAATAGTTCAATTGCTATATGCTTTCTGATACATAGTAACCTAATTCCTTCGACCATGAGATCATGCATATCACCTTTACCGGATGGATACTTTGATGACATCAAACACCACACCGTAACTGGGTGGCTATAAAGGTGGCATTAAGTGTTCGGAAAGTATTGGTTGAAACACATGGATCAAGAATGGGATTTGTCCATCCTCATGACGGATAGATATACTCTGGGCCCTCTCGGTGAAATGTCATCCAATTAGCTTGCAAGCATGTGACTTGGTCACAAGGGATCACATATCACGGGAACGAGAAAAGAGTACTTATCAAGAACGAGGTTGAACTAGGTATGCAGATACCGACGATCATAACCTCGGATAAGTAAAGTATCGTGAGACAAAGGGAAATTGGTATCGTATGTAAGTGGTTCATTCGATCGCAAAGTAATCGTAGAAATATGTGGGAGCCATATGAATTTCCAGATTCCTCTATTGGTTATTGTTCGGAGAAGTGTCTCGATCATGTCCGCATAATTCACGAACCGTAGGGAGACACACTTAAGGATTCGACGTTGTTTGAGTAGTTATGGTATTATGAGAAAGAGACCGAATGTTGTTCGAGTCTCGATGGGATCCGGGATATCACGAGGTGATCCGGAATGGTCCGGAGAATAAGATTCATATAAGGAAAGTCCCGTTTCGGAGTTCGGGAATGATTCCGGTGTTTTCATCGGGAATGTTCTAGAAGGTTCCGGATTGTCCGGCACTCCGGGGGGAAGGGTACATGAATGTGTCATTGCTCATTGAATGATTGCATCATGTACTAAGTGTTCTTGCTGTCCCAAATAAAGGATTAAATTGAATCCTAAAACAGAAAAGTCAAATGTCCAGTTTGAAAGTCAAACTGCCAAAACAAGAAACTGTGGGAAACAAGCAAGAGGAGTTGGAACCAACCTGGAGGAGGAGTTGGACTCCTCCAGGCCGGCGCCCAAGCCCTAGGCCGAGTTGGGGAGGGACTCCCTCCCTCCCTGGCGCGCCAAGGAACCCCCTCCCATATAAGGAGGGGCAGGGCTCCTCCCATAGACACATAACTTTCTACTCTAGATCTCCGGTTTAGAGCTTTGGTTTAGAGCTTCTAATTGCTTTAGCCACGGTTTAGAGCCTTCTAATTGGTTTAGAGCCTTCTAATTGGTGTGTCTAATTACTAGACCACTAATAGCCTCTCATAAGCTCCACCATACCGCACTAAGCGGCAAGCCTCGGATCTCCCTCTACTTCCCATTACGCCGCCAGTCACGAATCGCGAGGAGAGTGCTATAACCTCCACGCCTCTTTGGAACAAGGGAGAGGAAGGTCTTCGTCAGTACCGAACGTGGACCGATCAAGGGAGCGCTTAACGCATGGCTGGAAGGATCGTCTACACGATCTTGAGATCGGGAAGAGTACGACTACATCACCCACGAGAATCCGCTCGTTAAACGCTGGAATCTTCGAGGTGTTATACCTTCGACGTTGCTACAATCTAGTAGATAGATCTTGGCTTGTTTGTTTGTATGATAGAAATTTTTGTTTTCCATGCTACGAACCCCTCAAGGGTATCGAGCCGTGTCTATATGTAGATCTGTTGCAGTAGAACACAATGGTCATTGTGGGCGTTGATGCTTTTATTGTCGATTGCTTCTTGTGTACTTTGTATCTTGCGGTATGTTGGGATGAAGCGGCTAACCTTACATGACATCGTTCATGAGACTTGCTCCACGCTTGACATGTAACTTGTATTGCATAAGTGGCTTTATGGTGCATGTTTCTCCTAGCATAGTTAAGATCCAATTTACAACGGGTGATCAACAATACTAGTATCAATGTTGTGGTTCTTGTTCGTAAGTTAGAACGACACTTATTGAAAGCCCCAAACCACGTAAAATATGCAAAGAAAGTAGAAGCGTCTAACTTTGTTTTGCGGTGTGCAGATGATGTGATATGGCCATGATTGTGATTGTATTTGATGTATGCAATGTTCCTTATTGTAAGTCGACAACCGCAGGAGCCATATGGTTGTCTTTAATTTATGTTAAGACCCGCGTGTCTATTCAAAGTAGTTGTAATAGTTGAAGCGGTGGGCGACAACCATGGAGTAGCGTCATTGACCTTGATGCAATACGTGATGATGGAGATCATGTTCGTATAGAAGATGGAGATCGAAGCACAAAGAAGAAAAGGCCATATCATATCACATATTATGAATTGCATGTGATGTTAATCCTTTATGCATCTTGTATTGCTTAGTAGACGACGGTAGCATTATAAGATGATCCTCATGCACATGAATTTCAAATCATAAAGTGTTCACCCTTAGTTAGCACCGCTAAAGCTTGTTGTTTCAAACACCACGTGATGATCGGGTGTGCTAGATTCGCAAGTGTATACAACGTGAGCAAGCCAGATTTGCTCATGCGTAAACTAAGGTTTGATCTTGACGAGCCTAGCATGTACATGGCCTCAGAACATGGATTACCGAAAGGTAGAGCATGAGTCATATAGTAGATATGATGAACATGTCGATTGTTCGCCATTGAAGCTATATCAACTCTCGTGATGATCGGTTTTGATGTGGTGGATTTGGTTCTGTGATCACTAAAACAACGTGAGGGATATTGTTTTGAGTGGGAGTTCACCTAGATTAATTTAATTATTAATTAGAACTCAATTTATCATAAACTAAATCAAAGTGAATTTGCATAGTTGTTGTAGTCATTGGCATCCGCTTACCACCTTGCGCTTAGTTATAATTGAGATGATAGAGCTATAGAATTCTGGTTAGTTACTTTACTTAACTGGTATCGTATTGTTTTGAAGTGTTAATCTAAAGTTTAAAAGTCCTATTGCAAACTTTCAAGAAGTTCCTACTCCATGAAGTTTAATAATTGGTATTAAAACAAGAGTAACAATTCCAATGTTAGTATATAAGTATCATGTTTGTCTCCACGATTCTTGATATTCAAAGGATTCTCTTAATATCAAGGTTATCTAGGATCTGAAAGAGTTGTTTGAAACCATGATGTGTGGAAGATATTGTGATATCTGAAACGAAGTTTTGGTTGCAACATGATAGAGTATAATATGGCAAAAGTCATGTTCTCATATTTGATGAGAATTTGCAAAAGGTTGGAGACACTAGTTGTCCTAATCCTCCAAAAGGTTTTGGAGAGCAACATTATACTTGCGATTCACCGTTACAAGCTAAAAGTAGCTTGATCATGGATAAATCCATAATAAGGGTGAATATTTGATGTAGGTAAAATGTTTACTACACCAAGAAGATTACTAAATAAAGAAATTTGAAAGAACACCAAACATTTGATGATGGTGATCTACTTCAAAGTGCAAGTCCAAAGACATTGGTATTTAACTATACACGCTTTGGACTATATGTCATATGTATGACTCCACTATTGATATTGGTAGATTCTTTCAAACAGAAAAGGAAATACTGAAAGAGAATCTCATAAATATATGGCAGAAAGGAAAAGACTAGAATTGTTCAGCTTAAGTATATAGATGATATACATGTTATGGCTATATTCTTTGCTTATTAAACAATGTGGTTCTTAAGTATTTAATACTGAATTTGTTGGTATGAATCGTCATACGAAACAACAGAATTCATGAACTACAATGGCCTAAGTAACTAGCAAAAGAATATGTGATGATGTTCATCGAGAACAAATAAAGGGTTATTGTGTTGCTCGTTAAACATCAAAGCTTGCCTTCAAGATTTGTTTTATCAGGTATTATGAGAACAAAAGGGTTGTTCAAATAATTGTCGTAATCCATAAAAGATGGATGATTCACAAAATCTCGTTGGAGAAATCACGTCCATAAAACTAGTGCTAAAAATGTCGAAAGACAAATTGATTGAAAGGTCACTTAGGAAGTGACATCGCCGTTTAAATTATAATGAAAGAACACATGAAGAAACTCCATGTGGATGGAATTTTGGAGTCTTTTGATTTTTGATCACATGACGCTTGTGAAACTTTCCTAGAGATAATTAAAACTTCGTTCATAGGCCAAAAGGGAACGAATGACTAGCTTATTGGAAATTGTATATATTGTTGTACAAAGACCATCATGTGTAGTCAAAAGCGATGGATTTCAACTTCATATGCTTTCTCCGAGAATTTGAGTGAATATTTGAATATTTACTTAATAAGGATAAAGTATGAAACACTTGAAAAGTTCAAAGACTTTCAAGATGAAGTGCAAAATCATTGTAACAAGAATATAAACAGTTTATGATAAAGATCATAAAGGAAGATATTTGAGTTACAGAGTTTAGCATAATACCTAAGATTTAAGGAATCGTTCCATGGATTTGCATTTTCCCGAAAAACCATAAGAGTATGGAGCATTCGAGATATGTAATTAAACCTTGTTTGACATGGTGAGATCGAAGGTGTAATTCATAAAACTGCCATTATATTTTAAAGATTAAAAGCTTTAGAGATTACCGTTTTTCCACTGAAAAGAGCTTCATCATAATCCATTGAAATGACACCATATAAGGTTATGGTTTGGTATAAAACCCAAGTAGTCCTTTCTTAAACATTGGTATGCTCTACATAAGAAAGATGTTTGCAACCAAAGTCGGATGAATCTGTCTTTGTTAAGTATTTCTCCATAACACCGGAGACAAAAGTGTTTGTCGCTTAGAACGTCAAGTTTCTTTAAGAAGGAATTTTTCGTGAAAAGTTAAGTGGGAGGACAATAGAACTTTGATAAGGTTGAAAAAACCTTAGCTATATGTGCAGAGTTGCATAGCAGAAAAGTGTTCGGAGGCGAATAATGCTCATGGCTCACGTGCCTCAAAGGTTGTGATCACGGAGATCTAAGTTCCTATTGAAACAAGTAGGTCGGGTAAACAATCAAATACCAAGATTTGAGGGTTGAATCATTATTTGAGAATAATGAACCGACTACATGCAAAGAAGCGATGATGGGCCTCCGACGCTCTAATGGCTTGAAAGCCATAAAATCCGTGATAGTTCCATACACGAAAAATCAAGTTTTGAACTTGAAGGACCCTCGAGAAAGGTGTAAGACCTTACAGTTGTGTCTGGATCTATAAAGAAATAGACATGGATGTTTCACATCTATGAAATAGTCGACATGTTGGGAAAGAGTTCACAACAAATGTTCAAATGTTGACTATGATAAGATTTGATCTTTCATAGTGATATTTAGTCTAGACGGATTAATGTAGCAACCATTACATATAATTTTGTTATATGGTAGTAGAATAAACAAAACAAGTTCTTCTAATAGAATCGTTACCTAGGACATGTGCATAACACGGTCCATAGGGTTTTGTTAATTCAAAGGATGCTAAAAGCATATGCGAACTTCAATGGTTAAAGTAAGCATATGAGTTGGAATCTTCACTATGATGAAACCGTTAAAAGAGTTTAATTTCATCGAGACAATGAAGATGCTTGCATTTGCAAGAAATTAAGTGGGAGCGCTAAGACATGTTTCTAATACATTATGTGGAAGACATATTGTTGATTGGAAATAATGTATCTTTTATTAACACATATTAAGAATTTCATCCCGATGAAAGACTTAGGCAAAACCTAAATATTTGGCATCAATAGACGCTAATATGGTTGTGCCAGAAGTACATAGACAAGATATTGAATGAGTTCAATATAGAAACTACAAGAGAGGTTCTTGTCACACAGAAAGGATTGAATAAGTTCAATGTTGATGATATATTCAAGTGTATTGACATTTGGTAAAGTGATACTTGATGTATGAAATCACAAAGAGTATTTATATCAATCATACTGTGATATGTACAAATCCAGATATGTCCTATGCTCTAAATGTTGTGAGCATATACCAGAATGATTCATAAGATGATCATTGGACAATAGTAAGGATATTCTTATGATCTTTTGTAAGAACTAAGAGTATAATATTTGTAGAAGTGACAAATAGATGGTTAGTTCATTGTAAAAGTACTACATTGATACTAGCTTTATCACAAAGTACAAATTAAGTTTATCTCAATCTAAACTAAGGGTGGCACAATATAATGGAAGGTGAGTTCCATAATGGATTTGGATGAGTTCCAAAGTTAAGACATTGTGACAGATACTACAACAAATGGCTAAGTATATGACTGCTATTTTAGCAGCAAAAGAGGGCATTTGTGTCAAGTAGTTTGTTATCAAACTAGGTGTAGTTCACAAAGGATAATACTATGAAGATATATTGTGTGACAATATTATCAACATGTTTTAACCCCAAGAGCTAAAGGTCACACCGAAAGACCAAATTTATACAAAGCCATCTCATTAGAGAATGAGTGATGCGTAGAGACGCAAACACATGCAATTACACACGGACCTGGAAGTGTCGATCCGGAGATCGTTGACCACTAGCAATCGTGTACATACAACACGGAAAGCCATAGGTGTTATATACACAAAGGTTTGAAACTAGATTATTGACTCTAGTGCAAGTGGAGACTGGAGATATGCCCAAGAGGCAATAATAAAGTGGTTATTATCATATCTTCACACTTATGATAAATGTTTACATACCATGCTATAATTGTATTAACCGAAAACATTAATACTTGTGTGATTTGTAAACTAAAATAAGAGTCCCTAGTAAAGCCTCTTGTTAAACTAGCTTGTTGGTTAATATATGATCATGGTTTTCGATCATGAACATAGAGATGTTATTAACAACAGGTCATATCATTAGGAGAATGATGTGATGGACATACTCCTATAGATAAGCGTAGCATAAAGATCAAGTCATTTCAATAGTTCAATTGCTATATGCTTTACGATACATAGTAACCTAATTCCTTCGACCATGAGATCATGCATATCACCTTTACGGATGGATACTTTGATGACATCAAACACCACACCGTAATGGGTGGCTATAAAGGTGGCATTAAGTGTTCGGAAAGTATTGGTTGAAACACATGGATCAAGAATGGGATTTGTCCATCCTCATGACGGATAGATATACTGGCCTCTCGTGAAATGTCATCCAATTAGCTTGCAAGCATGTGACTTGGTCACAAGGGATCACATATCACGAACGAGAAAAGAGTACTTATCGAACGAGGTTGAACTAGGTATGCGGAGATACCGACGATCATAACCTCGGATAAGTAAAGTATCGTGAGACAAAGGGAAATTGGTATCGTATGTAAGTGGTTCATTCGATCGCAAAGTAATCGAGAAATATGTGGGAGCCATATGAATTTCCAGATTCCTCTATTGGTTATTGTTCGAGAAGTGTCTCGATCATGTCCGCATAATTCACGAACCGTAGGGAGACACACTTAAGGATTCGACGTTGTTTGAGTAGTTATGGTATTATGAGAAAGAGACCGAATGTTGTTCGAGTCTCGGATGGGATCCGGATATCACGAGGTGATCCGGAATGGTCCGGAGAATAAGATTCATATAAGGAAAGTCCCGCTTTGAGTTCGGGAATGATTCCGTGTTTTCATCGAATGTTCTAGAAGGTTCGGATTGTCCGCACTCCGGGGAAGGGTACATGAATGTGTCATTGCTCATTGAATGATTGCATCATGTACTAAGTGTTCTTGTCCCAAATAAAGGATTAAATTGAATCCTAAACAGAAAAGTCAAATGTCCTTTGAAAGTCAAACCGCCAAAACAAGAAACTGGGAAACAAGCAAGAGGAGTTGGAACCAACACGGAGGAGGAGTTGGACTCCTCCGGGCGCCCAAGCCCTAGGCCGAGTTGGGAGGGACTCCCTCCCTGGCGCCAAGGAACCCCTCCCATATAAGGAGGGCAGGCTCCCATAGACACATAACTTTCTACTCTAGATCTCCGGTTTAGAGCCGTTTTGGTTTAGAGCTTCTAATTGCTTTAGCCAGCGGTTTAGAGCCTTCTAATTGGTTTAGAGCCTTCTAATTGGTGTGTCTAATTACTAGACCACTAATAGCCTCTCTCATAAGCTCCACCATACCGCACCGGCTTAAGGCGAAGCTCGCGGGATCTCCTCTACTTCCTGTACCACGCCTTTGCCGCGGAATCGCGAGGAGAGTGCTATAACCTCCGCCTCACCTGGAACAAGGGAGAGGAAGGTCTTCGAAAATTTAACGTGTGACCGATGCGGGAGCGCTGCCGAACGTGGCGCTGAAGGATCGTCTACACGATCTTGAGATCGGGAAGAGCGACTACATCACCCACGAGAATCCGCCTCGTTAAACGCTTTGGAATCTTGAGGGTAAGTTATACCTTCGACTCGTTACAATCTAGTAGATAGATCTTGGCTTGTTTGTTTGTATGCGATAGAAAATTTTTGTTTTCCATGCTACGAACCCCTACACGGGGGGCTCAGACGGCGGTGGGTGCGGCGGTCTCGCCCTCGTCTCGACGACGCGCGGCTCGCCTGGTGGTGCCCTAGGGCCGGCTCGGGACGGCTGCCGCGTGTGTCCCTTCGCGGCGTGAGCACGATGAAGGATGGCTCGATGATGGTGGTCTGGGAAGACGCCTCTCGGGGGCTAGGTCGGCGAGCGCAAAGCGCCAGGCTGATCTTGGCCATGGGCATGATCCGGCCTAAGTCCAGTTGATCGGCCTTGCCGCTGTGTCCAGACAGCGGTCACTTCGGGTGGTGGTGGGTAGTACCCCATGCTTGGGGGCGACGCGGACTAACAACCACTGGCGGAAGCGCCTGATCACCATACCCATTCCGGCGGCCTTTTGAGTGTGATGCTGGCGGTGGTAAGGACTCGAGCTCGTGGACGCCGGGGCGGCGGCCCCGGAAGGTGGACGGCGGCGACATCCCTCTGGCGGAGGCAGTTCCGGGAGGCGACGTGAGATCCCCAGACCGGCGGCGGTCCAATAGGCTCGGGGAAGCTCGGTGGCGATGGTGCTCCTACTTGGCAACCGGGATTTGCTGGTGCGGCGGATCTTCTGGTGGGAGGAGGAGTTGGGTCTGGGGTGGTGGTTGGCGTGCTCGGTGACACCCTTGCTGTAGTGCGGCGCCGTTACTTCACGAGCCTCTGCGGGCTCGGCCGGGTCTGAGGGCCTGGTTTGTCTTGCTGCTGCATCCGGTCGGCTACCACCTGCTGGTGGTGGAGGTAGCTCCCTCCCGCGTACTACTGACATGCCGGTCATAGCCGAAGTATCCGCTCCCTCGGCTTACCGGCTTCGTTCCGTGGTTCCCGGTGTGAAAGCGATGGCGACTTCAAGACCAGGGTGGCGCGTGTTCGTGGGTGACAGGTTTGGTGGAGCTTTACAAAGTGATCGGGTGGGTGACTTCGGAGGGGTCGGGAGAAATCCTTGTCTGTTGACACTGGCACGGTGACGCCCGAGGGTATCACCTTCCTTCTTGAAGGGTGTCGGGGGCCTCCCTTCCCCACCCCCCGCTGCGTACCGGGGGAAACCCTAGGCCCCGGCCGGACAACAGTGTCGTCGTTGTCACTCCCCTTCTTGGAGGTGTTGTCTTGGTACGCAGGGTTTTTGACTGCGGGATGTGTGGTGGTACTTCTCTGGAGGGGCGCACTGCGATAGTTGTTTCTGCTGCACACGCCGTTCTCGGCTTTCTTTTTTTTTCTTTTCTTTTCTTTCTTCTTGCGTTTCGTGTAGGGCTCGGGGTTTCCCCGGCGGCTTGTATCATGTGGTGTTTGTTCATTTGGGCGATGTGCTGCCTAGCCCAGCAGCGATCTCACATGTGTGCTTTATTTATAAAGCGGGGCGAAAGCCTGTTTCGAGAGGCGTGAACTCCCAAAACATCTTATATTTAGGAAATAGAGAAAAATTATCGCCAACGCTTTTCCACCAATGACCGAGCCCATTGAGCACGAATAGGACACGGTCATTTCCTAATGTTCGTTTCCAATAATTAGGACACAGTTGTGGGTCGGATCCCTGCGTGCCGTCAGGTCACCGGCCACCTCCAGGTCATCGCTTCTCCGGACCAAATATGCCGTTCAGCTGTATCATCTGCATGCCTCGACCTCCGCTATGGTGCTGACCCAGCAGCTTGGCGACCTCCTGCTCTCCACTTCGCCGGCTGTCGACATGGCAGGACGAACTCATCGATCCTCTTGTATCTATCCTCTTTGAGCCACAGGGATGGCAGATGGGACCTCTGTTAATTCAGGTTCAGACATTGCACAACTGAACACAACTCTTATGAAACTTCAGAAAGTCGACTCGCTAATCGGCTGACTGTCCATACAAATTTTCGGAAGGTTTATGATACATGTGCTGAATCTACAAGTGATGATTATACAGGCATGAGTACATATATTTGATAATGATGATTGCTCTAGAAGGCTAGACACTTTTCCAGCCCTTATTTTTCATCACCTACACTAATTTGGTTCATACCGGTTCAGTGGTATACCCTGTCTAAATTTTGAACCTGCACTCAGCATTGTACCAAGAAGAATACAAACTACGACAGAAAACTGTTTGATAGAGCTGTTAAATTTAGAACAAAACTTGTTGTTTACAAAATCTCTTGCTGGTTCAGATTTTCTTATTTTCCAAATTCCCATATGATAAACACACAACTATGCAGTTCACTGCAGAGGCAACATCAAATTCTCCTGAAACTCATGCTCGCATATAGGAGTAAATTAAGACGCTCTTTGACGATTCAGATGCTTGGTGCCAATAGATATTCTTCAGTTCAGCTGACTATGATAAAGTACACTTTGGTTTTCACCGGTCACATGATGGCCTCCGATCCATGCGAAAAGCAAATGACATATGTTTCTGTCATGCTTTGTTTGACAATGTCATTGCTTTTGTTAGGCCTTTCTTAATGTAGTTCTTGTTTTGTGATTTAAAACAATTGCCAGTTTCACCATTTTTACTTCGATTGATAGGAGTGGGCCGAGAACATGCAGGAGGACTATATGTGTATGTATTAAGTAACAGAGAGATGATCAAGAACCTGATTACAAGCCTTTTGCAATTGTTTTCTTCCCTGAATCCATCTTTCGCTTGTTTCTGTCAGTTTACATGACATACATAGAAGGTAAATTCTAGGTTGCATAGATAAAATTGAAGATGTTGTATACTCATAGTTAATGAAGTTATACTTGCTGAAAGTTTTGATAGGAAGCAACTAATAGCTACTTTGGTTCTTGAATTGTCAATGGAGTCTTAGGCACCCACACAACACTCCATCTCTCAGCCTATCTTAAATCGCAGGTTTGCAATCTGCGGGGCTTGCACTTGCTTTCATATAAAAGTTTCAGATTGACGAACTTTGTTTCCATGCTTCTCGCAGACTAACATTTGTAAGTCAAACCCTATTTCAGTTGCATATGAGATTTTCTTTGCTACACATTGTGAGGGTAAGGTACTTGTTAATGTGACGAATAGATGAATTTGATATCAGAAAGAGTGTCAACTCATCCACCTCCGCCACCCCGCCAGCACCGCTCACGCCCACAGGCTAAGCGTTAAGCACCACGTGCCAACTCCGCCCAGATCGCACAATCACCTGGATGAGATTGTCCACGCTACTAGGCCAATGTGTCCAATTAAATTGTATCTGTTATCTCATATGTATGATTAAAAAAACTGTTTCCGCATCTTTTGTTTTCTTTGTGTATTTATCATACACTAGCACACCCATACTTTTTCTTTCTTTTACCATTAATTTCACGATGCATGAGAGAACTACCCTTCCACCATACTTGTGAAAGCGTCAGTATGTTTTCTCGTGTCAAACATGGCCAAATTAAAGTATTTGACAAATATATGGTAAAAAAGTAGCTAATACACAGTACGAAAAAAACTTGAACTAGGGGGGCAATGGCCCCCTTGGCCACAACTATGCTACACCATTGTACACCATTGTTTCACAAGTATCTCCCTCTAGTGTAGTGAAGGGAGCAGACGTGGCTCACTGGCCGGTGTGGAGGAGAGTCTGGTTGTTTGAATTAACTATTAAGTAAGAGAGAGATGATCCAGAACCTGATTACAAGCCTTTTGCCATTGTTCTCTTCCCTCAATTTATATTTCGCTTATTTCCTCCGGTTTACATGATAGATATAGAAGGTAAATTCTGGGTTCCATCGGTAAAATCGAAGATGTTGTATACTCATAGTTAAGTTTTGATAGGAAGCAACTAATAGCTACATGGGTTCTTGAATTGTCAATGGAGTCAGGGCACCCATACGACACTCCACCTCTCAGCCTACCATAAGTTGCAGGTTTGCAATCTACACGGATTGCACTTGCTTTCGTATAAAAGTTTCAGATTGACACATATTTTCCACGAAGCATATAGATGGATGCTAAAAAATAGTCGGACAACTTTCAACTGAATTCCAACACAATATTTCAACAATAAATAAATATAGGAATTAGTAATGAACCACAAGGAGACTCTAAATTCATAGAGAGTACATAATTAAGTCTCATTTATTGATTAATTAAAAGATATTGGTGTATATGTGAAATATCGAAGAATTAGTCCACACAACCAGGGGCCCCGTAAAAGAATTGGGATGTATCTATGGATGTAGGAGTATAGCAACCCTTCATGTCGGCGGTATATGGAAGATCTTTTTTGATGAAATATTCATCTTCGTCTTCATCAATAAGTCTGAGGCTACTGAAGGATGCAGCTTTCCCACTTGCTGGAACATAACCACTTCCCATCGGAGGACTTAATCGTGGTTTCTTGTGAACTACATAGCCACCAAAGCTAATCTCCACGGGATTTTCTATGAGTCCTGGAAGCAAGGACTTTGGGAAGTAACCCACTGGTTCTGGTTCACCATTAGCTCCAAACTCGATGTGCCAATTGCCTGAATTTCTTTCCTGAATGTATTTGTTGATATATCAGTAATACAAAAATATTCTATTTATCATAGGGAATTGATACTACTAATACCACATGATGCATTAACATTCTAGAAAAGAGCATAAAGTATTCTATACATTTAGATACTCATTAATATTCAATTTTAGGTTGATGTTTTGCCATTAGATTTACGATGAAAGTAAATTTCACACGTTATATTACCCTAGTGTTTATTTAAGGTTAGAAATTCCTTATAAAAACTTCTCAAAACAGAAACCATGATCTATTTGGTAATGGAGCAAGTACTCTATAAGTTCAAATAATCATAAATGCATGAATTGAATATTTTACATGAAGAATACATATAATCAATGTTTTGTTGTATCTTATCTATACATGATCATCACTTGTTCATGTCCAGGCATAATTTAGTGGGTCGGTCCCATTCCAAAAACTAATGTTGAACAAGAAAATAATGAATTAAATCCCATATAATTGAAAAAAAGAGTTCATGATAATACATAAAGTATCTAGCAAGATTAAGCTTGTATAGAAGAAAAGTTACCACAGAACTATACATATTTATAAAGTCCTTTCAAAAATTTCAATCGCTCCAACATGTTACAATTTTATCAAATAATTTGGCACCTCCATACGCAACAGACTAACCCCAGAGTTGATGTATCTTCTCTCAGTAGATGATATCAAATAATCTAGCATCTTCCTATAGAAAGTTTTACCTTGAATATTCTTATTGTGATATATGATTTCTGGCCACTGATATGCGAAAGTGGACTAATGACTTGTCCTGGAGCTATGCTCGTTGATGTCAGGTGAAATCCAGGGCACTTCATGTTCACGCAAATCTTTCCATGAGTTTCACCACTCTATCATTTAAATATAATTACGAAAATGTTATAAAAATCTTGGAGTATCACGCAAAAGTATTTATGCTCTAAAAAGAAACCGAAGCATTTTGAAGAAGTCACTTGTCAGTTCCTATGAACATAATCCTAGAGATTGACTCATTCTCTATAAATTTCTTGTGACGTGATTAATTATATACAAATGTATTACCACATCCATTTATAAATATATGTAAAATAATTTTTAGAATTGTGAATGGTACTAATAATTAGATAAAATATATATATATATATATACATGTGACAAGACCTAAATATTACCATTTTCACAAACAGTATAGTAAACGATAATGACAAGCTATATGCATATTTTGGACATTAGATTGACGGTCTTCTAAAAAATAGTCAAATGATGAAGACTTGTACACCAATTTTGTGCAGGCTTGTACATCGAATGTTGTTAGTTTCTAAACTGCGATGTGAAATAACACATAAGAAAGTCCAGGTAATCACTCATAATTTATACCATTAACAAACAGAGAAAACTTACTATCCAAGACGTGTAGAAATGAGTGTGGGAATCCTTGTACAACCATGGGAATATCTACACAAAATTGTTGTTGTGTTAATATATATACATAAAAAATCACATAATCTTATTTATATGTGATTTGGAGGTTCCGTAGAAACTCCATAATGATCCATGAAAAGGTACGATCTTAGTGGTCTAATCTACAAGTAGTTGCTTCTATTAAATTATTTATATACACCCATAAGGAAACCAAAAGAGATAATTAAAACACAATTCTCTTGCTCATAATTGTACACAACATATATGCAATATAATATCTAATGTTTTTTCGAGTAATTTGTGCAAATAATATGTATTTGGCTCACCAAATCATATAACTTACATGCCATCCAAATTGAATTCCATTAAGTGAAGATGGTTCTCCATCTCCTCTATTTATAATCCAAATCGCAGCTCCGCTTGCTTGGCCATGTTCTAAATCAAATCCATAAACATCTAATGTAGCCTTTGCACCATAATAATCATGATTGTGGCCTTCACGGGAGCCAGGTATGGCTTGAAATCTTGTCAAAAGGTAATTATAACATGTAATGTTAGTAGATTTCATCTCTAGGGATGTAAATGAAACATAATAAATTTCACAAAATACATAGGGAAATAAGACGCACTTAGTACTCACATAAGTGATTAGTGAATTTTCATCACTGGTAAGATTATCATATGGCAGGAAGAAATCTGGATGAATATGAGAAGTCCATGTTATAGTTGACTTTCCTTGCTTCAAATTGTTGATAGAGGGGAAACAAATCAGAAAGAATGCAAAGCTTTTTGATTTTTTACAATATCAATAAAACTAAGTATGGACTTTACCTTGTCAATAGATGGAAAACATCCTCCAATGAGTGTACCAACTATAAGTACTATTAGAAGAATCACAATAGTTTGAGGAGAATTTTCCATGTAGAAGCCAAAGGAGAAACAAATGCTTTAGTGTAGCAATGTGATTTTCATTGAGACCACCCGCCTTTAATACGGTGAAAATTGTGGAGCCTATATTATTGGGCAAGGACAATTAGTGTGAGGCATTTAAAGCATATTAAAGATACTCAGTAAATGCAAATATAGTCCTTGTTTATCTTTGTCATATAAAATACTATAGGATTTAAAGAGCAAATAAATGAGGTTCATTTATATCCTTGTCATGTAAAATGATTACATAAGATATGTAGAATAAATTTGGTATAAAGGAATATCTGGGATTTTACTAAAATAATAAATACTTGGTACTGTAA
This sequence comes from Avena longiglumis, assembly GCA_030063025.1. Lineage (NCBI taxonomy): Eukaryota > Viridiplantae > Streptophyta > Magnoliopsida > Poales > Poaceae > Avena > Avena longiglumis. Next base: position 97,400,742 of record CP125974.1, read on the forward strand.
TTAAAGATTGCATATATGAATTAACTTATTAAATGAAAATCAAATTTTAAGAGCATTTAATATAACAAAAAATAAAATATACAATTTAAGTTTTAAGTAAATGAGGTGAAAATGGTTACATAAGTTACTAAAAAATTAGTCAGTAAAAGGAAAGTCTAGGACTGTAGGGAAAAAATAAGAAATGTTGTGTCATACAATTAAGAAATATATATAGAAATTATAACTTAATAAAATGGATATCCATGTTTTAGGAAACAAGTTGTCTTGGAGCATTCTGATCTTAGTTTTATAAACATAAAGATGTAACATACACCAATGAATTTAGCAAAGCCATGCAGATATATTATTTGGAAAATGATACCCATTAAACATGAATAAACATTAGGAGATGAATGTGCTTCAAAGTGTGATCTTCGTTTACTTACTAAAATTCTATGTTCGAATCACCAACTCTCGGGTTTCTCTCACATACAAAAATAGTAGTCAAATATGAACATTTTTTAGCAAGGGACAAAAAAACATTCTTGTCAAGGCCAGCAAGGGAGGTGTGTATTCTTCACTTGGCGGATGATCACCAAGCCTTGTGAGGGTGTTCGGATAACACCCTTGAGAGCCACACACCACCCCGTATTGAAGTTCGTGGGAGTTACCTTCTATGAGATTGGTGGCTACATGTATATGGATTGCTCAATATCCAAAATTAATAATTAGAATTTAAGAATAGAAATCTGAAAGTCAAATAAGAACTTACAGGTGACTAAAGTTGGCGGTTCTCATGGTAAATAAGAAGATTGCCGAGATGCTTATTGTCTGCTTGCCTTGTCATTTTGATTATGGGACAGCTCCTGTATCATGTGCAAGGGGTATCCCGTTGGCGGTTCTCTATGATACACATGTACTTACTATGACAAGAACTTACAGGTGACTAAAATTGAGTAGCATTAGGAGCGACCCTCGTATTCAAGGGACATGAGATTGCCAACTTATACTTTGTCAAGCATATACTCCATAGTTTGTTCACTTTAACCTTAATCACTTCAAGATACTTATGATAGGGGCAATGAGGGCTGAAAGCTAACAAGTACCATAATTTTTGGAAGCTCTTTTTGAAACTTAAAATCCTTGCTTCCCTTATGAAGGGCCTTTCTTTGACTATTATATTGAGTCTCCACCTTCTATCCTTAGGCACCAGTTAAGAGAGCATAGTTGCCATTCTTAGTTATATGTGCATTGTCCCAAAATTTATTGATTGATGCATATTGTTGCTATTACTTGTTCTTGTGCTATTTGTATCTAGTCACTCTTATGAACTTTGAAGGTGTCCTATGCATCTATTTGCTACTCCATGAGGGACAAGTTGAATGTCACTATGCTATGTTTTCAGTATGTAAAACAAACAAATGTTTTTTAATGCATGTTATTTATGATCTGTGTTTGTAGCCTTTCATGTTGCATGCATAGTTACTTTGTATTACTCTTAGAACTCCATCTTTCATGCTCATGTTTAGAGTTCTTTGATCCCAGCTTTCAATGCTTGTAAATGGTTTGATCTTGATTTTGATGGTGCATGTCACCTAAAAAATTATTCTTTTTATCACTGACCTACTTGAGGACGAGCAGGAGTTAAGCTTGGGGATGCTTGATACGTCGGAAACGTATCTATAATTTTTGATGTTCCATGCTTGTTTAGTATCAACTTTGCTTTGCTTGTCTACACTTTGAGGTGTTTTTATATGTTTTCTGGTACTAACCTATTAACAAGATGCCATAGTGTTAGTTGCTTGTTTTCTTCTGTTTTTGGTTCTAGAAAGGCAGAAAATCAATATTCTCGGAATTGGACGATACTGTTATCGCCATATTTTGGCCAAAGGAGGAGTTGGGCCGTGATCAAGATGGGCTTGGAAGATGCGTATATTCGACGTATTGTTGGATCGGCCTAGTACGTAGAATTGGGCTAAACTGCCCGTGTATCTTGTATCATAGTAGGTTTCGTTTCAGTTTAGGTAAAGATAGAGTTGTAGAGTTATTCCAAAAGTAGAGAGTCTCCGGACTATAAATATGTACCTAAGGTTATCAAGAAAAGGAGGACAATCACGTTCACAACAAACACAATCTCGGCGCATCGCCACCCCTTGTTTCTAGGGCATCTTGCGATCTAGGCAGTACTTTTACTTATGTGTTATTTGGTGTTACTCGTACTGAAGCCTTGTTGATGGCGAGTAACATTATTATCATAGATCTGTTGAGGTTAGCATCGTTGTTCTTCGTTATAATTGTTTGATTTTGCTACCTCTAGTTGTCTCGCTACCTTTGCACCGTTTCCCAAGTGCAAGGGTAGCACCTTGCTTGATCTTTATTTAGCTGATTCGATCTGTTATGGTTGTGCCTTGCTCGCCAAGGTTCAGTTTGACATCTACGTAGTCAGGCCTTACAAACGGGTTGAACGATCCAAGGTATGCGTAAGGCGTAGCTTATTCGTTCTAGAGAAGTTGTTCGGTAATTGACTTTACGTTGGTTATTAGGCCTCCTCTAGGGTTAATATTCTTCATCTTTTGTACATACCAGGCTCAACTACGTGTAGGACGTTCCAACTACGTGGTGAAAACATTAAACTGTCGTAGATCGATTTAACTTGTAGTGATCAAGCAAAACCTCATGTTATCGTAAATCTAATGCAGAACCATGGGGCAATCGGCTCTAGGAGCCGATTTACAGGGAAACCTGGGAGCCGATCACGGCTCGAATTTTACGTATACTTGTTTACCATGCAGGAAATCAATCGGAGCAATCCTTCACCTTCCTGACCAGGTATAGGTCAGGTGCACGCCTCGAACCAAGCCGGGGCGTGTCGGGAGTTTTGCGGGCCGTTGCAGGGGACCAGAGCCCCGCAGTTAGGAGCCTCCGGCTCTTCGTGTTGCTCGTCGCTGCTCGCGGTGAGTTTTGGCGAGCAACACATTACGCGCCGGTGGGACCTTCAACAACGTCTACATCAACGTCCGCGCTGCGATGGAGAGCAGACCGATCCGCGTGACGAGCTGCACGAAGAGCACAAAGGCGAAATATGATGAGATCAAATCTCTTGAAGCCGATCTCATCGGCTCTTTTGAGAGGACGTAAGCATGGCATCAAGTGGAGGGTTCTCCCGAGGGTGCTCTTGATGAGGTGGATCATGCATTTCCTTCGGAGGAGCATACGAGCTCTGACAGAAGTCAACTACATGGTGGCTCATTCTCTGCACCGCCATTAAAGAGCACAGTGAGCGCTTTGAGCGGTCGCGGTTCGCGTAGTTCAGGAGATCATGAAGCATCAGTACTCTCTGTCGGGGCCTACTTTAGGGACTCACCAGGGAGAAAGACCGCTCCAGACCAGGCCACATCTGCCATTCACACTTGCAGCTCCAGAGCCGCCAGGAGCAGCGGCTTATGTCGTCTACAAGGCTGGAGGCGACCCAGGCGATTGCCAATTCCTGTTTGAGCCACCTAAGGAAATCTCACACGGATATATATGCACCTCGTGCGGGCAGGATCTTTAGGAGCAGGCGTGTCTGGAGCAGCAATGTCTGGGATGGACGCTGACAAACAGGCGTGGCTAGCCAAGTATGCCACTGGAACAAGTCATGAGAATCTAGCCCCTGCAGCTCAAACAATGGAGCAAATCCGTACCATCCTGAGAGACCAGTTCGGCTTCGTGCCAAAGAGAAGGACAATCGGCTATTCAAAGCCGTACCCCAACGAGTTTGATCTGATTCCGCTGCCACCCAAGTATCGGCTCCCTGAGTTCTCAAGGTTCAGGTCGGAGGGTCAAGCTCGATCGAGCACATAAGCGATACAGCACAGCTAGGCATAATTTGACATCGGATCGGATGGCGTAAGGTTTTGCGCAATCTCGGCGGACCAGCCTTTGGGTGGTACACCGATGCCACTTGATTGATTCATACACGGAAGCAAGCTGGAAGAGCAGTTCCACATCCGGTACCATTCGAGGCTACCGAGGCTGCGAGACTGGCGCAGTCTGCGGCGAGCGAGGGAAGCTGGCCGAATACATCGGTAACAGGACCGTCAGAACCGATGTTACTCAGCTCGTTTAGCGAGAAGCGGTCGAGCTGGCGGTGTTGGGTCTCGGCACCCATCAAGGATCTGGCTTTCCAAGTGGAGTACAACTCATTGGCGCACATGGCCCGGCGGCGATGTATGAACAGCGCCACCTGAATTGTACCAAGACAAATTCAAGCGTCCGATAGGCACGGTCGATCTGAAGAAGATGATCCTACAGGACCGAGGAAGTGGCCGTGGTGAATGGGCTCGGGCGGATCCTGTATCCTGCAAATGAGTGAAACAGCAAGGGCCTGCAAAGGTTCGACTTGATGTGAGCAAAGCCGGCGGATATTCGATTTGCTCTTGAAGGAGAAGCGGTGAGGTTACCGAAGGCCACAAAATCCCTGGCTCGAAATGAGCAGGAGACCATCTGCAAGTGGCATCACTCGTTCACCCACACCACCAATGATTGCAAGAGCTTAGCCAAATCCAAATGGCGATAGAACAAGGCTGGTCCTTGGGATTCGCCATGAAAGTGGACACGAACCCATTTCCGGCGTCAACATGATAGAACTCGATCGCTCGCATGGCATCAACTGGATTTTTCGTTTGGTGTTAATATGGCGAGTCTGGTACCACCATGACACGTACAAGGAGGAAGGTGGCTCTCGGGGCAAAGAAAGAAAGGAGGCTGGTCCATGCGACCGGCCCGGCCTAATGACAAAGCGGTACGGAACAGAGCAGGTGAGGAGAGTGCGGTATCGAAGCCACATTCCGCCCACCTCCTTAACAAGTATGGTCGATGTGACCAACGTCGCGGTGATGGAGCGATGAAGGATATGAGCACCTCGCTAGGGGACCGTCAAAAGAAAAGGAAGGTGAGACAAACATTGGGATTGTCCTTTCTTCAAGTATTGTTGGGGCGGGAATGAGCCGATTGCCTCGATCGACAAGCGCCGGAATGCGGTCGTGAAGGAGGACACGAGGCCGATGTCGGTGTTCAGCGTCTAGGGCCTCTTCCACCCCGAGCCGTTCTGAGAGTCCGCTCGGCGGAGGACCTCGAAGCCAAAAATGACAAAGGCGAAGACAAATATCACCGTCCAAGGTGGTGTCCCGACGGACTCAGACACACCCAAAAGCGTAGAGTGCGGCTGCGTAACGGAGGAAGCTGAGCCGATATCTCCGCCTTAAGAAAGCACGACCCGATCGGCCGTCAAAATTAGGCGGACCACAGAAGCGGAAGACCGCCACAAGGAAAGAATGGCGCCCCAAACCGGTAAAAGCCGATGCAGACATCGGTGGCACAAACATGGTGTTAATAATTCCGTCGAGTCTCGCGCCAAGAACCAATGAGCTACGATGGCAGTTTAGCTGCGGTCCACGACGGTTATCTTTGAGAAGCCACGTGAGAAGGGTTACAAACATCTGAAAGCCACTGTACCTACGAGGTTACATCAAATGGGCAACTCGGCAAGATGTTGGTGGACACGGGCGGCGATCAATATCATGCCGTACTCCATGCTACGACGTTTGGGGCGCTCCACTGCAGATCGATCAAAACCAACGTCACGTTAAGCGACTTCAGCGGTCGGTCTTGAGCATAAGGCGTCTTGAGCGTGGATCGGCGATGGGCAGGAAAACCATACCCGTCATTTTTGTGGACAGCAAAAGTACCTCTGCTGTCTTGCTAGGAAGAGACTGGATTCACGCTAATTGCTGCATTCCATCCACGATGCACGATTACCTGTCTGAGGCGGAGATGAAGTGGAGGTCATCCATGCAGATGATTCTATCGAGATTTCCATAGCTGGCATGAACGTCTGGGAAGCAGAAGACCAAGAGCCGATCTCTAGAATCAGTCTAGACGGTTGTGAGCGCATTGAAGCTACAAAAAACGGGGTGAGGCTGGTCTTATCCACTGGCCTGACAGAGTAGCAAGGTCCACGAGCGCACGTGGTACGGCCGATCCTCGCGATCGGCCACTAAAAATAGGAAGTACCACTCGTACGACAAGCGGATCACGTAGTCGTAGCAGGGAGATGCCCTGCCATTATAACACAATAAGGTGTAAACCATCCTTGACTAATGCAATCGAAAAGGGGCGATTAGGCAATATTTAAATCATTTATTACCCTCACCTCTTGTTTTGCCTGTGTTTAGCGTCGATTTGAGGAGATGGAAAGCTAGGGTATGGGTTTACATCCGTGATGAGCTAGAAGAGATCGACATTGGTCACGAGGATAAGCCACGACCAACATTTATCGTGAAAGTTAGATCCGAATCTGCGGGGCGATGATAGCCTGTTGAAACAATATCGGGCCGCTGGGACTACGAGAGATGCTGGTTAGGCAGGAGCATCATTGAGCATCGACTCCCGCTCAAAAAGGATTTCGGCCATTTCAGCGAGCACGACAAATGAAGGCGAAATGCGGAAGAAGTCAAGAAAGAGGTCGAGAAAATGTTGTGACCAATTTAATCGGGCCATGCGGTATCTTTGAGTGGATTTCTAGTATCGTACTGTAGAGAAAAAGGATGGCGGTGGCGTGTTACCATAGATTTTCGGGATCTCAACAGAGCTACCCCAAAGGATGAGTATCCGATGCCGGTGGCGAAAGCGTTAATCAACGCAGCTGGTCATAAGATCTTGAGCTTCATGGATGGCAATGCGGTTACAACCAAATTTTATGGCTCCGAAGACATACACAACCTTGCATTGAGTCGAGTTCGTGGGGTTGTTCGAGTATGTGGTCATGGCGTTTGGACTAAAGAATGCGGCGCCACGTACCAAAGAGCCATGAATTATATTTTCCATGATCGATCGGCAAGTGGTGGAAATCTACATCGATGACGTGGTGGTCAAGTGCGCTTCAGCGCAAGGACACTTTGACGATCTACAGCGTCTGGACCGAACAAGAAAATTGACTCTGGATGAATCAAAGAAGTGTGCCTTGGGGTGGCGGTCGGTTCTTGGGTTTTTGGTCCATGAGCGGAATCGAGATCGGCTGAAAAGTCGAGGCGGTCACGAACAATGAAGCCACCCACAAAGAGAGAACTGCGATCTCTCATCGGCAAGATCAACCGTCGGAAGATTCATCTCAATCTGTCGATGAGATAGAGCCGTTCATGGGACTAGTGAAAATTAAATCGGCGAGGAATTCGGCTGGGGCGAGAACAACAACGAGCCTTTGACGAGATCAAAGAATATCTGACGAAGCCGCCAGTGTTGGTCCCACCCCAGCCGGACAGACCGTTCTACATTTACTTGTCAGTAGCTGACACGTCCATCGCCTCGGTGGTGGTGCAAGTGTATGATGGGCTGGAGCGAGTCGTATTTTACATAAGCGGAAGGATCTTTGGGCCTTGAGACAAGGTATCGACATCGGAAGTTATGCCTCTTTTGTTTTTCACTGCACCAAGTTGCGCCACATTTTGCTATCGGCGAGATCATCATCATATGCAAATCGACGTCATAAAGCACATCTTTGTCGGCTCCTATGTTAAAGGGCGGCGGGCAAATGGATGTTTGCATTATCGAGTTGACATCCGGTATCAACCCGAAAGCGATTAAAGGGACGCTGGCGATCTTATCGCTGAAAGGATCAACACAAACATAGCGACCTTGTCCATAGGCGTGGGCTATGTTTTCGACGGATCGGTTTGTGACGATGGCTGCGGCATCGGCATTTTACTCGTGTCGCCCGGGGCAACATTTTCCTTCTCCATCAGTTGTCTACCTCTACGCACCAACAATGTAGCCGAGTGCGAGCGTCATGAGGAATGGAATTACTCCTCGGCGAGGCGAGCGGTGGAAATTTTGGAGACTCCAAGTTGGTGATTTCCCAACTCACGGAGGAGTACAAGTGTGAGGCAGTCCCTCTTCCCATTATGGTTGCCTTTGGTGGTGATGGCGGGTTCCGGTACATAAACTTCACTGGATCCACGATTACGAGAATCTGAGGCAAATGATCTTGCACAAATGGCTTGACCTACAAGGAGGTAGCGAAGGGCCGATGTTGATGCAGTTCACAGGCGGCGGTGGAGCCGATATCTTCAATTACTTGAAGGATTTCGGGGCACCTAAGCGGATAAGATACAAGGCCATGAAGTATGTGCTCATTGGGGCGACATGTTTCTGAGGACTCTTGAGGGTTATTGCTCAAATGTGCAGGGGACGAGCCAATCGGCTCCTACGAGGTACGAAGGCGCTGTGGAACTCACCAATCGGCTCACAAGATGAAGTGGTTGATCAGGCGATCAGGGTTTTATTGGCCTACCATGCTCGAGGACTGTTTTAAGTACTACAAAGGGTGTCAAGCATGTCAGAGATTTGGAAAAATTCAGATGGTACCCGCGTCAGCAATGAATCCCATCATCAAGCCTTGGCCATTCCGAGGTTGGGGCATGGATATGATCGGCAAGATCAATCCTCCGTCAAGCAAGGGCCACATGTGGATTTTGGCCATCACGGATTATTTCACCAAGTGGGTGGAAGCCGTCCCTATGAAGTCAGTAAGTTCAAAGGATGTTGTCGATTTTGTGAAAGAACACGTCATTCATAGATTTGGGATTCCCCAGACCATCACGACCGATGGAGGTTCGGTTTTCACTTCTCACGAGTTCAGAAAGTTCTGTGAGGACACAGGGATTAAGCTGATTCGATCATCTCCGTACTATGCTCAAGCAAATGGGCAAGCTGAAGCGTCCAACCAGAGCCTTATCAAGCTGATCAAGAGGAAAATCGATGAGCACCCTAGGCGTTGGCATGAGGTTTTGTCAGAGGCTTTATGGGCTTACCGCATGTCATGTCATGGAGCGATAAAAACCTCGCCGTACCATCTGGTCTATGGACAAGAAGCCGTATTGCCTTGGGAAATTACGGCTGGATCGAGACGTGTCACTTTTCAGAACGATCTAATGACTGAAGAATATGCAGCTTTGATGAGTGACAGTGTTGAAGATTTGACTGAGCTTAGGCTGTGGTTGCTTGAGAAAATCAAAGAGAACAAGGCCAAAGTAGCTCGTGCATACAACAAGAAAGTGAAGCCAAAGGAGTTCCACGTTGGTGATCTGGTATGGGAAGCTGTGTTGCCCTTGGGGACTAAGGATCCAACATATGGTAAATGGTCTCCAAATTGGCACGGGCCGTACAGGGTCGATCAGGTTTTAAGAGGAGCGTACATCTTTGGAAGAAGCTGACGGCGTGAAATTCCCGATGGATCAGCGTCAACATCTCAAGAAATATTTCCCAAGTATGTGGGATGATGGACAATGAGATATGGGGGCGATACACGAAATCGGCCACGGTCAACATCTCAAGAAATATTTCCCAAGTATGTGGGATGATGGACAATGAGATATGGGGGCCGATACACGAAATCGGCCAATAAAAAAAAATTTATGCGTGGGATGATAGACAGTGAGATATGGGGGCCGATGCATGAAATCGGCCAATAGAAGTATACAGCCGATGCACGGTCATCGACTTTAGAGCTTCAAAACTGGTACAAGCCGATGCCAGTTTACATAAACGAGCTACTGAAGAAATGCCTCGAAGGCGTGGAGGGCGTCAGCACGGACACGGTCCACCTCGGCGATCTCGGCTTCGTCATCCTCGTCCTTTCCCGTCACTATTTGTTGGTTGGTAGCGTATCTGCGAGATCGGTCTTGATTGAGCTCGAGGCTTTACGCTTCATCTTGGGCGGGCGATGGATGCTTCCTTGTCGCGAATGAGCTGTTTTGTCGCCGGACCTTTTCTTCAAGATCTTCCTCCTTTTCAAAGATGCTAGCTTCGTGATCTTGAAGTGTCGATTTGTCATCAAAAGACGCTTTCTTCTCATTGAGCTGCTGACATCTGTCGGCAATGTTGGCCTTCAGCGAAAGTTGGGCACGGCGCAGGTTGATCCTCTCACGAGCTAGCTTCACCCTGGACCCGTAGAAGGACGAGATTACGGGCCAAAGCTTCACCAATGCTTTGGGAGTTGGTCCTTGATTTGGCAAGACGCCTTCACTTCTTGAACCCTCGATCAACTCCTCGATTGGGGAAGACAGTAAGGCTCTAAGTCGTTGGAATTGAGGTAGGACAGCCCTGGCTGGTGGTTCATCGGTGGCGACAGGGGGAGTTGGATCGATCGAGTAAGGATCAAATGTCAGCAAGCCTGAAATGTTACAACCACAGCGGCGAAAAAGCGTCGATGTCGTCCAACGGGGAAGAATAAGCTGAAAGAAGTTAACATACTTATCCTAAGACCGAGGGGATGGCAGACGATGAGGCGATCGGCTTGTGTTTGGGAGCTGGAGGCGTTGCCAAATTGGTAGCCGTTTCATCTGCATTCTCGGGGATTGCCAGGTCTGGTTTGGCTAAAGGCGTCGGCGCGGCCCCGGCCTTCCCACTAGAAGCATCAGTTGTCTGCATGAAAGGTGATTTACCGATGTAAATGATGATGAATCGGCAGGCAAAAGGGAGTAAGGGGCAGGAGCATAAAGGATGATGATTTTTCGGAACCTCTTGGCTCGATGAAGAAGCTTGTGGTCCTTCGAGCTCTCTTGGGACCCAAAGCTGGCCCGCCTCGGCGGTGCTCGGGCAGCGAGCTCGAGACAGACCTTTTCCTGGAAGCCGATGGTGGCACATCTGGCTGGCTCGGGGTGATGGTCCTCTCAGAATCCGTTGGGCTCGATTCTCCCTCGTTGGGTTGTGTGTCCTCGTGGGAAGTATCTTCAATGGAAGCCTGCAGAAGAAGGAAGGCTGTTAGACATGAGCACGTCTGCAATAATGAAAGAATGAGAAGAATCGACCAAGACATGGGTCAGCCTACATGCGAGCTTTCTGGAGAAGGGCTCCGGTGCCTCAAGGTCTTTCTGGCAGCTACATTCCTCGTCATCGTTCTTGTCTTAGTTGGAACTCGAGGGGCAGCTGATGTTGAAGTTCCTTGCTTCTTAGAAGCCGATTGAGGTGTTATCGGCTGTTTCTGCATTATGACCTTTTTCAAAGGCGGCGAGTTTTTGCAGAAAAGAACCACAGGAGCTGGCGGAAAAAAATCAAAGGGGGAGCCATCACCGTGTGTAGGTTCGGGGCCATCTTGTTGATGCAAAGGGAGAAATTGGGTTAGTAGGAGAGTCATTTATGAGCTGCATGGAGAAAATTTGCAAGTAGTGGTACCTGTTCCACGGGGACGTCATAATCGGCATCAAGTTGTTTCAAAGCCGGTCCCGAGCTTTCTGGCGTGGGTTTTCCACATCGTCCACCATCCTCGAAGCCATCGAGTTGATGAAGCGAAGGTGAGGTCATTTGAATAGGGATGGTCGAGCATCAAAGGAGTAACACCTCGGTGGTGAGAGGATCGAGGCGGTCGGCTCACTCCGTAAGATGATGGAGAAAGAGATGGGGAGGTACTTGCCCAAGGCCAAATTGCCGCCACTATGACCGGCTGGTAGAATTCATACCAGGCTTGATGATTACATTGGATGTGCTCATACCAAGCTGGAAGGAAACAGGACGGATCACAATGGAGAAGAGTTGCAGTCTTTGGTGTCATCGGCAAAGTTATCTAACTGAAGGAGAGTGGATTTTCGAAATGTTGATTCTTCCATATAAGGGAAGAAGGTAGGATTATCCAGCCTTGAAAGAAAGTCTTTGAACCACTTGGCTGCTTCCTTGGGGATAGTTCTTTGGCGGCTGTACAAAGCTTGACCATAAGCGGTGCATCGGATCTGCTTCCCTTTGACATCGGAAAGGTACAACTCGCCAAAGGGAAGTTTGGGATGTGATTACGAAAGTACAATGGGCCCATAGCTGAATGAACCACCAAGGACACTGTTTTTGTTGCTATGCACGAGCAGTTTGCCGGACATCATGGAGATATCGATAGACCTCTCCAAGGAACAATTTGCCGATGCCAAGTTGAGTGCCTTTGGCGGTTCGTGGGCTAGGGAGAGATAGTTCTTGGTTGGAGCAAGGAAGGGCCCAGAATATGAAATGCTCCGGCGAAGTTGAGAAAGGCTGTATGTTCTTTCTACGAGGCAGCCCTTTGTTTTCATATGGCGTTGGAGGTAGGCACCCAGTTAAATGCGATCCGTTTTAGAAGCGTTTGTAGGGACTTTGGTCGTTTAAAAGCGGAGGGGCTGAGGTGACATCCAGGCCAGTGATCATCACCACGTCTAACAAGGTTGGTGACATAGGGCCATGACCGAACATAAAGCAGTTCAGAGCGCCAGACCAGAAGTAGCCGATGGTTTTCAGAAGGTTCTCATGTTTCTCAAGAGGAGACAATGATAAATGCAAGGCATCGGCTATCCCCGTGGTTTCCCATTGGGATTGGTAAGCTCTAGCTACTCTGCTGAACCAAGAGACCCAGTGTTCAGGGGGATTAGGCCAGGCTCGCAGACAGTTGGCCCAGGAGTTCAGATCTAGGTCTTGGCTTACGAAGGGGATTCTATTTGCTTCGCAAGAAATCAGATGAGAAGGGCTAGATTCTGTGCGAGGGCCAAGACAGAGAGAGTTTGGGAGAGAAGGATGCGGCAGCAGAATGTCTGAAACCTAGAAAATTTAATGGTGGAATAAGGCATTAATTCAGGTGTTCGCCATTAAGTCTAAGCATCGTGTTCAGACTGCGAGGAGTAGGCGTACCTTCAGACCGGAGACCTCTGGATTGGTGTTGGACGATTCCGCCATCTAGTTTGCCGGCGGAGATGGATCTATGCAAGTTGAGGATTGGGAGGTTCTGGTTGCTGTGAGCTCGATCTGGTCGATGGGCAATTGGGGATCTAGGTCGCCCTTTTTGAAGAGGTCATGGTTACCGTTTGAAGTGGCCGTTTGGGTTTGCCCAAGTATGACCAAGTTTGACCTTGTCGAGCGTTTTGGGAAAGACGATGTGCATCGGCTCTTTGAGCGGCTTGGTTGGTATGTGGCGTAACAAGGTAAAAGCCGATCGTTGCTATCGACCGGGACATCGACCTATCGTGACTATCGGCAAAATCAGGGCGAACAAGGCAATCTTGGAAATAGATTTTCATTCATTCAAAAGATGATTGCTTACAAGGCGATTGATTACAAAGGAGCTTATTGATACTACTACTACTCTGGTTCCTAATCTAGGCCGAGGTAAATCATCGCTGTCATCGCCGTCTTGTCTTATCCTCGGCCTTTACCGGGCGTCGTCTTATTCTTCTTCTTTGAAGAAGCCAGCGAGGGCCTCCTCGTCCTAAATCGTCGTCGGTGTCCTCGCTGGACCGGCGGAAGTACTTCACCGGCTGGTACTCCTCGGAGGTGTCCTCCTCTTCCTCCTCTTCTTCGGAGGAGTCGGCGCCGTCCCAAGACATGGCGTCGTCGTGCTCTGCCTCGATTCCCCATCGCCAAGGGTGGGGTCTTCTTCGCCGTCGGTCAGGGACGTCGTCCTCCGACCAAGCGAAGTCCCAACCCTATCGTCCCACCATTGTGGGCAAGGGTGTTATCGCCGCCATCGGCGGAGTGCTCTGGCGTCGGCTCTCGCCGCTCATTGAGTTGGGCGTGGGAGGCGAGGAGGAAGCGAAGAGAGGCCATGGCGGAGTAAGAGGTTTTTAGCTCTTTGGAGGAAGATGGGGACTGAGCTGCTCGAGAATTTAAATAAGGGAATAGTGGAGAGACGGTTCAATGCTATAGCGGTTTCCAGTTACTTGCCAAAATCGTCAAATCATACCTGCGGAGGAGTGGAAGACAAGGCATCATGATGAGGGGTGGCGTGGCGATCACTTACGCAGCGCGATACATCGCAACCCGATACAAAAAAAGGGGAAGAGGAGAAGAAGGAAAAAGAGAACAGTGGTTTTGGAATTATTATTGCCAAAACCGAGGGGCATGTTATCGCCATATTTTGGCCAAAGGAGGAGTTGGGCCGTGATCAAGATGGGCTTGGAAGATGCGTATATTCGACGTATTGTTGGATCGGCCTAATACGTAGAATTGGGCTAAAGCCGTGTATCTTGTATCATAGTAGGTTTCGTTTCAGTTTAGGTAAAGATAGAGTTGTAGAGTTATTCCAAAAGTAGAGAGTCTCCGGACTATAAATATGTACCTAAGGTTATCAAGAAAAGGAGGACAATCACGTTCACAACAAACACAATCTCGGCGCATCGCCACCCCTTGTTTCTAGGGCATCTTGCGATCTAGGCAGTACTTTTACTTATGCGTTATTTGGTGTTACTCGTACTGAAGCCTTGTTGATGGCGAGTAACATTATTATCATAGATCTGTTGAGGTTAGCATCGTTGTTCTTCGTTATAATTGTTTGATTTTGCTACCTCTAGTTGTCTCGCTACCTTTGCACCGTTTCCCAAGTGCAAGGGTAGCACCTTGCTTGATCTTTATTTAGCTGATTCGATCTGTTATGGTTGTGCCTTGCTCGCCAAGGTTCAGTTTGACATCTACGTAGTCAGGCCTTACAAACGGGTTGAACGATCCAGTAGTACGTAAAGACGTAGCTTATTCGTTCTAGAGAAGTTGTTCCGGTAATTGACTTTACGTTGGTTATTAGGCCTCCTCTAGGGTTAATATTCTTCATCTTTTGTACATACCAGGCTCAATTACGTGTAGGACGTTCCAACTACGTGGTGAAAACATTAAACTGTCGTAGATCGATTTAACTTGTAGTGATCAAGCAAAACCTCATGTTATCGTAAATCTAATGCAGAACCTGTTATCGCCATATTTTGGCCTACGAAGGGGATGGGCCGTGATCAAGATGGGCTTAGAAGATACATATATTCAACGTGTGGTTGGATCGGCCTAGTGCGTAGATTTGGGCTGAATTACCCGTGTATCTTGTATCATAGTAGGTTTTGGTTCAGTTTAGGTTCCGTTTCAGTTTAGGTAAAGATAGAGTTGTAAAGTTACTCCAAAAGTAGAGAGTCTCCGGACTATAAATATGTACCTAAGGTTATCGAGAAAGGAGGACAATCACGTTCACAACAAACACAATCTCGGTATCATACCCCCTTGTTTCTAGGGTTTTCTCGGGTAAGTGCCATCTTGCCTAGATCGCATCTTGCGATCTATGCGATTTACTTATCGTTATCTGGTGTTACTCGTCTTTGAAGCCTTGTTGATGGCGAGTAACACCTTTACTGATTTGTTAGAGCTAGCATCGATACTTTTACTATGATTGCTTATTTATGCTACCTCTAGCTATCTCAGTCTTCGCACCTTCTCCCGGGTGTGAAGGTGGCATCTTGCATGATTTACTTAGTCGATTTGATCTGTTATAGTTGTGCCTTGTTCATCAAGGTTTAGTTTAATATCTACGTGATTAGGCCTCACAGGGTTGAACGATCCGGTGTCGTAAGGTATGGTTTATTGATCTTAGAGGGACGTTCGGGAATTGACGTTATGTTGGTTTTTAGGCCTTCTCTATGATCGGTTGTCTACTATTTTTCGTATCTATTAGGCTCAACTACGCGTGGGACGTTCCGGTTGCGTGGTGAAAACACCAAACTATCATAGATCGATTTAGCTTGTAGTAATTAAGCAAAACCCCATGTTATCATAGATCCAATGCAGAGCCATGGGGATAATCGGCTCTGGCCGATTCTGAGAAACACGGGGCCGATCACGGCTCGAATTTACGATACTTGTTTACCGTGCGAAACCAATCGGAACAATCCATCACCTTCGACCAGGTATAGGTCAGGTGGCATCTCGAACCAAGGCAGACGGCGTGTGCGGAAGATTTGGCCGTTGACCGAGGACCAGGGCCCACCCGCTCTGGAGCCTCCGGCTCTTCGTGTTGCTCGTCGCTGCCCGCGGTGAGTTTTGACAGGCAACACATTCGCACGCCGGTGGGACATTCAACAACGTCTACATCAATGTCCGACGCTGCGATGGAGAACAGGCGGTCCACGTCTGACGAGCTTCTGCTGAGCACAAAGCGAAGTATGGCGAGATCAGGCTCTTGAAGCCGACCTCATCGGCTCTTCGAGAGGACCCGTCGCGTGGCATCAAGTGGAAGGATTCTCCCGGTGCTCTCGATGAAGTGGATCATACATTCCTTGAGGAACACTCGGGGCTCTCTGACGGAGGTCAACTACATGGTGGCTCATTCTCTACACCGCCACTGAAAGCCCTGGTGAACGCTTTCGGCGGGTCATGATTCGCGTGGTCCGGAGATCATGAAACATCAGTACTCTCCGTCGGGGCCCACTTTAGGAACCCCAGGAGAAAGACCGCTCCACACAGGCAAGCGCCATTCACACTCGCGGCTCAGGCCGCCAGATCAGCGGCATACATTGTCTACAAGGCGGAGGCGATCCAGTTGATTGCCAATTCCTGTTCGAGCCACCCAAGGAGATCCGCGACGGTATATATGTGCCCTCGTGCGGTTGCAACAACTTGGCGCGCACCAGATCGCAACCGCAGGAGTCTCCATGGCGGGGTTCCTCTGCAGGATCTTGAGGAAGCGGCGTTCGAGCAACGATGTACAGGATGGGCCGACAAACAGCGTGGCTAGCCAAGTATGCCGCTGGAACAAGCCATGAGAGTCTATCCCTGCAGCTCAAGCGGTGGACCAAATCACTACCATCTGAGAGATCAGTTCGACCGTGCGAAAAAGGCGCTGTCGGCTACTCAAAGCCGTACCCCAACGAGTTTGACCTGATTCCTACCGCCCAAATATAAGCTCACGAGTTCTCAAGATTCAGCGTCGAGAGGTCAAGCTCGATCGAGCACGTAAGCCGATACAGCACAGCTAGGCATGATTTGACATCGGATCAAATCGCGTGAGATTTTTGCACAATCTCTAACAGACCAGCCTTTGGGTGGTACACCTCGCCACCTGATTCAATTCGCTGGAAGCAACTAGAAGAACAGTTCCACATCCGTACCATTCGGAGGCTACCGAGGCTGGCATTGCGCACTGGCGCAAATCTGACGAAGCGAGGCGTAGCGAATACATCCGGTAACCGGGACCGTCAAGAAGATGTTACTCGGCTCGTTTAGCGAAGGAAGCAATCGAGTGGCGTGTTGGGACTCTTAGCACCCATCAAGGATATGGCTTTCGGTGGAGTACAACTCACCGGCACACATGGCCCGGCCCGGCGATGTATGAACAGCCACCCGAGTTATACCAAGACAGGTTCAGCGGCCCGTAAGCCCGTCGTTCTGAAGAAGATGATCCTACACAAGACCGAGGTGGCCGTGGCCGAGTGGGCTCGGGGGGCAGACCCCGTGTCCTGCAAGTGGGTGAAACAACAGGGGCCCTTGAAAGGGTTTGACTTCGACGTGAGCAAAGCCGAGCAGATATTCGATCTACTACTGAAAGAGAAACAGCTGAGGTTACCCGAGGGCCACAAAATCCCTACCGCTCGAGAGATGAACGGAGACCATCGCAAGTGGCATCATTCGTTCACCCACACCACCAATGATTGCAAAGAGCTACGTCGCCAAATCAAATGGCAATAGAACAAGGCACTTTGATCCTCGGCGATTCGCCATGAAAGTGGACGAACCCGTTTCGGTGTCAACATGATAGAGCTCGATCGCTCCAGAGACGTCAACTGGACTTTTCGTTCGGGTCAATATGGCTGGTGCAGGTACCACCATGACACGTACAAGGAAGGGGTGATCACTCTCGGGGCAAAGAAAGAAGGCTGGTCCACGACCGGCCCATGATGAGGCGATACTTAACGAAGAAACGTGAGGAGGGTGCGGTATCGGAAGCCACATTCCACGCATCTCCTTAATAAGTATGAGCGTCGATGATCAACGGCGCCAAAGACAAAGGAGGCAATGAAGGACATGGGCACCTCGCCAGAGACCACCCAAAGAGAAGAAAGGCGCAGACAAACATTGGGATTGCCCTTTTCAAGCATTGCTGGGGCGTGGAATGAGCCGATTGCCTACCGACAACCGCCTGAATGTGGACAACAAAAGAAGGGCACGAGGCGATGTCGGTGTTGACGTCTAGGACCTCTCCAACCTCGAGCCGTCCTAAGGAGTCCGCTGAGCAAAGGGCCTTGAGAGGCCCAGGATGACAAAGAAGAAGACAGGTTTCACCGTCCAGGTGGTGCCCGATGGACTCGGACACACCCGAGCGTGAGTGCAACGGCTCGTAACAGAAGAAGCTGAGCGCAGATCTCCACGCTAAAGAAAGCACGGCTGATCTGGCCGTCAAAGTAAGCAGACTACGGAGACGGAGGGCGCGACAAGGAAAGAGTGGCGCCCAAGTTAATAAAGCCGATGCGAGGCATCGGCTGGCTTTAAACATGGTGTTCGTACTCCGCAGAGTTCTGCGCCCACGAACCAATATGCTACCAAGAGTACAGTTTCTGCGGCCACGGCCGATTATCTTTGAAGCCACGAGAAGGGTTACAAACATCCGAAAGCGTACTGCGGGGCTACATCAATGGACAACCCGTCGACAAGATGTTGGTGGACACCGAGCGGCATCAATATCATGCCATACTCCATGCTACGACGTTTGGGGCGCTCCGCTGCGGACTGATCAAAACTAACGTCACGTTAAGCGACTTCAACGGCGGTCTTGAACGCAAGGCGTTCGAGCGTGGATTTGATGGGCAGGAAAACCATACCCACGTCATTTTTCGTCGTGAACAGCAAAAGTACCTCGCCGTCTTGCTAGGAAGGGATTGGATCCACGCTTCGCTGCATTCCATCCACGATGCACGATTACTGTCTGATGGGACGGGGATGAAGTGGAGGTCGTCGAGCGCACGATTCTATCGAGGTTTCCATTGCTGGCATGAACATCCGGGAAGCGAAGACCAAGAGCCGATCTCGGAATCAGTTTGGACGGCTGTGAGCGCATTGAAGCGTCAAAAAACGGGGTGAGGCTGGTCTTATCCACTGGCCTGACAGAGTAGAAAGGTCCACGATCATACGTAGCACGGCCGATCCTCGCGATCGGCCACAAAAATAAATAAAAAGCAACGATCATACGTAGCACGGCCGATCCTCGCGATCGGCCACAAAAAATAAAAAGCAACGATCATACGACAAGCAGATCATGTAGTCGTAGCAGGGAGACGCCCTGCCATTGTAAAACCATGAGGTGTACGCCACCCTCGACTAACGCAATCAAAAAGGGGGCCGATTCAGGCAATCGGCCCAAATTATTTTTGTTGTCCTTACCTACTGCTTGCCCTGTGTTTAGCATCGACCTGATAGGTGACGGAAAGCTTGGGTATGGGTTCACATCCGCTGATGAACTGGAAGAGATTGACATTGGTCCTGGGGATAAGCCACGACCAACATTTATCGACAAAAAGTTAGATCCGGTCTGCGAGGCCCAATGATCATACTGTTGAAACGATACCTGCATCGCTGGGACTACCGAAATGCAGGTTAGACAGAGCATCATTGAGCATCGGCTCCTCGAAAAAGGATTCCGCCATTTCAGCAGCGAGCACGGCAAATGAAGGCGAAATTCGAAGAAGTCAAGAAGGAGGTCGAGAAAATGTTGACACCAAGTTAATCGGGCCAGCCATGCGGTATCTTGAATGGATTTCTAGTATAGTGCTAGAGAAGAAGGATGGCCAATGGCGGGTCGCCATCGATTTTCGGATCTCAACAGGCTACCCCAAAGGATGAGTATCCGATGCGGTGAGAGCGTTAATCAACGCGGCTGGTCACAAGATCTTAAGTTTCATGGATGGCAATGCTGGTTACAACCAAATTTTATGGCTCCGGAAGACATACACAAAACCGCATTGAGTACCAGGTTCTGGGGTTATTCGGTATGTGGTCATGACGTTTGGACTAAAGAATCTGGCGCCACATACCGAGGGCCATGAATTATATTTTCCACGACTTGATCGGCCAGCTGGTGGAAGTCTACATTGACGACGTGGTGGTCAAGTCTGCTTCGGCGCGAGGGCACTTGGGCGATCTACAACGCGTCCTGGACCGAACAAGAAAGTTCGGCCTGAGGATGAATCCAAGAAGTGTGCCTTGAATGGCGGTCAGTTCCTGGGTTTCTTGGTCCATGAACGCGGAATTGAGATCGGCCTCAGAGTAAGGAGGCGAACAATGAAGCCACCCACTACAAAGAAAGAGCTGCGATCTCTCGGCAAGATCAACCGTCAGACGATTCATCTCTAACTGTCGGGAAGGATAGAGCCGTTCATGGGGCTCGTGAAAATTAAATGACGAGGAATTCCGGCGAGAACAACAACGGGCCTTCGACGAGATCAAAGAATATCCGACAAAGCCGATGTTAGTTCCACCCAGCCGGACAAACCGTTCTATATTTACTTGTCGGTGGTGACACGTCCATCGCCTCGGTGGTGGTACAAGTGCATGATGGGCTAGAGCGAGTCGTATTCTACATAAGCGGAAGGATCTTTGGGCCTTGAGACGAGGTATCGAGATATCGACAAGTTGTGCCTCTGTTTGTTTTTACATGCACCAATTGCGCCACATCTTGCTATCGGAGGTCATCATCATATGCAAGTCGGACGTCATAAAGCACATGCTATCGGCTCCTATGTTAAAAGGCCGATTGGGCAAGTGGATGTTTGCATTATCAGAGTTTGACATCCGGTATCAACCCGCGAAAGCTGTTAAGGGACAGGCGCTGGCTGATCTTATTGCGGAGAGGATCAACACTAACATAGCGGCACTATACATAAAAGCGTGGGCTATGTTTTTCGACGGATCAGTTTGTGACGATGGCTGCGGAATCGGCATTTTGCTCGTGTCGCCCCGGGGGGCAACATTTTCCTTCTCCATCAGGTTGTCTACCCTTCACACCAACAATGAAGCCGAGTACGAGGCAATCGCAGGATGGAGTTACTCCTCGGCGAGCGGAGGCGGTGGAAATTTTGGTGACTCAAGTTGGTGATTTCCCAACTCACGAGAGGAGTACAAGTGCGAGGCGAGTCCCTCTTCCCATTATGGTTGCACTACCGTGAGTTGATGGCACGATTCGATCGTAAACTTCATTTGGATCCCGGTCGCAGAACATAGAGGCAAATGATCTTGCAGATGGCGGGCTATAAAGAAGCGTGAGAGGAGGCGATATTCGTGCTCACCTGAAGCCGACATTGGAGCCGATATCTTCAATTACTTGAAGGATTCGGCTGGGGCACCTAAGCGGATAAGGTCAGAGCCATGAAGTATGTGCTTATTGGGGACGAAATGTTTTACAGGACCCTGGAAGGATTATTGCTCAAATGTCTGGGAACAGCCGAGGCTAATCGGCTCCTACACGAGGTACATGAAGGCGCCTGTGGGACTCACCAGTCGGCTCATAAGATGAAGTGGTTGATCAGGCGATCAGGGTTTTATTGGCCTACCATGCTCGAGGACTGTTTTAAGTACTACAAAGGGTGTCAAGCATGTCAGATATTTGGAAAAATCCAGATGGTACCCGCATCAGCAATGAATCCCATCATCAAGCCTTGGCCATTCCGAGGTTGGGGCATGGACATGATCGGCAAGATCAATCCTCCGTCAAGCAAGGGCCACATGTGGATCTTGGCCATCACAGATTATTTTACCAAGTGGGTGGAAGCCGTCCCTATGAAGTCAGTAAGTTCAAAAGATGTCATCGATTTCGTGAAAGAGCACGTCATTCATAGGTTTGGGATTCCCCAGACTATCACAACCGATGGAGGTTCGGTTTTTATTTCTCACGAGTTCAGAAAGTTCTGCGAGGACACAGGGATTAAGCTGATACGGTCATCCCCGTACTACGCTCAAGCAAATGGGCAAGCTGAGGCGTCCAACCAAAGTCTTATCAAGCTGATCAAGAGGAAGATCGATGAGCACCCTAGGCGTTGGCATGAGGTTTTATCAGAAGCTTTATGGGCTTATCGCATGTCGTGCCATGGGGCGATAAAAACCTCTCCGTACCATCTGGTCTATGGTCAAGAAGCCGTATTGCCTTGGGAAATTGCGGCTGGATCGAGACGTGTTACTTTTCAGAATGAGCTAACGGTGAAGAATATGCAACTTTGATGAGTGACGGTGTGGAAGATGTGGTGAGCTTAGCTGTGGTCGCTTGAGAAAATAAAAGAGAACAAGGCTAAAGTAGCTCGTGCCTACAACAAGAAGGTGAAGCCAAAGGAGTTCCACGTTGGAGATGGTATGGGAAGCTGTGTTGCCCTTGGGTACTAAGGACGCATATGGTAAATGGTCTCCAAATTGGCACGGGCCATACAAGGTCGACCAAGTGTTAAGAGGAACGTACATGCTTGAGCAAGCTGACGGCGTGAAATTCGATGGCGGTCAACGGTCAACATCTCAAGAAATACTTCCCAAGCATGTGGGATGTTGGACAGTAGAACTAGAAGAGCCGATACCTGAAATCGGCTAGGCAAAACACGTAAGACGATGGACAGTAAAAATGTGGGGGCCGATGTTGAAAATCGGCCGATTAAAAATTCGAATATAGCCGATGCAAGGTCATCGACTCTAGAGGTTCACACAAGCTACCAACAGATGCCAGCCTACACATACGAGGAAATGCCTTGAGGGCGTGGAGAGCATCAGCACGGAACTCAGTTATTTCAGCTTCGTCATCATCATCCTTGCTGGTCAATAGTTGTTCGTTCAGGGCACATTTTTCGATGGGCAATTGAGGTTTGGATCGCCCGTTTTTGAAAAAAAGGAGGGACACAGGTCGCCTATTTTGAAAAAGGGTCGCAGGTTACCGTTTCAGACCAAGAAGTGGCCGTTTTGATGCGCCTAAAGATGCGACCAAATTTTCACCAACGTTCGTAACGCTAAGGATGGGCGTGCAATGAAACCATACGGTGTCAGCGTTTTGGTTTTCGGAGAAGCCGATGGGTGGTCATCAGCTCTTGGCGATTGAACCTGTTGGACTTAATACGTGTAGTATGATGAGAGCCGATACGGTGCCATCGACTCTTTGGGCAGCGACCTATTTTGGCTATCGGCGAAATTAGGGGCAAACAAGCAAGGAGAAGCTTTGGGAACGGATTCTCATTCATTTGAAGATGATCGATTGCAAAAGGATGGTCGATTACAAAGGAGTCCTGCTACTACTAATGCTCTGTTACTAAATCCTAATCGAGGCCGAGGTCGTAAATGCCTTGCCGCCGTCCTCGCCGCCTCTTCTGTCTTGCGTCGTCTTATTCTTCTGAGGAAGCCGGTAGGCCTCCTCGTCCTCGTCTTCGTCATCGCCGTCGTCTTGGACCCGGAAGTACTTCACCGGTGGTACTCCTCGGAGGAGGTGTCCTCCTCCTCTTCTTCTTCTTCCTCTTCTTGAGAGTCGACGCCATCCAGACATGTCGTCGCTTTGTCCGCCTCCAGCTCCCGTCGGCGAGGTCCTCTTCGCCGTCTGTCGAGGACGATCGTCCTCTGACGGCAGCAAAGTCTAACCCCTCGTCCCACCATTGTGGGCGAGAGTGTTATCTGTACTTGCCGGGTGTTCGAGTTGGTTCGGTCACCGAGGCTATTGAGGCGTGGGAGGACAGACCGGAGGAAGCGAGAGGAGGCCATGGCGAAAAGAGGGTTTTTCCGGTGAAGAAAGAGGGTTTTCGCTACGGGAGGAAGATGGGGACTGGAACTGTCAGCAGATTTAAATAAAGAGGAATAGTGAAGAAACGGTTCAATGCCATAGCAGTTTCCCAGTTATACGCCAAAATCGTCAAATCATGCCTGCGGAGGAGTTGAGAAGACAGGGCATCATGATGAAGGGTGGCGTGGCGATCTGTTACGCCAGCGTTACGTGCACGACGTAACCCGATAGAGGAAAAAAAAAAAGGGGGGGGAGAAAAACCCAGGAGAAGAAAAAAACACACAGAGTGGTTTTGGAATTATCATTGCCAAAACCAGGGGGGCATGTGTTATCGCCATATTTTGGCCTACGAAGGGGATGGGCCGTGATCAAGATGGGCTTAGAAGATACATATATTCAACGTGTGGTTGGATCGGCCTAGTGCGTAGATTTGGGCTGAATTACCCGTGTATCTTGTATCATAGTAGGTTTTGGTTCAGTTTAGGTTCCGTTTCAGTTTAGGTAAAGATAGAGTTGTAAAGTTACTCCAAAAGTAGAGAGTCTCCGGACTATAAATATGTACCTAAGGTTATCGAGAAAGGAGGACAATCACGTTCACAACAAACACAATCTCGGCGCATCGCCACCCCTTGTTTCTAGGGTTTTTTCTCGGGTAAGTGCCATGCTGCCTAGATCGCATCTTGCGATCTAGGCAGTATTTACTTATGCGTTATCTGGTGTTACTCGTACTGAAGCCTTGTTGATGGCGAGTAACACCTTTACCACAGATTTGTTAGAGCTAGCATCGATACTTTTACTATGATTGCTTATTTATGCTACCTCTAGCTATCTCGCCGTCTTCGCACCTTCTCCCGGGTGTGAAGGTGGCATCTTGCATGATTTCTGCTTAGTCGATTTGATCTGTTATAGTTGTGCCTTGTTCATCAAGGTTTAGTTTAATATCTACGTGATTAGGCCTCACAAACGGGTTGAACGATCCGGTGTCGTAAGGTATGGTTTATTGATCTTAGAGGGACGTTCCCGGAATTGACGTTATGTTGGTTTTAGGCCTTCTCTAGGATCGGTTTCTACTATTTTTGTATCTATTAGGCTCAACTAAGCGTGGACGTTCCGGTTCGTGGTGAAAACACCAAACTATCGTAGATCGATTTAGCTTGTAGTAATTAAGCAAAACCCCATGTTATCATAGATCCAATGCAGCCATGGGGATAATCGGCTCGAAAGCCGATTCTGTGGAAACACGGAGCCGATCACGGCTCGAATTTTACGTATACTTGTTTACCGTGCAGAAACCAATCGGAACAATCCATCACCTTCGACCAGGTATAGGTCAGGTGGCATCTCGAACCAAGACAGACGCGTGCGTCTTGGAAGATTCTTGGGCCGTTGACCGAGGGACCAGGCCCACCAGCTCTGGAGCCTCCGGCTCTTCGTGTTGCTCCGCTGCCCGCGGTGAGTTTTGACAGCAATGAACCATGGCAATCGGCTCTAGGAGCCGATTTACTGGAAACACGGGAGCCGTCACGGCTCGAATTTTACGATACTTGTTTACCATGCAGAAATCAATCGGAGCAATCCTTCACCTTCGACCAGGTATAGGTCGTGGCATCTCGAACCAAGCCAGGACGTGTGCCGGAGTTTTGCGGGCCGTTGCCCGAGGGACCAGGGCCCACCAGCAGTTCTGGGAGCCTCCCGGCTCTTCGTGTTGCTCGTCGCTGCTCGCCGGTGAGTTTTGGCAGGCAACAGATACAAAAGCCAAAGTCAATATTTTACCGTGGGGAACACGAAGCCTGAATACGAGACGGAGGAGAGCCACCAGGGGGCCACACCCCCTGGCCGCACGGCCAAGGTAGGCCCGCGCCTGGGGGTGTGGCTGCCCTGGCGACCCCCTGCCTCGCCTCTTCGCCTATAAAGACCCCCCGATGCCTAAACCCTAAGTACCCGATCAATATTCCACGAAACCGTCTGTAGCCGCCACCACCATCATCCCTAGATCGGGGGGATCTAAAACTCTTCCCGGCACCCTGTCGGAGGGGGGATCATCTCGGAGGCCTTCTTCATCATGCCAGCCTCCGGTATGAAGCGTGAGTAGTTCCACCTTGGACTACGGGTCCATGTAGTAGCTATATGGTTGTATCTCCTCCTTTGTGCTATCATGTTTAGATCTTGTGAGCTCCATTCATGATCAAGATCTTATCTATTTGTAATTATGCATGTTGTGTTTGCAGGGATCCGATGGATATTGAGATTACTATGTCAGATTGATTAATGGTTTTGTCTTATTGATTCTATCATGTCTGTGTTGTTTGAGATCTTGCATGCTCTCCGTTTCTAGTAGCTATCTTGGCCAAGTAGATGCTAGTGACTCCAAGAGGGGGTATTTATGCTCGATAGTGGGTTCATGCCTCTATTTAATCTAAGGGAAGTGACAGAAATCTCTAAGGTTGTAGATGCGATGTTTCCACTAGGGAGAAAACAGCGGTCTCTTCTTCATGGAACAAGTGGATTGTTTACCTTACACACTTTTCTTAAAGCAGTTGTATGTTGCTTGCAACTTAATACTGGAGGGGGTTTAGATGATAACCTGAAGATGGATTTCTAGTCATAGATGTAGTTGGATGGCGGTCTATGTATCTTGTTGTATTGCCCAATCGAATCTCATAGGATCATGAATGTCTAGTATTGCATTGTTATGCCTTGCTCAGTCTTGTCAATTGTCCCACTGTAATTTGTTTACCCAGCATGCCATGTTTGTTTATCTAAGGAGAACACCTCTAGTGAACTATGGACCCCGGTCCAATCTTTACCATTGATATCTTCCATTGTTCATGTTTACTTACTGCAAACCACTATCACCTTCCACACCATACAGTTAATCCTTTGTTACAGCAACCGGTGAGATTGACAACCTCATTGTTCGTTGGGTCAAAGTCTTGAGTTTGTGTTGTGCAAGTTTCCAAGTTGCTTGCAACACCTTTGAGACGTTTCCTTCCTCCTACTGGTTCGATAACCTCGGTTTCTTATTGAGGGAAGACTTGCTGCTGTGCTGCATCACACCTTGCTCTTGGGGTTTCCCGACGAAGTGCTTTCAGGCGCCATCAACCTTGTGGATGATACTCCCACTTATATTTCAGAAGCTTATGCATCTCAAGATCGACTCTTTGGAAAGAAGCCGTCAGAGTGAGATAGATTCCATCATAGCAAACAGAACTTGGGAAATTACTGATTGTCCTTATCGGTGCAAACTTGTAGGATGTAAGTGGGTGTTCAAGAAAAATCTTAGACTTGATGGTACTATTGAGAAGTACAAGGAGTGCCTTGTTGCCAAGGGTTATACCCAGAAAGAAGGCGAAGACTTCTTTGATACTTATTCACCTGTGGCTAGCTTGACCACCATTCGAGTACTGCTATCCTTGGCTGCCTCGCATGGTCTTCTTGTTCATCAAATGAACGTTAAGACGGCTTTCCTAAATGGAGAGTTCGATGAGGAAATTTATATGGATCAGCCGGATGGATTCGTGATAGATGGTCAACAAGGCAAGGTGTGCAAGTTACTGAAGTCTTTGTATGGTCTTAAGAAAGCACCTAAGCAATGGCATGAGAAGTTTGAAAGAACTTTAACTGATGAAGGCTTTATTGTAAACGAAGCTGACAAGTGTGTGTACTATCGCCATGGTGGGGTGAGGGAGTCATCTTATGTCTGTATGTTGATGATATACTGATATTCGAGACCAGTCTTAATGTTATCAAGGAGGTCAAAGACTTTCTATATCATTGCTTTGAGATGAAAGATCTAGGAGTGGATGATGTGATCTTGAACATAAAGCTGCTGAAAGATGATGATGGTGGGATAACACTGCTTCAGTCTCACTATGTGGAAAAGATCTTGAGTCGTTTTGGGTAGGTTGCATATCCTCTCCTACACCATATGATCCTAGCATGTTGGTTGGAAAGAATCAGGGAGATCCTAAGGATGCTAAAGATCAGCTAAGATATTCTCAGATTATTGGCTCGCTTATGTATTTGGCCAGCGCTACGAGGCCTGACATCTCCTTTGTTGTAAGCAAGTTAAGTCGATTTGTCTCAAATCCTGGAGATGTTCATTGGCAGGCCCTTGAAAGGGTTCTGCGTTATTTGAAAGGCATTGCGAGCTATGTGATTCACTACTCCGGGTATCCAAGGGTACTTGAAGGGTATAGTGACTCAAACTGGATTTCTGATGCTAATGAGACTAAGGCCACGAGTGGTTATGTGTTTACACTTTGTGGTGGCGCTGTTTCTTGGAAGTCTTGCAAGCAGATCATCTTAACAAGGTCAACTATGGAAGCAGAACTCACAGCATTAGACATAGCCACTGTTGAAGTAGAGTGGCTTCATGAACTCTTGATGAACTTACCTGTGGTTGAAAAACCAATACCCGCAATCCTTATGAACTGCGATAATCAAACTGTGATCATCAAAATAAACAGTTCTAAGGACAATATGAAGTCATCAAGACATGTGAAGAGGAGATTGAAGTCTGTCAGGAAAATGAGGAACTCCGGAGTTATTGCATTAGACTATATCCAAACATCTAAAAATCTGGTAGATCCCTTCACAAAGGGTCTAGCACATAATGTGATAGATAATGCATCGAGGGAGATGAGTTTGAGACCCACATTTTGAGTTGCTCACAGTGGTAACCCGCTCTATGTGATCGGAGATCCTGTGAAGTAGAGTTGGAGACAAGCTGTTGGTCAACCGGGAGGAGAGTATCCTTACAGTATACTACCACTCCGTATAGATGCAATACTCTATTCTGCATGGCAGGTTAGTATTTACCTTAATGTGTTCTGAGTGGCTTGTTTAAAGCAAAGATGTTGTCCTGCAGAACATCTTCTAAAGAACACACATATATGAGTCTGACTGTCAAATGTCGCAGTCCGTGGGAGTTGGGTGCTCTCTAATAAACTCATGAAAGGCCATGGAGTATGACGCATAAGCTCCAAACCACGGGGAAGCCTCGCGGCAGCCCTGTATCGGTCTAGACCTTGTGTGAAACTAGTGCGCACCAAACTTGTAGTTTAAGGCATAGTCCACTATTCAAGTTGCAATCTAGTGTAGCATGAAGTTCTAAGTGGAAGTTCAACTTAACAGTCTCCACCTCGCACCGGTATATAAACAATGTTCTGGAACTGATTGATGTGATGTGATGTGATGTGATGAGATGTTCCTATGAGACTTTGTGGGGGATTGTTGGAATTTGGTTGTGGGCTTTGGCCCATAGCCTGATACAAATTCTAAAATTCTCATGGCCCATTCATGTCTAGCAAGGGATGGCACCAAAGTTTAGTCTCACCTTGCTAGTTTGGAGGGAGTTGGACCAATATATATAGTGGAGTGTTTCACTACCTCCTAAAGAGAGTGAAGAGGAGTGGAATACACGCGCACTCCTCCTCCTCCGCCGCCCGCCTCGCCACTCCTCGTCACGACGTGCGCGCTGCGGTTTACGGAATCGTACTGATCTTATCTTTTTGCTGCTCGGGAAAATTATTGTGTGAGTTATTTTCTGTCAGCCGTTTCCGGTCTTTCCGAAAACATGGGTTGTTACTACTCGGACGTGGGATGCGCCCCACGTCTTACCCGACTGGCGCTATATATAAATGGCTTAGGCGTAAACCCTAATACGGGTTACACACATCCTTCTCTCTGTCTCCAGAACCTTGTGCCGCCGCTACACCTTCTCCATCCCCTCTTCAGGCATGCACCGGACGGGACAGTAGGCTTCCGGATCCACCGCCTCTCGTGAACTTGTACGGGTGAGGAGCGATCAGGTTTTTGGGGAGCGTGTCTGCGTGACTAATGATGGCATCACGTCGACCGGCCACTCCTTCCCCGACGAGGACTTCTTCCCGGACATAAGCAGCCTCTACATCGACGCCATGGGTCAACGCGAACCTCAACGCCAACTTGAACGCAAACCCGAATCCTCCACCAGCACCGTCTGCAATCTGCTCCTATCTAGTTCAGTTTCTGTTGCAGTTTCTTGTACTAGCTTTTGGAATAGATGTGATCTGCTTATTCTGGTTAAATGTGATCTGTTCGTCTATTATGCTAGTATATATGATTAGGTTAATTACTGCACTTATAGTCATGTTTTTTTATTGCTTATTTCGGATTAAATATTATGATAATTTGCTTATATTTTCAACAGTTTTCTTCCATCTTTTGTGAAAAAAACTTGTCAAGTAGCTCAAACTTCAAAAGTCTGACATGTTCAATGAACATTGCTCTCAACTCAACGATTATCTCATACGATGGAATGTGCACAAAGTTCCCACGCAATCCAGGTACCAAACTTGAGTGTGCAAGAAGTTCCCACGCAATTCAGGTACCAAACTGACTGAATGGCGCTTCTCCAACAAACGTACATGCCATGATGATCGTGGTACTCGTCATAAACTTCCTGACTTGCACCAACATTGGGATCATCTCCTAATGGTTCATGTATAGTGTATAGTGCGTCATTTATGATGAGCGTAGTCTTTAAGCGTTGCTACCGGTCTCTGAAGTTGGACCCATCTAAGCTAAGCATCTCGTCACGCAAGAAGGAACCATGGTTAAAGCACACAAGTTTGTATGCCATGATCTACAAAGACATTTGAAAAGACATAAGACTAACTTCATAATACGAGTTCAAGTTTTATAATCAAATTATTACACAAACTCTCACTAAAACTATCATCCCTCGAACAGTTTTAGTGATTAAATGACCCAAATTTACTATACCACCACCGATCATCACGGCCGGTGATATAGCTGCAAAGGTGGACAACACTGTGTCAATCACATCATTTATATGACTTATGCTCGATCTTCTCGTATTTCGAGGCCATATTTGTATATCCAGAAAGATGCCATTCTCCCAGAGGCATGGGATGAAGCACTTCTTACGTCTACCATTGGCAATAGCATAAAAGTAGGCCATGTAAGGCAGGGTCGCGTTCTCGTTTTGTTTTGTTCTCAGATCTGCCACTCCCTTAACGTGTTTATCCTGTTCTAATCTAGTTTTTCCTCACGGTTCTTTCTATATTTGATCTTTGTGTTGTTCCTTCTGAGTCCAAGTTGTAGTGTCCACGAATTCAGCCGACGTTGCACGGATCTGCATGAATGAATGGCAATTACGTGCTTTTCTTGAGTTTAGGCTACATGAGCTTCTATGCATCCAGGTTGTATGAACTACTCCGTAATTGTTTTTTTTTTTTGGAAATAGGCATATATTAATATTAGAAGATACCGATTACATCCAGCCTCTGCAACAACACATTGCCCTAGCGGCCATACGGATGCACACAACCAAAAATACAGAAGAATTACAAAAAAGAAAAATCCCGCTACAGTGACCCATTTATTGAAACAACAGTACTACCACCGCCAAGACGGCACCAAAAGTCCAGCTTCTCCAAAAACAACGCCTCCAAGAAGGGAACAGTGCACAAACACCTCCATCGCCCGATCAAAGATCTTAGGTTTTCACCCTAAAGAAAGTCCACACTCTCAAAATAATGTCTTTAACAAGGCCATTGCCAGGCACAACCAATTAAGACCAGACCCTGGATTTTCATCCTGAAAGGTAGGACCATGAACCTCTCATGTACATTCGCCCCCACTTGCATGCCACTGCTTCAAGTCATGAATCACCAAGCCAATTCCTCATCACCACCCACACTCGAACCATCATTATCAGTCCACAGATCTTGGTCTCCATGATATTCTTCGTCAGCACCATGGAATGAGAACATGCCCCATGATATTAACAGCCAACAAAACTTTGAAGCGCATCCTCTGAAACCAAACGGTGAGAGTAAGACATGGGTGCACACGATCGAATCCCATCCGATTCAGCAATCTCTCGGCACGATCGCACTTATGGAGTTTGTCGGCAGAGCCTTCCGGAACACGACACATGAACCATATCAATATAGACAAACATTAGGCAGATATTCGTCTTGGCTTGAGAGGGATCAAGGACCCCAGCTTTATTAAAACTGAGTCAGCAGCCCCAACACCACCCACCGGCAACTAGCAGGATCCGCGCACGATGGCGAGACCACCCGGCTGACCACTTCGACGGAGAAGGAGGTCACCACCACCATGCAGGGGACAGATGCCCCAAGCTACCTCATATCACGAACATGGCTCGGGGAACCTGGGAGTCGGCGTAGGTCGACGAGCGGACAACATATCTAGGCCGAGATCGAAACCTGTCTCCCCCGCTGCCGCTTGCAACCATCTACCGTCGGTCCACCGGTCGCCGCCAGCCGCGACACCGCCGTCAACCGGCCAGGAGAGGCCGCCGCCGCCAATCTCCGCCGGAATACAGCCGAGGTTACCACCGCCGCCATGCCACCAGGGCTTTGCCCGACGACGATCTGGGCGGCGGCGGATGGTGGTGGTGGTGGTGGGTGGGTGGGGGGAGGGGGGGGGGGGGGTGCAAAACTTATAATTTTCGTTATGAGTATGCGTACTGGTTGCGAACGGCCGAGAAACCAGAACCTATGGGCAGGAGTGTCCTTTACAAATGTATGTGACGTACTGCACGAGATTTTTATATATGATGCGAATGTTGTTTTGTTTTTGAAGTTTTTTTTTTTTTTGCATGGCCTTCTTGAAGAATTTAACGATATCCTGGCCGCTGATCAACTTGCGTGTACATACATCGGATCTTACATACGTACGTGCACGCACGCCGCCACGTAGTACGTCGTACGTGCATGCCGACTCGGACTGTGAGCCAGAGCCAGAGCCAGAGTCCAACCCGGGAGGATGATCCAGTCCAGTCCTGCTCCCAATCCACCTCGAAATCCGGGACGGCCACGCCGCCACGAATAAAAAGCCCCGCCGCCTCACGACTCGGCTCAAACCCTCCGCAGAATCTCGTAACAAACCCGACCACGCTCGCCGCCGCCGCCACCGTCACCGCCGGCACCGGCTAGATTGGGGCGGTCGATCTACCACTACCGGCCACAGGCGACGATGGCGGAGCGGGAGATGCTGACGTACGTGGAGGCGACGCTGGCGGACGAGGCGGAGGGCCCGAGCGCGCACGCGGCGGCGCTGGACGTGCTCCGCGATATTCTCATGTTCACCGACTCGGACCTCCTCCTCTCCCTCGTCAGGGTCGACTACTTCGCGGCGCGCCTCCCCACGCTCGTCTCCGCCGCCGGCGACGACCAGGGCGACGTGCCGCTCCTGGCCGCGCGGGCCGTCGCCGAGGCCGTCGAGATCCTGCCGCAGTGGGCCGATAACTTCGTCAAGGGAGGCGCAGTCCAGGCGCTCCGCGACCGCCTGCTCGCCGTCGACAACCTCGAGCTCGCCGAGGAGGTACGTACTGCGTGGCGTGGCGTGCGTACGCGCGTACATACTCCCAGCATGCATCTCGTGGCGACATGTACTTAATTAATTTAACCTAGCATGCGTGATCTTAAAACCATGGTTAAACCCTACTTGGACATTCGAGTAAATAGTACCGGAGGTCATAGAACTTGTCTCTCACGTGCACTTAAGTCACACAACTTGTAAAATAGACTAACCGATCACACAACTTGTCAAACGCGTGCACCGCAGGTCACAAACTGTTTAACCGGCCGGTTTTTAAAAAAAACTCGTCACATGAGCGTGCCTCGTAAGGTTAATAGGGACTTTTAACAAAAACATTAATATGGACTGAAATGTATGCAGAAACCCCTATAAAATTTTGAGGAGGTAAATGAAAAATGGCCTAGGAACCATTGAATCGTTCCTGTTGGAGACTCCAAAAAAAATACAATTTCATTTGAACCCGGCCAGATAAACATGAGGGAGGATTTGTAAAATTGTAAGTGCCATGTTGACCGAACGTGACACGCGCGTGATGTGTTAAAAACCGTCTGGTTAACCGGATTGTGACTTGCGGTGCACGCATTTGACAACTTGTGTGACCGATTAGTCTATTTTACAAGATGTGTGACTTAATTGTACGTTAGGAACAAGTTCTATGACCTCCAGTGCTATTTACTCTGGACATTCCTTAATTGGCATATATTATTGTTAATAATGTTCTTGTTTAGTAATTACATGGCTTAAACGAAAACTGAGAGTTATGTTGTCTTTAGGCCTTTGACAATTAGAGTTTCTTAGCACAGGATTATAAAAAAAAAAGATGATGTGACACCATATTTAGTGATAAGAGAGAGTGTTGTTATATCTTAATTAAGATACAACAATTGTACGTGTCTCTTAAATATTTATTTGTCCTACGATAACCTGTTAAGAGACTCTGCATTATGAAAGTACTTAATTAATTTAACCTACTAGCATGCATGGTCTTAAAACCATGGTTAAACCCTACTTGTACATTCCTTGATTGGCACTATTATCGTTAATAATGTTCTTGTTTAGACATGGCTTATGAAAATTGAGAGCATCAGTAGTGACACTTTAAATTCTCTTTTTTTAAGGACTTCAAATTCTCTTAAACTTACCGTAGTCCTTTTAATTTGTTCTCTTACGTTCAAACAGAGACATTATATATCTGGTTGAAAATTGGTGTGCAGTCGGTGGTATCAACTGTTATTCACTCATTTGTCATTAGAATTTTCTTAAACAACACTTTTAACACCATGTACTCTTATAGCAGTATTAAGAATTAAATTTTGTTGTTCTATAAAAAAAACAGAAGTTAGACAAGGCACAAATTGTACACAATACTAGTACAACAGTTCCAATTTGTCTTTGAGAAAAAAATATCTATAGAGTCATACTTATTTCCCTGTGGCTTTTGCTCTCGGCAGTGCCTGCGAGCTCTGAAGTTTATAAGTGCGGAACGGCCGACCGATTGCCTCCGCCTGGGCGTCGCCGCCGCCGTGCTGCAGTTCTTCGACTTCTTCTCCACCAGCAAGCAGGTCAGCCTCCCTCCCTTCCCGCACCCGTCATGGCTTTTGCGACCCCGCCCTGCCCGTAGACCCGCTTGAACCCCGCCGTGCTCATCACATGTTTGTGGAAATGCCGACAGAAAGATGCGCTCAAGATCGTCGCGGAGCTCGTCGAGGAATGCGAAGAGGCGGACGTGCCCAAGGCCATGGAGGCCGCGCCAGCGCTCTGCAACCTCCTGCAGTCCGTTGACAAGACGGTACGTACGCGCGTTTCTGGTTATTGTTGCTGTGGGCTGTGCATGCTCTGTTTTCCGCTTGAGCTGTTCTGATCGATCCGTGTGACCAATGTCAGATACATGAGTCGGCCCTTTCTTGCCTGGGTATGCTCGCCTCCGGTGCTCGTGGCAAGGCCGAACATATGGATAAGCTTTGCGAGTCCAACATCGTCGAGACGGGCATGAGATTGCTGGAGAAGGATGGGTGGAAGAACCTCGGTGAAGAGAGGTTGCATGTATGTGACATGATTCCTGTATTCTCTTGCTGTTGCCAGTTCACATTTTACCACTGCTATCTACTTGTCTCATCTTAAGCACATGAGGATTCATGGACCAATTGGCGTGTGTTGCAGAACATCCTTGGGCTGCTAAAGAGTCTTGCTTCAGCCTCAGCCAAGGCTGTGAAGTCCCTCTTCGACTTGGGTGTTTGCAATTTGCTCCATCAGATGATTACTTACTACAACTCCTTGCACAGTAACAGTGATAAGGTACTATACTTGTTCTCTAAGTGTTTTTGTTTGAACTTGCAGATTTCATGATCCTACTGATTTACAGCGATGTTCTCGTCAATTTACTATGCATTTAAATGTAGTAAAAAACATGTGTTTATGACAGATTAGAGCAGTTCGTCTACTTTTGAATGGTACAAAAATGGTGCCCTTTTGAATTTGGTTCATATTTTAAGAGTTATTATAGATGTGCGTTTGATATATCTCGGTAATAATAAATATGCGAATGAACCTCTACATTCATGCTGCTCGTGCACATTTTGGTGAAATGCCTTGACACTCTTCATTTCCAAACTTCAGTTGCAGATGCTTGTGGAGTTCATCTATGAGCTTATGCGGCCTCTTGAGGCATCTGACACTACAAAGAACAATGCTATCTTGGAACATAATGCATACATTGATCAGATTTCTAGCATTGCAACACTTATTATACAGGTATATATATGAGCCCATTGACATTCATTTCAGTCTGCTAAAATAAGGAAGTGACATAGATATTTCTGCTCCTAATGTAGGTTGCAAAGTGTGGCGCAGTCTCATCAGTTTGCTACAGATGTATTGTTATCATCGTTAACATTGTTGAATTAAGCACACCTACTTTCCTGATTGAGTTACAGAAGACTGCAAATCTCTCGAGGTGAATTTCTGTCATAGTTAATTGTATTTTAAAGAATACTTGATAGACTTAAGACCGATGTTTATTGACTAAACGTATTTCATCTTACATGTTAGTCATGATTGTCTCTTTGTTCTTATGTCAGCTTCCTTACGTGTCTGTTGGCTCGGAAGGACCGCCATGTCGTGTTCCAAACGCTCAAAGTTTCAAAGAGCCTCCTGCAAAAGCACCATCAGTTTTTCCTTGAGAGCTTTACCAAAGAGGGTGTAAAGCATTCAATTGAGGCCATGCAAGCACAAGAAAAAGATAGGAACTCCATTCAAAAGTTGAAAAGAAAAGGCAATAAACAAGAATGGTGTGTTTGCTTCGATTTAGACTCAGATTCTTCCTCCACAGATGGGTGCAAGATTGAGAAGAATGATATCCTGAATCTAGCAGAAGAGATAAAGAAAAGCTTCTTCATGGTGAAAGCAAGTAACAAATCGCCACATAGATTTGGATGTGTTTTTACAATCGTCAAAGAGTTTTTTGCTAGGTTGAATGGTCATACCATAACAACCCACGCAGAATTTGGATCTCTGCAGAGAGTTGTCTGAAGTTTCGAGGAGATTTTTATCGGATGAACTTCCAAGTACCTCTACTTTTGCATTTGCGAAGAGTGGATCATCCAAATATTTATCAGATTATCTCTCCAACGGGGCATACTTAAATCCAAATCTCAATAATTGCCTGGACTTATTAGAGCGGATTAAGGAGGTGCATCGTCGATTGCAGAAATTCGCCCGTTTGGCTCTCACAATGACCAATGAAAGCTCTACCAAGCCCCTTGAGATTTTGGTGGAGAAGCTCCTAGACGCTCTGCATATGTCTTATGACAGTTTTCCTGTAATACTATCTGACCATGAACAGTTTGATCGTGAGAGCACGATGATTCCTCTGAGGCATTCAGGAACCGAGGAGTCAGAGTCACTGGATATAAAATTTGTGAAGGCACGCAGGGAGAAAGAGTTGCAAGGTTATGGTGGTGTTCTCCCTGTTACTATATTGTCAAAGCCAGATGAAATTGAAGAAGTCCTTTGGCCTAAGATTTGTTATCCCGGGAAAGGGCAGGGATCCTCAAGATTGTTGTTCTCTTACAAAGGCACACAACTCAAGCCATCTGCAACATTTTTTGAGTCACTTGTCTGTTTAATGTATGAGGGACAATCTGATATCATCATTGACGAATCTTTCTGGGACGAAGAACACAAAATATCGTATAAGAAAGACAAAAGCAAGGAAATCTCGTCTGCGAGTTCATCTAATACTAATTTATCCGCTGTGTATGAAAAGCTTGGACAGTCACTGCTGAAGGACCCATTTTTCGACACCATATTCCTTGGGAAGATTCCTGGTGATGTGGATGAATCTGATCCATCCTACAGCTTGTTATTCACGCTGAGAGTTCTTGAAGGGCTTAACCGTTTTTCGTACCAACTGTCAATGGATGAGAAGATACGCTTATTTGCAGAAAGCTGCCTACGAGATTTCGACGATCTTAAGGTGACAATTTCTCCAATCCCGCAGCTTCAGTTCATGAGTAGCCTTCTGACCAATAAGCTGGAGCTGCAAATGAAAGATAGCTTGTTTGAGGATGGGCTGATACCCTCGTGGTGTATCTACCTGGTGGAAACTTGCCCCTTCTTATTCTCCTTTAATGCACGATGGAAGTACTTCTGCCTGACTCTGCATCGCTCATTCCCGGGAGATAACACAGGTGCTCCTGATGAGCCAGACGAAGAAGATGAGGCAAGTGATGCTCAAAACGAGGCTGCTAAAAAAACTAAGAAGTACAAAGTAACACGAGGGAACATTCTTGAAAACGCTGTACCAATGATGGCCAAACATGGGTCAAGTACCAAAACCATTGAGGTGGTATTTGAAGGAGAGGTTGGGACTGGGCGAGGCCCAACCTTGGAATTTTACAGTACAGCTACCCATGAACTCCAGAGGTTTGGGATTGGGATGTGGAGAGGTGATAATGCTAGAAAAGCAGAAGGAGAAACTGGATTCGTTCATTCTAAATTTGGGCTATTCCCACAGCCATGGTCGTCAGCAATGACTTCATCACGAGGGTCGAATTCTCTGACATGGTACAAAAATTCAAGCTTCTTGGACATATTGTAGCGAGAGCGATTCTCGATGGAAGGATCCTGGACATCCGCTCTCAAAAGCATTCTACAAGATCATGCTTGAACAGGTAAATTTTCAGGAATTATCTAAATATAAACGCGTTTATGTCTTCCTTTTCTTTTCTCAGTTGCATCTCCTATGTTCTGATCATGGCTCGTTCTTTGGTTTTAGGAGCTTGATATCTACGACATTCCATCATTTGATCCTGAGCTGGGCAAGACTATACTAGAGTTTCAAGCACTTGTTAAACGGAAGAAGTTCTTGGAGACATGTTCAGAAAATACATCCAATCCCTCTGCAGCTTTGTCATATAAAAATATGAGATTGGAAGATCTGTGCCTTGATTTTACTCTTCCCGGAAATCCTGAATTTGAGCTTGTTCCTGGTGGCTCAGAGAAGATGGTGACACTTGACAATTTGGAGGAGTATGTACATTTGTTAGTCGATGCAACCTTGAAGAGCGGGATCGCCAAACAGATGGAAGCTTTCAAGTCTGCAATTAATGAGGTCAGTTTTGTGTTCAATGTTCAGTAGATCAAAATTTAGTTGAATCGTTTTCTGGGAGAGGACGAGTATACTGATAGATTTCAACAACTTGCAGGTTTTTGCTATTAAGACCCTTAGAATGTTCAACGAGGAGGAGATGGAGCGCATACTTTGTGGTGAACAGGATGCTTGGGCTGTAAGCATATCTCCCCATGATTTCTTACGTACTCCCTCCGGTCCATATTAATTGACTTTGATTTGTTAAATTTTGGATGAACCTATATACTAAATAGTGTCTAGATTCATTCAAATCTAGACAAATTGGAGTCAATTAATATGGGCCAGAGGGAGTACCTTCATTTATAAAAGAAGATTTTCTGTTTCATGGTTCTCACTTGGTATGTTTCTTGCAGTCAAGCAAACTTGTAGATCACATCGAATTTGAGCATGGCTATGATGCGCACAGTCCACCAGTAGTTAATGTAAGTAGAACCGAGTCACAAGGCTAGCTCTCGAATATTTGTCTTTTGAACAGCTAGCTAATAAGAAACTGGACTCCAAATAATGAATAATGCATTGCTGCAGTTCCTGGAGATCCTGCGGGAGTTTGGAAGAGAGGAGCAGCGGGCATTCATCCAGTTCACGACAGGGGCTCCTCAACTCCCACTTGGTGGCCTAGCTTCGCTCGATCCAAAGCTCACCGTTGTGCGAAAGGTTTGCAACTCTTTTCACATAAGGAACTAGTCTACTCTAGTATGGCAAAAGCCTAATAATAAACAGATGGAAAACTTACCTGACCATGCATTGTGTTGTGCCACAGCAATGTGATTGCGGTGTCGACAGTGAGTTGCCAAGCGTCAATACTTGCCGGCACTTCATCAAGCTTCCTCCGTACTCCTCGAAGGTACAGTCCCTTCCACGTATATGTATATATATAGTTATTTCTGCAACGCGATGCATAGTCGGGACGATTTCTCACATGTTTGTGTTTCTGGATCACAGGAGATAATGAGAGAGAGGCTCAAATACGCTCTCGCCGAGGGTTTAGGCTCCTTCCACTTGTCATGACCAACAGCACAAGGGTAGAAGCACAATGTACCATACTAGATAGGGTTAACCATCAGTTATTCGCATGTCTGTTTTAATTTTCTTTCTGATCAGTTGATACTTCTGGCTGGGGTAGAAGCACAATGTACCATACGAGCTGCTAATGATGCAGCTTCAATTTTCTTCCCTCCAGTTAGATAGCGCACTACACTGTATATATGTACGTAATATCTTGACATCCCTAAATTGGGACTGTATTGACTATGATTGATAATGGAAAAAATATGCAAATGATTACTTCTGACTCTGAAACTGATGATCTTTGATCAAGTCTCGGGTGGAATTTGATTGATAAATGGAAATATGGAATATACTATACTAGTTAATCTCCAATGATCAGGGTTCCAGAAAAGGCTAATATACACTCTGCTACAGTCATTTCAGATATTAGAAAAATGGGACACAGCATGTTCAACAGGCAACTCATCTGCAGCATATAGTTCAAACAGCACTCTGTAGAAAACAGCCAAAAAGGGGTTTAAATGAAGCTAGTACTTCACCACATTGTCTACCAAAAAAAGTACAGTAGCATAACTGACTGAAAATCCTAAGAGCTCTGAATGCTCCCTGCTATGTACAAGCTAACCACAAAAAATATTCAAAACTTTCTTGCTTGATTTGAACATGCAACATCTTCAACTGCCTCCTCTCATTTTTCATGATCAAAACCTGCAAGGAAAACCATGATATACTGAGTAGCGAACACACAAGAACAGGAAGGCTGCAATGTCATTGTGCAGATAAGAGAAACTACATTTTCAAAGATGAGCACAAGAGACCTGAGTGATTCTCCAAACCCAGGCCAACTACAGAACAGCTTCAAGGGGCAGGATCTATCCTGTGCGGCGACCGACAGCGAGTAGGGGAGTCAAAAGCTGACCAGGTTATCGATCACAGCGCAGATCTTCGCCATGCCGACAAGGCCTTCTCGGCTCCTCTTGAAGACCATAAATGGAAATATGGAATATACTACAGTACTATATTAGTTAAGCTCCAACGATCAGAGTTCCATAACAAGTCTATACACTCTCTGCTAGAATCATTTCAGATAGAGAAATTCTGCTACAATCAGGACAACACCATTCAGCATGTTCAATGCACAATCAGGACAGGACAACACCATCAAAACAATTCTGCTACAAATATCATCGTAAGCTTAAATGGCCCAACTTCTCAGCAACACCAACAATCAGACAACATATCAGAATGAATCCAAAATTCGAATATAAAAGCATGGTCCACATAGATGTATTTGCACCACAGGCAACTCATCTGCAGCATATAATTCAAACAACACTCTGTAGAAGACAGCCAAAAAAGGTGTAAATGAAGCTACTACTTCACCACATTGTCTACCAAAAAAGTAGCATAACTGACTGAAAAATCCTAAAACTCTGAATGCTCCCTGCTACAATCCATCACCAAAAAATTCAGAACTTTCTTGCTTGATTTGAACATGCAACATCTTCCACTGCCTCCTCCTCATAATTCATTATCAAAACCTGCATGGAAAACCATGATACTGATGAATAACACACAAGAACAGGAAGGCTGCAGTGTCATGGAACAGACAAGATAAACCACATTTTCAAAGATGAGCAGAACAAACCTGAGTGATTCCCCAAACCGATGGCCAACTACAGAACATCTTCAACAGGCAGGTGATCCTTTCCATCGATGGGTGTGGCGGCGGACAGTGAGTAGGAGAGGCGGAAGCTGACCAGGTTGTCGATCAGAATGCCGATCTTGGCAGTGCCTGAGAAGGCCGTCTCGGCGTCGGCAGTCCTCTCGAAGACCACCACAGCGACCGAAGAACTCTCTGCCCTGGCTTCCATGACAGGCCCAAACTGGCTGAAGATCTTGACAAGTTCGCTCGTCGGCGGGACGGTGTTCTTGCCGGCGAAGCTCAGCACTAGCCCAGCCAGCAAAGGCTCATCCTTGAGGAGGCCACCGTTGTGCAGCTTCGCCGCTGGGGGATGATCATGGCGAGCAGCGCCGGTGCACCTTGTCAGGAAACTTGGGTTCTCGACCTGAGGTGTTTTGCGCTGAGCTCTGCGGTGGTTCGCCGGCGACACCGACATCTGCTGCGCCGCCCGGCTCATGAGCTTCCCCATCCTGGTGGTCGTCTGCGGAGACAGGGGCTGTGGGCTCGGCTCGTAGTCCTCCAGGTCCTTGGCATCATCCGTGCCGCAGCTGCTGCACCTTGACATCCCCCATTTCTCGCCGACGTCTCCCCCTGTTGGCCTTCTCCTCTTGCCACTGGCACGGCGTGGCGGTGTCGGCGTCGGCGTGGCGTTTTGGTCGATGCCGTCGTGGTACGTGTACTCGGGGAGGCCCCTGGCGCCCCTCCACCGGGTGAAGGCCCTGAGCTGCGCCGTGGCGATGGCGAGGTCGAGCCTGTCGGCCCCCGCGAGCGGCGCCACCGCCAGCGCGGAGAGGTACCCGAGGAAGGCCTCGCCTTTTAGCGCGTCCCTCGTGAAGGCGGCGTCCACCACCGCCCCGTGCGCGCCCCTCCGGATGCCAGCGTTGTCGATCGGCTGCTTCTTGGCGACGACGGCGCAGTCGCACGAGAGGCCGACGTCCACGCGGCGCGCGAGCTCGCCCAGCGCGGCGTCCACGGCGGAGGCGAACCGGGAGAGGGAGGTGCGGCCGGAGCGGACGCGGGTGTGGGAGGCGGCGAGGTGCGGGAATCCGTCGCGGAAGGGGAGGAGGGCGTCGTCGTCGTGTGCCACCCACGCGAAGGTCCTCTCCCAGAAGCAGGCGACGAGGGCGGAGCCGCGCCTCCTGCGCTCCCCGAGCGCGAGCGGCGACGCGTCCGCCGGGTCGAACACCTGCGCCGGCCACCACGGGTGGCCCCGCACCTTGGCCCAGACCAGGCGAGGCGGCGCGAACCCTGCCTCCTCCTCGTCGTCCTTCTCGAACGCGCAGTCGTACCGAGCGTGCTGGCACACCTCCTCCTTCTCGACGGCACGCGCCGGCGCCGCCTGCTTCTTGGCCCGGCGGTGGTAGGCGCCTTTGAGCAGCGCCGCCACGTCCGGATGCATGACGCGGAGCCTCGCCGGGCGGCCCACGTCGCTCCCGTGCCGCTCGTCCGCGTTCTTGGCAGCCGCCGCGCCATCCTCCGGCGCCATGTGACCCGCACGAGCCTGTAAGTAAACAAGCAGCGACAAACGATCAGCGCGCCGGCGGCACGTAGGGCTCCGGTTCTTGCCGAAAGGGAGAGGTGCTTACCGGAGAGCGAGCGAGGGAGGGAGGGATGCGGCCGTGGACAGGGAATCAGGGGAGGTCTCTGGAGATGAAAGGGAGGGGTTTGGTACTACTTTGGTTGGGGTTTAGGAGGAGGTGATGAGAAACTAGCAGTAGAACGAGTCTGTCTGAGATGCAATTTTGTGAATGGTCAGCAGTACCAAATGAGTAAAATTTTCTGTTTCTTTTTCTTCAAACAAAAAGTTGCTTTTCTTTTACAAAAAAAAAAGGTTTCACCTTTTCTAGTAGTACTATCTCCAGATCTTTTTATTACTGTCTGAGCTAATCAGTGGGCAGAGATGCCATTCATTTGAGTTTGAGTGAAAACAAAAGATTGCTCCCTTATGATCTTCATGACATTTTAGGTCAGAACATGTTGAGAATTTTATGGCCAATAAATAATATCTGCACCATAAAAGATGTCACGGTGGCCATTTTTCTATGTAGTTGTGGTTGTTGTTGGAGCTCTAGATAAATATAAGTAAAATTTTCCATCAGGGGCTGTGCTGCAAATCACAGAGAGAGGCAGGCAGCATTGGGATGGGATGCCCAGCCCAGCAAAAGTTTGGAAGATGCCACAAAGATGAAACCTGTTTGTCTTTTCTTTGGAGCAACAGAAAGATGAAAATCAGTTGCAAAAGAAGAGGAGGAGGCCAGAAAGCAAAAAAGCACTGTGGTAGAAACCGCCCTCTGAAGTCTGAACCCCCCCTTGTCTGCACCTGCCGCGGCAGCAGCAGCAGCTGGTCTGCTGCTTGGCTTGGCTTGGTTGGTACGTAAAAGATTCATGCTGCCATCTTGCCTAGACTCTGAACCACAAGTGCCATGGCACCAGCCACCAATTCAGTACTACCTGAAATGGTGAACCACAGTGGCTTTAGTCACCGCATCATGTCATAAATATTTGGAAATATATCCCAATGTCACCAATGTTCAGAAAAAAAAAACTATTTTTTATTTATCACACATAAAAAATGTAGGATCTTCTTCAGAAACTCAACCGTTTGATTCAATGGACTTTACTATGGCCTGAGGTTATCTTTACCCGCGTGGCATTACTTGTAGGTGGGGTTGTGGTATAGAAGTACTACTACAATGCCCTGAAATACTTGCTATTATACAGTATAACATGTTCATGGACAAATGTTTCTTTTGTTTTGGTATGGATTCCGGTAAGAACGCAGTTTTTCTACCACTACGAGGGTGTGCCGGGCTTATCTAGACCGTAGACGTCATGTTTAAGATCCGTGTTGCACAGTTT
This sequence comes from Avena longiglumis, assembly GCA_030063025.1. Classification (NCBI taxonomy): domain Eukaryota; kingdom Viridiplantae; phylum Streptophyta; class Magnoliopsida; order Poales; family Poaceae; genus Avena; species Avena longiglumis. Next base: position 97,444,803 of record CP125974.1, read on the forward strand.
ACACACACGACCTTGTCATTGTCCAGTTTCTCCTCCCTATAGGCAGCAAAGTGTACTCCGTACAAGTTTATCTTCCCATTCTCTCTCCTCTTTATCCTCTCTCTGTCTCCACGCACACTGCCGCCCTCCACCCTGCGAGAGAAACAGAGCCGAGCCCATCGAGTTCGTCAACGTCAAGAAGGGCCTCTCCCCTGCGTTCGTGGCGGCGACGGAAGAGTGCGCCATGGATGAGGGACAGGGATGCGTTATCCTTGTTGCTGCTCCCCTGCCAGTGACGAACGGGGGTGAGGGGAATCGAAGTGGGATGTCTCTTTTTTTACCCGATGTGATTTGTTTCCGGTCTGATTTACTCCATTGATTGATCTGAAAGTCAAATCGATCTTTAATGCCTTCATTCCGAACTGGCTTGTTTCCTGGAACATATTTCTCAAAAATCCAAATAGTGAGATTTGTTTCCATTGTTCGTGATATGAACTGATTGGTCCAATTTCCTTCCTATGATTCTAAATTGGTGTAGTTTCTCTTACATATAAATGATGATTTCGTCGTAAATCTCTGCAACATAAAAAGAATGAGGGCTGGGCATGTTCCTTGAAAGATGAGGGACTTGTTGACATGAAAGAGATATAGCCCAGGGTGTTTTCTACAATTTGCAAAAAGATCCGTGCGAGGGATGGGCGCTGGGGATAAGCCCGGGACACCCTCGTATGTGTAGAGTTGTTTTTTCGTTCGGTAAGAGACAAAGAAGAGAAGGTGTTACAACTCAACAAACAAAGTTATGGTGAAATGTTGGTTGACTGGGTGTCTTTTCAGCTAACAAATCTACACATAAAAGATGGTCTTGTACAAAAAGGTTAGAATCACCTTATTGGTAGCACTTTATTTTTTTAATCAAGAGCATTTTCACCTGCAGCCCTAATAAGGTACCGGGCAAACCCAACAGAGGGCTGCTACTGGGGTCGTCCTGACACATGTTCGGCGCTAATGGGTCGGGTGCCCCAACGACGCCCCCAACCAGCCGGTCATATTTTTGAATTGGAACAAAAGACTTGAATTTAATTCAAAAGACTTGCCCCGATTTGAGCGCACGCGGTGCAAGCTCCGGCGTGCGAGATTGCCCGACGCTACCGTTGGAGGAGGAGGGATGCGAGCGCCTCCCCGTGTAGGGACACGGCCATGGCTCCCGCGATCGCACCTGCACGACCCCGCCGCTTTCGCCCGACGATGCCGCAGACGAAGCAGAGGAGTTGTTGTTGGCCGAAATGTGCGCCCTCCCGTCGGTCCTCCGCGAGCCTGCTGTCAACGACGAGCAGGACGGAGAAGCGCGATCTTCTCCGTGCGAGTCTCCTCTCCCTCCGCGAGCACCTAGGGCGGATCGAGGCCCTGGAAGCCGACTTACCCGATGAGTTCTTCACCATCGACGACTATGGCAACGACGACACCGCCGTGGAGTAAGGGCGCGCCGCCGCTGCCATAGATGATCCGGTGAGTAGGTACCGCCGGTGAAGCTACATAGATTCTAGGTGAAGTCTGGATGTAGGACGGTGCATCAATTTATGCTAAACTTATATGTAGATCTAGATGATCAAAACCTCATCTATATAATCTGACGCCAATGCATGATAATTTTTAAATATGCAATTTGGATTAGTGTATCTGTTCCACCTTATAATTTTCATACCACAAACCAGGTTTAAAATATATCGCATTTGCAGTACCGTACCTCTGGCTAATTTTTTTAAAATAATACATTTTTTTTATTCATTTTCACAAATAATACGCAAATTTAGCAATTTTTATTTCTGTCCGTCCGTCATCCGTTCAACGGAGGACAGAGCTCCTTCGTTGGTTGTGCGGACGACAGATGGGTTCGTCATTTGAGCAGACGATACAGGTCGGTCGTCCCTTGAAGAGATGACATGATCTGTCGTCCTTTGAGCAGCCGACGCCCCAGTGCTCCCGCCGCTAAATAATCTTCGCTAAATAATCGTCCGCTCCTCGGCAATCCTTCGCGCCGATTTTTCCCGCCGGTACTCCCCGCCATTTTTCCCGCATTACTCGCAAATTTTTCACGCCAGAATCCCGCCTTTGTTCCCGCCACGACTTCCGCCCTCTTTTACCGCCACGACTTCGCCCTTTTTCCGCCTATTCGGTTCGGTGCCTCTATAAATCCGCAACGGATGTATCCTTTAACCAGTTCATCTCTTCCTCCTCTTACTCTCTCATTTCCTCTCTCCTTTTGCTCTCATTTTCCTCCTCTCTCCACTATGACCGACGTCTCACGGCTCCGTAGATATGTCCATTGGGCTTTTCTTCATAGCGAACTATTGAGATAGGCGATAAACCAGCCGGGATACGTTGGTATCGAACCATGATGCTCTCGTTATACTTGGTAAGTCACTTCATCAAGAGGGTGGAAACCAAGACCCCAAATCAGGTACGAGCAGAGCTTCTCAGGATCAAGGCAAGGTGGGACAAGCTCACCTTCAAGAGTGAAGCTCGCATGATGGAGGTGGCTAATACACCTTGGTCCTGGATAGAAGATAGCAAAGATGAGGATGATATCTTCATGCCGCCACCGGTTGGAAGCAAGGCAAGAGCTGAGTGGGACAAGAGACAGGAGAAGAAGAAAGAGCAGGCCAAGAAGAGTCAAGCTGACATGACGGAGCAGGTTGTGGCACGTAGGGCCTGGATAGAAGAGAGCGAAGATGAGGATGATATCTTCATGCCGCCACCCGTTGGAAGCAAGGCAAGAGCTAAGTGGGACAAGAGGCAGGAGAAGAAGAAATCGCAGGCCAAGAAGAGCAAGTGCGAGGAATCGTCCAAGGGAAAGGGCGAGGCATCATCGAAGGGAAAGGGAAAGGCATCATGCTAGGGATAGATAGGACTCTTATTTATGTACCGCAAGTTATGTTGAACTATGTTGCAAGTTATGTTGAGTAGTTTGTCCAATAAAATCATGAAATAATAGAATGATGTCTCATACATAGATAGGTAAAAGATCGATACATAAGTAGATATCACCGGTGTCGACGACGAGGTGGCGGAGGCCTCGGTGTACTCCATCCATATCGTGGGCTGGCATCACATCACGGCGAGGTGCGATTGACCCTTCACCTTGATCCTGTGTATTCTGTGGGGATAGGTGGTGGAGTACGGTCGATCTTGACTAAACCGTCTACACCTTTCGTGTTGTGTCTGGCCGATGACGGTCAAGATCTTGTCCCATGTAACGGAGTCTCCTGCTAGTGTACAAGAAATTGGCATCTTGAACAATGGCATCGCATCTAATAATAGTAGGAAGGGACACGCTTACCATGAGGATGAGATTGTGGTCGATAAGCAAAGTCCATGTAGGGGATCGCTGATCTCGCCATTGTTCAAAAGTAATCGGTTCGTGCAACTGGTCGATATTGAATCGCGATTGCTGCCACGGGTCAAGTAAACTGTGATTGCTGCCACCCGAGCCTCCAGCCTGTGCGGAGGTGGTGCTCGGCGGCGCCTTTGTGAGAGTCGTGGGCGAGGCCCGTGGCGGAGTGGTGGAGAAATATGCTCGTGCGTCGAGCCTCCAGCATGGTCCGGAGAAGGTGGCTGCTCCATGGATCGACGTGGGCGCGCTCCTCCACCGAGTGGCGGTGGGGCGCTGCGTGGATCGGCGTGGCGCGCTCCTCCACCGAGTGACGCGTGGGCGTTGCTTCGGTGTTGAACGACGCTGAGACGCCGGTGCACGTGATGGGCCGTAGATACGCGCAGCTTCTCCTCGACCACGGGTAAAGGAGAACTCACGACGGGCACAAGAGGAACGCTCAAAGCGATCGTCCGTCTTGAGCCACCTCAGTCTGTAGCTCCCATGTCATATCGGCCTGCATTTGTCTCATAGTTAGGTATGCACTACATAGGCACTCATGTTGATTATGCTCTAAATAAAGTACTGACCGCTGACTGTCTGGACTCCAGTGTTGACTGGCTAGGGTATATCTCATCGTCATGTGCGTGTGGAATGGGGCGAGCCGTGTCATCGACATGTACCTTTGTAGGTATCGTGGAATAGCTCCATATCAAACGGGCCAGCGTGCCACACTTGTGTTGGTGCATTCGCCACTCGTTGACGTAAATCCCACCCGTTGGAGCCATTGAGTGGCGGTCTTGCTACTTTTCCGAGTACTGTCATTAGAATTTGTTAGACCATCATTAAAGAACATAGATGAAGTATAAGATGCATTCCTTATGTACATATATTTACTTACGCGTGCACGACATGGAAGGGAACATCCGGACGCGGGGATCTACCATCCGCAAAGACCAAACTGTCGACGACCTCTGTTGAGACATCTCCTCAACTTGGCAATCAAAGATGATCTTCGATGTAGTCACCAAGACTCTCGATCTCTAGTGCACATAATAGATAACCCGGGATATCGATGCGTGTCGTGGTATGCAGTGTGGCTCCCAAATCACGACATCCTCTTTCAGGTGTCGAATCGCTGAGCGATGGATAGCATCTAACGACTTGCTCTCCGCGAAACGACACTTCATGACAAAATAGTTGTTAGTAACTTTCATATTGTAGTACCGGAAGTGCAATTTATTAAGACATTACACGACCTTGCGACGGTCCAAAGGAGTGCCAAATGTAGGCAAATCAATTTGCTCTTCGTCGAGCAAGTCGGAGTGGTAGACAATTGTTTCATGTTCCGGTTGTCGACTATTTGGTTGACACTTACATCTGACGGCCGATAGGGAACCTCTCCCGACCACGATTTGCGGCAACAATGGGCATCCTAGCAAGGCGAACTGCCCTGGTTAATCGGCAAGCATTGCACATACCTCGCGTAGCTGCTAAGACATTTGAACCCCAACTCCACTGTGTGCATTCTTCCCGCACGTCCGCCTCCGTGATCCCTCTAGCAAAATGGATGTATCGCGCACTAATGGTCGACACGTGGTTCTCGGTGAACATCACCTTCCCGAGCAGCCACATAAGGTATGCCTCCGCTGCGTGTAATCTGTGGGCGATCATCGGAGTGGCCGGGAACCCAAACCTCTGTATCTGCATTGGCAAATAGAACAATTCTCAGTACATGATACTTCTCCAACAAAATAAAACAAATAAATGAAACACACCTGATACTGCTCCAACCATCCAAATTTTGGCCCATGATTGTCATGGCCAAAGGCCAGAGCTCCATCACGGATGCCAAAGAATCGTTGGGCCATGTCTTGGGCCCAATTTGCCGATGGATCCACTGGGCCTATGGGCATGCCAGCCAAAGGAAGTCTCAGCAAGTACGAGACGTCCTGAAGGGTAGGAGCCATCTCTCCCCATCGAAAATGGAAAGTGTGAGTCTCGGGCCTCCATCGATCCACCAAGCACGTGAGCAAAGAAGTCGCATCAGTGGCGACTAGTCTGGAACCCAAGTTGTCGCCCTTCTATCTCCTCCATACGAGTGGCCTCAACCAAACGAGCGAATGGTAAGAGCCCAACTTCAATCTACATAAGAAGAAAGCGAGCAGTTTAGTCACATTGGCCCATAAATATCCCAACAAGAAGAGAAATAAATGTCACATGCCTCAAGCCAATCGGATGTATGCACCGTTCGAAATGGGAGTACGAGTCACTAGGTGCTTCAAGGACCCCGGGTTAGCATCCGATCACCGTCGATCGGTGCTTTCTATCTATGTCAACATTCAAAAAGATCCCGCCATCTGCACATTAGTTCCACACATTTTGCAAATTTAAGACATAGTTCCACACATATTACAAATTTAAGACATAGTTCCACACATATTACAAATTTAAGACACAGTTCCACACATGTTACAAATTTAAGACATAGTTCCACACATATTACAAATTTAAGACATAGTTCCACACATGTTACAAATTTAAGACATAGTTCCACACATATTACAAATTTAAGACATAGTTCCACACATATTACAAATTTAAGACATAGTTCCACACATATTACAAATTTAAGACATAGTTCCACATGTCTAGTTTCTTCCTCTGCCTCTTCTTCCTCTGCCTCTTCTTCCTCGGCTGCCACGTCCACGAGGAGCAGCTCCACCAGTCCCGAAGATGTGGCAACTGGTGTCTATATGACCAAATTGATTACACAGAAAACATTGCCTAGTAGGGCCTCCGGCTTCAGATTCATCCATATCATTACGGATGCGGACACATTGTCGCCTTCCTCTTCCTGTCCTCATCGACAGATCTGGGATGTAAACCCTTTCACCTGGATTTACTTTATTGAAATTTCCCCATGCCCTATATCCCATCATCTCGCCTGTCCACGTATTGACCACCGCGTCCTTAAGGAAATAAGGAGACACAAACGAGATCGCATCCATACCCATCAGCCCGCATGCAGCTAGTACATGAGAGCAAGGCGGATGCAACAGCTTGGGTTTATTGCACGTGCACTCACACGTTGGCCAGGCTTCGTTGCCTATCCTCACCTCCTGTGTCTTTACCTCTTCTCCTGTTCCAATCCGGTTGGAAGGGAGGCGTACCTCGAACCTTCTTTCCTGATTACCGATGGCGATGACATGCATGGACCGAGCCTTCTCCATCTTGGCATCCATGTAATGCATGATCTTTGAACAATACCTCGTGTTTGGGTTGTTCATGATATGCATCTGAGCCATCTGAGTCATCTCTGAAATACTTGAGTTCGGTGAAAATACACTCCACAATGGTTTTAATGGTAGAGCCCTACTTCCTCTCAAGACAAAGTTGTAAGTTTCAGCTGATTTGTAGTCATGACGCCAAACCTAGCACCATGAGTGTCATGTAGCGAGACCACCTCTCTGAGGCTCGTGTTGTATCCATTCTGAAAATTTTAATCCTTCCGCCAGTCCTTCTCCTAGTACCGGGTTGGTCAAATCCGGCAAGTCACAAAGGGCAATGGGTTCTTCCTCCGTGGTGTTGCTCTGTTGTTGTCATACTTAACGCCATTGCATGAGCCGCGACAGCTTGCTCTAGCTGCTCTCCTCTGAGTCACATGTTTTTAGTGAAGTCATCAAGATAGCCACGACACTTGATATACTTCCACTCTTGGTTACGCTTGCAAAGCTTCTTGAATAGGTTCATAAGAGCTTTGTTCTGAACCGTGAGAAAAATTGGCCCCTAGATGCCGCATGCACCAACGACTCTGCATGTCCAGCCATGGAGTTACTTCATCAGGAGTGGGCTGTGTGAGCTTCTTTATCGCGCTTAGTATACCTGGATGCCTATCATGAAGCACGCATACATTCGGTGTATCTCTCACAATTGCTATCTTCAGCTGCCTGAAAAACCATACCCAACTCTCGGTGTTCTCGCTCTCCACGAAAGCAAAAGCAAGTGGAACCACTTGATTGTTTCCATCTTGGCCTATGGCAGTCAATATCTGACCCCTATACTTGCCAGTGAGAAATGTACCATCCACACAGATGACTGGTCGACAGTGAGTGAAAGCTTCTATGCATATAGCAAATGAGAAGAACACTCGATGAAGTACCCTCAAATTAGGTTCGTGTGGCAATGTAAAGTGTTGGATGTCCACGTAGGTGCCTGGATTCCTAGCCTGCAGTGTCTGGAGCATCCTAACAACACAGTCATACCCGTCTCGAAACGAACCAAACCTTGCCTCCAGTGCCCTTTGCTTAGTCCTCCAAGCCTTCCCGTATGAAATATTGTAGCGGAATCTGACAGAAACTTTGTTAATGATAGCTTTCACCCCCATGGCTTTGCCCTCCACTATCTCTGTGTACAACAGTCTAGCCAGGAGGGTTGACGTGAGGTTACGATGGTCCTGAAGGACACTTTCAAGTGTGCATGTGTGCATCACAACATCGGTGACCTTACAGTTTGTGTCATACCTAGGGACATGGGCATGCACCCTTGCAGGACATCCAGCTTCCTCGCAAACCAATGTCAAATATTGTTGTGATGACACCTTCGTTTTCATGACCCGTTGCATGGACATTGACCACTCAACAATTGCTTCCTGCAGATGTCTCTTGCTAGGATATAATGCACCCAGAGAGATGTTGTTCGCGTGATAATGCCACGCCGAATCATGCCCATCGTTCACAGTCATTCTTTGTGTTGTCATTATTCCATGATGCCGAATAGGTTGGCGATCTCTTCTTGATCAGACTCGCGTAATCATCACCGTATCATCGCTGTTGCCTTTTGAGTCTTGACTTCCATTTGATGTTGCAACAAACCATCATATATCTCGTCCTCATCACCGCCATCGAATATGTCTTCCTAATCCTTCACCACCGTCCTTTGATACATAACCATCACCCCGGTGTGCATAGCCTCGTGACTGATTCATATCCGCCACCCTCTTGGCCCTAACTACTCGGCTATGATCATAACTACCTCCAAGATGACCGGTCCGACTACTCCGCCATGATCATAACTACCTCCGGCATGACCGGTCGACTACTCGCCATGATCATAACTACCTCCGGCATGACCGTTCGACTACTATGGTCATGATCATACCACCTCTTTCACCACGGTAACACTAAGAGACGGTGTTAACTTCTCTTTTGCAAGCTTGCACAAATTTGACCCATTTCTGTTGCGCTTCTATTGGCCTTAAATAAAAATTAGTGGTTTGCCTTGACTTAGTCCATAAAGCATGCACACCGACAGTATGGGTAGGAGGGAGCCCTAAACGAACACATAACCAATCCTTCAACTGAAGCAGCCTTTGTTTCAGGATTCTGAAGCACTTTATCCATAAATCTAAACTCGCTCAAATCAACTCCGTGCTGGTTTATTCTGACGGAACCAGGACCATACAAGAACCTAAACACTACATTATTTGACATGATTTTCGACCGAAAAAATACCAATTTGACATGATTTCCGACCTAAAAAATACCAAAAATAGTCAAAACAGGTACATAGATACAGACCCCATCAAACGCTGCCTATGAACATACACACATGACTGCAATAAGCAAGAAATTAGGGTTTACCCTTGAAGCGTGCGAAGTCTGCGTCTGCATTGCCTCAGTCAACGGATCGGCACCTCCACCATGCACCTTCCTCAAGTCCCAAAGACCTCCACCATGGCCATTGCTCAACAAGAAGCTAAGAACACCACCAGATCCCTCCACCAAAGCGCCTCAAATCACTACACCGGGCTATCCCATTAGTAGATCGGGACTCTACTAGCTTGCTAATGTGTTAGAGCAGCGAGTTTAGATAGAAATCTAGGCTACAAATCGGTACGGTGAGAAAATGAGCAAGCGAGAGGAAGAAGAGCTAGCGAGCAGGCGAGTGGAAATGAGAGCAAGGAGGCGATGGGCACGGGCGAGCTAATATAAGGGCGTCGCCCGTTCAAGGGACGAAAGCGGCCGTCGTCGTTCAACGACCGGCGGTGACCCACAGCACGGCGGCTCGGTCGTCTTTTGAAGAAAAGACGACAACTCCGTCGTCCGTTGAACCGCCGACAGTCAGATCCCTGCCACCCGACACGCTTGGTCGTCTTTTGAACAAAAGACGACATGTTTGTCGTCCGCGCAACCAACGAAGGAGCTCTGAACGGACGACAGACGGACAGAAATGAAAATTGCCAAATTTGCGTATTATCTGTGAAAATGAATAAAAAAATGTATTATTTAAAAAAAATTAGCAGTTGGTCTCACTGGTCTACTGGTTCCTGAGTCACCTCCGTCACAATTCTCAAATTCTCAATCAATGGTGCCATGCTCACACAGTGTTTAATTTTTCAAAATTTACTAGTACTACCTCATGTCCAACACCTGACACCTGAAAATTGTATGGTCTTGTTCAGAAAACCAGAACAATTTGATGCAATTTGTATGCACCACCAGCAGCAGCAGCAGGAGCAGCTGCTGATCCGTGGGTTGGTTGGTAACGCGTTACTACTCAGAAACAAGCAGGAATGGTAACAACAACAAAAATTGGCAGTTTCTTGTGAGAAAGCCAGTCGTTTCGATCCACTGAACTGCTGCGTCGTGCTGTCTACTTCCATGCCGTGAAGTTCAGAGTTGCTAACGCCTTGTGTTGGTTTGATGAAAACGAACGAAACAGTACCCAGGAAAAAAAAACACGGTTAACACTCACCGGGACAGTACTGCAAACCACGGCAAGGCAGGGGAAAAAAAAGGTGGGAGGAGGCCACAGGAAGCGTGGCACCTCTGAAGTCCCATCCGCACCTCCTGCTGCGGTACCAGCTGGTCTGCTGGTTTCCATCACAATTCTCAAATTGCCATGCCCACAGAGTGTTTTTTCCCTGAAGATCTGACGAGCTTTTGATCCCCCTGCAGAAGCATCTGCTTTATCCACCCACCCAAGCATGAAACAAACAAGCTTCAACGCTCTAGCACAAACAAAGCTTCAACTCTGGACCCATGGCCTTCTTTCTTTCTTTCTTTCTTTCTTTCTTTCTTTCTTTCTTGTACCCCCAAACAAAGCTGACGAGCATTTGATCCGCAGCTGCAGATGTAGTACTACTACTACTACAAATGGTGCTGCATTTGTTTTTGAACGACCATATCTTTTCCACACACAAGCTAATAAATAAATAAATAAATATCAAATGCTCTATCTATCTATCTGCAAAGCCCTGTCGAGCACAATGCTCGATTGAGTGAACAATAATGGACACTCATCAGTAATAGTAATGCTTTCATACGAATAAAGTGCAGATGATTTCTACTACTAGTACTGAACGAGCACTGATCTTACACCTCGATTTTCTTGGAACCAAATGTCAGAATACTACTACGTACTACTACTCCATAAGAATGAGAAACTTGACCCAAGTTCTCCAAATGCTAGCTACTGGATCAGCCGACAAACGAGCATCGCGATGGCCAAGAACTGCACGATGATCACGTACTCCTTCCACCCCAGCTCCCACTCGAACGACGTCGGCTCGGAATCATCAGATTCAGTCTCCCAGGCAGCATCATCATCGCAGGCTGAAACCTCTCCTTCACTGACGCAGCTCGTCACGGTCCTGCACATGCCAGCATCGGCGTCGCCGTCGGCTCCTCCGGTCGAACCATTGTCAATGGCGGCGATCCCAGTGATGCCGCCACGGGTTGCCGTGCACTCATGGATGCCTCTTGGAGGACTGGGGCTCCTCCACTGGTCAAAGGCCTTCTTCCCCTGCGCCGTGGTCGCGACGGCCAGGCCGCGCAGCTCCGCTCGACCACCCGTCGCGGAGGCGTACTCCTCGAGCGCCTCGTTGGCGAACATCTGCCGCATGAACACCATGTCCGCAGCCGCCGCCGCCGCGCGCGGGCACATCGACAGCGTCATTTCGTCCACCATGGCGCCCTTGGCTACGGCAGTAGAGTCTCGCGCCGGGTTCGCGGCGCTCCTCCAGCGGGCGAACGCCTTGAGCTGCGCGGCGGCGACGGCGAGGTCGAGCCTGTCGGCCCCGTCCCCCGGCGCCAGCGCCAGCGCGCGGACGTACCCGACGAGCGCCTCGCCGCGGAGCGCGTTCCTGGCGAAGGCCTCATCCGCGAGGGCGCCGTGCACGCCTCTTCTGATCCCCGAGTTCACGAACACCTGCTGCCTCCTGACGCTGTCCGCGGCGGCGCCGTCGCAGCCGCAGGAGAGGCCGGCGTCGACGCGGCGGGAGACCTCGTCGAGCGCGTCGTCGAGGGCGCGGGCGAACGCGGACTTGCTGCTGCTCCGGCCGCCGGCGTCGGCGAGGCGCGGGAAGCCGTGGCGGAACGGGAGGAGGTCCTCGGCGTCGGACCACACGAAGGTCCCGTCCCCGAAGCAGGCGACGAGGACTGCGCCGGGGCGCCGCTTCTTCTCACGGAGCGCGGGCGCGGACGCGTCGGCCGGGGCGAACACCTGGCCGGGCCACCACGGGTGGCCCAGGACCTTGGCCCACACCAGCCGGGGCGGCGCCTGCTCCTCCTCCTCCTCCTCGAACGCGCAGTCGTACCGCGCGTGCAGCTCGTCCGCAGCGGGTTTCTTTCTCCGGCGGCGCCGTGCGGTGGAATCGGCGGCCCGGAGGAGCTCCGCCACGTCCGGGTGCATGTGGCTCACCGGGCTGGCGACGGTCCGTCCGTTCCCGTTCCTGGAAACTGGCGAAGCCGGCGCGCGTTCTTCCGGCTCCGGCGAAGAAACCATGCCGCCGGTTCACCTGCAAATACAGCAGCCCATCAGTTGGTGTCCCTATTCCTCTCCTTGGAAGGAATCGACAATGAAAGAATGAGACAGTTGATGATGAAGTAAGCGGAGAGGCATGCACTTACCAGGAATCTGCTTGCTGCGGTGCTGGGAGGGAGCTTGCCGGAGAAGGAGGAGAAGGAGACGGTGGGGTGGGGTGGGATTGGGGGTTTCGGTCCGGAGGAGGAGGGGTGAGGCCAGTGACGATGAGAAGGTAGAAAATGCACGCTGCCAGCCTTTCGAAGTGGGGTGCCTCTTTATTACTCCAACAATTCGTGTAGAAAAAACTAACCGTTACATTTACCATGAAGCCGATAGTGCATACTACTACTAGTAGTAGTTTTTTACTGTATACTGCAAGTTAGTTCCAATTTGAAATCATGTAGAGTACTGTTGGTATTTGTATACGCCAGTACTTTACGTTGGTCATCCCTAATACGTCCCCACAACCCTCAAAAAACTCACTCAGGCATGCATGCCTTAATCTTGGATCATAACTTTAAAACACCATGCATGGCTTAAGTTTGGACCGTAATCTTAAACGTTTATGCTAATTCTATATCAAAAATTGACTAATTCATGGAAACACGTCGAGAAAAGACCGTGAAAAGACTTAGAAGCGGGAAAGAGAAGTTACTATATATTGGAGGAAGATTAATTATCATTATTGTAGTACTAAAAAATATGGTACTACTCCATATGATTTCTTTCTCCATTTACCCAAGAGAATATTGAAACGTCTGGAGTGTTTCAAGTTGAAGATTCTTTTAGCAAGGAGACGGTGAGAGAAAAAAAACATCGACTGGCTAAATAGAGTGTAGTTTGCAAACGAGGGCATAGAATTCAAGATGTTGAATTCAAGAATATAGCACTCTTGGCTAAGTGGCTTATAAGCTTCCTACTCAAGATGTGGTTTGGCAAACTCTCCACAAACCTAAATATATGGGATCGAAAGCGATGTCCTTGGTTTATTGACGACTCACATTTTTAGCTAGCCAGATGGTGAGTAAGAAACACAGCTTCTAATTTGGATGATTAACAATCTAGTAGGATCAATGGTCGGAAAACGCTTGTTGGGCCCCTGGGGTCCTATATTAGGCCATGGCCAATGCTTCATCCTGGACCGCTGCCTCACAGGTCCACGTCGGATGATCAGTTGCGGTGGAGGTGACAGAGAAAAGGACGTATGCTTTCAAAGCCGAGCGGTCGTCTGGAGAAGAGTCCGCCTCTCCAAGAGAAAAGGAAGAGAGAGAAGAGTGGAGATGATCCGGGTGAGAAAATAAAACTATCAACCCATAGATGGCGAGGCTGCCGTTTGCATTGGGTGATTGTGAGTTTCGGCGGTAGCTTCACCATGAATATCTACATGGATTGGATGGGGCAGGTGTATGCTACTGCCCCTTAAATCATGCCCTTAGAGCATCTTCACTCGTCTACCTAGGACGCCGATCCGGACGCCGAAATTCGGTCCGGATGCCGAAAACCGGCCCAGTCGCGTACCCAGGAACCTGTTTTCGTCCGGATTTGGGCGTGTTTTGGTCCGGCCTACCCAGACCGTACCCAGGATACCAGGTACGTCCTAGGAACGCTGGACGCAGCGAAAACGGGCGTGGGCCAGCTCTGTCGGCGAGAGAAGGCTGAGCTCCCGCCCTTTTCTTCCTCCCGCCATTCTTCCCTATTCCCCTTCCGCCACTCCGCCGAGCTCCCCTCCCGACATGCCACCCAAGAGCTTCGTCCAACCCAGATCGATCCTCGGCGAGGGTCCGGCGGAGAAGAAGGCAAGGAAGCCGAGAGCGCCACCGACGAAGCCGAAGGGCATGTCCGATGTCGTGTGGGCCTCCAAGGAGACGGCCAGGAAGATGGCGTCGGATGACCGGAAGAAGCGAGAAAGGAAGCGGCTTAGCGACAAGCGGCGGAGGAAGCGGCGAAAAGCGGCGATCGTGAAGGCGAAGCAGGCGGCGGCGACGAGGTCGGCGTTGATGGCGGCATCGTACCCACCACACCGGGAAGCGAACAGCGTCGGCTCGCGCGGATTCGCCGATCTCTCCGTGAGCCGGAGCGATTTGCTCGGCAGAGGTACTCCTCATCGCTTTGAGTTCGGCGGGTTCAACAACGTGATCTTCCCGCCAGCGCGCGCCCTCGCCCGGCCTTCAACGTGGACAAGAACCTCCCCTACTCCACCTCTCCGGCGTACGCAGGCCCCGCTCTGCGCTGCGGACCACTGCCTTTCGGCGGAAGCTCATCGCCCTTCGGCGAGGCCGGCGCGAGCAACCTTTTCGGCGGAATGTCGGGCGCCCTGCCGGCCGGCATGTCGGCCGAGGCGTACATGGAGGACATATCGCAACAGGCTCAGCCTCCAACCACCCCTCCTTCTTCACGGAGGAGCAGACCCGGGCCGACGCCGAGCACGACATCGAGTCCTAGGATCTCGTCGACACCGACACCGAGGAGACGCAGGCCGAGCAGACGCGGCCAGAGGACGCCGAGGGTGAAGCCTTGCTACTGGCGAAAGGCAAGAAGGGAAAGAAGAAGCCGAGCACTTCGGAGGACGCTCGGATCAAGTGGACCGTGGCCAAGGACACCTGCCTCGCCGAAGCTTGGAAAACGGTGAGCATGGATCCGATCACCGGTGCTAACCAGAATTCATACAACTATTGGCATCATGTGAAGTCAGCATTTGATGAGCGTAGCCTTTGCGACCCAAAGTATCGCAAAATCCACATGGAGCGAGGGGAGAAGGCTATTACCAATCATTGGGCGATCATCCAGACTGCCTACAGCAAGTGGCACAGCTGTGTGGAAGAGGTCGACCGCACACAAGCCAGCGGGGAAAACATGGACAACAAGGTACTCGCGAACACTAGCTTTGTCGTGCACTCTCTTCCATTATGACACACTTGCATTTTGCAGCTTCGTCGTGCACTTGCTCTGTTTCGAGAGGACATGAAGATGGAGTTCAAGTTCCATCATGTCTTCGAGCAAATCGAGAATTGCGAGAAGTGGCGGGACACTCGCCTGAGTCTCTCCAAGAGCAAGGACGACATCTACAACCCCAAGGCTCCGGCCGCTGCTGCCGGCGAAGGAAGACCAGAGGTCGGCCAGAAGAAGGTGAAGATGTTCAAAGCCGCCAGACCTCCCGCCGAGCGTCTCCAGGCTTCGATCGAGAAGTGCATCACCGACACGAGGGCGCAGGCCAAGAAGAGGACTGAGAAGAGCGAGGAGCGCTGGAAGCAGCTGACTGAGACACAAGGGGAAAAGGTGGCCCTCATCAAGGCCAACCTCGCCGAGAAGAAAGCCAACCTCGTCGAGAAGAAGGCCAACTACGCTGCCAAGAAGCGCAACACGGACCTCAAGTTCCTGATGGGCGGCGAGGACACGTCGAAGATGAGCTCGCCGGTCAAGGCCTGGTACATGGCGTAGCGTAAGGCCATCCTCCAGGGCGTGATCATGGCTTCCCCTTCTTCCTCTGCGCCGAACGCACCCACACCGAGCTCTGCTTCCACTTCCTCCAACTCGGCGGCCTTCGCCGGCGAGACGGGCGACAACGCCGCGTCGGCCACGCCGCAGGAGCCCATCCCCATCGACGACTGAGAGTCTTTTTCCGCCGAATTTGTGGGCGTTTCTATAATAATTTATCGCCGAATTTGTGGATGTTTATGTCGAACACCTTGTGGCCGAGCACTCGCCGGCGGGAACGATAAAGATTCAAATATGTCATCGTTTTATGTTCGCCTGGGTACTCGGCGTGGGTACGCATGTGGGAAATTGGGCGTACCCAGGCCGAAATCAAGTTCTGTCCGGCAAAAAAAGTTTCAGATTTCGGTATGGGTTCGTCCAACGAGTGAAGATGCTCTTAGCTCGTTAGAGCGTTTAACATATTCCGTTTAACTAACCCCTTTTTTGAGTTAAGATGCAATGTTCCTTTGGACGAGATCTACGAAAAAGCCTAATATTGTTAAATAACAATATTTTTTTAACTTTCTTACTACATGTATTTTTAACTTCAGTTCACTTTTTCAAATTGATTTGGATCAGCGCAGCTACTGCTTCCTTTGTTGTTTCCTTCTTTAAGGCCGAACCAGCTTTACTCACCCCTGCACTGCACCTACAGGAGTAGCGTAGGCATCTCCTACTCTATCCAAACCAACGGACTTCCCATTGGTAGCTACGCTATCTCCTAGTATCAGGATCTCAAGAGTCAAGAATGTACCATTATCATTTGAGTAGATGTATTGTAGCCGTTGCTTCCAGCCCCTGGTTTATTTCTACTTCCTTCAATCTAGACGTCGAGGAGAGGCTGCAAAAAGGCTTACGAGTAGGAAAGAAAAGTTACTAATATTGGTGAAGATTAATTATCATTATTGCAGTACTAAGCAATATGGTACTCCATATGGTTTCTTTCTTCCATTTACCCAAAGGAGTCTTGAAAGGTCTCGACTATTTGAGGTTGAAGATTCTTTTAGCAAGAAGATACCGAGAAAAAGATATATCAACTGGCTAAATGGAGTGTAGTATGCCAACCCAAAGACCAAGGAGGGTGTAGAATTCATGAAGTTGAATTCAAGAATATAGCACTCTTGGGTAAGTGGCTTATAAGCTTCTTGCTCAGGATAGGGTTTGGCAAACTCTCCTAAAACGTAAATATATCTAAAGCGTAGCCCTAGGTTTCTTGGTGACTCGAATTTTTGGCAAGCCTATGGTGACGAAGATCAGTGGTTGGGAAACACTTGTTGGGCCCTTGGGTCCTATTTTTGCTTGTTGGATCTGTATGGTATTTTTTTAACATGTCCCGTTCAACTAGCCCCTTTTAAGTTAGGCTGCAATATTTCTTTGGACGAGATCTTTGAAAAAATCC
This sequence comes from Avena longiglumis, assembly GCA_030063025.1. Taxonomy (NCBI): domain Eukaryota; kingdom Viridiplantae; phylum Streptophyta; class Magnoliopsida; order Poales; family Poaceae; genus Avena; species Avena longiglumis. The sequence continues at coordinate 97,461,830 of CP125974.1, forward strand.
TAACATTGTTTTTGTTTTGGCTATATTTTGATATCATATTCTGAACATAGAAACTTCGATATATACATTGTTTGTGATTGACCAGTTTCAAGTTGATGTTTGATATACTTTTGAACAATTGTAAAATTTTATCCAAATTTGTCGGAACACATGTGAAACATGTAGCTTTCATCATTTTGAAGTTTCAAAAAGGATGCTCGTCTCAGACTGTACAGAAAAAAAAAGATGCTTTTTTGGATACGAACGATTGATTTCGATGCTTCCGTCCAATCCATGGGCAGAACAGTAGTATTGAACTGCAGGCCTCTTCCGCTCCAGATTAGTACTAATTGATGTTCTCTTTTTCCTCTCCTTGTCATTTTCCGAGCAGCGTTCGGCCGTGTTTGTTTGTCTCTTTTTTTTCTGTAATCGGATTCCTGTTCACTTGGACCATTGACCTTGAACAAGCAAGGAAGCGGCCAGATTTCAGTTTTGGAACTACACTACTTTACGTACGTGCACACACATCTGCTCGTTTTTTTGTTTTGGTTTTGCAGGAGCAAGTAACCTAATCCCTTAAGATATCAATTCAAGAAGCAAATTTCGAAAAGTACACGTGCAGCCTATGTCATATCGAAAACATATACTCCAGTTATTAATTAGTTGCAGAAAGGAAGGTGCCTGAAGTGGTCTTGATAGATACTCCCTCCGATTGGAAATATAAGATGTTTTAGATTTGTGAAGGAGATATTTTAGGTTCAAATGAATCAAGATGCCTAAATACATCTCATTCACAAACCTAAAACATCTTATATTTCTAAACGGAGGGAGTACATTTGTGTTCTAGGGATTATACACATCAATTAGAAGGCTCTAAACCGAAGGCTAGGGCAATTAGAAGCTCTAAACCAAAACGGCTCTAAACCGGAGATTAGAGGATAGAAACTTGTGTGTCTAGAGGAGGAGGCCCTGCCCCTCCTTTTATAGGTGGGAGGTGCGGCCAAGGGGAGGGGAGTCCCTCCCCAAGTCGGCCTTGGTTGGGCTTGCGGCTTGGAAGGAGGACTCTCTCCAAGTCGTTTCAACCACCTCTTGATTATTTCATGCAGTTCGCATTTCCATGATTTCTGTTTTAGCCGTTTGACTTTCAATGGCGGTTTGACTTTTCGATTTTGGAGCAATGAACACTTAGTACATGATGCAATCATTCCAATATGTAATGACACATTCATGTACCCCTTCCCCGGAGTCTTGGGACATTCCGAACCTTCTAGAACATTCGATGAAAACAGGAATCATTCCCGAACTCCAAAACGGGACTTTCCTTATATGAATCTTATTCTCCGGACCATTAGGATCTCCTCGTGATATCCGGATCCCATCCGAGACTCCAAACAACATTCGGTCTCTTTCTCATACCATAACTACTCAAAAACAACGTCGAATCCTTAAGTGTGTCTCCTACGGTTCGTGAATTATGCGGACATGATCGAGACATTTCTCCGAACAATAACCAATAGAGGAATCGGAAATTCATATGGCTCCCACATATTTCTCGACTACTTTGCGATCGAATGAATCACTTACATACGATACCAATTTCCCTTTGTCTCACGATAGTTTACTTATCGAGGTTATGATCGTCGGTATCTCTGCATACCTAGTTCAACCTCGTTACCGATAAGTACTCTTTTCTCGTTCCCATGATATGTGATCCCTTGTGACCCAGTCACATGCTTGCAAGCTAATTGGATGACATTCCACCGAGAGGGCCCAGAGTATATCTATCCATCATATGGATGGACAAATCCCACTCTTGATCCATGTGTTTCAACCAATACTTTCTGAACACTCAATGCCACCTTTATAGCCACCCAGTTACGGTTTGGTGTTTGATGTCATCAAAGCATCCATCCGGTAAAAGTGATATGCATGATCTCATGGTCGAAGGAATTAGGTTACTATGTATCAGAAAGCATATAGCAATTGAACTATTGAAATGACTTGATCTTTATGCTATGCTTATCTATAGGAGTATGTCCACCATATCATTCTCCTAACGATATGATCTTGTTGTTGATAACATCTCAATGTTCATGATAGGGAAACCACAATCATTAATCAACCAACAAGCTAGTGAAGTAGGGACTTCAAATTAATACTATTAAAGAGGCTATACTAGGGACTTCAAATTAAGTTTACAAATCACACAAGTATTAATGTTTCCTTGTTAATACTATTATAACATGAATGTAAACATTTATCATAAACACAAAGATATAATAATAACTACATTTATTATTGCCTCTAGGGAATATCTCCAACACCGGTAACATACCCTTATAGATCAAAAGCATTTAACGCTCATGCATGAACGTGATTGATGTAGTCGTACTTGTAGCCGTCCTCAAGGTCGCGAAGTTCCTCGTAAGTCACCCTCGCACGACGATTCTGGTGCCACAAGTGGCAGCACCCCCGAGGTCCCGCACACGTCCGGTGCTCGACGACGACTCCTGGTCTCCCTGATCCAGTCGGGATGCACAAGTAAATCTTGGCGGAATCACTGCGATACAATGTAAATGTCGCATCAAGCGGTCTCGGTCCACAGCGTGCGTGCATGATCGTGTAAATGCCATGACGATCTTCGATCCCAGCGTGCAGCCCTTACTTGGGGCCACAGTTGCAAGAGAGAAAAATCCCTAATGAAATTGTCTTAGAGATTATTGTGCGTGTTATTTTTCCTTCCATATAGACTTTTATATATAGGGGAAAAGAGGGCACCCCTTCAATTAAAGCCCCAGGGTAGGACTAAACCGAGGAGGAGATGGAGGCACGCACGCCAAGGAGGAAGGGCCTAAGAAGGGCCCGTGTCCGGGGTGGTCCCCACACGTGCCATGCCCTAGGCGACGGTGGCGGCTCCCATGGCGGCTTGCCTCTTTGGGCCTTGTTTCCTCGGGGGGGACTTGGCCCATTAGGGAAGTTTTCCAATTAGACATCATCTAACTGCTTCTGTACTGAGACATTATCATCGTGTAACTAACTACCTCTGCTGCTCTGGTACATCAACTCCTAAACTGGAAGCTTCACATTGTCTGGATTTGCATGTTACTGCTGGCATTTTTCCTAGGACCGGTGACGGGTGGCAAGCTTGGGCCTCCATTGATGATAACATCATTCTCTCAACTCCTTGAGGAAATTGTTATGATCAACAAATGGCAGTGGGGTTTTGTCGGTCTTACTGGCACTGATCATGGTGCCGGTGTCTGCATCTCAACTCTGGAGGTACTAATCCAGCCGTCAACTCCTTCCTTGGCATAGCCAAGTTTGAACATATTTTCATCCACGACTGACATGGCTCATGGCAGTGCTGCAAAGCACGGCAAGGCAGGAACCTCAAGTTCCTGCCAGTTGAAACCTCATTTTTTTACTACTACTACTACTACAAACTCAAGTTCAGCAGTTGAAACCTCAATTTTGAACCCTTTCACCAACCTGGCATTATTACTTGCACAACGTGCTGAACTTGAGGTTCAGAAAAACGAGCCAGTTGACAAGCATCTGCTTTATCCACCCACCCAACCATGAAACAAACAAAGCTCCATTGCTCCATTGCTCCCTCCCTCCCTCCTTCCCGTGCGTATCTTGTGCGTGTTGTTGTAGTACTCCCTCTGTTTCAAATTACTCCGCGCGCACGTTTACCTAGGTGGCCTAGTATTCTCTCATTTTTCATCAAAAAATTCTTAGAATTTTTGGTATACGTAGTACATATTTCATACTATCTATTTCAAAAATTTAAGGATTTTTTTAAATGAAAAATGAGGGAGTACTAGTTCACCTACGTAAGCGCGCCGGCGGAGTAATTTGAAACAGAGGGAGTAAGTTCCTGGTTTCGAACCATCTCACTCCCACCACCATGTTCAAATCTCAGAATAATGCTGCTGCAAATGGGACAAGGCAGACGTTTCGTCTCCATTCACTTTCAGCCCTGTAGTACTGCATGCAAACGGCCGTATCTTTTGAGATTGCACACACAAGCAAACAAGAAAAAACTAAATGCTCTAGCTGCCTAGCTCAGATCGACTGAACAATATAGTGCACAGCACAGGCAATTATCACTAAGACTGAGAATACTAGTACTACTACATAAGAATGATAAACTTGACCCAAGTTCTCCAAATGCTAGCTACTGGATCAGCCGACAAACGAGCATCGCGATGGCCAAGAACTGCACGATGATCACGTACTCCTTCCACCCCAGCTCCCACTCGAACGACGTCGGCTCGGAATCATCAGATTCAGTCTCCCAGGCAGCATCATCATCGCAGGCTGAAACCTCTCCTTCACTGACGCAGCTCGTCACGGTCCTGCACATGCCAGCATCGGCGTCGCCGTCGGCTCCTCCGGTCGAACCATTGTCAATGGCGGCGATCCCAGTGATGCCGCCACGGGTTGCCGTGCACTCATGGATGCCTCTTGGAGGACTGGGGCTCCTCCACTGGTCAAAGGCCTTCTTCCCCTGCGCCGTGGTCGCGACGGCCAGGCCGCGCAGCTCCGCTCGACCACCCGTCGCGGAGGCGTACTCCTCGAGCGCCTCGTTGGCGAACATCTGCCGCATGAACACCATGTCCGCGGCAGCCGCCGCCGCCGCGCGCGGGCACATCGACAGCGTCATTTCGTCCACCATGGCGCCCTTGGCTACGGCAGTAGAGTCTCGCGCCGGGTTCGCGGCGCTCCTCCAGCGGGCGAACGCCTTGAGCTGCGCGGCGGCGACGGCGAGGTCGAGCCTGTCGGCCCCGTCCCCCGGCGCCAGCGCCAGCGCGCGGACGTACCCGACGAGCGCCTCGCCGCGGAGCGCGTTCCTGGCGAAGGCCTCATCCGCGAGGGCGCCGTGCACGCCTCTTCTGATCCCCGAGTTCACGAACACCTGCTGCCTCCTGACGCTGTCCGCGGCGGCGCCGTCGCAGCCGCAGGAGAGGCCGGCGTCGACGCGTCGGGAGACCTCGCCGAGCGCGTCGTCGAGGGCGCGGGCGAACGCGGACTTGCTGCTGCTCCGGCCGCCGGCGTCGGCGAGGCGCGGGAAGCCGTGGCGGAACGGGAGGAGGTCCTCGGCGTCGGACCACACGAAGGTCCCGTCCCCGAAGCAGGCGACGAGGACTGCGCCGGGGCGCCGCTTCTTCTCACGGAGCGCGGGCGCGGACGCGTCGGCCGGGGCGAACACCTGGCCGGGCCACCACGGGTGGCCCAGGACCTTGGCCCACACCAGCCGGGGCGGCGCCTGCTCCTCCTCCTCCTCCTCGAACGCGCAGTCGTACCGCGCGTGCAGCTCGTCCGCGGCGGGTTTCTTTCTCCGGCGGCGGCGTGCGGTGGAATCGGCGGCCCGGAGGAGCTCCGCCACGTCCGGGTGCATGTGGCTCACCGGGCTGGCGACGGTCCGTCCGTTCCCGTTCCTGGAAACTGGCGAAGCCGGCGCGCGTTCTTCCGGCTCCGGCGAAGAAACCATGCCGCCGGTTCACCTGCAAATACAGCAGCCCATCAGTTGGTGTCCCTATTCCTCTCCTTGGAAGGAATCGACAATGAAAGAATGAGACAGTTGATGATGAAGTAAGCGGAGAGGCATGCCCTTACCAGGAATCTGCTTGCTGCGGTGCTGGGAGGGAGCTTGCCGGAGAAGGAGGAGAAGGAGACGGTGGGGTTTGATTGGGGGTTTCGGTCCGGAGGAGGAGGGGTGAGGCCAGTGACGATGAAAAGGTAGAAAATGCACGCCGCCAGCCTTTCGAACTGCGGTGCCTCTTTATTACTCCAACAATTCGTGTAGAAAAAACTAACCGTTACATTTACCATGAAGCCGATAGTCCATACTACTACTAGTAGTAGCTTTTTACTGTACTGCAAGTTAGTTCCAATTTGAAATCATGTAGAGTACTGTTGGTATTTGTATACACCAGTACTTTACGTTGGCCATCCCTAATACTCAAAAAACTCACTCAGACATAACACCATGCATGGCTTAAGTTTGTACCGTAATCTTAAACGTTTATGCTAATTCTATATCAAAAATTGACTAATTCATGGAAACACGTCGAGGAAAGACCGTGAAAAGACTTAGGAGCGGGAAAGAGAAGTTACTATATATTGGAGGAAGATTAATTATCATTATTGTAGTACTAAGAAATATGATACTACTCCATATGATTTCTTTCTTCCATTTACCCAAGAGAGTATTGAAACGTCTGGAGTGTTTCAAGTTGAAGATTCTTTTAGCAAGGGGACGGTGAGAAAAAAAAAACATCGACCGGCTAAATAGAGTGTAGTTTGCAAACCTAAAGACCAGGGAGGCATAGAATTCAAGATGTTGAATTCAAGAATATAGCACTCTTGGGTAAGTGGCTTATAAGCTTCCTACTCAAGATGTGGTTTGGCAAACTCTCCACAAACCTAAATATATAGGATCGAAAGCGATGTCCTTAGTTTATTGACGACTCACATTTTTAGCTAGCCAGATGGTGAGTAAGAAACACAGCTTCTAATTTGAATGATTAACAATCTAGTAGGATCAATGGTCGGGAAACGCTTGTTGGGCCCCTGGGGTCCTATATTAGGCCATGGCCAATGCTTCATCCTGGACCGCTGCCTCACAGGTCCACGTCGGATGATCAGTTGCGGTGGAGGTGACAGAGAAAAGGACGTATGCTTCCAAAGCCGAGCGGTCGTCTGGAGAAGAGTCCGCCTCTCCAAGAGAAAAGGAAGAGAGAGAAGAGAGGAGATAATCCGGGTGAGAAAATAAAACTGCCAACCCATAGATGATGAGGTTGCCGTTTGCATTGGGTGATTGTGAGTTTCTGCGGTAGCTTCACCATGAATATCTACATGGATTGGATGGGGCAGGTGTATGCTACTGCCCCTTAAATCATGCCCTTAGAGCATCTCCACTCGCCTATCTAGGACGCGGATCTGGACGCCGAAATTTGGTCCGGACGCTGAAATTCGGCCTAGTCGCGTACCCAGGAACCTGTTTTCGTTCGGATTTGGACGTGTTTTGGTCCGGCCTACCCAGGGCGTATCTAGGATCCCAGGTACGCCCTGGGAACGCCGGACGCAGCGAAAATGGGCGTGGGCCAGCTCTGTCGGCGAGAGAAGGCTGAGCTCCCGCCACTTCGCCGAGCTCCCGCCCTTTTCTCCCCCCTCCCGCCTTTCTTCCCCATTCCCCTCCCGCCACTCCGCCGAGCTCCTCGCCCGACATGCCGCCCAAGAGCTTCGTCCAACCAAGATCGATCCTCGGCGAGGGTCCGGCGGAGAAGAAGGCGAGGAAGCCGAGAGCGCCGCCGATGAAGCCGGAGGGCATGTTCGACGCCGCGTGGGCCTCCAAGGAGACGGCCAGGAAGATGGCGTCGGACGGCCGAAGAAGCGAAAGGAAGGCAAGGGCAAAGCAGCAAAGGCAGCGGAGAAGCGGTGGCGAAGCGGCGATCATGAAGGCGAAGCAGGCGGCGGCGACGAGGTCGGCGTTGATGGCGGCGCCGTACCCACCATACTGGGGAAGCCAGGCAAGCGTCGGCTCGCCCGCCGGATTCTCGCCGATCTCTCCGGCAGGCTTCCAGGAGAGCCAGGCGACTGCTCGGCAGAGGTACTCCTTGTCGCCCGAGTTCGACGGCGGGTTCAACCCCAACGTGATCTTTCCCTACCTAGCGTCGCGCCCTCCTTCGGCCTTCAACGTGGACATGAACCTCCCCTGCTCCACCTCTCCGACGTACGCAGGCCCCACTCTGCCCCGCGGACCACTGCCTTTTGGTGGAAGCTCGGCGCCCTTCGGCGAGGTCGAAAGTCATGTCAAATAATGTAGTGTTTTAGGTTTTACTATGGTGTCGGTGTCGTCAGAATAAACCAGCACGGAGTTGATTTGAGTGATTTTCATTTTATGGATGGAGTGCTTAAGAATCCTGAAACAATGCCCGTTACTCAGTTGAAAGATTGATTATCTGCTCGTTTAGGACTCTCTCTCTGACCCATACTATCGGTGTGCATGTTTTATGAACTAAGTCAAGGCAAACCCCTAATTTTTATTTAAGGCCGATAGAAGCGCAAGATAAATGGGTCAAATATGTGCAAGCTTGCCAGAAAAGAGTAGTTAACCCCCAGTGTCTTAGTGCTACCTGTGATGAAAGAGGCTGCGTATGATCATGGCCATAGTAGTCAGACCGGTCATGATGGAGGCTGCGTATGATCATGGCCTGCCGTGTTCCTTCCCGGAACAGGGAGTAACAAGTTATAGTTATTAATTCTTATGTGATGAATCTCACTACAATTGGAACCCTAAGTTCCATTGCCAATATTATATTTACCATCACTTAGGATGATAAGAGCATTTTATTTATATAGAAAAATATAATTTTCTTTCTTCTCTTTATAACATAGGTGATGACACACAATTTGCAAATACTTTGATAAAACTCAATTAAGGACATGAGCAAGTGATAAACTTGTCTTGTGATTGCAAGGTAGTGAAGTCGGATGCTTACACTTGACCTCTAGTTCTACAAAACACCATTATTACCCAGTAAGGACAATATTTAAAGAAGAAATAATGAATATGCATAGTAATGCAATGCATCATTTATTATTTACCTTCTTTGTGTGTTTTACCCACCTTATTAAATTATTAAAATCCCTTTATTAATAAAAGAAAGTTGTTAATGGATAACTCCTAAAGTCTTGTAAATATTACATGTAATATTTTTGTGGTACAATACATCAATATAAGAGCTTAAAAATATTTTTTATTTAATTTTAACTCCTATTATTATTTTATTAAAATTCTATTTAAGAATAAGTATTTTAATTAAGAAGATTTTATTTTACTAATTTAAATAACAATTTACTATTTTTCTAAAATATTATACTCATTTAGAGTTATAAAAATGAAATTTTATTTATTTTTAGGTATTTTATATATTTTTATAAAATTCCATTAAGAATATATATTATATAATATTTAACCTAAATTTATTCTATTGAAAATAGAATTCTTAATTTTATTGGGTAGCTTATATTTTTATGAACTCATGGATATATTATTTGTATTTTTAGGATTTTTATTTAATTTCTAAGAGATTATTTACTTTTATGGGTATTTTGGTCTTTTAAATAAATTGTTTTAATTCTTTAAAACCTGGACCTAGCCCGTTGGGCTGGCTCGGCCCCTCTGGGCTGGTCAAAGCCCTAGGCCCTCATGGTACTAGCCCATACTGGCCTAGTACCCCTCTCTCTCACGCGTACCCATGTTTCTCCTCTCTCGCTCCCCGCTGTGGCGATGTGGTGCTGACGTCGCCGTCCTGCGATTCCGACCGCCTCTCGCCTCTCTAGCTGCCGCCTTGACGCCAGAGGAGTCAGTCGATGATGCTCCGTCGACTGGTCCAGCTCGATTCGGTGCTAGAGCTCTTCTCGGCCATGCCGCCTCCATTCCGAATCCTAGGGTTCGGTTGTTGCCGGCGATTTGGTGCTTCGCCATCCCTATGGTGCCGCTCTGGTGCTCTGGTGGCCATGTGGTGCCGCCAGCGCCGCTCGTGTTGCTCTGGAAGCTAAGCCATCGCCCACCCAACGTGACACGTAGACACTGGCGGAGCCACATACAATAGGGGCAATGGCACTGGGTGCAAACCTTGTTCTTGCATACATGTTAGAATTTTTTTATTTAACTTAGAAGATAGCCTAATGTCAACACTAAATTCAAAATTGGCCTGAGGTTTTATGGATCCTGGCTCCGCCCCTGCACGTAGAGTCGATATTATAGGAGGTCGTTTGGTATCCATCATTTGGGGCTAGAATCCTGAAATTTATTTTGCAATTTCATTCATGTTTGATTGGCACGAATTGGGCCATCATTTCATTAGGCAAATCCATCGAAATATCCTCATGTGTTAGCCTGATTCTTACATTCGTCATTTCCAAATTCCGATGACAGTCAAATATGTGGGTGTTTTTGAACTCATAATATGAATAAAATAAATCCATGTTTTCATTTCATTTTTATTAAATGAAATAAATACCTAGGTGCCAAAAGACCTCTAAGAGTAAGAGTAAATGTTACACGTAGATCTACTCCACTTTCTTGGAGTACTAGTAGTATGTTTTTCCCGTGAAATTATTTTGACCGATTGCACTACTACTAGTAGGGTTGTGCTACAAAGTTGCAGAGTGAATCGTGCTAGTCGAAAGAGATGCAGAGCCATCTTTTTTATTTATGAACATCATGGTGGGAGAGATGGATCCAAATTATAAGCTGACAAAATACAATAACACGCACAAGATACGGCAATCAACAGCAGTGGAGCTTGTTTCATTGGTGTTGGGTTATGGCCCGTCGGATAAAGCGGATGCTTCTGCGGTACTCCAGTACATCTGCGCTTTTGCGGGGATCAAAGGCTCCTCAGCTTTTCGGGTACAAGAAACAAGAAAGAAAACCATGCATGTGCCCGGCCACACAACAGCTCCTGCCGCAAGTAGTAACGCCAAGTGGGTGAAAGTGTTCATTGGGTTGGTTTTTTGCACAAGATTATATTCAAATTCGAGAGTTTTCCTTTCTTCGTCAATTGTTGAACTTGAGGTGGTAAATTTTGAAAAAAAAGTATGCTGTCAACATCACAATTTTCACCTTCCATTGATGTATGTGATCAGTCGTGGCATATTTGAGAATTGTGACGAATGTAAGAGCATCTTCACCGGCACCACCAAATGGGTGACCGGCAAGCGTTTTAAGGGCACTACCCAAACTGACATCGCCCCACACCGGCGACCCCCAACGATCAAATAATAGCACAAGCATAAAATTCATAGTTCATGGCCACTCATCAGACAAATTCATAGTTCATGGCCACTCGTCACAAATTTATAGTTCATGGCCACATCGGCTCATGACGTCAAAGTCTAGCGGCGGCAAAAGTACAAACCAAGCAATCCAACGAAGTCGCTTCCGGAGTTGGCCCCACCGACGGTGCCGATGGTGGAGCGGCAGTCATGCCACTTGGTGCCCACATAGTTCTAGCAGGTGCCCAGGCCAGTGCTCCAGGAGCATAAAACAGTGTAGGTATTGCCATCCCAGCAACGATGCGCGCATGCACGTCGGTGTACCAAATATGCGCCTTCTCATTAATGGTGGATGTGTCGGCGGTCAGGATCCTTGCATGCTTGGCCATTTGGCAGTTCATGGCCCGAAGAATGACGGCATGGGTGGCGACCTGGGCTGCGGCAGCCTTTGCCTCTTCGATCTTGAGTTTGGCTTCGGTTTTGGCCAACAATTCCTTCCACCTTGCGACGTTCTTTCCATCACGACCATGGTTGTTGGAGGTCACATATGCGATCATCTTCTCAAAGGATGCCTCACGAGATGCCGCCAACGCCGCATTGTTCCTCTCGGGTTTGGCCTTGTTGTGGTCGATAGGGCGGTCGACCGAGGCAGCCACCGGTGCGTCCACTTCGAAGGGTTTTCCATTCTTGAGCTCAAACCTGACTTTCTCCTATTTCTTGCAAGTCTCAATTTTGGTAAATACATGCATAAAAGGGAAGTCCTTCTGGTAGGGGTTAACCTCAACGGTGGCCCGATCTTCACAGATCCCGTGGTCAAATCAATGGGAAAAGTGAGGGAAAGGGGAGAAGGTAGCGGAAAGCGGACACACACTTCTCCAAGAACACGACGAACACACGCAAACACACACGATACAAGGTCTATTTCTCCCGAACGGTGGCCATCGATTTGATAGAATCCTCGCAAGAAATGATTGTTCAATGTGCTCCCATCAATCCCAATAGAAGAGGGAAGAACGCCTTGGGGAGGATTTTGAAAACTGCACTCACGACCATGCAAGATGTAGGCCTCGTACAGCTAAGGGTGCTCAAAGGCATAATCCATAAAGTTTGGTGACGATAGTCGATTCCATTGTAAGAGCAACTCTAGCAGTTGCTGTAAATTTCGGCACGCGAAAACGTGTATGGAGCGCGCGAGATAGTGGTTTACCACACCGCGCATGAATCTCCTTCGGCGAAGGCGCTATTTCGCGCGTGCTAAATTTGCAGCACCAACCCTCCAACATGCACAATAAAGTGGTGCGCCCGCAAACACGATTTTGCAACACAGAAAAAACAAAAATATATTATACATAAACATAAAGAATAAATTACATAGTTCATGGTGCAAGAAAAATACAAGAAACTACTACTAGACTACATGTACTAGAAACTAAAATCTAGTCCGACAAGAAGACAGAGATGTAGTCATCGCCGGAGGAGACCGGTGTCGTGTCGGACACCAACGTAGATGAGAACACGTTCTTACAATGGGGATCGTTGTCGTCGATGGTCGTCGGCCCGGCAATCTGCGCATCGATGAAGGCACGTCTCTCCGCCTTGTCCAACCGATGCGCGGGACGATTCTGGTGCTTCGCCGCCCTCTCCGCCGCGTTGGCCACGGCCCACGCGGCGTCGTGCGTGAGCTGCACTACGATGTCCTGGGGGAAGCGCACCTTCCACTCCTGGCGCAGGCGCTCGTCGCGCTCGAAGATGACTAGGAGGCGCTCCGTGTCGCGCCTGCGGCGGCGCTCATCCATGACGAGGCAAGGTGGCGGCGCGAGCGCCTCGTCCTGCTCGCGCATCCACACGTCGTGGAAGTTCATGGACGAGCACGGGCGCCCGAGCCGCCACACGACGGCATCGTAGGTGCGTGCGGCCTCGTGCACGGTCTCAAAGGTTCCGAGGATGATGCGGTCGTCTCCAGACCGGATCTTGGCATAGAAGTTCCTTGTCGGGCGCGTGCGTATGCCGCGGTACCCGGAGCTTCCGCGGCGAGGAGGCATGGCAACGGTGGCGCGGGCACGGGCGTGGAAGAGGAAGAGGATAGCACCAGGAGGAGGAAGAAGAGTCTATGCGCGCTGAAGTGGTTCGGTGGTTGGTTCCACGCGCAGGCGCGAAATTTAACTAGCGGCCTTGAGTGCGTCAAGAAGCGTCGCGGCGAAGCGCGACAAAGTTTTTCCCAGGAAGATCTGACGAGCTGGAGCACTGGCGTGGGCTCTCGCGGAAAATGACGGGTTTCCATGCGTCTTGTGGTTTACAATGACGGCTGGAATTGCTCTAAGGGGATGAGGCAAAACTAGAGAGATTCCATAAGGGGAGTTGTCTTCTAGTCTATCATCTATGCCTCCGGGTTACATGAGGGGGTGGGAGCTTTATATATACGCCAGCCACTAAACAAGGGGTAGTTTGGGGATAAAATAGACAAAATGGTAGGTAAAGGGGTAGATTGGCCTACTAGTAGAGGTTTCGGCAGGGAGCCGGTCTGATCCGCCGGTCGCCGGTTTGGTTCGGCGTGTGGGATCCGGCGGGGCCGGAACCTATGTTGGTTTGGCTCTGCCTCTTCCTTCTCCTCTTCCAAGGCACCGTATTGTCGTCCTTGAGGTTCCGGGATTCCTCCCTTGTCTCTGTGCTTATCGGTGTGAACCTATCATGGTCATATGATGAAGTATGAAGTAGTAAACCATTCAATAGGGTAGGAAGTGAATTCGCATATGTGATAGGATTAACCTTTGAAGTACCTGCCGACTTGGCATAAGTTCAAGACCTTGATATGGTAAGGACCGTAGGTTGGGCCATATCACCTCCACTCCATTGTTAGTCTTGTACAAACACATGATGGCCTTTAACTAGCAAAATACATAAGAACCAAAGAAGTGAACTTTGCAAAACAGAGGAAGAAGTTAAGTAGGTTTATCACTTCACGGGCTTGATTTTGGCCGCATATTTTTTAGTTACGGATGGTCTCCACGGCGGTGTGGAAGAAGTTTGAAGTCTTTTAAATTTCCACCCATCTATGAGACACGGAGTTTTGGTTGCAGATCATGTGGATCTTCGAATTGCAGGTATATTCTCCTCCAATATGTTGCGCTAGTCTGGTTGGAGCCAGTGATAGGATCAAGGCTTGTGGCCTTCAAAGGATTGGGGAAGCTTTGGATCTCCACCATCTTCCATGTTTTCCCTAAAGCAACCCAGTGAAAATGGCGAGGTACTACGACAAGTGTCGCTGCTCCCCTACATGCCGCTTGCTTGACTTTGGATGTATGTCGTCACTGACTCCTGACTCCTCCTACATCGTTGACTTCTTTCTCTCCAGGGTGAGGCCACGTTGGCTGTTACGATCAGTGGTGAAACAAGCATAAAAGGTGCGTGCAAGCACGGTAAAATACCAAAATCCTACCACTATCATGCAAAAACATAAGGTAAACATGGTGCAAAAATTCACTCATCAACTTGCCCAAGATTAGACTCTTGCTCATCCTCAATCAAGATAGTAGCTTAATTGTCGAAGATTATCCTACCAGGGTATCTCACAAAGTAGGAAAGTATCGAACGCAGTGGGCTAAACACGATCTCTCCAAACCCTCTCAGTGACCTTGGCAACAAATAGTAGAATCACAACAAGGGTGATACGTCGTATCCATAATTTTTGATGCTCCATGCTTGTTTAGTATCTACTTTGCTTTGCTTTGTCTACACTTTGAGGTGTTTTTATATCTTTTCTGGAAATAACCTATTAACAAGTTGCCACAGTGCCAGTTGCCTATTTTATTCTGTTTTTGGTTCCAGAAAGGCAGAAAATCAATATTCTCAAAATTGGACGGGACAAAATCCAAAGTCAATATTTTACCGTGGGCGACACGAAGTCCATAGGGGGGACGGAGAGGCGAGCCAGGGCCACCACACCCCCTAGGAGCGGGTGGGCCCTTCCCCGTGCCTGGGTAGGGTGTGGGACCTCCGGTCGCCTCCCAGCCTTGCCTCTTCGCCTATAAGAAGCCCCCGATGAGAAAACCCTAAGTCGTCAATCATACTTCCAGAAAAACCTATGTAGCGCCACCGCCACCGAAAGGAGATTCGGGGGACAGAAAGTCTCTATTCCGGCACCCTGCTGGGACGGGGAAGTGCCCCCGGAGCCATCTTCATCGATCTGCATCGCCATCTTCATCATCGTTGCTGAATCCCATGATGAGGAGAGTAGTTCTTCCTCGAGGCTAAAGGCTCTACCTGTAGCTATGTGTTCATCTCTCTCTATGCATGATATTGTTGTGGTCATGAGCTTTGTAATCAAGTAGATCTACCTTGATACTCAAGTGCTTCAATAGATCTCTGTTCTTTCCATGTGTGTGAAAGTGACAGCGTGCACACCATGGTGGAACTTAGGTTTGAGTCTATATAAATACTCTTTGTGCTTTAATAGATCTATGATTTTCCCCACGTGTGTGAAAGTGACAGCGGGCATACCATGTGTGGCAATTTGGCTAGATTGAATATTTGTTATGAGTTATATTTGGAGTTGGATGTCTCTATGAAATTGTGGTGTTTGTTGGAACCATCTAGCGCTCAAGGTGACAGTGTGGGGTTATCTAGATTGGGGGAGGCAGACTTTGAGGTGTGCTGTTATAGCCCTATCATGGATTAGAGTGTCCAACCAGAGAGTAGTTAAGAGTAGTATCATGAAGTGAGGATATTTATATGAGAGAGTGTTCACTAGTGAAAGTATTATCCCTGGGCCTTGTTTCTAAGCATTGAAACACCGTTTTCTACTAGATTTGTTGCATGTTTGCTTGCTTGCTTCTTGTTGCCTTTAGTCTTTGCCTCACCATCAAGCTATTTTCTAGCACCGTTACCACTTGTATTTCACTATCTCTTCGCCGAACTAGTGCACATATATTGGGTGTGTTGGGGACATAAGAGACTTCTTGTATCTTGATTACAGGGTTTCTTGAGAGGGAATACCTTTGACCACTTTCTTCCTGAGTTCGATAAACCTTGGTTAATCCACTTAAGGGAAACATGCTGTTTTTCTACAAACCTCTGCCCTTGGAGGCCCAACAACTGTTTATAAGAATAGAAGTGCGTAGACATCAAGCTCTTTCCTGGTGCCGTTGCCGGGAAGGTTTTGGGCTTTTACCTTTACTCCACGCCATAAGCTCTTTTCTGGCGCCGTTGCTAGGGACGTAAGGTAAAATGTACTCACATCCTCCGATGTGAGTGCTCGAAGTTATTTCCTTTAGATTCTGCAGTTTTATCTTTTTGTTTCTTGTTTTCACTAGTTAGGCTTAATGTAAAACAACAACAAAATTAGAGAGCTTTATAGTATCTATCTTGAGTTAGGACATGAAGTGTTTGAAGAGAAAATTAAAAAACCAATGGAACTTTATTTGCATGCTATTAGCAATGTTATTAGTATGAATTCTTTGGACACCATTATTGCTAATGCTATGGAAACGTCTAAGCTTGGGGAAGCTAGTTTTTATGAAAATGATATTTTTAGTCCCCAGCTTTAGAAGATAGCTATTCTATTGCTTATGATGATACCAAACCTCCAATATATGATGATTACAATAATGAATATGATATTTTCAGTCCACCTACAATTGAGGAGAAAAGTAATTGTGATTACAATATGCCTCCTATATTTGATGATTATGGTGATGAGAATAATAGTGATAGCTATGTTGTTGAATTTGCTCCCACTACGATTAAAAAGAATGACTATGCTTATGTGGAGAGTAATAATCATTTTATGCATGTGTCTCATGATAAGAATGTTATATGTGATAGTTATATTGTTAATTTTATTGATGATGCTACTGAAAGTTATTATGAGAGAGAGAAACATGGTTTTATGTATCTCAATAATATTAAGTTTCCCCTCTTTATGTTGAAAGTCTTGAAGTTGCACTTGTTTTGCTTTCCTATGCTTGTTGCTTTGTGCTTTCATGACTTGTTTCTTTACAAGATTCCTATGCATAGGAAGTGGGTTAGACTTAAATGTGTTTTGAATTTGCTTCTTGATGCTCTCTTTTACTTCAATTCATATTCCTATGCATAGGAAGTGGGTTAGACTTAAATGGGTTAGATTGTATCATTATTGTGACAAAATGCACATTGTGTATTTCCATGCCAATTCCTCTTAACAAGATCATCTTTTGTAAGTATGACCTTGTTAAGAAGATACCAAGCGAATATCTTCACTTTAAGGGGTATTTTCACCTTCCAAATATTACTATAATCATCGATTGGAATATCCGATTGGATCAAAGCTCTATACAATGAATCAACAATAAATTTACCACTTTGTAGCAATTTTCACTTGAATTCGTTGACACCATCCGACAGTTGTACTATAGATAACCTCAAAAGAAGATTGTTCCAAGATACCAGTCTAGGGCCTATGAGGCTTCTTCTAAAAGACACATTAGGAGGATTGGATTTCATTACTGTGAAAAGTGTATCCTCTTTACGTCTAACAATCGAATATAGAGCTGGATATTGTTCCCGGAGAGAAGTTTGGCCAAGCCATATATCTTCCTAGAACCTAATCGGCGACCCATCCTTAACATTGAAAGCACCAAACCGGAAGAAATATTTTTATGGCTTCAATTAGTCCATCCCAAAAATGTGAATCACCGGGTTTACAAACCAGTTGAGACACATCTTTTGAATCAACATACTTCCTCCATAGGATGGTTTGCCAGACGCCATCTTTTGTAAGTAGTTTAAAAAGCCATTTACCCAGAAGCGCGGTGTTTTTGACTTGCAGGTCATGTATGCCCAGTCCACCGTATTCTTTGGGTCGGTAAATCACATTCCATCTGGCTAGTCGTTATTGCTTTTTCTCACTATCCCCTTGCCAAAAGAATCTTGATCAGAAATAATCCACTTTCTTTAAGACACCTTTTGGTAGCTGGAAAAACGAGATCATATACAGTACCATATTAGTAAGTACTGAATTTATGAGTACAAGTCTTCCGCCAAGGGATAGCTATTTGCCTTTCCAACTATTAAGACATTTTTGGAGTCTTTCCTCAATGAGTTTTCATTCGGCAATTGTGAGACACCGATAGTGGATCGATATTCCCAAATAGTTGATTGAAAATTGTCCCTGGCCACAGCCGAAAAGCTAAGCTAGGTGGGCCTCATTTTTAGCCTCACCAAAATAATACAAATCGCTCTTATGGAAATTAATTTTCAATCCAGAGAGTTGCTCAAATACTCATAATATTAATTTCAAATTCTTAGCTTTCTCCAGACCGTGTTCCATAAATAAGATTATATCGTTAGCATACTGAAGAACAGATAGACCACCATCAACCAGATGGGGAACTAATCCTTAAATTTGGCCATCATCCTTGGGTCTCTCAATAAGAATATCCAACATATCAGCCACTATATTAAATAGTATACGCGATAGTGGATCCCCTTGCCTCGGTCCTTTTTTGGTATGGAAGTATTTGCCAATGTCATCATTAATATTGCTGGCAACACTACCACCAGATGCAAAATACTGTATGAGAGCACACCACTCCTCCAAAAAATATACATAGATGTGTCTTGTGTGCACAAAAATGGAGGTGATTGACAGAAATGCATACCATTTTTGCGCATCACCTCTCTCTATGTGTGTATCCTAAATAGTGCAAACATAGATTTGTATTGTTGGTCTCTCACGAGCTACCTCCTTTAGAAAGTCAACTTATGAACCATCCAAAGCCACACGGTTCACAAACACACAACATTTATCAAAGTTGAATCTCATTGCCTTTACTCTCGGGCCTACATGTAAGAGACACATACTTAGCATGTAAAAGACATATGCATAGAAGAGACATATATACTTAGCATGTAAGCGACATATACATAGAAGAGACATACTTAGCATGTAATAAGAGACATATACATACAAGAGACATATTTAGCATGCATCAACATATACATATAAGATTACCTCGAATGGCAATAGCTCTAGCTTCATGAGCAGCAACACGCCGCTTAGCAGCATCACGCTTGCTAGCAGCTGTGGCTTCATGATCAGCGCGCTTCCTAGCAGCCACAGCTTCACAGAGAGTGTGCCGCATAGCAGCCACAACTTCATGGGCAGCCACTTCATCATCAGAACTAATGTCGATGACTTCGACATTTTGCGCATTCTCGGCATCCATGTCTCCAAACATCAAGCAACACACAAACAGAGACTTAAGCAACACAAATAGAGACTTAAGCAGTCATATCCAGCAGTCATTGAACTACGCGACTAGACCCACACAACTTACCACAACTAAGCCAACACAACTTACTCGAGGCACATCTGCCCCATACGCGCCTCAAGTATTTGAACATACGACATGGGAGACACACTGTTTAGACATGCGTCTCGTGTAAGCGGGGGCATATGGAGACGATGTGCCTCGAGTAAGTGGGGGCATCCAGATCTGGTCCGTACATGTGATATAGGAGACACACTGTTTAAACATGTGCCTCAAGTAATAATATACAGGAGAAGCACAATTTAGTTATGCGCCTCGTGTATTTAGTGGATGCGCATGTGTTTGAAGGATGCGCCTCATATAAGCATGTCTCCTATAGTCTTTTCCCTAGTAGCGAACTACCAGGATGCGAGTGGAAGGGAATCCCACGGGCGCTGCCCCTCTTAGGTTTTTTGCCGTTGTCGCGTGCCGCCGCTACCTATACTAGATCCCCACCCCGTCGCTGCTCCATTTTCATCTCGACATCGCCCTCGAGTCCTTCCCGGCCTTCCAAACCTGGAGTAGGACTTCTCCGGCCCTCCCATGACCTGTACCGCCGCCATATTTTTTGGGAGATTGTCTCCGTTTTTATTTGTCATTAATGCGTAATTTGAATAACTTTTTTCTAATCCGGACCATTCATTATTTGTGATTTGTATGATTGTTGTACTACTAATATATGATGTTGATAAATCTGAATAGTTCTCTCTCTCTCATATGCCCCCGGCCGGCATGTCGTCTAGCCGCGCGCGCGCAGTGGCGGGAGACTCCCTAGTAGCTACTCATCGCCTCTCTCTCTCGGTCGGCACTGCTAACGTACGTGGCCCCACAGCACAGACACCAGTCGGTAAAGGAAGAAGGGTTCAGAGCTCAGAGATCGCTTTTGACCTCGCCTTGCACTAGCAGGGACTCTGCGTGTCCGCCAAGAAAACGAAACCAGGGACGGGACGGCCAATCGCAATATGGATCACGCACGCCACGCGGCCAGGCCCAAGCCCAAAGCTAGTACTACGTACTAGTACGATCGAGGCAGCAACGCCCAGCCCGCCAGCCCGCTCGGCTTGGTTGCGTACGTATCGTACATACGTGGCCACACAAAATATAAAAGCAGATGCTTCTCTGCTCTGCTGCAAACTCCTCACCTCTGGCAACAAAGAGATGTCTAGTGCCAAAGGGGAACAAACCTGCAGGCCAGCCCGGCACGGCAGCCAGCAGGGGTAATGTTCACTGCATCAAACAATTTTAACCGGTCCCGATCGATGACCAGTAGAGGAGTGGCATCCTTTTCCTTTTTTTTTTATTATCATTCTGATTGTTGCAGCAGTACTATACTCCTACATAGGGCTTGTTTTTGGCTGGGCCGACTTCCAGTTTTTCGCACGGCGCGGGAAGAAATAAGTCCGTTTGGAGAGCTGGGTCGCATGGAATTGCCGCACTGCATACTTCTTAAAGCATGCCAAAAACTTGAGCGAGGTGAGCGCGCATAGCCTATGGGCAGCAGTTCAACTAGACCCTAAACCCTATGTAGTATCGCATCCAGACAACCATCAGTTTTATAAAGGGCTAAGGCTCACGCCTCATCATTTTCATCACCAAAATCATCAAGTGTTCGGAAACACATGTCCAAAACATTTCAATAGAATGATCCATCATTCCAAGGTTTTCATAACCATTTTTCCACCAAGTATTCCCATCTAAAGTTGATCAGGTTTTATGCTTAGCACTAGCATCTACAGGTGGGGGTAAGCACTGATGAGGGGTGGTAAACTAGTGGAGTTTTAGCTAAGTTCAATCTCATGCCTTGGGATGACATCAAGATTATCTAGCTTAGGCCAAATTTTATGCGCTTTATGCAACCTTCACATATCTTTCTAGTATCTACCATTCACTTAGGTAAAATCTAAGTAAGAGCTTTGATAAAGAAATAAAGTAAGAAGCTTGCAAGTAAAATTAGGATTGGGTATCATCAAATGTATCTAACCAAGCATGCTTAGTGCATTGCATAGGTTATTTAACTCTCATCATTGCAAGTGTTAGATTGCAAGGTTAATAGCTTGCCTTGTGCAGAGCAGTGGTTGAAGTTCTCCTCAGCTTCTTCTTCATAGAATCCTCCTTCCTCCTCGTATCCTTGGTCGGTACTATCGTCTATGAATAAATACGAGGTACACAATCACCAAACAATACTTAAATACTTGTAATCATCACACACAAGGGTCCTATAGATGATCTAACATCATCTCTAACATTACAAGATTAAGGCTTGGTTTAATTCCTTTTATTTTTAGAAAAGTAATTTCTACTCATTGAAAAACTACTTAAGATTTAATATTCTCCAAACCAAACATGGGATCATGTTGACACATGTCATCACCACATATTTTAGTCCACGGGAATGTGATTTAAAGTGGTGTCACAATTTAATAAGGTTTACGCTTTTATTTTAATTAAATTAAGTGACTAGAAATGCCTATGGGGCATTCTTTTATTACTTGAACATTATTTCTGCAAGTAAACCCATATATTTTTATATATTCTGAAAGGTATGGTTAAATGTGATTTTTGAGAGTTGGAATCAACTCAAAAGCTATTATGCTTTAAATTTGAAAAAATGTTTGAATGTAGAAAAGCTTCTGCCTTGTTATTTTTACCATGGGTGATCTATAGATCCAAATGACTTGAATCCAACGGGTTTGGATTCAGCATTCCCAGACCTTTCCAACAAAATTGGTTTCATTCAATTTGGTGCACTGAATAGATCTGGGTTGATTTTTGAAACTGGGTACAGAAGTGAGTTTGAAATAAAATGGAAAAGGTTTAATTCAAATAACTGGGCTACGCGGGAAAAGTTAACGGGCCGGCCTGCTAAGCGCAGTGCTTCCGCGGGATGCTTAAGTGGCTGTCTCCACTCATCAGTGAGACAGGGGGTGCGAACCGGTATGGGGCGATGTGGGTCGTTTGATCTAGTTCTAATCCAACGGCTGGGAGTCATCGTCGACGTTGGGCAACGCCGGAGAGAAAGAAACCTAAGCAGAGCGGTGGGGTTCTTTGGGGCTCACCGGGGTGTGCGAGGTCGTGCCAGGCGAGCAGCCGAATTGACGGCGGCGAACTTCGGGGTGGTCGCGGCTCACAGGATGGATGAAATCGATGGCGCCCTTCTTCTCTAGGCGGGCTCTGTGAAATTCGGCGATGTTGCTCGCCTTGGTCGGGCCGAGGTGGGGTGGTTACGGGTGAGAGAGGAGTGGAATGGTGTGAAGAATTGACGGGGAGTCCTCTATTTATAGTCTCGACGGTGAGACCGAGCGGCATGGGCGGCGACGGTGGCGACATGGCTACGGGCTGCTAGAGGCATGGCCGGCGGTGGCGATCGCTTGGTGGTCTCCTGGCGATGCTCTACGGATTTAATGCGCTTGTAGGGGCGGTGCGGTTTGATCTGGAACACGCGACGCTCTCTGCAACAAAGCGGCGTCTTCGGCGGCGTGGCTATGCATCACGCAGGCGTGACGGGGATGTCTGGCGGTCTCCTGGGTCGGTGGCGATCGTGTATGAGCAGCGGAGAGGCGGCGCGATCTGTGGCTTGATCGAGGTGCGCTCTGCGCATGCTCGGCGGGTTGGCGAGAAACGCAGGCGGCGTTCCTGGGTGCTCTTGTCGTGGTGGTATCACGGCATATGCCATGGGTAGGCTAAAGTTGGGGCCGATGGACGTGGAGGAATCCGGGGAGGGATGATGCAGTGAAGACCGCACTCGTATGAACAAAGAGAAATACAATGTCTATTGGATTGAAGCTCTCCAGTGGAGATAACACCTCATTCTATACATCTAATCCCTTATAATCTTGCCATCTTGTGGTTACAATCATGCTCCTTGATCTGTTTCCCCTATGCTTCTATCTAAGCTCTCTATGAGAGTGGAGGAAGAGGGAGAAGGAGAGCTCCTAGTGAGCAGAAAGGAGAGGAGCCCTTCGGGGCCTCGCTTGTGAACGATCCCCCTGGTGCTCCTTATAAAGGGGAGTCCAGGGGACAAATCTTGCTCCCTACGATTGGCATCTTCTCAGCATATTCCGGGCATCTTCTGGAGATGCTCAGCATATGCCTTGGCATCTTTGGAGATGCTAAGGCATAATCCTTAGCATATTTTTGGATGCCATTGGCATATTCCTTCTTGCGTGTCGATCGAGCCATGGGCGTCCCAAAGGCGACACGATAGTTCTGAGCTTCGTCTTGGCTCGATGGAGTGTTTCTTTGTGGTGGTTGGCGTAGCATTGAGGAGACATATAAGGGGACTCCGGGATGATTTATGTCGATCAAGAGGTCAATTCAATAAATATCTCGATGCAGGGTTGGCTAATTGATGTGGGACTCCTAATTGGCCCAGACGGATGTAGCGACTTCATGGACCTCTTTGGATTCTTTGACCCGCCTGGAAAATGGCCCATCCGGCGAAGGAGGCCAATGAGCTCCCTCTCATTCGCCCGGCGGCGACAAGGAGAGGAGCCATTTAGGCAGGTGTTGTCGGCTCGCGCGGTTATGAAGAAGTGGCCCGTGGTGGGCTGGCTTAGTCGATCTTGAAGCCACGGGGTTAGCTTCGGTGGTGGTGTTGGCCGTGGTGGGCCGCTGTCGTGCCACCACCCGTGGTGGATTGGCGAGGACTGGCGGGGATTCGATCCATCGATGCGGTGTGCGGGAGATCGGCGATGGGAGGCTTGGCGGGAGTAGCGCGGGAGCTCAGGAAGCGTCGTCCTGTAGGGGAAGGTTCGGTGAGATGGGCTGGCTTCTCCGTGCCGGCCCATGCGCGGAATTGGTGACGAGATGGCATATGATTCGGCATGTGGAGCTGTTGGGCCGAGATAAAATGATTCGCCCTAGATTATCTCAATTTTCGGGAATAAGTAAATTCGGCCGAAATATCTCTACGGGCGAGATATCCTTGATCCGCCGGTTTAGCTTTTTTCCTTTATCTTTTCTATTTAGCCTTTATATTTATTTAAAATATCCTTTTCATATATAAGCCTCTTGGCGACTTAGTTATAACTCAACTCGGGGTATCAGGGTTGTATCCCGACATTAGTCCCGAGTCTATGTGGGATTCATTGAGAGTCGCTCATAGACTTTGTATCAAATATTCCCAGAGTTGCCTTATGACTTATAACCTCTTGGTTATATATTTCTTTTTCACTGTATATGTTTTTGGGCAAGTTTTAGACTTCTGGCCTTCTTGGGCACTGCTCATAACCCCTTTTGGTAAGTTCTTGACTTCTGGCCTTCTTGGGCATTGGTCATAACCCCTTTGGGTAAGTTTCTGGACTTCTGGTCTTCATGGGCACTGGTCATAACCCCTTTGGGTAAGTTTCTGTACTTCTGGCCTTCTTGGGCACTGCTCTTTTAACCCCTTTTGGTAAGTTATGAGTTCTAGCCTTATTGGGCACTGCTTTTTTAACCTCTTTGGGTAAGTTATGAGTTCCGGCCTTATCGGGCACTGCTCTTTTAACTTCTTTGGATAAGTTATGAGTTCTGGCCTTATTGGGCACTGCTCTTTTAACCCCTTTTGGTAAGTTATGAGTTCCGGCCTTATCGGGCACTGCTCTTTTAACCTCATCGGGTAAGTTATGGGTACTTGCCTTCTTGGGCATTGCTCTTTTGACCCCATCGGGTAAGTTTTGAGTTCTTGCCTTCTTGGGCATTGCTCTTTTAACCCCATTGGGTAATTTGTGAGTTCTGGCCTTATTGGGCACTGCTCCTTTAACATCTTTGGGTAATTTGTGAGTTCTGGCCTTATTGGGCACTCCTCTCTTAACCTCTTTGGGTAATTTGTGAGTTCTGGCCTTATTGGGCACTGCTCCTTTAACCTCTTTGGGTAATTGGTGAGTTCTGGCCTTATTGGGCCTTTGCTCTCTTAACCTCTTTGGGTAAGTCTTTATCAGTCATCGATTCCAAATCAGGTTTCCTTACTCAAAATTGACTTTATGCCTAAGTGCAGGTCATTTGACTCAAATCCGAGTTACATGATTAAATCTGGGTTAACTTATCCCAAAT